>JAIFKI010000020.1:26000078-26720083 GCA_025389145.1 Misgurnus mizolepis
GCAGCAGAATCCGTCAGACATTTTGCAAAACATTATTTTGAACTAACCTCTTAATGCAAAATATTAATAAATATTTTCATATGCGCAAAAAACTTAGCAAATTAAAACTCAATAAACACCACAGAAAATGACAACATCGAGGATCAAAACGTCTAAAACATCACATGAGAGAAGTCTTCAGAGATTTAAACTGTGAGGAAGGAGATCTCAGGAAAAGTCTCGCTCATTATAGTTATCTGTGTTGTTTGCTTTCAGCTTTGATGGGTACTGATAGAAATGTGTTTTCATGTCAGTGAGTAATTTGGAGTGAAAGCTTTCAAATCTGCAGATGCTATAAACAACCTCCTATTATAGCAGGCCGAACATCAGACAGTGCACACAAACACAAAGCTTTTCTTCGGTAGTTATCAAGGCAGAAATAGTGGCAGTACACGTGACAGATATGCAAATTAAACAAGACCTTTATATTGCAACCATATACTTTTAGATCATGTCACAGACGTTTCCACTAATGTCAAATCTCATGTTTCTCTCCATTTGTACTTAGATTTGCAGAGACAACAAAGTCTGCAATGAAACTTCCTCATCACATTCTCACAAGACCAAACAGTCTGAGCTGTGCTGTCCAAATTCATTTCATTGATCATAGTTTGTCTTCATAATTTATATTATACTGTAAGGAATTTCAAGAGAAACAACATAGACAGAATTGATACCAAAATGAATCGACATGACACAGCAGCAGCTTCTATTAACATTTCCATCTGGGATTGCAAATGCGCTTGCCTGAGATTATGCAGCAAGCTAAAGATTAATATTCACATCTTTCCTTCCACTGGCAAAACCTACAGTGAGTTAACAGAGTGATTTACCGTGGTGAACAGCGTGGCAGCTGTGTCTAAATGATCCCTGGAGGCTGTGAATATCATCCATTAGTTCAGCACTAGTATGCTGTGTTAGAAAAGTCATGTGACTCATGGTAATGACTGCCTCCAGATAACAGAAGCATTCACATGAGGAATGAAGACACACGGAGTGAATAGATGCCCTCGGTAAACGGCAAACGAAGAGACAACAGTGTATTGTTTTAGACAAGATAACCAGAAAAGATCTGAACAATATTTCAGTATTTCTGTGCTGGGAACGGTTTGATGGACGTGTTTGTGGCTGTAGTCAATGAGAATGTGCCACAAAGACAAAGACATAATTCAAACAAAAGAAGAACAAAAGTTTAAGTTTTTGGTATTAATTTATCATGATCCAAAGATACAATTGTCTATATAAAAGATTTGCAGAGTTCCCACACCTTAGCTAACTTCAAATTCAAGGACCTTTCAAGGATTTCCAGGTCCAATACCCTTAAATTCAAGGACTAAATGTGGGGACACACTTCAAGTGAGTGCAAGGTTACATTGTGTTACCTTTTAAGATACATTGTTACAGTTCCCTTTTGAGGGAACTCGCGCTGCGTCACTGCGGTGACACTTTGGGGACGCCTCCAGGGGTAAGTGCATCTGAGTGTGTATATCAAATTCAACCAATGGTGAGGCTTAACGACAAAGACAAGGTAACGCGGGAGCCAGAAAGTATATCGCAATCTGAAATATTGCCAAAGACGGCGTTACAGGGACGCAGGAAGTATGGCAAGGGAGACGCAGCGTCTCGTTCCCTTCTCAGGGAACAACAGTTACATACGTAACCCGAGACGTTTTCATGTGTCAAACACAACTATGCAAAAAAGCATTTTGGTATGAATCAACATTCACATACAGAAGATATAAGCATTTAAAGTGAACAGTTTAGCATGTGTGCTTAAAAAGTCTAGAATTTTTATGATATTATCCTACACTACACAGGGAATAATATGGATTTTGCATAAAATAGATTCAAGCACTTTCAATGACCTGTATCTATATGTATATTTTCAAAAACTTCCCAGGGCCTTGAATTTTTCCCCCCAGATTCACAAACTTTCAAAGATTTTAAGGACCCAAGGGAACCCTGGATATGAAATAAATAAAATTTGAGGATTAAAACAAAAATGTGGCATTGTTACATATTCTGAATGCAATGTTCAACACTTTTATAGCTCAAAAGACTTGATGTTTCCTGGTATGTTTAAGCAATAACTTTCAATGTTTCAACTAAAATAGTATACAGCTAGAAACATCATAATTCAAAAAACATGCTCAGATTATTCTGTCTAGTTCTAAAAAAAATAAAGTTTTTATAGAAACGCACGATTGCGCATTCGACTGTACAGATATTTTCCCGTGCATGTAAAAAACAAACTACACTCTGGGCTTTACAAGACGTTTTTAACAATGAATGGGAAGGTTTTTATGCGTTTAGGCTGTTCATTACAATACATAACTGTGGGGCCCTAAAAACTCAAACTTTTAAAGATGGGATTGTTGTCTCCCACGTAAACAAGAATCTGTGCAAACGATGACATCATGCTCATGTGTTATGCTGAGTTCCAGACAGATCGGATTTAGGATATTTCCCAGATATAATCTTTATATTAAGTAACATTAAGCATTTTTAAGTAACAAGGAAATATCCTAAATCCCAGTATGGAACGTAGCATAACCAAAACAACAAAGGCTGCATTTATTACTGCTTCCCAACAAAGTTTTCAAAAGTTTGCCGCTTTATAAAGTTAGTAATAAACTCACCTCATCATCCGTCTAAACAAAGTTACTTGATGCTTTTGCTGTCTAGTTTATATGTATCGCTCCGTAGCGTGAGCAGTCGTGTAGTATTTCTCTACTAAGTAACATTGTCATCTACTGGCCTGGCATGTGTATTAACTAATAAGCAACGATTTATTTGAAAACGCAAAGGAAAAACTTTACCGTTATTACTACTTTGTTATCATTTAAACATAACCTCAGGGAAACATCTGAAAAACTGAATATTTTGTCCAAATGTTTTAGTATTATTATGGTTTGGTTAGATTTTCTTACAGTACAAGTCTTTTTTATTTGCATAAAAATTGTTTGTTATTTCATTAAATTAACCTAAATGTACCAACAAAGTTGGAAACATTGAAAATACAGGATTGAAGATTTTCAAAGTAGTAAGTATGTTGACATGCAGTTTTCTCTTTTGTCAAGCAAGAGCAGATTTTTGAGGATTCAGAAATGGCAATGCATTTCTCAATGACTGGAGATGCTGATGTGTGTGTGTGTGGTTTTAGAAATATGAAGGTGGAAGGTATGTGGGTTTGGTTGTTTAGGGTGGACACTCTTTGGCAGTGTTTCTCTTTCCTGTGGGGAGTCTGTCATGTTCATTGCCAGCTCATTTTCTCACCTTACTTTCATTTGACTTGCCAGAATGGAATGCAAGGGCAGGGCGTGCCGCCCACCGTCCAGATCCCAGATGAAAGAGAGACGAGAAAAAGTCTGCGTCCGCGCGTGTGCAGGGGAGGGTTAAGAAAACAAAACCTCCAACGCTAAATCCACAAACTCACTTCTGCCACCACCTTGCAGGTCACCTGGTTCTTCCTCAAGACATGTTTTCTGGAGATAAGACTCCTTCAAGCAGGGGTCTGCAGGGAAAAGCTGCTAAAGAGCAGCGGTTAAATGACTTTTTCAGATGTACGATACACCCAGGTTTCCGATGGAGCCTCCCTTTGGCCGCTTAATATTACAGGTTGGGACTTCAATCTAAATTTCTTCACCTGGAAAATTCCCTTCAACATTCCAAGTGTAACGGCATACTGTAAAAGCAATCTCTCCAATATATTTCAG
The DNA here is from genome assembly GCA_025389145.1 of Misgurnus mizolepis. Lineage (NCBI taxonomy): Eukaryota > Metazoa > Chordata > Actinopteri > Cypriniformes > Cobitidae > Misgurnus > Misgurnus mizolepis. The sequence goes on from JAIFKI010000020.1 coordinate 26,003,834, forward strand.
GGAATTTTTTAGTGCCTCTCTACACATGTGGCTGTGTTGAAAGCCATCAGGGAATGTGACACAAATTAAATCCTCAGTACAATTCAAAAACAACACCTCAAGAAATGTGTGTAAAAATCACTCCGAGTCCTCGTGAACAAAGCAACGCTATTAGCACCTCTGTAACTTTCTTTGAAGCCCAACAGGGTGCATTATACAGAAAACAATGTGAATAAGTTCAACATTTTGGTTACTCTTTTGCATTGAGTTGCTTTGCTTTTAGCAATCTGCATTGCTGTGGGCATTTGTATGGAAATAATACATGACTTGCATTATGAATTACTCTTCACAACAAATTAAATAAGGCTAAGTTTACACAACAGCAATACGTTTTGAAAAATTTCACTGTCAAAAAGATCCGCATTTACATGAAAACTCAATGGTATTATGCACTCCAAGCCAGTAGATGGCGACGTTACTTTCTAAAGAAACACTACAAGTCTGCGCACATATGCATTCGTCTACAGAGTGATAAATACAAACAATAAAGACGGCAAAAGCCCCTTGGACAATGAGGTAGATTTATTACTGCAATTGACAATAAAGTTGGAGAAGCGTTAATAAACTTAGTATCTTGAGCAGCACAAACACAGTCCTGTAGGACGCCATTGTTGTTTTTGTATACTTGTGCATGCACAAGACGTCGCCATTATTCACGTTTTCATAGTTTATGAGGCGCCATAATTTTCAAAAGCTTCCTCTTTGAAATCCATCTTCAAAAGTTTGTGTTTCCACAGCGTTGTTGTGTAAATGAACAGCCAAAAACTGATTTAAAGTAAAAACGTTGTAAATGTGTAAACAGCCCCTATATTTAAAGGGACATTCCACTTTTATTGAAAATATGCTAATTTTGCAGCTCAACTAGAGTTAAAAATTAGTTTCTTACCGTTTTGGAATCCATTCAGCTGATCTCCAGGTTAGGTGGCCATTCGTGCCAGTTCCGCCGGACACGTCCCGAACATGTTTTCGGGTTCGTTCTCCGGAAGCCGCGTTGGTCGACTGCATACGTCATCAAGATTTAATATTTTGGGTTTAATTTCAGAAAAGCAACCTTAACATTTCAAGGTAAGAATGAAACTACAATGATTGTATGTCTTAAAAGAAATAAATCTTAATTTTCTAATGTATTTTAACTGAAATGTGAGAACCTCGATGACGTATGCGGTCGAGCAACACGACTTCCGGAGAACGAACCCGAAAACATGTTCGGGACATGTCCGGCGGAACTGGCACAAATGGCCACCCTACTCCAGGTCTGGCGCTAGCACTTAGCATAGCTTAGCACAATCCATTGAATCTAATTAGACCATTAGCATCGTGCTAAAAAAAACAAAAGAGTTTCGATATTTTTCCTATTTAAAACTTGACTCTTCTGTAGTTACATCGTGTACTAAGACCGACAAAATTTTTTAAATTGTGGTTTTCTAGGCCGATATGGCTAGGAACTATACTCTCATTCTGGCTTAATAATCAAGGACTTTGCTGACGTAACATGACTGCAGGAGGCGTAGTGATATTACACACTGCCCGAAAATAGTCCCCTGCTATTGAAAGTAACCAAAGGGCCTATTTTCGGGCAGTGCGTAATATCACTACGCCTGCTGCAGCCATGTTAAGTCAGCAAAGTCATTGATTATTACTCCAATTTGAGCTTTTAAACGCTGCTTTAAATTTTTTGTTGGTATTATTACATGATGTAACTATAGAAGAGTCAAGTTTTACATAGGAAAAATATCGAAACTCTTTGGTTATTTTTTGCGCAATGCTAATGGTCTAATCCGATTCAATGGATTGTGCTAAGCTATGCTAAAAGTGCTAGCGCCACACCTGGAGATCAGCTGAATGGATTCTAAAACAGTAAAAATCTAATGTTTAACTGGAGCTGGAAAATGAGCATATTTAAAAAAAAAAGTGGAATGTCCCTTTAAGAATAAGCATACTCTAAACATAAATCCTTTAAAAAGGCACATACTTAAACATATTCAGTTGTAAAATATTTGTGTTTATAGCCTCCACACCCCAAACATAAGGAAATGAGGGGTCTCTTAAAAAGTGTGGAGCACTGACTCTCGTGACAGTCTGCCACTAAAATCATTTCCTTACTCTGTCTTATCTTTAGGTAAACTGCACACTATACTTCTTTACAGACGTCACAGTGTGCCCTGCACTTAGGGGTGTGTCCTCTCCGGTGTGACCAATCAGAGAGCAGGAACAGGAAATGACAATCACAGGCTTGTTAACATGAGACTGAAAACCGGACAAAATAACATAAGGTTATCTTGTGTATACGTGTGTAAGAGAGATACAGGACTCAAGTTTCTCTATGGTTGTTGGCTTCCTATGTGTGACACTTTCCAGCAATAATCAATTCTCTATCATTACTCGAAATCATTTCTGGATGTGCTTCCTTCTCGTAAGCGTGATTGAAAAATCAGATATGCACATGTTGCAAAATGCTCATTTCCCAAAATTTAAAGTACATACACGTTGGCTTATTTTAAAGCCTGCAGTAACACTTTGGCCTTTGAGATGGACAGCCGTGATTGTTAAAATCATACAGGAGCACATCCAAAATCCCTTATCCACGCACCATCCAATCGTGCCAATAACCTTTTTTTATAGTTCACCGAGTCATTTCCTCAGCAGAACATGTGTTTCTCTAATTGTCAGTCATGTTGTTTTTTGGGCTCAGGATGTGACAGCACATTTCTCCGTTTAGTTATTAGCTCACCGCAGTGAATACTGTGCTGTGCAGAACATTATGCAGAAAAGCGTTAATGGCTTTCTATAGTGCTCCTGCATACACAAGATTATACAGTTTAAAGTCGCAGTCCCTTTTCTCTGAACACCGCTTGTAATGTAATGTGTTCGCAGACTAACACACATGTTCAATAATTCAGTCAGATTTTATGTTTAACACACGTAGAGCTGCTAACACACAAAACAAGAAATTATGAAATTAGATTAAAAATAATATATTATTAAACAGAACATTAGATATGAACTGTGTGTGCAGTATATCAGATATTCAAAGCAGTTTAAAACTTTACATTCATGCATTTGGCTTTATCCAAAGCGACTTACAGTGCATTCAAGGGATGCACAATATATCGAAATTATCAAAAACATTGCAGATGTGCATATGCAATAACTTAATTTTAATACATACCAAATGTTTTAGTTAAAGTTTTTGCAAAGAGACTGTTTGTGACGTGTAGAAGATGATCAACTATAAGAACGAATATGAAACTAATGTTTGTTCATAATTTTCAGTTTTTAAACATATTTTAAAGAATTTAAATTAATTTCACAAATTCATAGAAATACCGTATTGCATATGGTTATCATTAAGCATCAAACATCGAATTTTCCCTAATTCAAACTTTAAGTTTTTATCAGTATGACATTTTCCTAAGAACTAGTGATGATGTAACAGCCGCCGATATTTATCGGCCGATTTTTGATGATTTTGAAACCATCGGCATATCGGCAATAGCACGAGAAAGGCCGATACCGATTGTTTATTAATTAACTGCATAAAGAAATCCATTATATGTAAAAAAAAAATATGAGTTAATGTTGTTAATAAAATAATGCTGAATAGCAAAAAACACCTTTGAAGGTTGTCATGCTGTCTTATTATATTAGTTTTAGCTTAATTTGTGTCTCTCTTATTATGTTGGTCAGTTAAATGTTAATTAGATCCAATCCATGTTCAGTAAAAATAATTTGATGCAGAAATAAACTAGCTTATAGACCAACTGTATAGTATTGTATACAAGTGTTTAATATCGGTATCGGCCAGAAGTTGTCTGTTTAAATCAGTATTGGCCAAAAAAAAAAATCCTATCGGTGCATCCCTACTAAGAACCAAACTCATGACTTTTTGCACTGCAAACACCATGTTTCAGTCCCTCCCGAAAAACGTGATTATGCGATCGCATAATTTAACTCATATTCCGCCAAGTCCGCATATTTATGCGGGGGACGCATTTTTTCAAATATGCAGCACTTTCGCAGCATAAATTGCAGATTTCCATGCGCAAAATATGCAGGCTTTGCATGATTTCATAATCCCTGCATTTTCGTAGCAAAAATCACATATATCTTAGCGAAAAGTTGAAAAATTTAGCATTTACCTCACACAAGCGCAGACATTTCTCCTGTTGCCTTGGGAATGTTATGAAGTGACATGATTTTGTGACGTGAACATCATTGAAAAGCTGCAAAAGCTGAAAACAAGTTCCCGCAGTTTTTGCAAGTTCCTGCAATTTCATCGCATAAATATCCTGCATATTCCATCGCATTTTTTAAGAATAACGTGCCGCAAGATAAAGGATTTTTTGCTCGCAACAATCACAAAAAAACTCTTGAGTTTTTCTGGAAGGACTGATGTTTTTACCAATTAAGTTACGAGAACATAAATAAATACTGCTACAAGAAAGTATATGGGGCAGTTTCCCGGACAGGGATTATCCTAGTCCCAGACTAAAATGCATGATTGAGTTGCCTTAATTTGAAAACACCTCGCACTGACATATTTTAACATATATCAGTACCATTGTTTTGTCTCAAAATGCACATTAGTATTGTTTTTTGTGAGGTTTGTTTGTAAAAACTACTTAAATGTCCTAAAATAACTAAGGCCTACACTGAAAAAAATGATTCATTTAATTTACTCAAATATTTTAAGGTAAGTGGTTGCAATCAATTTATTTTTGCAACATTTAAACAAAAAAGATTAGTAAAGTAAAATAAAATAAAAAACTTTTGTTTAAATGTAGCTTAAATAAATTGATTGCAACCACTTACCTTAAAAAATTGAGTAAATTAAATGAATCATTTGGATTAATCTAAACCCTGTCCGGGAAACTGCCCCATCATTTCTTACCGGAACAAATATGAATTTTTCATTATAATAAACTACGTAGATTTTTGCCTAACATTATGATGGCAATGTGTGTGCCAGCTTCGCTGTTTCTTACGCCCGGAGTATAGTTAGTTTTTTTATGTGTACATGATTGAACACACAGCCTTGCAAAGTATAGTTTATTCAACTCGTACGTGTACACAGACGTTCAATGCATGCGCATTGCCACAAAATACAATGCATTTTCTGGCGTACATACTACATTCTCCGCAACGTGCATGCACGACCTACGCATACAATGTATGTGGGGTTATAAAAATCCCACGCAAAAAGGACCACACTTTGGCCTTAAGGTGTTTAAAGATGTAACTCTCCATAAGATATTCTGATCTTCAGTTATGATTCAATATAAGTCTACAGGACTGTTTTATTTTATTATATCTGATTTATGAGTCTAACAGCCACCCTTGATGCCTCCAGTGGCTTAATGCTTCAATATAACACACCATAAAGTTCCAAGCACATATGGAGAAGACAATATATAATTCCTAAATAAACTCAGCATTGGGGACACGATCCCAGTGAAAATCTCTTTATCTTTGATCTTCATTGGCCAAAGAAAGATGTTAGTACCAGCTGTGAAGTTGGCACGGCCTCTCTGTGCTACTTGGCTGGGAAGTAGGAAGAGCTTTTGAGTGGGACAAGAGGAGGGGTGTGGGGTGAGGAAGTGAAGGTGGTGGGGTTAAGTAGGAGGGAGGGAGGGTGGACGGGTATCCTGAAAGACCCACAGTGTGCTCGCCAAGGAGAACTCTGGGAATAAAGGTATGGTGGGGGCTTCCTACCGGAGAGAGCAAAGCTGGAGAACAATGCTGTGAAATGCAGCCAACACCCCGCGACGGTCACCATCTATCAACACTGCACTGTTCTGGCTTGCACGTCCAAACTTTTTATGCCAAATCAGGCTTCTACAATCCTCCAGAGAGATGCTGCACCTTTGAGCAGAACCGAGTCGATTTTCATGCATAAATCTGGAGATAAGAAGCATCTAACATTACAGATGAGTCTAGAGGCGATGGCACATTACCCAACGCCTCGGTGACGGGCGGCTGTGGGTACTGTGAGAGCCCGAGGTAAACACAGTCGACCTGTTAAGTCTTGCACTGAAACTGTAAATCATCCACACACTCTAATTAAACGCATTTTATAAGCATACGGAAATGCATGATGTAATTGGAGAGGCATCAAGACAGGATTTTACTCCAGTGTGCACTATTAACTCTACAGTAAGTAAAGCATCGCTTTTACTCTAATACTTTAAAGGGTCATTTACACGACAATGTTTTTACCTACTGTATAATGGGAAACTTTATGCATTTTGGACGACAGTTTACACAACAATGCTGTTTTTGGGTCCTAAAAATGCAAATGGGTTTCGAAGTCCATGTAAACTATGAAAACATGAATCTGTGATAACGGTAACATCAAGCATGTGTAAATTTAGTCTATAGCAGGGATTTTCAAACTGTGGGTCAGGACCTACTTAAAAGGCGGAGTGCACAATGTTTGAAAGCCAATGTTGACATTTGAAATCACCTAAACAAACACGCCCCTTCCCCAATAAAATTTAGCCCTTCTTTTGATAGACCCGCCCCACACATACGCAACCCCAGCAAGGATGTCGGTTAGTAGAGACACCCCTTACTAATGATTGGCTACAAGTGTGTTTTGGTAGTCGGCCCGACTACCTTTTCCAAAGCTTTTTTCAAAGATTGTGCATTCCGCCTTTATCTTGTGGGTGGCACAATGGGATAAGGTGGGTCGCGAATCCCACAAAAAAAGTTTAGTCCAACTAATGATTAGCAATGATTGTGATATGATATACGATAAGGTATTTTGATATTGCAATTAAAAAAAACTTAAAATAAAAAATCCACTTTTTACATTTGAAAATAGAGGGTTTTCACGACGCGTCATCAGAGCGGAAGACGCCATATTGGAGGCACTCCGCATTACAACAGAGCAGACACTGATGTATATGCCGAACTTCGTCAAGGAAATGGTTAATTATTGCCGTGTTTGAGACGGTACCAACAGGACATATTGAGAAAAACACTTGGATTATTATCGACTTCCAAAAGTTATTAAAAACCAGGGAAAGGAATGCAAGAAATTATCAGAGGAGCGGCGCTTGTGGTTGGTAAAGCTCAGGAAAAAGAGTAGTATTGTATTAGAAATATGATTGAAGTACATAAAGTATAAAACAATTATGCTTCTACTTGTTGTGCTTTATTTAAAGAGTATTTAATATGTACTTTAGTGTATGCACAAAATGTACTTAAACACAAATAAAATTTGCGCTGCAATGCCTTAATGCCAGTGTGCTTAATTACTCATAACAAATTTTCTATTGTAATGATAATAATATTTTTAATAGTAAATGGTAAAAACAATTATTGCTTTTATTTTTTACTGTGCTTATTTCACAGTAAAGCACTTTGGCAGGACACTAGCTATTTAAAATGTGCTATATAAATAAAGCTGACATTGACATATGGGCTCTGCATGAAAACTAGGTAGTTCACTAACTTATATCGGGATATGCAACTTAAGGAAGAATCGCCGGGTCGTCACGGATCCTAGAAGAGGGAGCTCGTAGGGAACTGCACCGCCTATAAATTGTAATTTCTCGAAATATCATGCCTTTTCTTGTGGTCCAAATCCTCATATGCCTTTGCATATTGGATGCGTTTTCTGTTGTTTAGACATGTCTACATTCACTTAAAGTATCCAAAGCGCATAATATTCCATTGTACTCCGTTCAGTTCTTTACACCGAGTGCCTCCACAATGGCCGCGCATCCGGGTTACCGCCCAGAACGTGACGTCGGTGAAAACCCTCTATATGTTGGTGGGTCTTTGGTTTGAAAAGTTTAGGAACCCCTGGTCTACAGGGATGCGCAATTATAACCAAAACAACAATGGCGGCCTACATGACTGTGTTTGTGGCTGTTCAACTGAGTTTGTTAACACTTCTCCAACAAAGTAAAAAAAATGTGGCCTTTGTAGGTCAGGGTCACTTGTAGTATTAAAACTACCTCATTTTATGTCTAAACAAAGTTGCTCAAAGTTGCTGTATTTTTCACTCTTTAGAGAATGTGTTTGTGTCGAGGCATGTAGTGTTTCTTACAAAGTAACATCGCCAACTACTGGACTGGCGCAATATAGCTTTTTTAGACATTTATGATCCTTTTTAGTCGCATTTAATCTTTTTCAGTGGTTTTCAATCTTTAGTCGATGAATCTTTTTTCGTGGGTACATGACATTTTTTAGAAACCAAAGGAAAAACATTTTAATTTTTTACCTAATCGTCGATGTGTAGCTAAGATTAGAAATGTAAACAAACCCCTGACCTTTGCTGTTTGTGTAACAGACATGAATAAAAACAGAACACGGATATACGGCAAAAAAATAAATTTCTCAGGCCAAAAATATGTTTCAAATATATGCTAAATACAATTTGTAGAAAGTAAAGTTCAATTAAATATATTTTTAAATTTGAAAATATATTTAGTTTTAACCTGATATTTCAAAGTGTATTTCAGGGACAACAAATACATTTCAAATTTTACAACACATACGGCAAAAAATAATTATATTTTTCCTGGCCAACATATAAGTTTTTATAAAATCTATATATAGATATAGCGGTTTAATTTGAACCTTTTTTAACATGTTTATAGGTAACAAAGTTTTTCTTCTAATGCAATGTTAATATAAATGCTTTAAAATATAAAGTATATTTAAAAAAAATGTATTTCAAAATATACAAAAAATGTCTGAAAAACATATTGGTGAATTTTTTTTAAATATATTTCAAAATATATTTTAGCACATATATTTTTTTGGCAATTTAGTGTATATTTTAAAATATATTTAAACATATGTTTTTTGCCGTATGGATGGACATTAAAATCCCCTTAAACCCACTCGATTAATTTTTTTTTTAATTGGCACAAAACACTTAATTTAGGTCTGGAATCACGTCTTGCGCATGCATATTGGTTTAACGTTTTATCATCTAACAGGGTGGCATTTCTATATTTAAATTAGGCTTATGTGTCTAAATGCTTTAGCAATCAGTGCATGTCTCTAAACTGGAAGCGTTTTATTTCCTGAAAGAGGGATCTGAATCATGTGTACGTGCCGTACATACCAAACTGCTTTAATTCATGCAAAGAACTAAAAGGCTTTAGGTGCAACAAGTATGCACCACTGCAGGGCTTCCTTATTCTCACACACACTTTCCACGCCTGAAGCCGTCTAGCCATTTATTTTTATCTGCTAGTAACTGCAGTGTCCCTTTAGCATTTCCGTTTGCATTGTTTGTGTGGCGAAAATAATAGCGGGTGAAACCTGAGCATCACTCTCAAAAAAGCATCTTTATGTTATTCTGAGACCTGGAAATCATTCAGTCATTACTGGAAATTCTTACGCTGGGAAACAACACGGACATAAACAATGCTTCTTCCTCCAAATACTTCCTATCGGTTATGTATATATATTTAGACCCAGCATGTCTCATGGTTTCACAGTATTGTCCGCTGAAGGTTACTGTGTCACTAGCACGTCTCATCGCTACAATGTGTCTGTCTACAGTCACGTTCTATAAGATAGACCAGAAATGAACTGGTTTTGACCTGATATAACAGGTCATCATGGTTGTGATGTCATAAACAGTACAGTTCTACCGGTATTATTCTTTTGCATTAGAATATGTCTGCATATTACATCACATAAAACTCTTTTGTAACAAAATAAACAATAAGGCCCATTTAGCTCACAACAAGTGTTTCAGCCAATGTTTTACATCTAACTGTGAGCACTCGAGATATGAGAACACACACTTTGAAGGGCACTTCATTAAACACAGCATGTGACGCAGTCAGCGTAGATGCCCTGTCGAGTGACTGACAGTCACCGTGTGAACGCAGAGTCATTGCTATTCAGCGCACACGCCGACATAGCCCGAAACTCATCCGGAGAGAAAGAGAGTTCATCTCTGACAGCCGGAGAGGAAGACAGAGCGAGAGACATAAAGTTATTGGCAGTCGCCTCACGTCTGCCAATCTGCGCAGCAACACGGGGAATCGTGACGTCAAACCAATCGCTCGAGTAAAGGTAAAGAGCCTGACTTGATTCATGAAGATCAGACTGAAACGAGACCCCCTGATAACAACATTCATGCTGGAGAAAAATGCATGCTATTTTCCTACAGTCGGCTTATTTGGAGGACAAAGAGAAACATAATCATTCAATTCATAAATGCACACGTGCCCATCAGAGCTTTCATAATGATAGATAAGAAGAGGACAGAAAAGTGCAGGGTGGAGAGAGGGGTATGGGAACTCGAGCCAGGAATCAAACTCAGGTCAACGAAAGCAAATCCGTGGCATATGTTGGAGCACTTCCCACTACACCGTCTGCCAATTTTTAACCACCTACCAAAACACCAAAGCAATGCCTTAGCAACAAAAGAGAATACCATAGTAACGGCATAGCATCACGGGAAACCAGTTAAATTTTCAGTGGAGGTACAGTAATAACCATGTCACAAATGTTGGCTGTCAGTATTTCTTTAAGGATATTTGAGGCATTTTGTCAAAGCTTTAGTGCTCTGTTCTCAGATCAGACAGTACATATCACACATTTCTGTACAATAAAGGTGAGATGGAGGTGAGACCAAACCCCAGAATCCCAGCATGCTTAGTTCCTCTCGCAGGTTTTGTGCTCTTCATCTTGTTTGATCAGCTTGGCCAAAAAATAGTCTAGTATATAAACACTCTCAAAAGCCTTTTGAAGCGAAGATGATAGATTAATGTGTTATCCAAAAAATTACCCCCTTATATGACGATTTTGCTGCGTTGTGTTTTTGGCACTGCGTTCAAAGTGTGATATTTTCCAATGACAGAGAGCAGATGGCCAATGGATACACAATCTGAAACATATACAATACAATATATAACTTACATAAGAATAACATTCACTATTATAGCCATATGCATGGTTAATATAGCTAATGCAATGCAATTCTTTAAAGGGGCCATGGCACAAAACTTTTTTAAGATGTCAAATAAATCTTTGGTGTCCCCAGAGCTCATATGTGAAGTTTTAGCTCTAAACACCATATAAATAATTTATTATAGCATGTTAAAATTGCCACTTTGTAGGTGTGAGCAAAAATTTGTCGTTTTGGGTGTGTCCTTTAAAATGCAAATGAGCTGATGAAGTGCAAACACTTATCACAATGATGGTGGTTTTTTGCAATTGAAACTCAATTGTGCTGTGAATTATTTTCTTTCTTTCTTTTTCTCTGCACTAAATGGCAATGCTGTGATTGGACAGTGCAGATTAAGGGGCGGTATTATTATAATTAGAGCTCCTTATGACATCATAAGGAGAGCAAAATTTCAATGACCTATTTTTTCATGTGCTTGTAGAGAATGGTTTACCAAAACTAAGTTACTGGGTTGATCTTTTTCACATTTTCTAGGTTGATAGACACACTGGGGACCCAATTATAGCACTTAAACATGGAAAAAGTCAGATTTTCATGCCATGGCCCCTTTAAACGGCAATATCAAATAAGCATAATTTGATAAGTTAAATCAGTAACTCGCAATCTGTGAAACAATAAAGGTTTAAGGATCTAGACAAATGAGACAATAATGCAAGCAAAAGCTTAGTAAACAAATCCTGCCCAGCTCCAAAAAAAAAAAAAAAAAAAAAACACAAACAAGCCATCTTGGAATGTGAAATTGAGATATCATCTTTGTTTACGAAATCACTTCTGAGACCTAAGAATAGATTTCTATTTCTGAAGTATAATTTCATATCAGTCGCAAAAATAACAAACAAAAACAGTAAATATTTAAAATATAATTATCGAAAAGAACAAGCCATAGAATTCCAGTGAGGTAATAAAAACTTGAGGTTACTGCTTTAAAATATTCAAGCATGCTGCCACTTTAAGATTAAAGTGGATAAATGTGTTATATACAGTATAAACTTATATTTTGCAAAGAAACTGTTTAATTTTTTATGCTGGTTTTCCACACACAAATCCAAAACCCCCCAATAGCTTGCTTGTTTGTTTTTACAGTATTATTCCCTGCAAACATTTCTCCCATATAACTCATCTGAATATTTGTTTGTATTGTGTATATGTATACGCACCATGAAAAGCTAAACTTTTAAAACGACTTAAAAACAACTTCAGATGTTTTATCAGACACCTGTAGCAGGAGATACAGGACATGTGATGAACACCACAGCCTGTATAGAGGATAAAAGCACTCATAACACATTTATGTCACACCATTATACACGATGCATCTATAAAACAATGGTTTCCTGGAAAACAGCAGTGACTTCTACCTATGCATGCTGGGAAATTACAGTCCTGGATGTTGTCATTTATTTTTTGCATGAAAAAAATTATGAAGAAATTCTCAAAATAGCTTTTTCTATCATGTGGGCTGGGTAGTATAGGGGAGAGCAGCGGCGAAAGCACAATTTTTCTATAAAAATGTCATTTTTGAAAGAAAATGTTTAAAACAGATATATATAATTTGTCTCTTTATCTTTGCAAAAAAAATTTAATTAGGTGAGAACCAGTGTGAAAGTAATGCGGGACAAAGTAACAAAATGATTGTCTCTGAGACAGCAGCTTTAGCACACAAACCCTTCATCGAGCTGACAAATATTGCATTATTTACTCACCATTTTGCGCGTGTAGGTCCAGAAAGCTGTTTTCAACCATGATAAGTAAATTCCTAAAGCAGTCATTTTTTATTATAATGCGTTGTGTTTCTGGTTTTAAGTGTTACAGTACTGATCAATCTACATGTTATTTAGTGCTCTAACACATTCTGAAGTTTCACTTTGAGTTTTTCAAAATAAAAGTAAATCGGGTTTAAATGTCAAGAGTTCCTGTCGGGGCGAATGTAACACTTGTTACTTTTGTCCCGCTGCTAATGTTGCAATAGGTTGAACATTTATATTATGCTAATTTGATTATGCACATTTACCATTTACCATATTAAAAAAAAAAATTATTTTCAACAATTCAAGTTTGTACTGCTGGGTTGCTTTTGAAACATTTGGTGAAACTGAAATTTAAAGAAGAGTTACACCGCACTCACGATCAATAAGGTGCTAGACAATAAAGTAGTCAATAAAAATAAAGACGTCTGCACACTTAAATCCTTAGCAACAGGTTTTAATAACCAAGCTTTCGGTCAAAAGACCATCTTCAGGGTATACCCTGAAGATGGTCTTTTGACCGAAAGCTTGGTTATTAAAACCTGTTGCTAAGGATTTAAGTGTGCAGACGTCTTTATTTTTAGTGAAACTGAAATTTAAAAATGAAAATGTAATTTCATTATTATTTTAATATTTACACAAAAATCTATTTTGTTCGTTTGTGTTACTTTTGACCCAACAAAACTCCTGACATTAACATGATTTACTTAAATACTAAAAAACTCTGAGATGACGGACTTCATGAAGTGTTACAGCAGCGGTTCCCAAACTTTTTCAGTGTGCGGCCCCCCTTGTGTACAGTGGATTTTTTCGCGGCCCCCCGAAAATTTTTTTTATGACAAAAACAGTTTTCAAATGTAATATTTTAATTAAACAAAACATATAAAATTATACCTAGTAGTGCTGTTGGTTAGTTGGCTTATTATTTTTTAGGTTTAATTACACAGAATTCATGATAAATGAATGTATTTTATAAAATGTCATAAATCTGGGGCCCCCCTGGCACCATCTCGCGGCCCCCAGTTTGAAAACCACTGTGTTACAGCACTAAATAACCTGTAGATTAATCAGTACTGTACAAATTAAACAAGAAACACAACTTGTATTTATAAAAAATTGCTGCTTCATTTATTTACTTTTCATGATCCAAAAAACCTTCGGACCCAACCACGGTAAATGATGACAAAATCACGAGATATTTGGCAGCACTATCATGTACAGTAATCGCTTTTTTACTTTTATCCAGCGTTACTTTAGTCATTGCTATCCCTTATTTCAAGTTTGGTAATATATCAGTATTTTTACCCATTGGAATATGGTATGAGACAATAACATCTATATCGGTGTGGTCTGATAACCGTATTTTGCAAAAGAAGCTCTGCCAGAAATGATGAGGTCAGATTTAAGATTTCCAACCAGCTCGCAAGTTGTACAGCTGAATATTTTCAAACAGGGAGAAAATCCTTGTTTATTAATTTTATTTTTGTGATTGTGACATCTAAGTCCTTGACTTGCATGTAAACATGTAATACACTTTGCAGAAAATACAGAGATATTTATCGTATAATGTCACCCATCCCAAAATTACAGAGATATGAATTCTCTTCAAAATTGCCTGGCCCTTCAGGTCGGCCAGAGAATTATAATGTTATGTTTGAGCCTAAATAAGTATGAGTAAATACAGATTTTATTTTGTGCCTTCTTCAATAAATTATGCAGCATATATTTACAACGTGAGCACACGGCTTGGTGCGGTTTAATGATCTGCTGGTCGAGCCTCATTAAGGCCGATGAAACACATTGTCGGTTTGAAAGGTGAGAAGAAATCTTATTAGCGGTTCTGAAGGAGGCGTCGCATTAACATGAAGCTTACGTGACTGTCAGAGCTCATGCAAATGAGACAGCAGATTTACCGATCACTGCTTTATTTCCTGCAATTATTCGCAGTAAAGCTACAAACACCAAATTATACAGCTGTTGCATCCATCTTTCAACAGATCACAGAAACAATTACACAGGATCACAGAGCGAGAAACCAGAAATTTACTGCGGCTTTGGCAAATGTAACATGCAATTTACATTTTGATACTGCTGTGAGATATTCCATTGAGGCACAAATATCAGTGCCAACAAGTATCAAAGGTCACGTTCACAAGATGTTGGAGCCTACAGCAACAATAGCAGATCTGTATACACAAGTAGTAGTTGGTATGGTATGGTTGGTATTTGATAGCACATCTTTGTTAAATCCAAACCGATGTTCTTGAGAAGTGAGTGGGACGTTAAAACAACACGTATGACATTTTATTTCCTGATGAGTCAATCAGAATTAAAAGCATCTTATGCAGTGTTACCCACAGAGAAAAAATGTGTTGATTACCGCCACGCACAATGGGGTCTTTCTTGTGCACTTAGCACGCACGACCACCCTCTCTGCAATGACATTTTCACCGTGCACACCAACAGTTGCGTCAAGTATAAACCACAGTGAAATGCATCGCCTGCCTATGGAAGGCCAAGTGGTTCAAATATACGTAAAGTTTTAACAAATGAAATACATGTCAACAATGTGTAGTTCTGCCTCATGATTAGTCGCGACTAATCGTTTGCAGAATAAAAGTTTTTGTTTACATAATATAAAAAATATTTATTTAATAAATATTTATATAGATATTTTTATATATAATATAAACATGTATATACACATGCAAATTATATTAATATTTTTTTTCTTAAAATTATACATGTTTGTGTGTGTATTTATATAAACATAATTATTATACACAGTACACACACATATATTACATAAACAAAAACTTTTATTCTGCAAACGAACTTGGGACATATTGTGAGGCAGCACTATATTTCACATGTACATAACGCCGGATTTCCACCGACTGCGGAGCGGCTGCAGATCTGCTCCACTGCGTTACGGCTCCGCACTCCGCCGTCCGCCACTACCCACCAGTTCCGTATTGGTTGCAGAGCGGCTGCGTGCTGAAGTGACGAGGACCCATGAGGTCTCGCAAATTCACGTGATGATCGCGCGATACCTAGTTCTGTCTCCGCCAATTATGACTTGAATTATGACGTTTTTACAAACCAGCCCAGATCACAACACGAGATCTCGCGTAGACATCGCAGTACATCAAATCCATCCAAAATTCAAAAAATAAGAAAGCTGCAAAAACCATTTATTTATGCTCTATCTTTAATGTATTTATTATACCATATACTTTACCATTTAACTCCCCCTGTCTCTGTTATTGTCTATTATTTGTTGTTTCTATATTAATGACTTTGTAATGTTTGTATTGCAAAGATTTAATAAAGGAAAAAAACACGAGATCTCGCGAATTCAGGTATGATCACGCGATAAAGTCATGGCTCCGCCCTGCGGAGCTGTCCGGCATCCGTCAAAAATAGAAGCTCTGCGTATTTGTGCCGGAGGGCTGCGGATGGCCGGAGCTGTGACGGATTCGGGGCGCAGTCAGTGGAAATACACACATTGACTTGAATGGAAACCGATTGACTCCGCCGCCGTTCCGCAGCGGATCCGCAGCCTTTCCGCAGTCGGTGGAAATTGGGGGTAACTCTGCATTATCTCGTCAATTAAGAGTAACCGCTTCCTTGCCAATGACATGTTTTACGTCAATCCATATTTCGGCTATTATCCACTAGGTGGCACTCTTACCCAACATTTAAAACACAAGCATTTACTGTGACAAGAATTTCACATTAACTACGTGTATGTGTGAATTTCATGAATATAATTTTTTCTCCTGTGTCCTCACCGACCCTTCAGCAGAGAGCTGTTATGATTTGATCCATTCAGACACCCACAAGACCCAAAAAATAAATCTGTGGATGTCTGGGTACACAGGAAGAAAAAATGAAATAATGAAATGAACCGAATGCATGTATTATATTCATCGAATCAGGTCATTCAGAAATACCGATTTGTTGGCAGAATCCATTTAGAGTCTGATAAAAAAATGCTCATTTACAAGAAAACATGGCAGACGAACTTACAGGGTTTTGCATCTGAGCTCTTCAAATGTTTTACCATTATTGTAAATGGTTCAAAACTCGTAAATATGTTTCTGTCAGCAATGGCCCTGCACCAGGAGCACAAACCAAATCAGAAGTGTGAAGTAATTAAGATTTCGCCCTGAGGGCTTCTGCTGACGTCCCCCCTCGTGCAATCATTTACGTCAAGCTTTTAAAAACGACCGACCTTATGCAATCTATGCAGGAATAAATAACCTGCCGACACCCATTTTAATTGGGTTTCACTTTTTGTTAATTTTATTTTCTTGACTATTAAGATGTCAGGCACATGCAGCTTTCAGGCAAGGCCATATTTTCCTTTAAAAATAAAATAATGCAATCAGATGTCAGAATTGTATAACCAAACCTCTTCACCCATGGACACATGGTCGGCACAGTATGACAAGAGTTTCCTCTTTCACAAAACAAGATAAACAACTGGAGCTCTGGATTAATGCGGGCATGTGGATGTATCGATTTCACAGAAAGTTGGAAATGAATCCTGGAGACAGCTGCCTGCAATACACTGGGAGTTAGAGGGAGAGAGATAAACAGAATGGGAGAGCGAGATATATAATATATAGAGAGAGAAAAATAGAGAAAATTTTCGGCGTTCAGTAATTCCTAAAAGGTAATTCGGGATTTCATGAGAACGATAAGCATCACCTTGATGGGGTAGTGTACAAGTGTCCAACAGGAAAACCAAACAAATACTTATCATAAACATCACAAAGAGCTACAAAATCGAATAAACCAATGCATCATTGCTGGAAACATTTCAGTCAAGTGCAGCCAAAACTTTGGCAAAATTTTCGGTGCCCTCCACAGAGGTCCACATATCTGCTCTAATGGTTGTGATGAATCATTGTTGTTCAGTCTTAGATGCTGATGAGAATGACTTTGAAGTGATTAGCGACCGGGCTGAAGGTCATTCTGCCCGGTTGGCAGAGGAACACAAACATCTAAAGCCCCCCTCCTTCATTTTCCTCTCATGGCCCAGTTGCTCTTAGATTTCACACTACATGCTGACAACCACATCAAACCAAAAACAGATCGACACCAAGAGTACAGCTGCACACATTATCTGCACATCCATAAAGACTGAACTGTGATGTATTAAATGCTGCTCCAAGTGAGACAATCCTTCAGCAGGTGACACGATTTCATGGCCTAGTTGCTATGGCAACAGCACAAATTTTCACCGAACTTCATCGTTGCTTTAATGCAATCATTTTGAGTTAGCTAATCGTCCTCGGGAGGTAAAATTCTGCTGTTCGCTCCATATTACATCATTACAGTAACTGCAAAACAAAACCATCATGACTTCCATTAGAGAAAGCAGTGCTGTCATGCAGTATCCAACGGCTCTCAATAATTATCGTATTCATAAATAATAATGAAAGTGCCCATGCCATTTAATTTCTGATTTGCATACGGATATTAAATGGCATGGGAGCATCTTGTCTAGTGTGCCATCCTGTTTATTATAATTTGTGACTCATTTAGACCATACCTACAAGTAGGGCTGCATGGTATTGAAGAAAATGCGATTAAATTGCTAAATGATGCAATATACTATGTGCAAATCTTTTTGATTTAAAAATCATTTATTTATTGCAAATCGCAATACACACATTTGCAGTATTCTGATCATTTCAACATATCATGCTGCGCTAATGCCTCGACATATCATTAGTGTAATACCATGGCATCTTTTTGATTACTATAAGTGTAAAAGATTATGGGTTTGAACTAGGGCTGCATAATGATTAATCACAACTAATCGTTTGCAAAATAAATGCTTTTGTTTACATCACATATATGTGTGTACTGTGTAAAATAAATAAATAAATAAATACACATACATGGATGTATATATGTTTAAGAAATTATGTGTACATATACATTTTTATATTAATACATAATTTTTATTATATATAAATACTAGGGCTGTCAAAAGATTTATTGCAATTAATCGCATACAAAATAAAAGTATTTTGCATAATTTGTGTGTGCACTGTGTGTAATTATTTTATATATATATATAAAAACACACACATTAATGTTTATATTTAAGAAACATTTATTTATATATTTTAATAGATTTTATTATATAAAAATAAATAAAAAATATACCTAAATAAAAAACATTGAATTCATACACTGCAAAAAATTATTTTCAAGAAAATTTTTTTTTGTATTTTTGTCTTGTTTTCAGTAAAAATATCTAAAATCCTTAAATTAAGATGCTTTTTCTTGATTAGCAAAACAACCCAAGAAAATAAGTCTAGTTTTTAGACCAACAAATATAAAATTTAAGTGATTATGTGCATAAAACAAACAAAAAAAAAAACCCCCACTAAATTCAAGAAAAATTCAAGAAAAATTTGCTTCCCGCATTGGCACATTTTTTTCCTTGTTTTATGCACAAAATCACTTAAATTTGATATTTTTGGTCTAAAAACTAGACTTATTTTCTTGGGTCGTTTTGCTCATCAAGAAAAAGCATCCTAATTTAAGAATTTTTAGATATTTTTTACTGAAAACAAGAATAAAATACTAAGAAATGTTTTCTTGAAAATAATTTTTTGCAGTGTAGATGTATGTGTGTATTTATATATACATAATCTATACACTCAGTAAACACACACATATATTATGCAAACACAAACATTTATTTTGTATGTGATTAATCGCGATTAATCTTTTGACAGCACTAATAAATATGTAATATATTATTTATTTTTTTCTTAAAATGATACATATATGTATGTATTTATATATTCCTTAATATTATACACAGTAAACAAACATATGTGATGTAAATAAAAACTTTTATTCTACAAACGACTAGTTGCGATTAATCGTTATGCAACCCCGGGAACACATATACTGATATAAAATGTATACCTTGTAATACACTGCAAGTCGCTTTGGATAAACCGTCTAACAAAGAATATAAAACATGGTACAGAAGTAAAGTGCTTAAATACCCATGGACCTACTTGTGTACAGGAACCAGCATTACTATCACAACAGTATCCAAAAACATATTTTTCCATAATACCATTGAATGTTTCGTAATGGTTGGTTGCAGTAATGTACACCTCCATTTAGGCTTGTGTGGACAGGCAGCCATGCAAGCAATTTGTGTATCTACATTCCATTTCCTAAAGCTAGTAGGTAGGAATGTTTCCAAACCTGCCCTGACAAAACAGCCTGGGCAAAAAGTTAGCAGATCAAATTATCCACAACAGAAAAGCCACGGTGTGTGTCCCCAACTCAGATCCACACCTGAGGATAAACATAATCCCTTAAAGGTTTTCCTTTCACCATCCACTGTATCCCAAACAGAACACAGAGAGACCACCGACCACAAAAGAGATAACTGGGAATAAAAACACTCTTTGAGTGTTTCACCCGTCGCTGCAGGCCACGACTGCACCTGGGATTAATGCATTCAGCTGATGGACAAAAAAAGGCAACATCAATACTACACACGGCACGCATAACTGGCCTTTAAAGAATCAGGAGGATCAGACCAACCAATAGCAGCATTACTTTGAATTATTCAAAAGTGGACACCAGTGTTTCTCAACAAGGGGTGCAGAGCTCAACAAACTTCCAACATGACTTAAATACGTTGCTAAAAACAACATTATTTGGTGCATAAAACACATTTTTTCCACAAACTGTACATAATTGTTGCTCCTCTATCCTCTGCCTCCCTGAAACGCGTTGATTACAAAGCTCATTGTTTGAAAGTTGAAGTCAGAAGTAGGCGGAGTTATGATAATGATTGTTGTATCCACGTCAACAGGTCCAGGAAGTAAATGTTGCCTACAATCTTTGTGTTTGTTGTAGTCCAAGAAAAGAGATTTAAGTCATTGTTTACTTTGGGATTTGTACATTTTGCATAATGTTAACATGTACTAATACACACTTACTGTGGGTTCACACCAGTGTTTGAGGCGTCAAAATCGCGTCTACCGCCTCTAGTTTGCCGCTTGAACATTTTGAGTTTACTCGCTTTATTCGCATGTGAAAGCCGCACATGAAATTCTAGTCATCAAGACATTCACGCGGAAATTTGTGTCATAGGAGGGGCTTCTGCGACTCTGCTCGCTTCATGTAATCACGTTACTACTAGAGCAAGCTCCTGATTGGTTAACGCGCCATGTTTTTTTAACCAAGGTTCACATTTTTCAACTTGCGCTTTTCCTGTGGCAACGCGAACTAGACACGTGAATGAGACGGAATCGCGTCTAACACGCCACGCTAAACGCCTCATCCCCACTGCGAGACCTCCTGACGCGCGTCAACGCATCTTCACACTGACTTAACATTAAAATCACTCGAGTTTGACGCCTCTACCGTGGCTGGTGTGAACGCAGCATAACACACCAAAGAATGTGAAAATTGAGATCCGCTGGTGCAGGCCTACATCTTTTCCACATGGAAACACGAAAACCATCCCTGCTGAAAAAAACAATAAAACCATAAAACTAATGGTTTTGTTGGGACTTTTATTATGGAATATGGCCCAAAACACACTCCAGTGTATTAATTTTTGATTGTCTCTAATGGTATGCATTGGTTCTATGTATTGGTTCTAATGGAATATGGCCCAAAACACACTACAGCGTAGTGGTTTTAATGGTAAAAGCTAAGTTCCTATTGGTATTTTAATGGAAACCATTAGAATTTTCTGTAATGGTTTTATTGTTTTTTTTTTCAGCAGGGATGTCAAGATGTGATATAATGTTTGCTCTGCTGATATAATATCTATGTCTTGTGAACTATTGAGTTACTTACATGTGTGTCGATCATTTACAGACTTCAGACAATCCATACCTTATAATAAGAGTCAAATGCTCGACACAGCAGTTTATCAATGTGATTACCACCCCGACGTTTAATGGAAAGTAACTCAAGACTACTAAAAACTCGCTAATTTGATGAGCATTGCATTCGTAAAACGCATGAATCAATAATCACCCTGCGCGAAGCAATCGGCTTGTGACATCCAAGTATCGCGGGAGCAAGTCGAACTCACGCGGATCAGTCTGCCCTCGCGATACTTCTGTGTCACACGCTGATCAGTCCGCGCACTCCTGTATGAAGTTGGTTTAGGCCAAAAATGGCGTTGTAAATATTTCAGATTTTTAGATAACGTTATACCAGCACCAATGATCATCTAGGCAAACGGCCGGTTTCCTTTTATACATTTTTGATACTTTGCTTGAAAATAACAGAAAAAGATACATACACACCGCAAACAAATAACTCCTGTTGTGATGTCTTCAAATCACATGGCATCTCTTAACAGACGGTCTTGTTAAAATTTATTAAAATCCTTACTTGATGTAAAATAAAAAATTAAACCTACCATCAGTATCAGTTTAGTTAGCTGTGGTTTCAGTCAATGAACACAAACTGACGAATGGGCTGCAGCGGAAATGCGTCATCTAGCGGTGACACTGAGATACTGCAGGTTCATCTTAATTTATTGAAGAAATAGTTAACGCGAAAATGAAAATTCTCTAATCATTTTCTCATCTTCATGTTGTTCTAAACCTGAATAAAAAAAATGATATTTTGATAAATGATGGTAAGCACACAGCTGATTGTAATCCATAGTAGAAAAAAAAAACAATATTTGGAAGTATTGTGATAAATGATGAAAATATGTTTTGATAAATGATGGTAAGCACACAGTTGACGGTATCCATTGAATTCCATCGTATTTGTTTTCCTATTATGGGAGTCAATGGTTACAATCAGCTGTGTGCTTGCAATCATTTATCAAAATATCTTCTTTTGTATTCATAAAAAAAAAAGAACAAAAAGAAATTCATACAGGTCTAACAACATGAGGATAAGAAAATTATGAAAGAATTTTCATTTTTTGGGTGAACTATCTATATAAGGTCAAAGGGAATAACATTCAGGTTATTACATAAATAAATGCATCAGAGCATATATCAGCTAACAGACTGCACATCTATTTCACCTATCCTTAAGACAAACTCAAAACATACAGCAGGAAAAAGTTGTTTATTATGTGGGGAAATGCCAAGGCATGCTTATTTGCATTGATTTGTTTTTTAGTGAAGAACAAAAATATTTGGCTATGCAAAGCTAATGATAAATATATACAGAGCAGATTGTGGCTTTATTTCAGTAACTTTGTTGGTTTTGAATGAAAAGAACAATTACACAAAGTGCTGTTTGCTATAGCAGTGGTTTTGTATGTTGGTTTGAAACACAACCCCTTACCACATTATCAGGATTGTGACAACATGCCCCACTGTATGGGACACTGTAAGTGTGTTAAACGAAGTGTATCTTAATTTTTTATTTTTTAGCAATAATGTTTAATGTTTATGTATATTCATAACTTTATGGCATACTTATTCAGCATTGGCTTTCAATAAATATATAGAGAAATAATAAGTGGACTAAGATTTAGGCGTCGTGTTGAATCACGGTTAATTTGAGCACATCCATTAAGAGCTGAAAGCATACGACTCTTAATTAAACTCCTGTCATCTGACAGATAACACAGAAACACTTGCTTTAAAAAAAAATAACAATTGCATTTGCTTTTACAACCAATGAAAGTAAACAACCACACTATCTGTACTAGATAATGTTCAAGTGTTAGACTGTGTTTTCCTGCTTTAAATTGTTTGCACAGAGACTGATTTATAAGCTCATAAAACCAGTGTACAGAAACAACTAAAGTGCAAAAAATGACCTTCATCTCCAAATAAATGTTGCTTGAATAATGGATTTAGTGTTTTTTTTAACTTGATCAATGATTTTGTCCATTCACAGATAAACAGGACAGCAAAGTTTGTGTTTACTTAAATGTTACAGTAAATGTTTTATCAATCAACGATCCATAACTCATTACATCAACAATTTTCATATTATTTCATAATTGACATAATTCAAGTGCTATTAATGAAAAATAAATATACTGATGGTTGAATTAAATGCCAGTGGAAAAATATTATCTCAATCTACTCAGGAAATGATTTATTTTGTTTATCGAGTCCAAGGCAAATCTCTCTCTATCTCAGGCGGAGTCTAACAATGCCGTTTCCAGTCCATCTTCTGTATATAATGTAGATCAGAAGAATCACGCATGTGGCTACAGTCGTCCCAAACACACCACTGTTTAACCATTTCCTGCAAACACACAATTCACCATCATTACAACACAACATATCCCATGGATCTTCAACAGGTGGTCCGGGGACCCTAAGGGTTCTGTGGTGGTATTATTGGGGGTCCTCCAAATAAAATTTTTTGGAGGGGACAATAAAGTTGATTCATTAATAATAAAATGAATGAATCCCTGTTCCCATGATAAAATCTATTCACCTCCTGACCAAGTGTTAAAGGTGCAGTGTGTAATTTTTTAGAAGGATCTCTTGACATAAATGCAAAATATTATACAAAACTGTATGATCAGGGGTGTATAAAGACCTTTCATAATGCCCTGTTATGTTGTTATTACCTTAGAATGAGATGTTTTTATTAGAGCTGGGCAGCATAGATTAATCTAGATTAATCTCATACAAAATAAAAGTTATTTTTTGCATAACATATGAGTTTGTGCTGTGTGTAATTTTTATGTATATATAAATACACACACATTCATGTAATTATTTAAGAAACATTTACATGTGTATATATATTTATTTATTTATATTTTTATATATTCTAAATTATATATAAATAAAAAAATTTATTTAAATAAAACATTTCTTAAATGTATATATATATGTATGTGTGTGTGTTTAAATATACATAATATTTACACACATCACAAACTCATATATTATGCAAAAAAATTACTTTTATTTTGTATGAGATTAATCTGGATTAATCTATGCCCGGCCCTAGTTTTTATCTACATACACCGAGGGTCCCCTTACATGGAAGTCTCCATTTTGTGCCGCCATGTTTCTAGAAGACCTTAATGGTCAAAATTTTATTACTAAATTGTCTCAGACGATGACAGGTTTGTCCGGTAGTGGCTAATGTAGCTTCTCTTTGCGTTTCAAAAGCTAGGGGTGAGCAGTGGACTTAGCCGTTGGTTGCAATGCACAAACTCACCACTAGATGCTGGAAAAATGTACACACTATACCTTTAATACATAAAGGTTTAATGAGGAGTTTTGCTGAAGTTGTTCGCTTTTCTTATCTTGCATATATTTTCTGTCAGTTTCAGAAGAGACTTCAAAAGTGTTTTAGAATTTACACATTTACATTTAGGCATTTAGCAGATGCTTTTATCCAAAGCAACTTACAAAGATCATCAAAATATGCAATTAAAACGTTGTTTTCTCTTTCTTTTCTCTTTAAATAAATAAATTATTATAACTAATGATACATGCATTGCTTTTATAGCTTTATATGTAAATGTCAGCCATTGCAAAATTTGTCAAAGTCGATATCTAGATAAGGCAGCTGAGCTCTCCATTGAGTGTATTTTTAAGGGATGGATCAACCAAAAATGAAAATTCTGTAACCTCATGTATTAATTTATTTGTTCTGCTAAACATAAATAAGTAATAAAACAGAAGCACCATTGACTTCCACAGTAGGAAAAATACTCCTATGGAAGTCAATGGTGCTCAAAAATGCTTTGGTACAAACATTCATTTGTCAGCAGAACAAAACAAAATTAATACATGAGGGTGAGTAAATGATGACAGAATTTTTTGGGTGAACTGTCCCTTTAAGCATTGTTGATGGCATCATGACTGGAATGGTTATAAAATTGCTTAAAAAATCTCCACCGAACGTGGTTAATAACAAGCCCAACATCTGATGTTTATAAACAAAAGTGACCTCTGTGAGAGGATGACGGTTGTTTGTAGGAGGAACAAAGCTTTCTGGAATAAACCATGATCCAGCGGCAGGTGCTGTCCACAGATGAGCGTGAGTAAGTGGAGCTCATGACAGGCGCAGCATCACGGGTCACGAGGTTATTTTTGGGTGGCTGTGAGTTTTAAATCTCATCAGTATTCGAATAAACAACTCCCACGTGTCTAAACACAGATGTCGCTCGCTCTGATTGGACGAGAAGATGAATAATGCATAAAAGTCAACAACGTGGCCATTTAATGAGGCAAGTTCCAGTATAACAAGTGACATTGGTTTTCCAGAAAAGCAGATGAAAATGCATTTGGGAATTTTCAATCGACTGCTTGTAAGATATCTAGGAAAACATCAGAGAGGGGATTTTAGTATCCAATCACACAGCACCCTCGAGTCCCTCAAGAGACTGTTTCCTGTTTAGATGATTCAAAACAAACCCTAACTCTCTTACCTAAACATTTAGAGAAGAGCATGAATGCGCCATATTTTGTTTACAACCCACAGAATGACTTTTCTCTTTTGAAAACAGCCTTTGATGCACAGCTACGTTCTTAAAATAAAAAAGATTATAAACAGGGTGACTCATGAGGAGTGAAGGGTATAAATACAGATTTCTGTAAGTAAAAACAAATTGATGTAAAAGTCATATACAGCATCAGTGAACATCAATATACTGACTCCTCTGAGGAAAACAGAAGTTTTATTGACTCACCTTTACTGTTTAGGGGATGAAAATTAATTCAATTTAATATATGTTGAGAAATATGATCAATAGCATACATTAAATGTGTAAAATATTCATGTGTCACATTCAGCTTTACAATAATTAAATTAATTAAAAATAAATAATTTATTAAAATAAACATTTAATAAAAGTGCAATATAATAAAAAACCTGAACCAAATTGAATATTTCAAAATAAAGATTTCTTCTATAAAAAGCTTTATGAGTCAGTTCAGCTGAACCAATAAAAAAGAATCACTTCTAAAGAATGATTCATTCATGAAAAATAAAAAAGTGTATCAGTGATTTTCATTTGAAAGAATCTTTACGATATATATTTTTTTCATTTTGCACACACTTTTATCCAAAATGACTTACAAATTAAAGAATATATATTACAAAAGAAATATAAAAAAGTCAGCTCAGGAGCTAATGCATATATAATGTGGCATAACATGTTCTTGTTGAAATGTTTTAGATCACATGTTTCAGTATCATGTTGCCATCTGGTGGTGATTCACAGAGGGAGACAAACATATTTAAGTCTTAAAGGTACAGATCACCCAAAAATGAAATTTCTGTCACCATTTCCTCACTCTTATGTTGTTACAAACCTGTATGAATTTCTTTGTTCTGTGACCACAAAGGAAGATATTTTAAGGACTGTTTAAAACCAAACTGATCATAGGCCCCATTCACTTCTATAGTATTCTTTCTCTATGGAAGTCAATGGTGCCTCTAATCAGTTTGGTTGTAAATGTGAGTAAATGATGAGAGAATTTTAATTATTGGGTGAACGGTCACTTTAAGAATCAATTCTTACTTTAGTTATACATACAGGTGAATGTGAGAAATGTAAACTTACATGTTAATATTACTGTCAGAAGATAAATTATCAGCGGCCAGGATCAGAGGTGCTGGAGGAATGGCACCTTTATTAAAAACAGATGATCATACAAGATTTAATTATTATTAAGATATCTTAAGGGCTACCACAGATACATAACTTCACTTAAATATATGATATTTTTGTCAAAAAAATATATATATACAATAATGTATTGCAAATGTATTTATAATGTATTTCTTTATCATTCACAATCTAATGCATTGACTGTTTTAATATTTCTGTACACAATTTATAATATTTACTTAATCACAGTTTCATCTTTAATTAATGTATACTGCAATCTTTAAAAAGTTAATTAATTTTTCATTATTATAATGTATTAAAGGGATGGTTCACAAAAAAAATTCTGTCATCATTTTTACCGAGCCCCTAAGGTGACATTGGAGAAGTTTAGTTTTGCATGCTCACGTGAAAATATCACGTGCACACGTGAATCTATCGCGTTTAGTTTTGCGTGTGCATGTGAATCTATCGCGTGCACACGCAAAACTAAACTAAACTTTATTTAATTTTTGTGAAAACTATCACAAAATTTGTTTTTTTGTGAAACTATCGCGTGCATGTGATAGTTTTCACAAAAATTTAATAATTTTGTGATAGTTTTCACAAAAATTAAATAAAGCGAAAGATTCATGTGTGCACGCAATATTTTCATGTGCACATGCGAAACTAAACGCGATAGTTTCATGTGCACATGCGATATTTTCTCAAAAAACAAATTTTGTGATAGTTTTCGCAAAAATTAAATTAAGTTTAGTTTAGTTTTGTGTGTGCATGTGAAACTATGAAAGCGAAAGATTCACGTGCGCACGCTATATTTTCACATGCACACGCAAAACTAAGCGCGATAGTTTCATGTGCACATGCGATAGTTTCACAAAAAACTCATTTTGTGATAGAAAATTAAATAAAGTTTAGTTTAGTTTTGCGTGCGCATGTGAAACTATGAAAGTGAAAGATTCATGTGTGCTTGCAATATTTTCACGTGCACACGCGAAACTAAACGCGATAGTTTCACGTGCACATGCGATAGTTTCACAAAAAACTTATTTTGTGAAAGTTTTCACAAAAATTAAATAAAATTGAGTATAGTTTGCGTGAGCACGTGAAACTATGAAAGCGAAAAATTCACGTGCGCACGCAATAATTTCACATGCACACGCAAAACTAAACGTGATAGTTTCATGTGCACATGCGATAGTTTCACAAAAAACTCATTTTGTGATAGAAAATTAAATAAAGTTTAGTTTTGCGTGCGCATGTGAAACTATGAAAGTGAAAGATTCATGCGTGCACGCAATATTTGCACATGCGATAGTTTCACAAAAAACAAATTTTGTTATAGAAAACTATCATGTGCACACACAAAACTAAAATGTATTTAATTTTTGTGAAAACTATCACAGAATTGATGACAGAATTTCCATTTTTGGATTAACTAGCTCTTTAAGTGTGGTTACAATTATTTACACAAGCATCCTTGCACTCAGATATTGCGTTACATAAACATCACTGAAGGTTAGCATGATAGTAAAGATAAAAAACTTTATTCATTATCATGATGTACCTGTCACAATGCTTATGTTGTGTGAGCACAAGAGTCCCTGAGATTGTGTGAAACAGGTGCATAAAAAAAAGTGTTTGCAATTTTCTGTGATGTTTTTCAGGAGGAGAGATCCAGACCTAAAGTAAATTCAAAACAAAAGAGATAATTTCTGTGATTTATATCTCATAATAACTGATTCACTATAAAATTGTATTACCTCGGTAAAAGGTGTATGTAAATTTCTTGTCCTCCCTCTGTTGATATGAGCAATGCACACTGGTTTGTCTGAATACTTCCACTGGTCCAGTTAACCAGCAGTGTCGAGTTTGTGCTGACAGATACCGACAAACTGACATTACCTGCTAAACACAAACACATACACACTCCAACACTGAACACCAACTCTAGAACATCTCAATCTTCTCAAAACACTCACCGACACAACTTTCACACTGTGAAGAATACAAGAGTCCCAGAATCAAAGCGCTGATAATAAAGGATTTCCACGTTGTCATCTCAGGCTTGTGTTATTCCTCGAGTTCATCTCAGTAATGTGTAACTGGAAGTGGGGCATATTGACAGAGATTTACACCACAGAGACCCTTACACGCTCTCTCGGGTACTTATGGGCATAAATAGAGGCTGTAACCACTAGTGAGCGGAGAGGGAATTATCTGGAGAGATTTCTAGAAAATCCATCATTCATGCTCAGCAGAGTTCATCTTCCATACTCTACAAAATCTCTCTCGCTTTAATCTTCAAATTCATGTCTCTCTGTAGGGGATGCGTAACGCTTTTTGGCTTTGGCTCTATCATTCAAAAAATATTTAAGTTAGATGAATCATTTTTTTATACAATCAACACACACATGTATGCTACAAATGAACACTTAAAATTTGTTTGTGGGATCTACCGTTATCGTACATTTACACCGAAAGTGACAGGAGTGCAAACGTTACCCCATAGGTGGTTCATTGTAACAAACAGAGGGTTTGTTCTGCCAGAAAATTTAGTTTAAACACAAATAAGTCAATCAAATTCTGTCTATATACTAAAGGTAGATATTGTTTAAATATCTGCCAATAATAGATAGATATCCACACATTCATCAATCCATCATCCTTCATCTATGCATTATGCATCAATGCATACCCACATAAAAAATACTGTAGTATACTTTAGTATTTACTATAGTAAACTGTAGTAAATTATAGTATACTATAGTATTTACTACACATACCATAGTATTAACTATAGTAAACTGATAAACTGTAGTAAGTACCATAGTAAACTTTAGTTCTTACTTCAGTAAACTATATTGTAGTATACTATAGTATATTATACACTGTAAAAAAATTCCGTCGAAATTACAATGTTATTGCAGCTGGGTTGCCGGTAATTTACCGTAGATTTTAATTTATGTTATTTACTGGCAAGAGTTTGTTCAAAGTTAAATAAATTTTAAATATTAACAAGTCTTTATCTTTACAGAATAAAATTATACATTAACAGTCTCATGCAAAGCATTCTGGGAACCAGAAATCATCATCAACCTTTTTCTGTTTTTTGCTTCAGATTTTGTTTCCCAGAATGTTTTGCTTGATGCTGTTTTTTAGTTTTACTCTGTAAAGACAAAGACTTGTAAATGTTTAATGTTTATTTAACTTTGAACAAAATGTTGCCAGTAAATAACATAAATTTTAATCTACGGTAAGTTACCGGCAACCCAGCTGCAATTTCTACGGATTTTTTTTTTACAGTGTAGTATTTACTACACATACCATAGTATTAACTATAGTAAACTGATAAACTGTAGCAAGTACCATAGTAAACTTTAGTTCTTACTACAGTAAACTATATTTTAGTATACTATAGTATATTATAGTATTTACTACACATACCATAGTATTAACTATAGTAAACTGATAAACTGTTGGAAGTACCATAGTATACTTTAGTTCTTACTTCAGTAAACTATATTGTAGTATACTATAGTATATTATAGTATTTACTACACATACCATAGTATTAACTATAGTAAACTGATAAACTGTAGCAAGTACTATAGTATACTTTAGTTCTTACTACAGTAAACTATAGTGTATTGTAGTATACTATAGGATATTATAGTATTTACTACACATACCATAGTATTAACTATAGTAAACTGATAAACTGTAGTAAGTACCATAGTATACTTTAGTTCTTACTTCAGTAAACTATATTGTAGTATACTATAGTATATTATAATATTTACTACACATACCATAGTATTAACTATAGTAAACTGATCAACTGTAGTAAGTACCATAGTATACTTTAGTTCTTACTTCAGTAAACTATATTGTAGTATACTATAGTATATTATAATATTTACTACACATACCATAGTATTAACTATAGTAAACTGATAAACTGTAGTAAGTACCATAGTAAACTTTAGTTCTTATTACAGTAAACTATATTGTAGTATACTATAGTATATTATAATATTTACTACACATACCATAGTATTAACTATAGTAAACTGATCAACTGTAGTAAGTACCATAGTAAACTTTAGTTCTTATTACAGTAAACTATATTGTAGTATACTATAGTATATTATAATATTTACTACACATACCATAGTATTAACTATAGTAAACTGATCAACTGTAGTAAGTACCATAGTATACTTTAGTTCTTACTTCAGTAAACTATATTGTAGTATACTATAGTATATTATAATATTTACTACAAATACCATAGTATTAACTATAGTAAACTGATAAACTGTAGTATGTACCATAGTAAACTTTAGTTCTTATTACAGTAAACTATAGTGTATTGTAGTATACTATAGGATATTATAGTATTTACTACACATACTATAGTATTAACTATAGTAAACTGATAAACTGTAGTATGTACCATAGTATACTTTAGTTTGTATTGTAGTATACTATAGTATTTACTAGAGAAATTTTACATTTCCTATAGTAAGTTTACCATAAATTGCAACAGTATTTTAATACAGTTTACTTTATTATAGTATGGTTCAAAATACTATAGTATTTACTAGAGTAATTTTACTTCATTTCCTATAGTTAGTTTACTATAAATTACTATAGTATTTTAATACAGTTTACTGTAGTATCTTTATTGTAGTATGGTTCAAAACACTATAGTATTTACTAGAGTAATTTTACTTCATTTCCTATAGTTAGATTACTATAAATTACTACAGTACTTTTAATACAGTTTACTGTAGTACATTATAGTATGGTTCAAAAACACTATAGTATTTACTAGAGTAATTTTAATACATTTTTCTATGGTCATTTTACTATAATATACTATAGTATTTTTTTATTTTGGTAGAAATATATTTTTTGAAAGGGCAAAAAATCATAATAGCGAGTTATTTTCCCTGATATTGTATTAACAGTTATCATTTTAAAGAATAGTATTTACATTGTTTTCATTTCATTATCATTTTATACATCAGATTTAACACTGTGTGACAACTAACCCAGCTGTGTAAAAATGTTTTTAATCCCAGCTATCAGTTACTAGGAGTTGTTGACATGTTTCAAAATGCTGTTATGTTTTAGGTAACAAGTGATTAAAATAATATAAGGTTGGATTTGGTGACTTACACACCCAACTCAGAAATAAAAAAAAACATAAGATGAAGAAATTTACTTTCATGCCACCAAAACTCTTTGTTCAATATCTTAACCAAAACACATCAAAACTTTCACAAATTTATCTTCTGACAGTAAGAGAAAAAGATCAAAATTACAGATTGCTCGGCCCTGTAGAAATATATAAAGTAGCCGTGTTACAATTAACCCTGCGTTAGTTTGTACCCCTATTCCTATTTATTTATATTATTTGTATCTTTCTTTTCAAATTATTTAATTTTATACTGATATTTTATATTTCTTTGTAAATATTATGTTTTTGCATTACTGTTATTGGTGCATCATGATGCCACAGAAGAATCATTTATGACTTAATGGTTCCATAAAGAACATTCAAAAAACCCTTTTGGTTCTTT
Source organism: Misgurnus mizolepis (assembly GCA_025389145.1). Lineage (NCBI taxonomy): Eukaryota > Metazoa > Chordata > Actinopteri > Cypriniformes > Cobitidae > Misgurnus > Misgurnus mizolepis. The sequence continues at coordinate 26,036,735 of JAIFKI010000020.1, forward strand.
GATGAACCCAAATGGTTCATCTATGCATCACAGTTCATGTGTGTTTTTTTGTGCACATCATTGCTCACAGTCTGCAAATGCTTTGGCACTACAAATGTACAGTTTTTGTCATGACCTTAACAACCACCAGCCACCCAGAATACCTCAGCAACCTCATAGCGACACCTCTGCAACCTCAGTCAACACCCTAGCATTGCGTTGACAACCTCAGCACGGGTATCTCACACTTTAACATCTCACATAAAATCTTGCAGATGTTTTGCATGATCAGTTAGGTCTGACGAAAAGCGCAATGCATGCTGGTATTGCTCCTGGAGAAATCACAGGGGGACGGAGCCCTCGCTGCATTAATTGTCTGTGTGGAAAGTCTCTATTCTGTTGCATTAATGAGCAAACATGTGGATACAGACACCATGGAGATCACCGAGTGATCACTGACTGTTTAACATGAGCTGCTCTCGTGAGACACGCATGAGACTTCTAATCACATTTCGCTCTGGGCATGCGAGACTTCTCGTTACCTGCAGATCTGGTACCTCAATATTATTCATTATTCTCTTATAAATTACATGCGTGCAATTCAACAATGAAGAGCAGAGGTAATGCACATCATGCGTTGACACGTACCAGAAGATGTGTATGCATGATTAAATAGAAATTTGGAACATTTCAATGCAAAAAATTATTTTTAAGAAAAAAACTTCTTAGTATTTTTGTCTTGATTTAAGTAAAAATATCTAAAAATTCTTAAATTAAGATGCTTTTTCTTGATGAGCAAAATGACCCAGAAAATAAGTCCAAAAATATCAAATTTAAGTGATTTTGTGCATAAAACAAGCCAAAAAATCTGGCAATGGGGTAAGCAAAAAAATCTTGATTTTTATTTAAAACACTTAATTCAAGAAAAATTCAAGAAAAATGTGTTTACATCATTGGCAGATTTTTTTGCTTGTTTTATGCACAAAATCACTTAAATTTGAAATTTTTGGACTTATTTTCTTGGGTCAGTTTGCTCATCAAGTAAAAGCATCTTAATTTAAGAGTTTTTAGATATTTTTACTGAAAACAAGACAAAAATAGAAAATCTTTTCTTGAAAATCATTTATTGCAGTGTTTACAATAAGGTTGTATTTGTTAACCTTAGTTAATGCGTTAGCTAACATAAACTAACAATGAAAATTACTTCTACAGCATATTCATTCATGTTAATTTTAGCATTTACTAACACATTTTTAAAATCAAAAGTTGTATCTTTAAACATGAGTTGACACATGCACAATGAACTAACATAAACAATTGTTTTAGCATTAACTAACATTTACAAAGATTAATAATAAATGATGAGCAACTATTATATATTAACAAAAAATGACTTTCTTACTTAGTAAAGTAAAAATATCAAAAAATCTTAAATTAAGATGCTTTTTCTTGATGAGCAAAACGACCCAAGAAAATAAGTCTAGTTTTTAGACAAAAAATATCAAATTTAAGTGATTTTGTGCATAAAACAAGCAAAAAAAAAATCTGCCAATGGGGTAAGCAAAAACATCTTGAAAATTTTTCTTAAACACTAAATTCAAGAAAAATTTGTTTACCCCATTGGGAGATTTTTTTGCTTGTTTTATGCACAAAATCACTTAAATGTGATTTTTTTTGTTCTAAAAAATAGACTTTTTTTCTTGGGTCGTTTTGCTCATCAAGAAAAACCATCTTAATTTGAGATTTTTTTTATATTTTTACTGAAAACAAGACAAAAATACTAAGTAAGTTTTTTCTTGAAAATCATTTTTCCAGTGTAGCAAATGCATTTAACAAATACAGCCTAATTCTTATTGTAAATTATTACTAAATAAATGTATAAAATATATATATAAACAAGATTTAACTTATTAAATCAGTTGTTGGATATACGTCTGGTTTCACAGACAAGGCTTAGCTAAACCCAGGACTAGGCCTTAGTTAAAAGATGTTTAAGCATAAACATGACTTTGAAAAAGAGTCACTGGCATTTTTCAATGCAAGTTATATTCAATTGAGAAAGCTCAGATAGGTGTTTAGTCTAAGCCTTGTCTGTGAAACCAGGGGATAGAAATGTAAAAAATAAGCTGCAATGCAGATGTTCTCCACCAGGTGCCGCTCCTGCTGCACACCTTCCCTATACAGCCAGTCAAACTATTTATCTTTCCTTTTAATTTATGATCAATATCTAAAGATATTTGATTTATATGTGTGTTTATATATATATGATAAATTGTACATATAATTCTATATTTATGTGTGTATTTAAAATGTTTTTGTTTTGCATTTGATTGTTATGCTTAACATTGACAGGGTGACACAAACCGGAAGTTAATGTTAAACTAGTCAGCATACGAGTTTCCGGTCCACATGACACACAAAAGGAAATGTTGATAAAAACACACGATTTGACTTTGAATCGTGCGGGTGAAATCAGTAAAACTGTGTCAAGAAAAGGGCCAGAAGATTTGTAATCAGTCGGCTTTCCACGGGCGTCGTGTTACTGCGATTCAGCATAATTTTTAAACATGAGCTGCAGGAGCCATTAACAACTTTATAGGCCTGTCAGAGTCCACACGTCCCCTCTAGAGAGGGTCGCAGGGGCCGAACAGGTGTGTGTGTGTGTGTGTGTGTGTGTGCGTGATTGAAAATCACAGAGCTGCATAAAGCTGAAGGAATAGAAATTATAATTAAAGTCAACGGGGGATGACAGGCCTTAAGCTCGCTGGAGTTAAAGGTCTTATTGGAGCTGGCTAACCGGAATCATAATAATAATTCACAAATCCACCTCACTACGGATTCTTCTAGCGTATGAGACGAGTCCTAATGAATAATGGAGGAGATCACCATCTCTCTCTCTCTCTCTCTCTCTCTCTCTCTTTTTCTATCTCTCTCGCTCTCTCTCTCTATCACTCATTCTCTGAGCTAACACGCTGCATGCCTACATTATACAAAAATACCAGCAGTCTCACACTGTAGGTTGACGAAGAAGACAAAAGCCGCTTCATATCTAGCGCACATTAGCCGCTTTGTAATCTCACAAGATGAACAATAATAGAGAAACAGGTTTAATTGAAATCAAACAAATCCTCATATCCTATTGGCAGAATTTCATTAGCGCCGCACGCTTCATTGTTAATATTGCATTTTGCACGGACAAGCACGTAAAAATCCAGTTATCTATTTATACTCCGGGCTCATCAAATGCACGGTGTGCCGGGCCGGGATTCACGGTGGCTGTCTGGATAACTAACAGGAGAGGTCGTACATGTTTGACATTCACAGCAGAGCGGCGAGCACTAAATTAGATCACATTAGCTGAGATTTCTACTACGGCCAATTTAGGAAAGTTTCACAGAGATTGCTAATGCAAATAAAGGCCCTCTGCTCCCGGCGTCTATAACCGTATACGATTAAACTGTCATTTAATCACTGGTCACAGACTGACCACGGTCATATTAAAAGTTTGGAGCATTGCTTTATGAACGAGGGATCGAGCTGGTGTATAAACTTACAAAACTTTTTATAGTACAAAACGGTTTTGTATTAAATAAAAGGTTCTCTTTAATTTATGAACCTTGAGGTTCTTTAGAAAATGGTCAACGTTAGTTAGTGCTTAGTTTTAGTAATTGGTTTAAGGTTAATCCAAAGAATTTTGTGGTTTCTTACACTTATGAAAATAAATATGCTTTAAAGAGGTCGTCACTGCGATGCCATACATATAACCTTTTGTGCAAAGGTGCCCAAACTAGGGCCAAAGTTGCCCCGCAATGACCTGTAATTTGGCCCATCATGCCACGTGACGCAGATGTTCATATTTCTAATTAAACATTTCTAAAATGTAACCTTACAAAAATGTAAATTGAAATTAAATGCAAGGAATTAAGGTAAATAATATTTTTTTATATACATGCATACTTGAAGATGTAACATGCATCACGAAACTCAACAAACTCAGGTACTATAGGACTAAAAATGGAGAGGTCGAGGCAGTGATACACCGACAAAAGGAAATGTAAAAATAATTGGCAAAATGATTTCTTTTTTTTTTTGCATAAACAAATTTTTTTTTATGTTTTAAATGTTAAAAAATGATAAATGAGGAGAATCAGGGCAACTTTAATTTTAATACAACACAAAAACATTTACTTTTCTCAATCAGGTTTGATTTTTGGCCCTAGGTGGCAAAAAGTTTGGGCACCCCTGCTTTTCTGAAACCGAACCCTTCGGACCAAAACCGAACCCTTTCGGCTTCAGGGCAGATCCGGCCCGGAGTCGTCTACTGTCTGGAAAAGGTTCCCTTATGAAAAAAACATAGTTACTACACTTTTACTACAATAAAAACCATGGTTAATTTTCGTAAGGGTTCTTTATGGAACTAGGGCTGTCACACTGATTAAATAATCGCCTGGTTGCGATTGTTTGACCTCATCGCGATGATTTCAGATCACCACAATGATTGCACATCTCTCTAAAAAACACAAGGGGGAGCTGCAGTTCCTGTATAAAGGAGACAGTATCAGATTACTTTTTAATATGTGTTATGTGCATTAATATTTACTGCCAGGTAAACCTTGCAAAAGATTTAATTTAAATAATAACAACAATGTATGAAAATAATAAAAAATAAAAACAGAAAAAAATTATGAGAATTAAATGTCAAAGCAATAAATCAGGCAATTAATCATCATAATCGTCAGCCAAATTTCATAATCGTGACAGCCAAAAAATGTTCTACTATGGCATCGTGAAGCACCTTAATTTTCAAGAAACTAGCACAGGAGACTAAACAGCAATCTTTGTTGTGAATTATTCAAATATTACCATGGTCTAAGACGTGTTGGCTATAGGAAATAAAAATGCACAGAAATGAGGCGATTGATGTAAATGATGAGCGCAGAGCTGTAAATTTAATTATGGACGGGCTGGCGCAGGTCATTAAATAGGCGTAATATTTCTGTGATGTGTCGAAACATGACAAAAAAGGTAGAAGAGATCCAAGGATGACAGGTGCACGGATGGGAGGGGTTTAAAATGAAAGGACTTGATAGTGTCAGGCCTATGCAAAGTCATATTTTAAAAGTAGTTACTTCACACGAACACCACGGCTTATATAAATAGATAATTACAGCATTCATGAGCCATTCTTTTTTTTCTACTTACCGTTGATTAAAAGCAACAGGCAACACAATGTGCTGATCCAAGCACTTCTAACAAGCACATTAGCATTGCCATTACCCAGAGCAGAATGAAACACACACACACAAACGCACACACACACGGCTATTCTTCATCACCATCAAATATAAACACTAATTCAGCACTAACTGTATATCCTCTAACAAGAAAAAAATACAGAAGATTGAGATAACAAGTACAAATATTTATATTTCTGTTAAGCAGAAGTGAATTCATTGCTTTTATTTGTCTATAGATGTGTTGATAGATGAAATGTTTAGTTTGATTGCTTTATAAAGCAATAGCGTATCTATCCTTTGATGTATAGATATGATCAGTGGCAATATAAAGACTGAAATGTTTCCCTTAAACCAACAAACCACTTACATCCTTATCTGATTGAAAGTGTATTATCCGACAGTATACACAAAACAACTGCTTCATTTAATGCTGCATAGAATATTTTAAGCATTTACATTTTTTAAAGGTTGGAAAAGTAATTAACTTGCACCAGTTACAATATGACAGCTTTTTATTTAAACTCCCTTAATTTTGCTCTAAAAATATTTTCTTTCATTATGTATAACCATTGGCCTTTCTCACAATGGTTAATATATGTATGTGATGTGTGCGTGCGTGCGTGCGTGTGTGTGTGTGAGAGAGAGAAAGAGAGAGAGAAAGAGAGGTTTTGATTGATTAGACCTGGGAACAATTGAAAAAATGAGAATCGGTTCCTCACACAAAGCTTGTTTTATGTCTAGAGGAACGCATCATTCATCGATACTTGCATGCTGTTTTTCTCTATTACAGCATTTGATCACTGTGTTTTCATTCTGTTCAAACTAAATATTTTTATGTTTATCTGTTAAAATTGTCCTTTTAGATACTATACAGAAAATACTCTCAGGTATTTAAAGTCGCCAGAGGCGGACACTACTTAAGTATTTTTACTTTCTAGAGAAAAGTAAATTTTTTCTTTGGAAAACATATTCCAAAGCATATTATAATAATTTTTACTCCACTACATTTCATAATTTCAAGTTTTTGGTTTATATTTAAGTACATTTAACATCTATTTTTTTACTTAAAGGTGCAGTGTGTAAATTTTAGCAGCATCTAGTGGTGAGTTTGCAAATTGCAACCAACAGCTCAGTCCACCGCTCACCTCTCGCTTTTGAAACACATAGAGAAGCTACGGTAGCCGCCACCGGACAAACATGTCTTCGTCGGAGACAACTTAGCAAAAAAGTTTGTCTGTTAAGGGCTTCTGTAAAAACATGGCGGCACAAAATGACGACTTCCATGTAAGGGGACCCTCGGTGTATGTAGATAAAAATGTCTTATTGTTAGTTAATAAAAACATAATGGTTCATTATGAAAGGTCTTTATACACCCTTGATAATATAGTTTTGTATATTATTTTGCATTTCTGTCAAGCGATCCTTCTAAAAATTACACACTGCACCTTTAAGTAAAAGTACTTTGGTACTTTTACTCAAGAAAAGTAAACCATTTTTATGTATTTAGGTATTGAATCAATTTAAATATGCAAAATAAAAGAAATACATAGTATGATTCTATGCTTTAGAATGTAGTGAAAAAAAATGTGTAAAGTAAAGTAAATTTTTTTCCCAAGACAAACACTCTGATAAAGCACAGATGCTTGGTAAATTTACTTAAAATACTCAAGTAGTGTCCACCTCTGGAAGTTGCCATGAAATGGAAGTAGCGATTGTCTTATTTTCCCCATATCCGAGTGAAATGGTTTCTGAAATAAACAAAGGTAGGGCTGGACTTAAATTTGTCTATCGAGAACTGATTGGATCATTTAAAGTGGGGTCATGCTGCTATTTTCAGGGTTCCCAAAGGTACTTGAAATTTGTAAATCTGTGATAAAAATTCAAAGCCCTACTAAGTTTTTTAAAAAATAAACCAGGGTTCCGACACCTTAGTTAACTTCAATTTCAAGGACCTTTCAGGGACACATTTCAATTGAAAGCAAGGTTACATCGTGTTACCTTTAAAGATACATTGTTGCAGTTCCCTTTCAAAGGAACTTGCGCTGCATCACTGTGGTGACATTTTGGTGACGCCTCCAGGGGTAAGTGCGTCTGAATGTGTATATCAAATTCAACCAATGATGAGGCTTAACCACAAAGACAAGGTGACGCAAGAACCAGGAAGTATATCGCTATCTGACAAAAGACGGCGTTACAGGGACGCAGGAAGTATGGCAAGGGAGACGCAGCGTCTCGTTCCCTTCTCAGGAAACAACAGTTACATACGTAACCCGAGATGTTTTCATGTGTCAAACACACAAGACTAGAAATTTTATGATATTATTCTACACTACACAGGGAATAATATGGATTTTTATTGGATAAAATAGATTCAAGCACTTTCAATGACCTGTATCTATGCATGTATATTTTCAAAAACTTCCCAGGGACTTGAATAATTTCCCCCAGAATTACAAACTTTCAGGGATTTCAAGGACCCGTGGGAACTCTGTATTTGCTCATCGCTGCGATCTTTTCCCGGACCCCGCCCACCTGCTATACCATATGACCGGAAATAAAGAGAAATTTTTTTTATAATGATAAGTCATTTGTAAAAAATATCAAATATAACAAATGACAGTTTTTCATTTCAGTGTGTTTTTCAACTGACTGTGTGTATCTCTCACAACCATCTGCTTTTAATGGTTTGAGATGTTTGAGGAATGCCATCGTTCCCGTGAGCTCCAGAACGACACACTACCTGCGAGTTTAAAATGCGCTATTGTTTAACATTCCAGAAAGAAGCACCTGAAGGGAAAACCGAGAGATGAGCCGAGCGGAATCCATTTCCATAATTCTGCCGTGCCTGTCTACAGCTAAGACCTCAGGTGGTTCATCGGCTGCCCTGACCAGACCCTATCAATGCGAGGGGCGATCTCATCCTCTCTGCATCTTCTCATCACAGCTTGATTAAATGGGCTTCAAATATGCCTCCTGAATAACAAATGTGCAATTCCCACAACGCTCACATTCACACACACACATGCACACACCGACAGACTGACATCACACACACACACCAGCAGTATATGCAAACATGAGCTTTTCTTGACCACAGTCCTGATATACAAATACTTTTTTACTTTTTACTTTTTTATTTGACGTCTGATGTTGACTGGGGTCGGTGTAAATTGTTTTTTATATTTTGTTAGTGTTGCATGGTGATGCATCATACTTAGAGTAAATTATTTATTTTTTATAATAAAAGAAAATGATTTAACTTCTGGATTTAATTCGTATAGACATGAAGATTGTTGAAAATGAAAAATTCTTTTTAGAGAGAGATCATGGGTTTAATTTAAAAATAAGCGAAAGTTATAATTAAATTCATCTCTGTCACTTTTTAATGAGTTTCCACTAAATTTCAATTATTCCTAAAATGAGCATTTTTTTTAAGAAAGACGAGATTTACACAACCTTAGCATATACAGAGACCCATCACTACTTCCAAAACCATTTTGTAAACATTAAATGCAATGTTTGGCAACTGCAATCTCATGTGAAGCGAAAACCGTCCCTTTATTCCAAACTGGCAGAAAATAATAGCTTAAAAATTGATTAACTTACAATCTTTTATCGCTAGTGTGGAATTAATAGACTTTTGTTTATCAGTTTTCCATCAGTGGGGGCTCCTGGATAATTTCCCCGATAATCTCTAGAGACCCGGACGCGGAGACGAGCGGAGGAAAAAAGGCCGAGCACGTTAAGTGCTGAATGTATGACTAATTAAATAAATTGATTAAAAGGGACAAATCAATCGCCTTACAGCCTGCAATGAAGATGAGGCACTTAATTTGGCTTGAACTTGCAAGGGTAAGCATTACAGGAGAATACTGAAACCGCTTGAGCGAGTGATCTTCACACACATGCATTTCCTGCATGACATTTATCTTTAATGCTTACTATTGCTGCAGTAGCCTATATAGCATGCATACTGCTGTTAATATGCATGCTAAATTTGCTTGTTTATGCAATTGCAAACCAACAAATCCCACAATGCAATGCATACTGTATCCACACCGGTGTACCTCTCCAAACTCAGACCAATATTTCTATAAACACGACGTCTTTTAGGTTTGGCCTAATTGACGGTTTAACAAAAGGACTTTTACGAGTCTTAGACGAACTGTGACGATGATAAAATCAAAGACAGATTGGTCTACTGGAGCAGTCCAGCTGAGAAACTAAAGGCTAACAGTTTTACTGTGTTTTTCTAACCTCAACATCAGATCGCTATTGGCCTTGACGAGCGTGTAATGTGTTTGGGCCTTTGGTCCCTCAACTGTTCCGTCACAGCTGAAGTGTATCGATTGGCTGTGCGCTGCCATTAAACTCAAGACGGGTCCCGATTGGGTGTCCTCTAACGGAAAGTCCAGAGGACATTCGAGGAAAGTGTCTCTTATAAACCGGTCATTTCGCCAAATGCCGTTTCGCTCCCTTAGCCGCACTTGCGCCGGCAACAAAGACAAGTGCGGTTAGCAATTACGGGAGCATTTCACGTCTGTGAAAGTTCATTTTCTCCTCGTGAAAAATCATTAGCCAAATGAACGGATTCAACAGATTTATTACAAACGGCAGGCGTCTATGAAATTTTTTAATTGCCTTAATGTCCATTATATCTATTATTATGCCATAATGTAGTTTTACGGTGGTGCTTGGCTAACATTTTGGGTATGCTTGAAGACACCGTATGACACGTTAAATAAATCATAATAGATAGCGCAAATGGATCGTAACGCTACTTTAATATTTCCTAAATCAAAGGAGATGAAAAGTGGTGCTTTGCTCTTTACTTATTAAAAAAATTGCATGCTTACTACTGTATGCATTACATTAAACCCAAAGTGATATCATGGATGCACAGACAACACTGAGACAAGTTGGGGAAAAAGAAGAAAGTTAAACAAAGTAAAGATATGATGTAACACGAGGAAGAAATATTTGCATCATTTCTAAGTCGCTTACCACATGTAAGATTCGACTTCAAAGGTGAGGAGACTTCAAAAAGGTCAGATATCCTTGAAGCCGAGAGATCGTCTTGAGATTGATCTCAAATCAAACCAGCTACAATGCAAACTGAAGACATGTCAAATATACCAAAATTTATAGCATGCAATTGAAAACTATTTGTATAATAATATTTTAATTAAAATAAACTTTAATTTTCACTATGCACCAAAGCAGTAACTGTCCCATCTTGCCTCTAGATGGGGCATTGAAGCCACGTTTCCTTGATAGGTCAAAGCCATATTTAACATCAACTGTACACACGTCACGCAACCTCGTTGTTAAGGTGGCCTTCTCCTCGCACATCGCTCGACTCATAAATGAATTGTCAGCCATCGCTCCAGCCTTGATTGAACACCGGGCCGATCGGAGCCTTGGGAGGACCACGGTCTCGTCACTGACGGCCTCACTTACCGGCCCGGTGACCCTGTCTTCTCCACCCTACAGATCTAAAGATGTAGTGACACCAAACGCTCACAGATAATTAAATATTGATTTTTGTTCTCTAGCCCTACATAAAATTGTCCAGAGCCTCCCTGCTGTAATTCTCATTTTGGGGAGAAATGGTTAGAAAAAGTGCGCGTTGGCCGGTCAAGCCTTATTTCATGCACAGGTAGGACAGCTACAGTATGTTGAGGAGTCAGGTGTGGACACGGACGTTTGGAGGATGGCAATTCATCTTAAACTCTCTCTCTCTTTCTCTCTGTGTGTGTGTGCCCGCCCGAGCCAGAAACCATCGCTCTGCCAAAGACAGCGTGCCAGGGCTTCGCCTTTCTTAAAGTTTTAAACGACCATGCGGCACATCACGGCGATTAATATTCTTCTTCTCTGGCTCGCATTCAATCTCGGGGCAAGACGGCAGCCCGCCCTCCCCTAACCATCAACTCGACGTGGGCCGGTGATTTATATTAGTATGAATATGAGCGGATGTTAATCATTTTACATTATTTTGTCAGTGTAAATAATTACGTTATCCAAAGACGGTTTGCAATCAACTGCTGCAGAAACGCTGCACAGTCCAATTTGGCCACTGCATCCGTCATGCGGTCGCTTGCTTGGTCACAGTAAGGACGGTGCCAAAATCGGCTGGCGTTCAGACCTACAGAGTTTTAGAAAAACAACTTCACTTGAGGTCACTTCTAGATAACAATGAGATGAAAATGAGAACTTCTTACTCTGGGTTCACACCAGATGCAAGTTCAATGATTTGTGCGAGTAGATTACATACAAAGTCAATGCGATCTGACGCATCCTCCCGTCGGGCGATGCGAATGACACGATATGAGCAGAGCGTTTGCCGCAAAAACACGCGCTATTCACCTCAAACGAGTCTTTGCCGAAGATGAAAATATTCAACTAGAGCGAAAAATTCGCATGACATGTTTGGTGTGTACATAGCATAAGGTTGCATTCAGACCAGCCGCGGTAGAGGCGTCAAGTGCAGGTGATTTCAATCATAAGTCAATGTAAAGACGCACCAAACTAGACGCGATCGACGCGAATTTGACGCCTCAAACGCGATTGGTGTGAACCCATGGTAATATTGAGGGCCCTTATGCTACGTACACACCAAACACGTGGCATCGCGTTACTCGCTCTAGATTACTCGCGGGATTTAACTTCGTATCATGTGAATTTTTCACTCGAGTTGAATATTTTCAACTTGGGCGAAGACGCATTTGAGGTGAATACCGCATGTTTTTGCTGCAAATACGCCGCACAGGACGCGTTTGATCGCGTCTTTGCATTGACTTTGTATGTAATCTTTTGCGCAAATCGTTGAACTCGCATCTGGTGTGAACCCACAGTAATAATCTCATTTGGGGTATCACACGGATCGAATGTTTAACACGTTTTATTCTTTGGGTTAGGGTTTAGGGTTAGGGTTTTTTGTCTTGTTTTCAGTACAAATATCAAAAAATATTTAAATCAAGATGTTTAAAAAAATGTGCCAATAGTGTAAACAATTTTTTGTTGAATTAAGTGTTTAAGAAAAAAAATAAGATTTTTTTCTTATCCCAATGGGGAATTTTTGGCTTGTTTTAAGCACTAATTCACTTGAATTGTATATTTTTTGCCTATAAATTAGACTTATTTTTTTAGGTAGATTTGCTCATTGAGAAACTAACTTAAATCTTTATTTAAGAATTTTTAGATATTTGTACTGAACCCTTACAAAAATTAACCCTTACGAAAAAAAAACATGGTTACTGTATAAACCATGATAACCACAAAATACCCATGGTTTTAAGAACCATGGTTTTAAAAACCATAGTAAAACCATGGTTACTACACTTTTACAACAATAAAACTATGGTTAATTAATTGTCGTAAAGATATGCCATAGTAACCCATTTTACATCCATAATCTCGCATTTTTGTGAAACTGCACATTCAACATAAATGTAGGCCATGGACTAATTCATTATTAATTGATGGGATGGTTAAATTTGGAGGGGAGGAAGTGAAAAATCCAAGGATGTGATGTCAGCCAGTGAGAAATGTCATTTCAGAGGTGAAGCAGCTTATTACGTTTTGACGAAGAGCGCCAAACGTCTTTTTTTGTGTGAAAATGAGCATCAACCGACCGTAAACAACAAAAAACACAAAGATGCATTAAGAAAGTAAACACCGTAGGATTCGTTTTGCTTCCACGTCGTCTCCAGAGCTATAAAAAAGAGCAAACACATTTCATTTCTCCTCATGGGTTCAGGAATCAGGTGCAACATTCTTTGGATCACGTCCGCATAGCTTCGGCGTGAAAGTTTAACTGCTGTCTGATTCCAAGAATCATCTGAATATGGATGAGGCTAAAAATTAGTTAAACAGAAGAGGCTGTCGCATTCATTAAGTTACCCTACCCCCAGAAACACACTCACAATATTCATGCTGTTACTATGCAAATCAGTGCTAATGAGATGCTGATGATGTTTTTTAATCACAGGGGGAAAGAGAATGTAGGAGGGAAGGTGAGGCGAACAAACAAAAGCTTCTCACTCTGTAACCTCTCGGTATCAAACGATTCACGGGCGGAGAACATCGTTTATTTCACTCTTTCCGTAAACAAAGGAAATTTTGCACGGAAGTTCGACGTTCCTTTAAGGTTTCCACACACACATTGGGCAATTAAACATTACGGCTCGTGTAAATCAAGTCACTTTCGAATTTTGTCTAAAAAAAAATGTGTTACCAATATAGCTCGGCACAGAATAAAACGACACGAAACGCTCCCGCTGTGAACGAGTAACGTGATGGAATTCAAGTTTTAAACGGGACACGTCATACAATTCAGCTTAATGAATCGTGGCAGACGATGCGCGCTGATAGCATCTTAGCATATTTTTACATAAAACTTGTCACGTATCTAAGAATTACTTTGTCAAAAGCAGGCAAAATGCACTGTATAGGCTGGAAACGGCACGAGCTCTCAAATCTCCCATATGTTTCACTCATCACACCTCTATGCATTTAAATAGCAGACAATCTGACATTTCGCCCGTCGACGACGTCGTAGAGCGTTATTTATTTACCAGGCCGAGATGGGCCGAGCTGAAATCCACTTCTTTTTATTTAGACAGAAAGCTCTTTGCACGCTTTTGATTCCTACTTAAGTTCAACACATCCGATCTCAAGATTTCGCCCAAGACGTCTGATTAAAGCATTCGTTTCACCCTCCGTGTGTAACATTTTCCAGAACCGGGGCCTAATTAGTATTCTCAAGTGGACAATTCTAAACAAGACATTTTTCGCTCTCTCTCTCTCTCTTTTTCTCAAATGTACCGCAGGGATGTGTGTGTGTGTATGAGCCTGATGGAATAGAAACAGCAGGTTTTATGGCTATGTTTGGAGAGAATTACTCATTGTGTTTTTGCTGGCGGTATGTGCTGGAGTTCGGGCAGATGGGCATTGAATACATGGTGCAGATATGGAAACAATTTCAGCCGGAGATTTGGCAGCCTCTAATGTCGGCCTATGTTTCATTTGTGGCAGAAATCAGTTTTCAAGGGAATGCATTTGTTTACTGTCTAAGAAAAAATATGAGTTTTCTGATCACATTATCCTTAGAGAAAATAAATAAGAACAATTCAATGTTTTCCTCTGATTCGGGCTTGAAATCGGAGAGCACGCAATAGATGCTTTCGGTCTAAATCATGGCTTTAAATAAACAGATTGAATGTGTGCGGCTTTCGCCAGTTCAGAGGAAATTTTTACAGCCGCAGAGATTCCTCTAAAGGTTTCTGAAAATGTGCGTTTTTAAACCAAAGGCTTACTTCAGATAGTCTCTCCCAAATTCGCGCCATTGGAGATTTTTCAAACAGAGAAATATTTGTATACTTTTCACTTATAGTTGACTACAAGTTAGGGCTGCACGATTTTATCGCAATATTTTGATCATTGGAATTTATATTGCCTTATGATGACTATACGACGGTTTCGCAAGATGACTTTATTTAAAGATTTGATTTTGATACAGCTTCAAAAATTATGGTATCAACTTGTGCCTCACATTTCTCATATGGCTCTGGGATGGCAACTTGAGAAAAAAAGTTAAATATATATATTTGTTAAATTACAGTATTATTGTCAGCGGTTTTCCAGTAACTTACTGTAGATTTAAATTTGTGTTATTTACTGGCAACAGTTTGTTAAAAGTTAAATGAACAATAAACATTAGCAAGTCTTTGTCTTTATAGAATAAAACTATAAAATAACCTCATGCAAAGCACATCGTTTATTTCACTCTTTCCGTAAACAAAGGAAATTTTGCACGGAAGTTCGACGCTCATTTAAGGTTTCCACACACACATGAGTTTTGGGCAATTAAACATTACGACTCATGTAAATCAAGTCACTTTCGGATTTTGTCGCAAAAAATGTGTTAAAGTTACCAATATAGCATGGCACAGAATAAAACGACACGAAACGCTCCCGCTGTGAACGCGTAACGTGATGGGATGCAAAAGTTAAATGTTTTGATAGTCTTTATACTTTTCGCTTATAGTTGACTACACATTAGGGCTGCACAATTTTGGGTGGAACCTGATATCGCAATATTTCTATCGTCGGAATTGATATTGCATTATGATGACTATACAATGGTTTCGCAAGATGACTCTATTTAAAGATTTGATTATGATATAGCTTTAAAAATTATGGTATCAACTTGTGCCTAACATTTCTCATAAGGCTCTGGGATGGCAACTTGAAAAAAATTGTTAAATATATATATTTTTTTAAATTACAGTATTATTGGCAGCGGTTTTCCAGTAACTTACTGTAGATTTATATTTGTGTTATTTAGTGGCAAAACTTTTAGTGGCAAGTTAAATGAACATTAAACATTAATAAGTCTTTATCTTTACAGAATAAAACTATAAAATAACAGCCTCATGCAAAGCATTTTGGGAACCAAAATCTGAAGGAATAAAAACAGAAAAAGGTTGATGAGGATTTTTGGTTCCCAGAATGATTTGCATAAGGCTTTTATTTTATAATTTTATTCTGTAAAGACAAAGACTTGTTAATGTTAAATGTTCATTTAACTTTGAACAAGCTGTTGCCAGTAAATAACATACATTTTAATCTACAGTAAGTTACAGCTGCATAACTACAGCAAAAATTTTACAGTATTGTAGACTGCACTAATTTGCTGTAATTATGCAGCTGGTTGCCAGTAACTTACTGTAGATGATAAAGACTGAAAATGTTTCATGTTTATTTAACTTCGAACAAACTGTTGCCAGTAAATAACATAAATGTAAAATCTACAGTAAGTTACTATCAGCTAGTTCCCAGTAAAACCCAGTAATACTGTAATTTCTACAGAATTGTTTTACAGTGTGTTATAAGTTTGCCTTACTACATTGCACCTTCTGTGAATTGATGCACACATGCAATGTCGAAGCTAAAACGGTATATTGTGTTAAACTGGGATAGGAGAAAGTACACAGCTTTTACAATAACACGTTACCGCAATAACCTGGTGACACGCATTCACTGAACTAAAGCAATATCAGTTTGATAATTAACCCGTGTGCGTTTTTGTACTATATTTTCACCATAATTAAATCGCATGCATTATGACTTGACTGCAGGGTATAGAGGAGGTGGCCAGCGCCTGATGGTTGTTCAGGAGACCACATCAGAATGCAGGATTCGTTGTCTCCGCTCCCCCTCTCCGACAGACCGCGCACAGAACAGCTGTGATGATTTCATTTACATACTAATAACCAGCCAGCGCTCCGGCAACCACAAAGTGTTTGACTTTTTTGTCACTTGTGTCTCCTGCAGTTTAGTGTGAATGCCGAAGCCACACATCAGTAAATAACTGTTTGGCCAGAAACACTCGGATGGCACGGCCCATCTGAAAAAATCTGGAGTTCATTCGTAAAAAAACGCAGAGTATCACGAAAGAACACGAGGCATGTGCTTTTATCCGATCTCGCTCGCCGGGGCCCTTTCTCTATTGTAAAGCCTCTTTTTACAACTGTCTTGTGCCTGACACCCAAGAGACGTTCGTGGATCGGGCCCATCGGCAGTAGCACATGGCAGCCATTAGCGTAACTCAATACCACCAATGGCTGCCTCATATGGTACTTTGATCACTTAAATCCAGCTTAAAGAAGCAGGGGCCACTTCCAAAGCACATATCTCTTTTTTTACTTGCTTGTCTTGGAATTTTAATTCGATCCCTTTTGGGTTATTCCGAGATTTTCGAACTCAAACGCTCGAATTAGACTTGTGTACGTTTCTAAAGAGAAACCTCTCTGAACCCGGAGTAACACAGGAGGTGGGGGGCTGTCATCTGAGAATTACTCCCATGTTTGGACTGGCCTGAAAAAACACACGCGCACACACATACATGCACACACACACATATTTTCACTGGATTATTTAACACGTAACCTTGTACTTTTAATTGAAAACACACTGCAGAGGTGCACACTGCTTTCATTTGATGACTTTAACATGCAATAATGCTCCTACTGTGAAACTCACCTAAGATTTTGCCTCATGTCCCAATTTGCGTATTCGTCCTAAATAGTATTAGCGTGTCCTAAATCATAGTGCATTAATGAGTATCCTTATTTACTTTTTGCATGCACACTTGGATGATTTTACCCCACAATTCTTACGCGTGCACGAGAGTGTTGGATGATGCTACATGTAATTAATAAATGTAATTAAACTTAAATAGTAAACATCACATACAAAATAATCAATGAAAAAAAGGTGTAATATAGGGAGTTGTATTTTTATGTGTGCATCTAAAAAACATCAGTCACTTCTGTTATCTGTTAGTAGGCCCGCGTGTGCTACAACTTGCAAACTGTTTTGCTACTTTCCCATAACAAAAACAGTACATACTTTTACTACATAGCAGGCGAATTGGGACGCAGCATTTGTCTCCATTTCTTTTTTACCAAAAATAATCCAATTCCAGATTTACTTATTTATTAATTTCCACATTTTACCTGCCAAGACTCATAAAGAGCAAGACGCGAATGAGTCCAAATGTCATTTCCACAATTTTACAGACAATTATTTTTTAAAAAAGGAAACACTTCAAACGATTCAATAACAACAGAGATTGTTTCAGGAGGCGCGTGTGCGTGCGCGCGCGCGTTCGCAGACACTGCAGGTATTGGAGAGGCAGATGAATATTAATGAATGTTGTTGCCAGTTAATGTCACTCGCAATTGAAGGAGAAAAGACGAGAGGCAGAGAGAAGGAGAGAGAGAGAGAGAGAGAGAGAGAGAGAGAGAGAGAGAGAGAGAGAGAGAGAGAGAGAGAGAGAGAGAGAGAGAGAGAGAGAGAGAGAGAGAGAGACCGGGGGGAGAGCGCGCAGCGCGTCAAGACAAAAGGAGAGAGAGAGGAGAAGGCGCGCGCGCGAGGACGCGAGGCGTCTGGCAGCTCTATTAGTATTCACACGGCGTGCTGCTCGAGAGGATTAATGTACTCTGATGTGTAATATTCCGGAGAACAATTAATTTGCCTACAGTTTTGTCACGCTTGAAATTTAAGTGCTAGAACCGATCGATGGTCGCAGGCACTAATATGATGCTCACAGGCCGCTCATGCGCTTTTTGCCATGTTGTATGACACATGCAGTGCTGCAGAGACACATGCATGTATTCACATAACGCATATGAAAATACTGGCACATAAAATCATAAATGCTTGCACACCTGTGAAGACAAAATGCAATGCTGCCAACTTCACATTTTAATAATAGTTAAGCTGGTGAACAGTATAGTTGTTACTTCAAAATACATGCAAATAGGCTCCATCAAGCTACAAGATTTACATCTATCTAAGTTTAATAGTGCCACCTTAATTAAAATCTGTGTGCCAAATACTGCACTCATTATACTGCACTTAATGCAGGCTAATAAAAATATTGACCCCTAATAGCTTCAATATATTGCCCACTTTTCGCAGATTCTAGTGCATGTAAAATACTTTATTTAATACTAAAATTATGGTTTTACTACAGTTAAAAAACGTGGTTATTGTAGTAAAACCATGGTTACCACAAAATAACCATGGTTTTGACAACTATGGTTTTCTAAAACCATGGTTAGTGTAGTAAAATATAGTAATTAAATCACCAAAAAAAACACAGTTACTACACTTTTACCACAAAAACAAACATGGTTAGTTTTTGTAAGAAAATCATTTTCTAACTTATTTTGTTTTTTCCACATTTATACAGACACTTTTATCTACTTACAAAAGCGATTTTTTTTTCAGCACAATTATCTAAATCTCCTTAAAACATGATGCATATTCACTTGAGAAGCAAAAACATTTATGTTTTGATTTCTAATCTAAACAAATTTTGAGAATTGTAAGTTTTTTTTATTTATTTTTACTTCATTGGCAAGCAGCTTTTTCTTGTTTTAAGCAAAAACATCACAACATTTTTTTTAGATCTGCAAAAAGCAAGACACTGTCTTATTTTGCTTCTTAAGTAACCAAAATCTTGTTTTAAGGAGGCTCAGATATATTTGTATTGGATAACAAGACAAAAACCAGAGGAACATCACTGTTGCAGGGGTCGGCTTCTGTGACAACAGGGGGCGTAGGTGCTTTCTCCGGGCCGGTGCGTCCGACGGGAGAGAATCTGCCGGATTGAGATCACCACGGTAACCCAAACCCGTATGCACGAGGGGAGACAGAGCAGGGAATCAAAGAATTCCACATGTTCCCCTCCACACTACACTTCCCGATAACTTCCCTGATTTATGGGGGAACAGCTGAGCGCAGCTGTGAGCTCTTTATTAAGTGCAAATCTTTATTGTGTGCGCTAAAGGCTGTAATCATATGTTTGTGACATTTTAAGAGCTCCATAATTAGTCTTCAGAGGCTCATAAAGGAATATATTCATTTTCAACACGCATTAACAACCTGCGCAGGATCTCTTATCGCATTAACAGCCTGCGTGAGATTGCTCCGTGCTTTAGGTCTGGCATTAGATACGGAGTAGCCTTTGTGACACGTAACTCTGTGCGATTTCCTCTCAGGCATCCGTTCCAAAGGTGGATTTACAGTTTGGATTGCTGTGCGTTTTTTTGTTAAAAGCGCAGTAAAAGCCATGCAGGCGGGGTGGTGGGAGAAAAGAGATGTTGAAGGGTGGTTACATTTGCAAGGCAGAACTGTTCCCTAGAGGCAAACCTTAACACAACCTTCTGTAATCTTCAGGTCGTCTTGTCGATCTTCCCCTTCGTTTCCATAATGTCACGGATTTCAGAGGAAGACAGAAACAAACGGTTGAAAATCTGCAGTTATTTGCTATTCTTGCCATCACCTTCATGACAATAAATGTTAAGAGGTGTTAAGTGTGTCAGGGATCTTGAAAGGTTGCATGACAATCTTTCAATTTTTCCAAAAACAAAAAACAACGTTGATTTGTGCTCCTGAATTGCTGATCATGTTTAGAGGTGTCTGAAAAGTTGCATCGCATCCAACTTTCTAAAAAAAGGAGATAAAAATGGGCTGGCAGATGTCCTTTGCGTCCTCGGGGAGCAGCTGTGTCCCAAACAGTTTGCCCTCATCATCGCCACGACCTACAAATTGAGTCTAAAGATCGTGGTCAACTACCACAGTGGCATTACGGCAGAATTACACGAGCCATTTCCAGAAGCAATGATATCCTTTTAAAGTCACTATATGGCTGCAATTTGACAAAATTTTAAAAGCAGCGTGCGGGCGATTCTTCACCGCATGCCTCCGTCTCAAAACAAATTCGATTTACGTGCTATTTTTCAGACTCATCACAGCACAGAAGCGGGTAATGCATAGCTCGCCCTGGCAGCGCGCTCATACCGCACAGCTGACTGGCATGTAAGACTGCCTCAAATTGGAGCAATTGAGCTCAGGCTAAAGCAATTACATCCTTTGTGATCTCCACGGGGGACACGACTAAACTGTGCTCGTGATGAACCGGCAGGCCGGGAACGCTTGAATAACCAAGATGCATTTGAGTGGTGAGCTCCAAATGATCCACCTACGTTACCTGCACACCACAAATGGAAATTTTGGCCAATAGCGATATTTCAACAGTTAATTGTTTTCATTTTATAGCCGATAACCAATACCACAGCTGTTATTGTTCGTGCTAAAGTTTGAATCAAGGATTTTGGAAACATCACTAGCATTTTTTTTTCAAGATCAAAGTGTGGAGGAACTCTACAGGTAACATCTTCTTTTGAAGGGATTAGGCCGACATAGATGTATTAATTTTTTTGTGCATTTTTACCTTTCGGAGATGCTTTTACTTAAAATGGTTTACAGTGCATTGCGAGGTAAATTTGATCAGCATGGGTTCCTTTGGGATCGACCCCATCCATGACCTCTACCAACTGAGCTATTGCTTTGCTTTTCACAGGATTTGCTTTAATTTTTTATTAGAAACTCTAATTATGAACTACTTGTGAAATTAATGAAATATAAACATTTGAAGATAACCCTCATACTGGCTAATGCAGATATGCGTACGACACACCCCTGAAGTATGCCGTGTGTAACAGTTGGCGAAATGAAGCGACAAATAAACAAATGAAGTGTATCCTCGCATGCACGACAAAGGAGAAAGGTGCACAACCTCACAGTCTGACACAGCGGTGGTTTAATTGCCCTAGCGAGGGAGAGGTGTGGGGGCAGTAAATAAAGATTTCAGTGGGGATAGGAGGGTGTTGTCAGAACTGCGGTCTGCTGGGACGCATCGCCCGTTCTCTGGATCACTGCATGTTGGCGAAGCTCCAGACTCTCTTGCATAAGGGGACAGAAAGACATGATGTAAGTGAGTCCAACTTTATACACAAGTGCTCTTTAAAGAGATTGAAACTGTCAGCGTTTACTCAACCTCACATTGTTAGAAACCTGTGTGAGTTTCTTCTGTGCAACACCAGAGATGACTGGCAGGATGCTGTCCTCCAGAAAAAACAAAAAAATGAAGGTTTGCTAAAATCTTTACGATGGATTTGTGTAAAATAAAAAATTCCAATAAGTACTCCAACATGTCTGATGGGATTGATGCAGAACTCCATTGGTTTCTGGATTGACGTCATTATGATGTTAAGCTTTTTGTAAATGCATACGAGCAAGATGAATGGGAATAAATAATGAAAGAAGTTTTGCTTTTTGGGGAGGGGTCGCTGTTCCTTTAACAAGCGCTTGGCGACGGAGATCCTTCACACAACTGATTTATGGATGTGGCACGTGGTACAACTTCTTTAGAAACAAGAAGAATGAAAACAAAAAAACACAAGTTTGAAAGACCTGTTTGAGTTTTCACACGTTAGGCCAAACGTTTTTACATGCAGAGAGACCATCATGTGAGAAGCAAACAGTTTAACACATCAGACGAGAGTTTGAATCGAGTCTTTTGTAAGCCATCTGGAAATACCCAACTCAACAATGCTTCAGCTCTAGTGCCATATATCAATGAGAGAGACACAACTGCAGCTCCGCCACGGGCAAAACACGTCTCAAATTATCAGCAAGATGGAAGATTTAAAGAGACTCGCAAAATCGTTTTAAGATGCATATGCGTTTAGTTTGTGGTACAGAAACGCCTTCTGTAACCGTGATGAAATTATTGTCGCGTCAGAGCTGAAATGAACAAAAAATCTGTAACTTTGCTGAATCACTTTTGAACTTTAAACAAAAGCAAATGCGCTTAACAAGGATCATGAGATATGGAAAATAACTTTTATTTCTCAGCTTTTTTATAGTTTAGTACACTTCATGGAGAGTTTTCTGTAGAAATTACAGTATTACTGGCAGCTGGTTGCTTATTTCATCTTCAGTCTTTTTTCATATTTTCAGTCTTCATCTTCTACAGTAAGTTACTGGCAACCAGCTACATAATTACAGCAATTTTTTACAGTGTAGATTTCATGCACTGTAAAAAAGTTTAAACAACTTGGTTTTGCAAGTCAATTCAACCTACTTTTTTAAGTTTTGATCTGTGATCAGTTGACATAACTTTTAAAAACAAGTTGACATTGTTTAACTTAATTTGTTAAGTCTAAAAGTCTAGGAGACATGAATGAGTCAATTGTTTACATTAGGAATCCACCTATGCAAAATGTAAGTCATGATACCGATTTTCGATTACGAAATCTGCTGATATAAATAGATAACGATAGATTTGATTTTTACCACTCTGTAAAAAAATGCAGCATGAAGTTAAAACAAACTTGGTCAATTCAACCTACTATTTAAAGTTTTGACCTATGATAAGTTGACGTAACTTTTAAATACAAGTTGAAATGGAACTTAATTTGTTAAGTTAAAGTAATCTAAAAAATATATGGTGATTTGACAAAACTAATTTTACAGTGTGCGTCAATGTTGTCTCAGGTGTTTCTCCTAAAAGTCTAGGAGACATGAATAAATCAACAATTTACATTAATGATGCACCAATATTCAATTACTTGGAATGAAATCATAGTTTTTTATGTTTACCACACTGTAAAAAATTAAAAGTTAAAACAAGTCAATTCATGAAGTTTTGCAAGTCAATTTAACCTACTATTTTAAGTTTTGACGTGTGATAAGTTGACATAACTTTTAAAAACAAGTTGAAATTTGTTTAACTTAATTTGTTAAGTCAATTGTTTAAATTAGGGATGCACCGATACAAAATGTAAATGCCGATACCGATATTGGATTACTAAAGGGCGATTTATAGTCGTGCGTAGGTCCTACGGGCTAGCCGCGACGGCGTAGGTTCCGCGTCGGTTTTCATTTATACTTTTGCGTCGTCCTCCGCGTCAACGTGCAAACACACGCGAAACCGCTGGTTGGCAGTATCCACACGTGTAACCACAGTAGCAGCGCGACCGTCAGAGAAGAAGAAGCTTGGCAAGTTAACCCACAAATGAAGAAGAAATAGCAACTTGTTGTGTATAATTTGAGAAGACCAGCAATGATGGAAGTAAATAAACAGCGACTTATGTTGCAGTTTGAGTTAAATCACTCCTCAACTCGGCTCATCTTTGTTTTCACCGTCTCAAACGGAAATACCTATAACGCAGTTTTTTTACCTGACGGGAGTGGTTCTGGTGGACCAATCACAGCGCTTGTGGTCCGCGTAGAGCCGACGCGCTGTTAGAAATTTTGTGAGGTGCGCGTCAGGCTACGCAGAGCTACGCACAGGCTACGGATAGAATGAAATGTGCCGATAACGATAGTTTTGATTTTTACTACTCTGTACAAAAAATCCAGCATGAAGTTAAAACAACTTGGTTTTGCAAGTCAATTCAACCTACTATTTTAAGTTTTGACTTATGATAATTTGACATACATATAAAACAAGTTGAAATTTTTCAACTTAATTTGTTAAAGTAACACAGAAATATATGTTGATTTGGCAAAAATGCTGTTTTTTTTAGTGTTCATCAATGTTGTCTCAGGTGTTATTTCTAAAAGTCTAGGAGAGACAAATGAGTCAATTGTTGCACCAATACAAAATGTCTGTGCCGATACCGATATTTGATTACTTAGAATGAAATCTACCGATATAGATCGGATTTTACTACTTTTAAAAAATTATGATGTCTTGAAATCCTCTGATGTCCAATAGTGATGTTCGATAAAAATTTATTTTATCTGCCGATACCGATTATAGGCTGATACATCCCTAAATAGTAAATATAAAAATAAATCAGGAATATAAGAATTTAATAAGTAGTGTATGAAGTCATTTTGAGGTCTCAAATAAAAAGATATTCTTCAGACATTACAGGATATTTTGCTTAGGATTTGCCAAAGACTTTTCATTTGTTCTGAACTTAATTTTGCTGTTTGTAAAAATAAATTTGTGATTTCTCTGCTGTAGTAAATGACATTGCAGTCTCTGTTCTTGCGTGGCTCCATGCAAATATATAAAAAAAGAGTATTTATTCCAACCGTCTCTAATTGTAACGCGCAGAGAAATCTCAACTAGCAGCTCTATTACAGGAGTAAAGGTCAGTTGAGTAATTTAGATCACGGGCTCCTCTACTCACTTAATGGGATTGTTTGCCCAGACCCAGAGTGTATAAGCACAGAAACTCTATAAACATCTCAGGGCCATGGCCGGGCAGTCTGTTTACAACCATCACAATTACCAAAGTCAGAAGGGCCTCGGGTCACAAAGATGTCCTCCTCGGGCGAGCCCCAGCTTTCCCCCGGAGATGATGGAGGACGTGTGTTATGTCGCCCGAAGCCGGTTCTTGATTATTAAGTGCAGCTGTACTGCAAAGTTGCATTTATTTCATTTCTCTCTCTACAAATCTGCCTGGCACAAGCTTGTCTAGGTGTAATCAAATTAAAATGAGAAAAACAAACTCTTTTTTTAAAGAAAGGACACTAAATGATATTTCTGATGCTTACCACAGATACAATGACACATACACCTATGACCACCCACATTCATCCAAATAAAGTTATTAGTTGATACTCGACAAACCCATCACTGTAATGCAAGAAACAAAAAGCCATTAAACTTTATTTTTCCACCGTTTTGCAGCTATGATGAGTGACATATTTGCGAATAAAACGCAAGAATATAAAACATAACTAACTATCTATTCTTGGTCGACAATTTAAATCTGCTAACAATAAAAAGGCAAAGTTTCAAAAAGAACAGGGTGAGGGTTAATGAAAAACTACATTTTGAAAATGATTTTACTGCATAAATACATTACAAATAGACTTCTATGAAAAAAGTAATAAAAAATGATGATATGACCTCTTTAAACTTCATCTAATACGCACGCATCCTTTTAGTTGTTTGCTTTAAAACTCGACCCTCCGCCTATATACAACGAAAAGACAAAACCATATGGTTTGATGAAAAGTTTTGTAGAATGTGCACGGACCCTCGAGAGAGCGCACGAGCGCGTGTGTGTGTGCGCGCTTTATAGCTCTGTCTCCTGATTACAATGTGAGGTATAATTGCAAACACATGTGAGCCATTTCCATTCAGTGAGATGAAATCATCGCATGAAAAAGGACGAGAGAGAGAGAGAGAGAGAGAAAGGGCGCAAAAGAGCAGACAGAACCCCCCTCCATTCCACATTCTTTCGTTCCCTCTCTGCAGCATCTTGAGGGGTCAGAGGTCACCGTGAGGAGATCAATGCGATCAGACACAGGAGTATTGTTTCAAAAAGCAGGAGACATGAGAGGCCTCCTGCAATAGGAATCCCTTAGGATCAAAAGGCCGGCGAGAAAGTTGACGGAATTCCACGGATCCACCATCTTGACTTCCCAAGCAATCAGGCATTTTACAGGAACCATTTGGCTATGATCAATCCACTGGCCTGGCTCTGTCTCCCATCTCCCCTTTGAAACAGGATTAAATGCTCTAAATAGGGCTTCGCTTCTCAAAGGCGAATGAGCGGAAAAGTGCTTTTAATCTTGTGAAACCCTATACGGTCCATTTAAGGGAAATCGGCATATAGCAGAGGTGAACTTCGGTATGAAAACCTAATCATCTTTAGCGCAATATTGCTACTGACTAGTCGCGTTTACCCGTACTTGTCCAGTTTCTAACCGGAGAACTGTCACATCTCCAGCATGCGGCTTTCGCTGTCGTGAAAGTTTTAAAAATGTGTTATTCCTTTGGAAAAGTCTTTCTGGAAAAATTCCTTCCCCAGAATCCGTTTGATGTGAAGTATTGCGACTCGGCACTGAAAGAAGTGCAGGAATCATAGCGTGCGGGTTATTTGTGCGTTTGGCTGAATACTTTTGAATATTTATAGCGAGTTGCTTAATAGCATCATTAACTTGTTTTAAAGCTGAAGTGTGTACCTGCGTCATTAAACGAATGGCGAAAATAACGAACACTCCCATTGGTAAGACAAACAGATCATCTCACCCTAAACTCACATCATTGGTCGAATCAATGTTGCTGTGTCAGACCGTGTGGTGGTGCTCAAACAAACAGAGTAATACTTCAAACCCACCACAGAACCACAGTGGTTACACTTTTCATGGGTATAAACTTACCAATGCCCTCGTATCCTGGTTTAATACACGGCTGTCTCTGCATATTAAGCTGGGATTTTTTTTAAAGTACATAAATAATCTTCACCTTCACCTTTAAAATCAATTATTTTTAAACCTATGCCTGCGTCTGTGTTCGGTGATGGTGAGACTTCTCTCGGGTTCTGCATGGCAGCGCATTGAACGCTCTCATCACTCACATTAAGCTTTTTCACTTTTCTCCGGGCGAGTTTTCCCTCGTTCCGCCCCTCTTCTTCCTCTCTCCGTTTCCGCAGTGCTATTGATCCATGTGTTCATTGAGAGCACAAACTCTGGAGCTCAGAGCTTAAGTGCATAAAGGTAGATGCTCTTGAACAGACCACTTATCTTCACCTCGTCCGCATCCATCTTCCTCATCTTCAGACGAGACCTCCAGCATCTCACGTCTCAGCTTGAGTCTATTGAATATATATTTAGTTATTTTTCTGTCTTTCTGAAACTGAAATACAGTCTTATAAATATTCATAATTTACTTTAAGCATTCAGCAGATGATTTTATACAAAGCGACTTACAATGCATTACAAGGTATATACAGGAAACATAAAAACACACTCAAAAATCACAACAATTTACAAACGAATGAAACACATAATTTTTTTAAAGTAGCTTAACTCTTTCACCGCCAGCGTTTTTAAAAAAAGTTGCCAGCCAGCGCCAGCGTTTTTCATGATTTTCACCAAAGTTTAATGCCTTCCAGAAAATGTTCTTCTTTAAATATATAAACATACAATATACCAAATGAAAGAGCAGACCCTCTGCTTTCAAACAAAAAAAACCGTTTCATCCTACCTTTAGTGGTTCTTTTGCAATCAGCTTTTGAATATGGGTAGGTTTTTGCAAAAACACCATATTTTGAGCAAAAAGCAGAAATAATTCCATTTTTATGACGGACTTTTCATAGACATCCATTCAGAGCGATCTTTTAAACAGACACGGACATGCAGCAGCTTGGCATAGGGAAATACTTCCGGTTTTAAAAAGTTGCGGAAGGGCGCCACCTGGTGGATAATAGCGGTATTGCGGAAAGACGGAATATCTCGTCATTGGCGGGAAGCGTTTTCTCTTAATTGACGAGAAATCTCGTCAATGGCGGGGAAAGAGTTAAACTCATGACAGAAACATGGTAAGCTTTAGGGTATTCTGTAGGTTAATCCAAAAGGAGACGGCATTATATAAAACCTGTGTTTCCTATCTCTGTTTGAACCCTGGGAACTTTAAAGGTGCAGTGTGTAGATTTTAGCGGCATCTAGCAGTGAGATTGGGAATTACAACCGACGGATCAGTCCGCCGTTCACCGAAAGGCATAGAAAAGTTACAGTAGCTGCCCAAGGACAAGCATGTTTTTGTCTAAGACAAAATACAGTAGTGAAAAAATGCGCTATATAGAGAAGTTTGTACGTTTAGTGCTACTGTAGAAACTTGGCGGCACAAAATGATGACTTCCATGTAGATAAAAACAACTCATTGTAAGGTAATAAACAAATAACAGTTTATTATGTAAGGTCTTTATAGACCACTAATAATATAGTTATGTATATTATAATGCATTTCTGTCAAGAAATCCTTCTAAAAGTTACACACTGCACCTTTAAGATACAACAAATCCTTTGAACGACGTTTGTAGCGTTCGTTTGAATTTAAAAAGTAATGTGGGGTAAGTTCGCAAATTGACATATATGGGTCAGTGACAGAAACGGTTTGGCAAGATAAGATTTTTTTACTTGTTTTTAAAGCATGCATCAGGTTTATTTTAATGCACAGTGTATTTATGTTAATTTTATGCAATAAAAAATTACATTTGCACCATTTTATGTAAGTTAAGACTGAATGGACCTGAAAATGTCCAATGGTGTAACCGCCAATTGCGCAAAATATTGAGAAATATTTTATACACCTTGATGGCATGAAAGCGTAATCATAAAAAAAATATTTTAAAGTATCATTTTATTAGTTATTTCTGAATGAAAATTTTAATGCGTTTTTGTAACATTTGTCCTGTTTTCTAAATAATCTTTGACAAATGATGTAAAAATGTATGTAAAAAAATCATATTACACTAAACTAGATGATTATATTTTATTCCACATATTTATATTCTCATTTAAAAAAATACTACTGTAGTACACCAATTGACACAGACCGCTTCCACCACATTGACATTTTTGCAATTATCCCCCAAATATTCTTTCAAAATGAAATAAAACCCGAAATTTAGACTTCTAAAAGAGAATGTATGCAAGTAATTTGCAAATTTATTTAGAAATTTTAACTCTTTTACATTTAATTGAACCATACGGACACAAAATATTAACGTCACGTCATTGACCCATATATAAAACAATGCCAAGTTTAACTTCTTCGGTATACAAAGATGGTAACTCGGCCTTCTCATATACTGTAAAATGCAATGATGCTTTTGATAGCTATAACCAGTAATGAAACTTATTAAAAACTATATCTAGTAATTTGCTGGGGCATTCATATACATCATATCTCCATAATCCAACAAAGGTAAAATTGTTGCAGATACGTATATTCTAGCATAAAATAAAAGGAACAAAAATTATTAATAATAAATAATTGTTGTGTTTTGGTGATATCGGCTAAAAAGTATAGCTTTGATTTTTTGTTGATGGAATATTCAACATGGTATTTTCGCATGTAGTCCATCTGTTTACCACAGAAATAATTCAATTCAAGTGTAAAGATAAACAGGAAAACTCGAAAAACGACTTTACTTCCTAACCTGACTACTTGAATTGTTTTCATCGTGAACAAACAAGTCCCGCCACAATGCAGAGCGTTAAGACAACGATAGCCTTAAAGAACGTAGATATCGCAGTGGTCCTACAGGAAAGAGCCATTGCACCCAGCAGGGCCTGATAGAAACCAAAAATAGTCGTTCGCTGCCGATCATCGGTCTCCACCCATCAAGTCACCGTCACATTTCTCCGATTGTGTTTAAGGATCGGCCTCTCCTGCTGTTCTTATCCACCCCATGACTCTTTCCTGTCTTTAATAAAAGGCACACAATAGTAATCTTACAGAAACACATTCCCTGTCATGGTGACAGCTACACAACCTCCCCTCTCTTCTCCGAGTCTCTGGCTCTCTTTTGACAGCTACCTTTCAATCCCGTAATCGCAGGGTAAGTAGCAATTTTCATTCGGCCCCACTATTCAGAGGGTGCGCTAATGAAAGCCAGTACCTTGTAGGAACGGTTTCAAATGGGCTGATGGACACGTCTTCTCCGTTCTATTATGGAGACAGACCCTTATCAGCGCCACGCAGTAATGCTCTTCCAAACCATTTGTCACCAGATTTACTCTCTCTTTACCCATCGCCGAACCCCAATCAGAATTCAATCCATCCCCGAGCACTTTACTAGCGCCTCATCTCCAACCGAAACCTCCGACACTTCAGAGACGATTCGACTTCAATTTAGAGGCGAGCGGGCCTGGCGTATTGAGAGCGTTGGGTGAAAAACTAACTGTATCTGTAAGACAAAGAGACTCGGATAATCCCACCTCCCAGTAAAACACTGGACAGACTCTCTATCTCTCTCTCTCTCTCTCTCTCTGTGTGTGTGTGTGTTGGCAACCTATTTGAGAATCATCTCATGCCAGTGTGAAGGACACAGACTGTCAAACGGAGAGATGAGCATTGAATGAAAAGAAGGAATACCTCAGAGACCCGGGGTGACCGAGAGGTGCCTCTCATATCTGATGTCTTTATTTTCAACCCCACAATGCCGACCGGCACGGGAATGAATAAGCAAAAAATGGCAGATCCAGTGGGAAGCGGTCGTGTCTCCAGACGGCGAAGGAGGGGGGGGGGGGGCGCTTGTGGCTGTTGTGTGTGTTATCAGCTCTTCGCTCGCACTTCCTCGTCCCCGCGTCCGGTGGCAAGGGGCCAGTCAGAGGCCAGTGTCTGAAACCATTGTGTTGTCATAGAGGAAGCCCGGCCCTTCACGCCTTCCCCACAGCCCTCTGCATTTCCTGTGTCAAATTTATCATTTACCACGAAAAGCACAAAACAGAACAGATGAAATTCTGATAAAAAAATTTTTGGCAAATAACTGCTCGCGTAAGAAGAAAAACACGTCGAAGAAATCCAAACTGAACTGCTTTATAGTGGTTAGAGCTAAACTATAGTATCGCTTTCCATGATAGCCGTAGTTTCTTCCAAAATAATAATGGATTAAAAGTGCTTAATGAGGGCATTTCTCTTGTTTTCCATTATGAGCAAGGGTGCGCTAAATGTTAAACAATGACTTTCAGGGAATATATCTTATATATGAGTTTATTGGGTCTTGGCAGATGTTGTCATTTGTTGAGAAACAAATGACAGAAAGATTCTGAAAGCTTCTCACATGTTTAGATGACATGTTCATTTATTATGGTTTTACGGTAGTTACAGTAATTGCAGTAACTGTGGTATTTTGATGGAAACTATGGTTACCGTTTTTGTAAACTGCTGTGATGGAGAGAAAGAATCCATTCTCTGTATTGGTTTAGGGGGAGCAGAGCTCCTGATGGTATCGATGAATACTGTGTGAAGAACATCAGCAGTGACTTTGAGTCTCTTTGGTGAGAGACGACCTTGCAGTCCATCAGATGAGACGGGATGTAGTTGACCTAAATGGGCCATTCTGAAACCGTGTAATTGTTCATTATACAGAACGTCTATTCTGTAAAATCTCCTCATTAGTGGGATTTTTCAATTTCTTAAAATTCCTAACTCTAATCTTTGTGGTGCAGAGGTGTGCTACTTCTGAGATTATCATCAGACAATTTTATTACTAGAGTAGCAATGCCACCCACAACCATACAGAAACACAAAAAACAACCACCAAGCACAACCACTTCTGACAACTTAGCAACCGCAATGCCTTAGCAACCACACACAAATGCACAGTAAAACACTAGCTAGCACTTGGAACACCTAAGCCACCACATATTGTAGCAATGCCCTAGCAACCACGCACAACCACACAGCAACACACAAACAAACAAACAGTTGGAGCAACCACCCAGAACACCTTAGCAACCACAAACTGTACCAATGCCCTAGCAACCGGCTGTGCAGCATCATCCAAACAACCACTTGAAACACCTGACCAACCGCATAGCAATGCCCTAGCAACCACATGCAACTCCATATTAAAACATAAACAACCACTTCTGACACCTTAGCAACCGCAATGCCCTAGCAACCACACACAACTGCACAGTAAATGACAAACAAGCACTTGGAACATTTTAGCCACCACATAGCAATGCCCTAGCAACCACCCACAACTGCACAGCAACACACAAACAAACCGTTGGAGCAACCACAAAGAACACCTTAGCAACCACAAACTGTCGCTGCGTCCCAAATCCATTCTATATAGTAGGCAAAGAGTACGAGAAGTAGTGCTTTTCGCCTACAATATAGTATGGAAGTATGCGGTTTGGGACGCAGCCTGTATCAATGCACTGGCAACCTGCTGTGCAGCATCATCAAAACAACCACTTGGAACACCTTACCAACAACAAACCAATGCCCTAGCAACCACACAACAACACACAAACAACCACTTGGAACACCTGACCAACCGCATAGCAATACCCTAGCAACCACACTCAACTCCATACTAAAACACAAAAAACATGAAAAACCACTCACAACACCTTACCAACCACATACCAGTGCCCTAGCAACCAACTGTGCAGCATCCCTTAAACAACCGCTTGTAACACCATAGTAACCACAATGGCCTAGCAACCAAATTAGCTGCATCACTCAAACAACTACTCTGAACAACCACAAAAGACACTTATAAATCGCTTAGCAACCTGCAAAATCCCAGCAACTGCAAACAACCACTTTGAACACCTGACCAACCGCATAGCGATACCCTAGCAACCACATGCAACTCCATACTAAAACACAAACAAGCACTTTGAACACTTTAGCAACCGGATAGCAATGTCCTAGCAACCACCTGCAAACACAACAACACATGAAAAACCACTCACAACACCTTAGCAACCACATCCAAGTGCCCTAGCAACCAACTGTGCCGCATCACTCAAACAACCGCTGGTAACACCAAAGCAACCCCATACCAATGCCCTAGAAACCAAATGTGCACCAACACTACTCTGAACAACCACTTAAGACACCTTAGAAATCACATAGCAATGCCCTAGCATCAACTGCAAAATCCTAGCTACTACACACAACTGCACAGTAAAACACAGTAAAAAGTAATTAGCAACCACATACCAATGCCCTAGCAACTACCAACAACCACACAGGAACACACAAACAACCACTTGGAACACCTGACCAACCGCATATCAATGCCCTACCAACCACACGCAACTCCACAGTCAAACACAAACAAGCACTTGGAACACTTTAGCAACCGCATAGCAACATCCTAGCAACCACCTGCAATCGCACAGCAACACATGATGAACACATACCAGTGCCATAGCAACCAACTGTGCAGCATCACCCAAACCATCACTCGGAATACCTTAACAACCACATACCAATCCCCTAGCAACCACACAGAAACACACAAACAACCACTTGGAACACCCGATCAACTGCATAGCAATGCCCTAGCAACCACACAGCAACACACAAACAAGCACTTGGAACACCTGACCAACCGCATATCAATGCCCTACCAACCACACGCAACTCCACAATAAAACACAAACAAGCACTTGGAACACTTTCGCAACCGCATAGCAACATCCTAGCAACCACCTGCAATCGCACAGGAACACACGATGAACACATACCAGTGCCATAGCAACCAACTGTGCAGCATCACCCAAACCACCACTCGAAACACCTTAGCAACGATATACCACTGCCCTAGCAACCAAATGTGCAGCAACACACAAACAACTACTCTGAAGATCTTAGCTACCACATAGCAATGTCCTGGCAACCAAATGCAACCGCAAAGCAACACACAAAAAACACTCAATACATCATAGCAACCGCATAGCAATGCCCTGGCAACCACCTACATCCACCCCTCTTACATTTTCTTAATAAATGACAAGGAATTTCGTTTTCATGTCAAACATTTTTTAAAAGCAGCGGAGAAAGTAACAGGGAGGTGTTTCAATTCACCGTGCGCATTTTTCATTTTTATGATGGATGTTCTATAAGAGATATTTAGGCGTGTGTATATTTGATGAAAAGAAAACGTTTCTCGTCACTCTTCCCATTAGTGGCGTGAGATGATGGAGAGAGGCCTCCTCTCAACGGCCCTGTTACTAGGGAACCAAAACTGGACCTCTCTCAAGTTTCGCTAGACACTGCAGAGCTCCGAAAAAAAGCCTCTGTTTCCTTTGGCAGGCGAGCGCTACTTTTTCTAACCTTCCCAGAGCACGAGACGCAAGAGGAGGAGGCTGGGTGACCTAGGGAGGGGAGGAAGGGCAGACCAGCTTTTCCACCCTTTCCCCTGCTGGAGTTCGGAAAAATGTCTCTCCCGTCCACATGTCCCCCCCTCAACCCCCAACCCAAGGTGTGCGGCCCCCCTCCTCAAAACTCAGGCCAGTCCTCCGAGGCTCAACGGCGAGGTAATTGTATCTCATGGAAACCACATGTCTTTACACTTTCCCTGCCTCGAAAAAAAAACACGAACAGCGCTAGAAATACACACCGACGACGGAAACATACTGGAAAAAATCTGACATTCGTATCAGGAAAAAAATGGATTATTAATGAGCTGAAATGGAGAATAAAATGTATTGTGGTTTTTAAAAGTTTCTGTTTAACTTAAATATTTATATTAAATATTTACAGTGCAAAAAAATATTTTCAAGAAAAAGATTCTTAGTATTTTTAGTCTTGTTTTCAGTAAAAATATAAAAAAAATGCTTAAATTAAGATGCTTTTTCTTGATTAGCAAAATGACCTAAGAAAATAAGTGTAGTTTTTAGACAAAAAATATCAAATTAAAGCGCTTTTGTGCATAAAACAAGTAAAAAAATCTGCAAATTGGGGAAGCACATTTTTCTTTAATTTTTTTAATTTAATGTTTAAAAAAATGTACCAGACTTTTTGCTTACCCCATTGGCAGATTTTTTTGCTTGTTTTATGCACAAAATCACTTACATTTGATATGTTTGGTCTAAAAACTA
This sequence comes from Misgurnus mizolepis, assembly GCA_025389145.1. Taxonomy (NCBI): domain Eukaryota; kingdom Metazoa; phylum Chordata; class Actinopteri; order Cypriniformes; family Cobitidae; genus Misgurnus; species Misgurnus mizolepis. Next base: position 26,071,696 of record JAIFKI010000020.1, read on the forward strand.
GACTTATTTTCTTGGGTCGTTTTGCTCATCAAGAAAAAGCATCTTAATTTAAGAATTTTTACTGAAAACAAGACAAAAATACTAAGAAATTTTTTTCTTAAAAATCATTTTTGCAGTGTACTTGTCTTGCTATTTTTATTTCTCCTAAAATGAATTTTAAGAGGAACATCAAAGACTGTTTATCATTAAACGCAACATAATTTAGTTATCTCTCAAACACCGTGGTACTAAATGATTACCATGTTTACATAGCATGGTATTTACACAGTACTTTAAATAATACCATGATATCATTGCAGAGTCTCGTAATCCACTGTAATACCAAGATGCTTTTGTGTAAGGGTGTCCAGATGACCGCACAGACAATCACACACACACACATTTTTCCCAAAACCTTAAGAGTGCTCCATCCTCTCTCTCTCTCTCTCTCTCTCTCTCTCTCTCTCTCTCTCTCTCTCTCTCTCTCTCTCTCTCTCTCTCTCTCTCTCTCTCTCTCTCTCTCTCTCTCTCTCTCTCTCTCTCTCTCTCTCTCTCTCTCTCTCTCTCTCTCTCCTTAACTCAGCTGCACACTCAACACTGCAGTGGAGCAACACAGCCAGCCGAAGAAAGAAGACAATTATCCTCAATATCTGTCACTCACATGACAGCACAGCTTCTCCTAGCCACGCTTCAGCAGATACAGGTGGGGAACAAAGCGGTTTGGGCTTCTGCTTTTAACCAAACTCTCTCTCTCTCTCTTTCTTTCTCTCTCTCTCTCTCTCTCTCTCTCTCTCTCTCTCATTACCTGGCCCATTTGCATGCAGACTGTCAAACAAAAGTCTTGATGGAGAGAGATACGAACAGAAAGAAGTAAAGAAATTCTGCGTATCGCCCCTGTGTGCGTCTGTTTATGTGGATTTGGGGTTTTAGGGAAGGTATAGCGGGTACAAGCAGGTACAAGTGTTTTGTTGTTGTAGTATATCACACACGCACCTCTTCCCAAATCTATCATCCAGAACACATCTTTTCCCAACCCACAATTCACAAGCCAAAATCCAGACCCCTGTGCTGTTTAAAAAATACATTCCCGTCTTAAACAACGAGGCATCTGGTAACAATGTAGCACAGATGGACCACGAGCTATTAGGCCTTTCAGTTCATGGTTGTTATAATGTAGAAAAGATCGACCTCAATGCAAAAAAAATCTTAAGCGTTCAAGCATTTAATTTATTTAAGCTACATTTACACATTCGACAGACGCTTTTATCCAAAAGTTATACATCTGATAATGATGTGCCTTTTTGTGCGAATTAAGAAACACAAACATTGCATTCATCCCTGCTTAAAAAAACAGCATACCAGTAAGTCCAGCATATGTTGTGTTTTGGTGCTGGTTTGCTAGTGAACACCAGCTAAACTAGCACCAAACCAGAATCAGCACCAGCTAGGGTGGCCATTCGTGCCAGTTCCGCCGGACACATCCTGAACATGTTTTTGGTTCAAGTTGCGTTGCTCGACCGCATACGTCATTGAGGTTCTCATATTTCAGTTAAAATACATTAAAAAAAATAAGATTTTTTTTAAGACATACAATCATTGTAGTTTCATTCTTACCTTGAAATGTAATGGTTGCTTTTCTGAAATTGAACCCGAAATATTAAACCTTGATGACGTATGCGGTCGACCAACGTGACTTCTGGAGAACGCACCCGAAAACATGTTCGGGATGTGTCCGGCGGAACTGGCTCGAATGGTCACCCTAGCACCAGCATTAGCAGCAGCTAAACCAGCACCAAACCAGAATCAGCACCAGCATTAGCAGCAGCTAAACCAGCACCAAACCAGCATTAGCACCAGCATTAGCACCAGCATTAGCACCAGCTAAACCAACACCAAACCAGCATTAGCACCAGCTAAACCAGCACCAAACCAGAATCAGCACCAGCATTAGCAGCAGCTAAACCAACACCAAACCAGCATTAGCACCAGCATTAGCACCAGCATTAGCACCAGCATTAGCACCAGCTAAACCAGCACCAAACCAGCATTAGCACCAGCATTAGCACCAGCTAAAGCAGCACCAAACCAGCATTAGCACCAGCATCCTATGCTGGTCTTACCAGCAAGACCAGCATATGTTGTGTTTTGGTGCTGGCTTGCTAGTGAACACCAGCTAAACCAGCACCAAACCAGAATCAGCACCAGCATTAGCAGCAGCTAAACCAGCACCAAACCAGCATTAGCACCAGCATTAGCACCAGCTAAACCAGCACCAAACCAGCATTAGCACCAGCATCCCATGCTGGTCTTACCAGCAAGACCAGCATATGTTGTGTTTTGGTGCTGGTTTGCTAGTGAACACCAGCTAAACCAGAATCAAACCAGTATAGACCAGCATAATTCCCATGCTGGTTTGATGCTGTTTTTTTCAGCAGGGATGCATTTGGTAGACGCTTTTATCCAAAAGCCACTTGACGTGCATTAAAGTTATACATCTAATCATGATGCGCCTTTTCTTCAAATTAAAAAACACAAACATTGCATTCTTGCATTTTATCCAAAGCGACTGCGTATCAAGGTCCTACATTTTTATCAGTATGCCACTCTTCGAGGATTGAACCCACAACCTTTTGCGCAGTTACGAAAGCAAATGTTGGCATCGCAAACAATACACTGTTTGCTTAGTGCTAATATGCATGCTGCATTATGTATGTTGGCTTGTTAAGCTCGAGTAAACGGCAAATCAGGTAAAAAATTAATCATTCAGTTCTTTTTTTCAGCTACTATATTATTGGAGTGATAACATGCAATCCTCTAAAACAAGATGCAAAATGCTCATCGAATGAGGTTTTCTCCAAATGACGTGAGATGGGGTTGCATTTAACACACATGTAAATACGTTTGCTCAACCCTCACGATTGGACTGCGTGGCAGCATACAGTGAGCTAGAGACAATGCTCAACGCTGCCTTTATTCATTAATGGCAGCTTTTGTTCCTGTAAACAACATGAATATTTAATCCGTCCTAAGATTCCCTCTCGGTTAATGAATGTGTCTCAACCAGCACGGCAATCTCTCTGGGGACGGAGCCCGCCGGGAACGGTTGCTAAGCAGTCATCACGTACAAGCCTCACTCTTTCACGAACACCACAGTGTTCTGCACCGGGGATCTGATATGGCAGGTGATCCCGCACGCATGCGTGCAGGTTGACACGTGCTCCGACCCGCCGCAGGTCTCCCAAAGGGAACGCTACATACAACACGGCAGATAACATCGCAACACCTGACTGTAGCGCGATGTCATCACTTGAAGTAACGCAATAAATGCCACGCAACTTTCCACCAGCTACCTAACTGAGCTCATTAGGAAGCATGCAGGAAACTGCAGGCTGTTGCTTATTACCACGATTTCGAAACGAGAGACACCCAATCCAGTTTTACAATCTGAGAGGTTTGCGATCAATTAAGGATTATTTATTTGTATCTCTCTCCGGTACACGAACGCCACATGTTCTTCCACGGGCTCGCGCGAAAGAGTAGTTCCGGCCGCGCGCATGCAGACAGACAAACTCGTAAACTTCTGCGTCTCCTCGCGCAATTGGTCCACGGGGAGAGAGGAGTGATATTATGGAGGAACCCTCGCCAGACCCTGCCTCAAGCAGGCTCCCAGCTGTTGTCAATTACTGCCACTTTAACGGCGCGTTAAACACACAATGGCCAATGAGGCGCTGCCACCCGAGTCACTATTTAACTGCAACACGGCCATTAGCTAATCCTGAGGGTCCATTGCCTGCTGTTTTACCTAGCGAGGCCCGATTTAATGAAATTAAAGAGCAACTCCCTTTAATAGCAAGGTTCCCCATCATAAATTCATTAGCCGCTGATGAGTATCTTCCCATTTGCGTTACCAGGTTTGTTGCTACTTCAGATTTACGGTCGGCTAATGAAAAGCGCAGAGGTTTAAGGCGGTTCTTCTAATGGGCAAACAGAGATGGGATAATTGCCAGAGGAGCTTATGCGTTACGGAGGGGGGTTTAAGCGGTTACCTCTGATAGGTTTCTAGTTCTTCTGCTCAGCTCAGAAATCAGGCTACGGCAATTACTTTAGGTAATGTAATGAGCGCCGCTGTTGACTCAGGTGAGCCGGTGACTCGCTCAAATAAAAGACTCACACACTACTGCCCCGCAGGCCGGGTATTAAATTTCTCTCATCTGTTCTGCTGTTGTGTGTTGTCGGTGTATGTGTGTGTGTTGGGGGTGTAATATATATGGACGGGGGATGGAATGCCTGCCCCCTTCTTCGGTACCCCTACGTCTCAAATGTCTTCAATGTCAAACATGGTGGGCTCCAAAAATACTTCGCCGTGCACGTTCTCTGCCTCCGCTGGATGTCCATCTATAGGTTTGTTCCTCGGCTAATGTAAAACATGGCTGCTAATCCTACGCGTGTGCTTCGTAACAAAGCGACTGTCACCATCATCTCATCAAAATAGGCCATGGGCCTGTTTGGGCAGGGGGGATAAACAGTGCTAAATGCAAATAATGACATTGAGGTAACTGAATAAAAATACCTTTTAGAATGAATCATAAATCATTTTGCTTTAAATGATTTAAAGGGTGACAACTCTACTGTATTTTTGATTAAATTAATCTGCACTTGGTAGAAGCAGCCAAATTTAGCAGTGCCTATATGGACAGGTTGTGTGATGTTCTCCCATCCCCAAAAAGATAAGTATGCAAAATGAAAAAAAGTACTACCCAAACTACATTAAATGCTGGTTTACTTGCACCAAAAATAAATATCACTTGCAGTGAATATTTTGCTGCCAAAATTCATATATTGACATTATAATATCTTGTTCTCTTAAAAATAAAGGTGCATCATGATGCCTTTTGGTGCGTTCACACCAGACGCGAATGAAGCATTAAGCACGAGTGATTAACATTTTAAGTCAATGCAAAGATCCTGCGGCGTGAATGACGCAGTGCAAACTAAGTGTTTCTGGCACTTGACGTGCGTAATGTGTGATTCCCACGAATTGCACAAGTTGAAAAATCTGAACTTTGGCGGATATTCCTGCCGCATTAACCAATCAGGAGCTTGCTCTAGAAGTGACGTGATTATGACGTAGTGAGCTGAGGTAGCAATACGAAACAACAAAGGAGGACAAAATCATCATTGCTGTATGTGGACCACCGAAGCTTTACGACACATCTACGTACTTTTATTGAAACAGGAATAAAAAGGGTCTTGCTTGGAAGAAAGTGTGTGAGGAGATTAGTTGTAAAAAAACGCTCTTTACTCAGTTTGTGCTATATGTATATACATATTGAGACTACAAGCTAGCTAAAGCCGGCAAATTGAGCGTATCCGAGTCTGAATTTTACAGCCCAGTCTCGAAGTTTCGTTATATAGTCACGTAACGTTTTGATTCTTTTTTCGTGCTATTATCACGAATTTACGAGTTTTTTTGTGATCGTATAACGAATTCCTGTTTTCGTGTGATTGTCACGTATTGGTTACTCAACTGTTTTGTCCTATTTTTTACCATTGTCGCTTCGGTTTAGGGTTAGATTTACATAAAATGACTTCCCTACCCAAACCCAACTCTAACCCTAACGCCAGTCGACATATAAAAAATAAATCTGAAAAAATAGTATAAACCAATACATAAAGTGACATTCTAATGCAAGCACCAAATCTAACCCTAAACCGAAGCGTCAATGGTTTGAAAATAGGGAAAAGCAATTGAGTAACCAATACGTGATAATCACACGAAAACAGGAATTCGTTATACGATCACGAAAAAACGTGAAAATTCGTGATAATATCACAAAAAAAGAATCAAAAAATTACGTGACTATATCACGAAACCTCGTGAGACTGGGTAGAAATTTTCACACGCGAATGCCGCAAATTACACAAATTTCACACGCGCGTGATGCGAATTTCGTGCACAAATAAAGCAAGTTCACTCAAAATGTGCGTAAATAGCATGATTTATTTGCAAAATTCGCGTCTGGTATGAACACAGAGTTTTTTGGCTACATGGTAGAACCTTTAACTTCTGAAGAACGTTTCTCCTTTGTAGTGAATAAAGGTACCTTTGACTGGTTCTTTGAGGAACCAAAAATGGTTCTTCTAAGTTATAACTGCAGACCTTTTAGCACCTTTATGTAATAAGTGTGTATATAGTAGGCCTGAAATATGATGTCCAGTATAAAATCTGGGCCCACAAGACAAGCCAGTTGCAAACCATATTCATAGAAAGTTCTGTTGAATGCCATGCATCTGTCATTACATGTACTCTCTCCTGAATGTTGTCGCCAGTGACGTACAAGATTTGTGATTTGATGACACCGTGCCATATATCAGACAGAATGTGTTTCTCAAAGCAGACAGTGAGATGGGACCCCGCTGCCAACACACGTATAACCGTCTGAAACGGTCCGTCCGGTCGGTATTCCTTCCACCTTCATTCCACTCGTGCACAGAATCATTCTGCTTGGGGTCGGCGTGGATCAACGAGAACAGAGCATGAATCATAAAATAAAAGAGGATTTGAGCTTTAGGATGCAACTTCTAGATGCAGATCCCTACCAAAAACAAACACATGCCGCTGGGCTGCCCATCATCTTCGTGTTACCCTCTCAGACAGCTAACATAAACAGATTGCCTAACTGCAATGAAAACAGCAGCCGGTTCCTGCAGAAGACAAGCTCCTCTTTCAGTCCACCACCTGAAGAGGTCAAAGCTCAGAGTCACCGACTAACACAACACTTCATCCTGTAAGACATAAACATACAGAAAATATCAAAAAATGTCAGTTTTTGAAATTTGAGAAATATCTCCATGCATGCTTGAGATCTCAAACTGTGCTTAAAAGTTTGGAATTTAAGGTTAGAGATCGCTATATGAATTCAAACTTTGCTATCCACCTAAATTTTACAGCTGTATGAACATTTTAGTTGTAAACTTACATTACATTTGCATCTATGCATTTGGCAGACGCTTTCATCCAAAGCGACTTACAGTGCATAACAGACAAGGTTGTGGGTAAACCATTTCAAGTAACGTGCATTACGTAATAATATTAGTTTTCTGAAGTAACGAGTAAAGTAACGCATTACTTTTTAAATGTACACATTAATATTTGAGTTACTTTTAAAAAAAGAAATGCAAGTTACTTTTTAGTTTAATTAATTCAAATTTATTCCTAATAGTTTTAATGGTTAAATGTTACACGCTTGATTTATTTTTGACTGCTGAATGTGGGTATAAAAACGTGAATTCGATTTGGCATTCATCACTCCTGTTCAAAATGGTGAAACCCACATTAAAACACTTCATGATGCTGGATGATCTTTGAGACAAATGGACAGGTGGTCTAATAAAATTGTTAAGTACTGTATACGCATGTAATTTTGGGTTAAGGACCTCAGCAGTAGTGAACAAGGTCTGACTGTGCTGCATTATACGCACATAACAACTTGGAGGCTTTTGGAGGTAAAATAAAACTAATTCCAGCGCAGCCCCGAGGCCTCCACCAGCGCATCAATCAATAGGGAGTGTGTGTCCTTTACAGCACGAATGAAATCCAGACATGAGGTAATGCCGGAGCGGCCTGGACCGAGCACACACGTTTGGAAACCGCCGTGGTGACGTTTTACGACAACCCTGCACTAATAAACATAAACAAATACATGAAGTAGAAACATAAATGCTCAGTTACTGTTTTCAGGAGGCGTGAACTAACAAATGAGCTAGCAGTTTATTCATCCATTTGGAATAAACTTAGAAAAAGTTTTTTGGACTTTTTGGTCCAATGATAATAACACATAAACCACACTATAAAACTTTTAAGATTTTTTTTTCTGAATGTACCAGTCAAAGAGACTGTTTGACACCAATACATGCATATAGAAACTATAAGAACTGGCACCTCACAATGTCTGAAGAAAATGCGAATGATGCTCACCTGTGCAAAACTCGCTGCCAGTGTTGAGATGTTCGGGTTGGTTTGTCAGGGCATTGCTGTTTTTGTGTTCTGAATGATTTTCATGCAGTTGCTAGGGTATGGGATTGGTTGCTAGGGTGCTGCAAGAGGGTTGCTTACAGGCCAAAGTCAGAAATGGGATGTAAGCTGTTTTAATTTAGGATATATAGAATAATTTCCATATTTTGCTTCATATTTTTATTTACATTTGCCCACCAGTCCAAAAATTTTAAGTCTCAAAAAAGAAAAGCACATCTTTCACTCACAGACATAGCATAACAATAAGACATATAAATTTAGTATCGCCAACATTTTACAGTGAAAGGGTTTGTTGAAATTTACATCAGTTAATTTAACAATTAGCATAAACCTGTAAACATCTATTAAACTTAATGTTATTATCTTGGCGTAAGGCATTTATTAATAATGCATTTTTAAACAAAAAAAGTAATTTTAGCTTATGCATATTCATAACTAACACGATTTATACACTTAAAATAAAAAAAGATTTATAATGATGGTATAAATAATTGTTAATTCATGATCCTCAATGCATGAACTAATGTAAATATATACAACCTTACTGTCACAACAAAAGCTTATCTGCGTAATTAAACTCACTTCTATTGTTTTATTCCTCCATTTGAAGCTAAATTAGATGTTGTAATTGTTTTAAAATCCCAGTCAGTCGATGGGCGCTGTTGACCGTGCGCACAGTTGGCTTTGTCGGGTGTTGGGGGTGTTAGGTCACTATGGTGGTCAGCTTTATTTCGGTCACTTTAGTCCCTGTGGAAGAAATCCGAGGCATGTGCATCACCAATGTTGTGGGTGCATTTATAAGCATGATGTACATCGGGTATTTTTGGACTTGCACGAGGACAGAGAGCGAGCAGGAGAGGGTGTTCATTTCACGCCCGGCGCGGGCGGAGAGGTGGGGGGCTGGCGCGCGGCGCGCTCGCCCAGTTAATTTTATCTAACGGAGTGAGCACAATCAAAACGAGAGAGATTGACTCCGCGTGAAGAAGTGAGGGCCAGTGTCAAGGATACAGCACCAGAGAGAGAGAGAGAGAGAGAGAGAAAGAGAGGGGGGTGTTTGTGATTAATCTGGCTGCATTGCATCACCGCCCAGCGCAGCCAACTGGAGCGCGCGCTGCGTCTATTCTGAGTGCGCGGTGTCATCTCGACGCCAGTCTCATGACTCCCACTAAAACCAGCATCATTTCAGAGAGGATGACCTCATCAGAGCCATTACCCAATGCTTAACACCTATCGACCAGCGGACTGTCAATGTGGCACAGTTTCTTTAATGGCAACCTTTAAGAGCTCCATTTTCAAAGATAAAGAGAAGATATTAATTAACTGGGCTAATTTAAACCCACAACTAAAATGCATTCACTATATTTAAAATTAGCACAAATAAATTCAAGTCTTTATTCACCCTCACATTGTTTCAAATCACAGCCTTTATGTTTGGCCATACATCAGGATTGGAATGACATGAGGGCGAATGAAGGACGATTAAAGCATCATACAAAAGAAATCACTTCATTTTTTGGGTGAACTATCTTTATAATGAGCTTGGGTGAGTGGTTTCTCTTGGTGTCTGGTTCAGGAGTGTTTCAGTGATTTGTCTGTGAATTCCAGCATGTGTAAGAGCTATAGGATCTATACGCACACACACAAACACACACACAGCCCTCGGCTAAACTCTAAATTAAAGACCTGGCTATGCACAACACTCCTTTGAGGCTAACAGCTAATGAAATGTACACGTTGAGCCCCAGAGCTCGGGTCAGAGAAACGACACCTGACACTCTTTGTGCTGGTTTACTGTGTGTCTGCTACCAGCCATGAGCTGTCTGTCTGTAAATTGAATACATTTATTTTAACTTTCTACTGTAGCTGTTCTTTAACGTACCAGGAAATGTTGCTGTTTAATGAGACTCCATAAGTAGGCTACTTTTTATTGGTCAACGCAGCATTCTTCATCTTCAAGATCAACCTAGCATTAATAAGAATAAACATTCCCTGCTGAAAAAAAAGGCATCAAACCAGCATGGACCAGCATGGGTATTATGCTGGTTTAGCTGGTGGTCACTAGCATACCAGCACCAAAACACAACATATGCTGGTCTTGCTGGTATGACCAGCATGGTATGCTGGTGCTAATGCTGGTTTGTTGCTGGTTTAGCTGGTGGCGCTAATGCTGGTTTGGTGCTGGTTTAGCTGGTGCGAATGCTGGGGCTGATGCTGGTTTAGCTGGTGTTCACTAGCAAACCAGCACCAAAACACAACATATGCTGGTCTTGCTGGTATGCTGGTTTTTTCAGCAGGGTTAATAGACCCTTATACTGTTTGTAAACAATGATGACACGGCAGCGTATGCATGCGCATTTTGGCAACGGAAGTATGGCAAGAATCAGCAGTGAAGCAACACAGACAGAGAAAGTTATTTTAAAAAGTTGACAATGCATGATGGCAGATGGCCAAATATAAAGTGGTCAGACACATATATACGTATATTAGTATATTATATTAGTGCAACCAAATGCAACACCACTTCCGTTGCCAAAATGCGTGCGCAGGCTATTTGATCACGTGTGCTGTAAAAAGGTCTATATAACGCTTTTCGTTGTGCTGTATGATATTTGTAAAATTATGCATGAACATATAAATCATTCAATCAAAACTATTGTTGGTAATCGTCATGGTTATCTTAAAAATATGTGATGCCCAAATAGAAGGAAATGGACCTGACAAATTAGTAAGTGAGGATATATAATGAAGTATTATATCAAAATAATAATGATAATAATTATAAAGCATCATTATAGTGGTTTGTTTGTTTGTACTGTAGTATGTGTGGGCTGTCATTTCTGTCCTTAGATTTGTTTTCTCAAAGGACTTCAACATCTTACCGCGGTATCCTCAGGAGAGCTTCTCCAGGTCCCACTATAAATAGACCAATTAGAGCTGTTTTTCTGCGACGGGTGTGCGGTTTCTTACAACAGCCCACTCACCCACGAGAGGGAGAGAGAGAGAGAGAGAGAGAGAGAGAGAGAGAGAGAGAGAGAGAGAGAGAGAGAGAGAGAGAGAGAGAGAGAGAGAGGGGTCATTAGCAAGGCTGTCACCAGCAGCAGGACGTCCTTCTCACCTGCACACAGACACAACAGTTTTGGGAAACAATTGAAGACAATAAAGTGTAATTTTTTGCAGGTTAGCAGTCCTAGCTGCATGTGTGGGCTGTGATGTAATGCCTATTAATTTGTTTCAAAACGCCTGTTTTACGTCTATAATAAATGTGTCCCTCGCTACTGCCAGCGAATTAATTTACCCGGTGCTGAAGGCAGTTTTACACCCCGTTACGGTATTACTTAACAGAGAAATCTGTCTCTTCCTCTACTACCCCCCCACACACACAATCTCTGTAGCCGCGGGACATCGCATAAGATGTGCTCTCACCCAATTTGTTTGCCTTTCTGCTTAATTGACTGCGCTTGATTGCCCCTGTTAAATCGCGCCGAGAAACTGTGACGGAACCTCGGCCGTCCCCGCGCTCGGATTGCACTACGATTTTATCACTTTGTTTATTTAAAGAGTTATATATTTATTTCATTTAGGGCTACAAAAAGCATTCCCTTGGGATTACGTAATCATCCCAATTCCCTTGCTCCCCATAAAGTCTTGGCAGTTTTATGATGGTTCCATTGTGCACCGTTTCCTGGGTGCCAGAAAGAGGCTCATAGTGGGGGCCCGGCGGTTCCTCGCGTCAGCGGCGCATCCAGAGCCCCGGAGCTCCAGGGCTGGCTGTCAAAACCGGCTGGTCGCTTGGGATTACTCCAGATTGGAGCTCATTAGCGTCCCGCGGAGAATCGCGCGCTAAATGGTATCAAGCAGCTATTTTAGACGAGGTAATCTTGAGAATGTGTTATATTGTGCCGCTTGACTTATTTCCGAGGGATTTGGCTTCCAGTGAGTAGGGGGAAATAAAAACACGGAAAGTCCGGAGTGAGGCATTTTTTGTGAAGACGGAAAAGAAGGATGCTGTCTGTGTTTAAATGGATTGCTACATGATGGGACAAAACTTACATCTAGGTGCGTCCTCCCTCGCCAGTCGAAACCATGCCGATGGACACTTTCCTCGACCCTGAAACATGAGCAACGCTAATAGTCTAATTACACAAGCTCAAGAGTACATGGATGGTAAACACAAGCATATTGGAAGAGAAAAGAGGAAATCTAACGCTGATCCGACCATCACCCCCACCACAGTGTGATCCCTGTTAAGTCCCCAAACTTGATAAGATGCCAAGTGGCCCGTGAAGAGATCCTTGAACAGACTAAAAACTTTGTACATCAGAGCAGACCTTCTTTGGTTTGTCTCAGGACCCTGATGACCCAGCGTCAATTGTTTGTCATGCAAAACATCAAAATGCATTTATTGTTTACTATTATCATGGCTGGTTTTTGGTTTTGTTGTTGCATCCCTGTGGTTAGTTGCATTACTCTCGCATTGCATTTCTGCTGATAAAAAACAGACTCATGGGTCATGACACACCAGATCATCTACTCTGGTTAACCAGCTTCATCAGCAAGATCACAGTGGTTGACCTGCAAAGTCTAATTCGGTCTTTTTGGCAGGGAAAGGAAGAACCCACAGGTTACCATCAGAATAAACCCAGACGTCAAGTTCTATTAAAGCGCAGCCCAATATCATTTCCTTTGATCTGATACATCCCGAGCCCTTCTTCCCTTTAGCTCAGTCCCCCCAGCAGCGGATAGACTTTCTCGCTCTAGTTTCAGCCGCAGGTCTCTGTCTCCAGCTTCCTTATCAGGTATCCTACCTGCCGACCATCACCTAGCAGAGCAGAGTTTGGTAACTCGCCTGCACAAGGCTACGGAGGAATGCTATTGTAATGTAAAGCCACGCGTCAATGCGAAATGCACAAACTCTAATGAGTGACCCTGTGGAGTAACCATTCATTAGCCGAGCTAGATAATTAGCAGTAATTAAGAGCGTTTCCCTCTGCATGTTTGCTATGTGAGGCATTGCATCAATTGAGCCAATTTGTAGAGGTTCGGGTTAATGATTTTAAAAAGTGACTCGGAGAGTTTCGAGTCCGTTATCTCGTTACGCACGTGAATGACAGAGGCCGGGGAGGCAGGTAACCTCGCCGCCCAGCGTCGCCGGTTAGATCCGGAATCTAATATGGAGATGGAGAAATTACAGACAGGGCACGAGATGAATTATTCAGTCAAGACTGCCAGTTTGGTGATTAATTAATCATCAAGCACATCTCTGCCGGGGTTTATCCGAGAGAGACAAATGGACTGTTTGCATTTCGCTGCATCTCTTTGTAGCGCTGGCTACAAGTTTCAATCAGCCAGAGACCTCCGAGTCATAAACAAGGCCTGTGTGAGGAAAGATGTTGACTTGAATTTTGCATTTAGCCTTAAGATGTGGGCTAAAAAAGCGAGAAGGGCCGTACACCGCTGCTGGTTGCTCTGTTTAGACCTTGAACACCATAGCAAACACCTGTGGAAACCAACGCATTCATTGGATGGATTGGCACATTTTGGGGCGGTTTCCAGGACAGGGATTAGACTAAAATAAATGTAAGAGCTGTCCAAACGGAAAACAACTTGCACTGACATATCTTAAAGTCCACCAGTGACCTTTGTTTTGCCTCAAAATGCATGCCTGTAATGTTTTTAGTAAGGCATGTTTGTTAAAACTAGTTATATTTCTTAATTAAACTAAGGTCTAGTTCTGGTTTAAGCTAATCCCTGATCCGCGAAACCACCCCTTAATCTTTCATTTCACAGATGTTTTGTTGATGATAAAAAAATCATTAATAACTATGCTAAAATAAAAGCCTGGTCTCACTGTAGCATTAATACGTAACTTTCAAAAACACAAAATGTATTTTTTTGTACATTTAAAAAGATGCTGAAGCATGCAATGTAGACGTATTTGCAACATTTAAATGTTGCATTATTACACTGTAAAAATGTGCTGTAATTATGCAGTTGTTTGCCAGTAACTTACTGTAGAAGATAAAGACTGAAAATGTTTCATGTTCATTTAACTTTGAACAAACCGTTGCCAGTAAATAACATAAATGTAAAATCTACAGTAAGTTACTGGCAGCTAGTTACCAGTAATACCCAGTAATACTGTAATTTCTACAGAAATTATTTACAGTGTACGTTTTTTTATGTAATATCCCTTTAACCATTTTATCGATAATGTTACCACCCTAACCATACCGCAAACCTTACCCTAAACCTAAACCATTTTTATACAAATATTTTAAAAAATACGTAATTTATTCTTTTTATACTAATGCAAGATAACATACAGAAATGTGGTGAAAATTTCTAGTAACAATATAGCATTTAAAAAATATTTTAAGCTGCTAAACAGTTTATTAAAATCATGTAACTTACTGTAAGAAATAAAAAGCATAACAGACAGATGTGTAATCACAATCATTTATTTATTGCGAAATTTCAAAAGCGGTACCAAAAGTAGTTAAAATGACAATGTGCTGCGGTCCTCACTTAAGTAAATGAAGTACAAAGAAATATTAAAGTTATTAGTCCACGATAACATTAATACAGCTTCTCTCTGTCAAGGCGTGCATTTCAAATTTCAAAACATCGACTGAAAGACAGCAATGTGTGCGCAAATCTGTGACGTAGCACGCAAGAGCCAATGAGCGTTTGATATCACTACCGTAAAGCAATGTCGTAAAGCTTCATGAGGCTCAATATTTGAATTTTAATTAATAACAAACACGAGGATTGACGTTTATGGTCGCTGATGAGAATTGGAATCAAGATTGTTGGATAAACATGTTATTAATATGAGTAAGAAACGCCAATGCCTGCCATTTTAATATTTATGAATAGGAATACACTGTTAATACGTAAATAATTAACGTATTAGTCTGGTTAACACGTCAACATTATACGTTTCAGTGTGTATGAAAACATAAGTAAATGTACAGGTGGTACAACCACACTTTACATAAAAATACTTTTTCACATTGAAAATAACTAACACATGGGCTAAACAGCAATGCTAAACACATAGCAATGTTAATTTTAAATGAATAGGTATAACATTATACAACCCCGCATTAAGTAATATAGTTAATAGTGTTGGCTGTGCATCATCTTTTAATGGTTTGTGGCAGGTTGGTACATTAAATCAAGAATCCATATTACTATTCCTTACATGGGGCAGATGATAAAAGAGTTCAAAATAAATTATAGACGTGCATTGAAGGAAAGCCAGATCTAAAAAAAAAACTGAATATCAGAGAGATGGCGTAAGCCAGTAAGTAATCAAGAACAATGAACATTTTAAAAAATGCAAAGTTGTTTCAATGCATGGTTGTGGAAAACTCAACCGCTGGGTTAAATGAACATATAATAATGGACATATTTTACCCAAGCATGCATTGAAACAACCATGCATAGATTCATTTAAACCCAGCGATTAGGTTTGACCATAAGAAATGTTATACATTTTTCTGGTTTGCTTACTGGCTTACCAATCTCTCTGCTATTTTGTTATTAGATTATTTGGCTTAGCAAATTAAAAACCATTCTGGTCACCACTTGGCAACCCCCTAGTAACTACCACCGTAACTAACCAAGTAGCATGCAATACGCGATATGATAATGCTTTAAGTTTATAAAATCAAAATAAATTAAATTAAATTTTTAAAAATTACATAACGCCATACGTTTTACACAAAGCATGTCTCTTTGACCATACGCATCTAATACGGTAATTGCTAACTATTGAGATTATTGTAACATTCTTGGTAATTTCAATATATCTTGCAGCCTTACCACGTACTAAATTGACAACAAACAACCCCTTCACCAAAATTTTCCACCCGTGACCTCTGACCCAAGCCTGACACAAGTGCCGATTCACGTCAGCGCTGTTGTTTCACAGATACGGTCGATTCCGGGCCAAACGGCGAATCACAGCTTCGATACTCCTGCGCTAATCAAAGCTCAGGGAGCTGAAATGAGGCTCGAGTTACATCGAGGGGCTGCTGGAGAAGTTTGGAGGAAGAAAACGGCAGGAGGCCTTCAGCGGTTGTGACGGGTGGGGGGAGAACGGCTCAGCGGGCCGTCAGCACAGAACCACAGCTGCTTTCTGCTGTGCACCGCAGACCCCCGGCTCCCCCCTCAACTGACACACTGAGACCTTCACTGCAAGACCACGAGAGGTCAGCCAGCAGATAAAGGTGGGGGGCTTTGAGGAATTGGAGGGAAAGAGAATAAAAAAAGGCTAAAGAAAAAGCCGTATTGATGTTTCCACCCCTAAATCCCAAACCATGTTGAGTCATAGAATCGGCAACCGACCAAGAGACACAAGTCAAACCTGTGGGGGGGTGCAACAAATTCACATCCATATGGTCCAGGCCAGCGGCTCTCGAATGCCGGGTCGCAGTTCTGTTCCGATAGGGGGAGAAAAAATAACAATGCTCAATGTAAATAATAAAACTAAAAGTGTTGCCCCATTTATATTCTTTACTAGCTCGTTGTGCAAATAGGTCTCAGTGTGACGCGTGCATTTTTAAAAGCGCAAATATTCCATGCCGTCTCTTAATTAAATATGTGCATAAAAAACGCATGAATAATAATTATAAAATAATTAGCAACAATTAAAGGCTCTTTATAAATAAG
This sequence comes from Misgurnus mizolepis, assembly GCA_025389145.1. NCBI lineage: Eukaryota > Metazoa > Chordata > Actinopteri > Cypriniformes > Cobitidae > Misgurnus > Misgurnus mizolepis. The sequence continues at coordinate 26,088,386 of JAIFKI010000020.1, forward strand.
TACAGCATGTCACATTGCAGCTACCCTATTTTAGCTACACAACTCCTAAAAGTATGTACCTAAAAACATGTGGTAGCACTTTACAATTAGTGCTAAAAATTTTTTTAACATGAACAAAACTTTATGTTCATTTTAACATTTACTAACACATTCATAAAATGTTTTATTGCGCCATGAACGAACATAAATATATGTAATGACATTAAATAACATTAATAAGAATTAATACATGCTGACAAACTATTGTTCATTGTTTGTTTATATTAATTTACTAATGCTCACTAAATGCATAAATGTACACGTACCTACACTCACTTAAACAAAACCAAGCACAGCAAAATAAAATTAACCCTGGTTAAACACGTATAAAACATGATATTGTATGGTAAATTTGCTTTTTACGAGGTGCTCAACCCAGATGTCACAGTTCAGCTGGTTAGTTTGGGCAGTTAACTCATTTAACGGCACACATCTATCTATATTATTACCATTATGCATAAAAATCGGGCAAAATGTTAATTGCAAATATTTTATGATATGACCAAATGTTTGATTTTGATGGATTCTGGACTGTCAGCGCCAATGACAAACGTCAGCGTCATTTCCTGCGGTGCCAAAATAATTAGTCACATGACATTTATAGGTCAGGTGTTTAAATACGCTGTGTGACCATGAACAGAAATGGCAGCAATGGATGAAATTGAGATGAAAGATCTCTACAGGTACGACAGAGCTTGCATTAAACTATAACAGTGTTTAGAAGCCACTTACAACATAAATAAAAATGTTTTATATGATATCACTGTAAAAAATGTTGTAAAACAATTCCGTAGAAATTACAGTATTACTTGCAGCTGGTTGCCGGTAACTTACCGTAGATTTAAATTGATGTTATTTATTGGCAACATTTTGTTCAAAGTTAAATGAACATTAAACATTGTCTTTGTCTTTACAGAGTAAAACTAAAATAACAGCATCAAGCAAAGCATTCTGGGAAACAAAATCTGAAGCAAAAAACAGAAAAAGGTTAATGATGATTTCTGGTTCCCAGAATGCTTTGCATGAGGCTGTAATTGTATAGTTTTATTCTGTAAAGATAAAGACTTGTTAATATTTAATATTTATATAACTTTGAACAAACTCTTCCAGTAAATAACATCAATTTAAATTTACAGTAAGTTACCCGCAACCAAGCTGGAAGTAAAACTGTAATTTCTACGGAATGTTTTTACAGTGTAGTTATGCAGCCGTTTTCCAGTAACTTTCTGTAGAATTTAATTTATATTATTTACTGGCTAAATTAAACATCAAGTCTTTATCTTTACAGAATAAAACTAAAACCACAAGACTTTATGTTTAATGTAACTTTGAACAAACGGTTGCCAATAAACAACATACATATAAATCTACAGTAAGTTACTGCAAACAGCTGCCAGTAATACTGTAATTTCTACAGACATTTTAACAGTGTACCATATCAACTCACAGCTTCAGGATCCTGATGTAAAACCAGTTGGAGGATCAATTACCTGCTGATTAAATCAGTGGCGCATTTGATATGCACATATTAAATGCAAATGTCCCTCACGTCATCCGCTACGTCTTCAGCGAAATTTATCATCATTACAATTATTGAGGACTCAAGTATGTGACAATCAACCAATTACCTCTCCCCCCACCCGACAATTCTAGGGTAGATAAGACACATGGGAAGTCTTTACAACCAATCCAAAACCATTAGAGATAATAGAAGTGTTGAGTGAATCCAAACAGCCTAAACTGCCCCACGACACTTGCTTGCTTAGCCAATAGAACACAAACAAAAGGAAGTTTAAGACAACCTGGGCTAAAGCGGGGGGGAATATATATATCTATATATATATAAAGATTCCAATGCATTCCCAAGAGCTCCACTCCACCCCCCGTCCTCATTCTTTTCCGAAAAAACGAAAAAACTTCTCTCTCTTTTCAACCAACTTGCTTTTGGATGAGCTCTCCTTAAAAAGATACCAAAATCTTTGTTTATCCCCATTGTTCCGGAGGTGGGGGGTGGATTTTCCCTCTCTGTGCCGATTTCCATCGGCTCTGCCCAGCTATTTAAGTGTGTATTGTGAAGGCTGACCTATGAAAAATTCAGGGGACAGACAGAGACCCAAGCCAGTGTCTTTCCTCCGTTGGGCTCCTCTGGGATCATTGGGCTATGGGAGACACTGCCATTTGCACACCAATTGCTGAATCCCATTCTTAAAGCCAAGCTGGGCTTAGATACCCCTCCTCCTATCCTGCCCTGTCTCCCGTTCTCCAGCGGTCCCACCATGGTGTTCCTCTGTGAGGCGAGATGAATAGGAAACCTGCTTTGGGACAGAATGAATGCGCAGACTGTCAAGGCTCTCAAAGGCCTGCAATTTTTGAGCCACTCGTGTTGCATATTAACATGTATGTGAGGACTAAACCGTGCGGTCGAGCTCCCGCAAACATGCGCGATGGATGGGGAATGGGGAAACCTAAACAAACATGTGAGAATTTCTCAGGTTTGAAGAGGTGAAGGGCTGTCACGCTCGCTTTGCGTTGCGAAAGCGTTCGTGACGTGGCCACAAAATGGCTGCGGTGAAATTAGTTGTTTTTGTACGAGATCACCTTTGCATACACTTGACGGAAATCTCAATAGCTAAAACAGTTTTAGTTTTGTTTTAATGCATAAAAACATTTAAGTAGAACAAAAATTGTAAAAATAATGTTTTTAATAAATTACTAAAATAAATGTGCAGAGCACACATAACCTTTTAAATTTGTTTAACATTATTTGCTTTATATATAATTCCCATCGCAGCATTTATATTTTAATGACTGTTATTCTGGAATAGTAACAATAAAGAATGATTCGGTGTGTACAAACCTTTGACTGGTCGTGTAATTACATCAGACGGCTGTTGTAATTAAAACACAGCGCTCATCTTTCAATTAAACCAAACTCTGGGGCTTTCTAAAAATGTTCGCATGCGATTAAAGCTTTTTAACAAACATCTGCATCTTTATTATCCTAAATTAAAGTATATTACCATTTGACCTTGTTTGCAAAGTTTTTCTATGTTTGTCACGTGGAAAAATTAAATCAAGTTTTTGTGAAATATAATAACAGGTTATAACTAGTCTCACAGTGACAGTCAACAATAGTAAAAGCAGAGGCCTACAGTCATCTCCAAATGGGAAAACTGTCTCACTGTAGCTCCAGTAAATTGGAAAAACAAGGACAAGAATGTCTGGCGCCAGCCAAAGAAAACGCACCTTCGGCCTAACTGCGCTAGGACATTTTTCAGACTGCGTTTCCTGTGAAAGATTCCGTCTCTTAGACGGTGCGTCACTCTTGGGAATCGAAATCACCGCGGAATTGAGTCCGTTTGAATACGGCAGTCTCGAGGTGTGCACACCAAAAAGTTAGGTTGCAAGTTTGAAAGAAAATATACATTGACAAAATTGTCCTTATTTTGCATTAATAGATTTCACAGACACGTTTGACAGACATTTTGTTTAATTCTCTACAATAAACAAATCTGAGTCCTGCAGTTGCACTTTAACATCTGCTCACAACGAATCCCCAAATTCTATTCATGAAGTCTCCATGTGTTTTGCTATCATCAATAAGCAATGATTTACATGAAGAACAGTGAGGTAATCACGATCAAGATACTCTAGAGACTTCACCACCCAAACCCAGCAGTTTCAAACCCGTCCAAACCACTGGAGATTTGTAGCTGAGCGTTTCACAAACAACCTCCTGTCATTTGACTTCAGTTTAACCCGCTCCACTCTCTCGAAAATATTTTCCCACTGTTTAAGATTAGTTCAGGGCAAACATAAAGACTGCATTTCTCAGGCAATATCTCGAACCCGGTGCCCCTTAATCAAACAAAAATGGATGGGTGCTTTGCGGTCCTCATCGCCATTTAAGACTAAACTTTAAGCCGTGGGTCTTTGGTAGAGAGAGTGTGCTAATTTAGGTTTCTCTTGGGAAGAACGCCACATTTCATAGGAAAACACTGAATTAAATGACAGCAGCTCCGCGGAGGAACAAGTAACGCTTGGAAAAGTGCATCATTTACAACATATTTATTGTTAATAACTGATCCATAATATACAGGTTATTTACAAAAAAAACTCTGCGGGCACAAATAACTTCACTTTAAGCTTCGTGTATATCACAATAATGAGAGAAAAACGAAGAAAAGAGGTAGAACAAGAAAACGGAGAGGTGTCGAAGACCAAAAAATTGGTTAAAGACCTTTTTCTCTCCAGAAGAAAACCTATTTTCTTAAAAGGAAAGTCTTTTGTCACGAACCATTGTCCTCGCTTGAATAGCCTGCCAATTCCAACTAAACATATTCACCATCAGTTGGTTTAAAGGCAGAGGGAAGCTCGGGGTCTCAATGGAGGCTCGGTAAGGAGGGAAAACCCAGGCAAAGCAGAGTTTCGACTTGAAACAATGGCATTCCGATGCTGGCCAGGCAGGGTCACAAAGGGATGTTCTCAGGGTGAATATCAAATTTCCAAAAACAGTAGGGAGAGGAGAGAACCCCCACTGGCCTTTAAAAGTCAAAAGGTTGACCCACCACAGACATGGAGACTGGTGCTGTAGACCTCGGATATAGAAAAAGGGAAGCTTTATAACGGAGAGCTGACGTCCTCTCGTGTGAAGGAATTCTTTTTGGATGCTTGAACGATCAGTTTTTTGTTTTTTAAATGGGAAACAAAATGGGAATAACATAACAAAAAATAAAAAAATAGCAATTGTAAGGGGAAAAGTCACTTTTTCTGTCAATAGAAGTCTTTCGAAATGTTTAGATATGAATAAAGAAGCTTTGCTGAACAAACAGAGAGAATAAATATTTATAGAGAGAGCAGGACTCTCTTAATATCTAATCTAAGCCTCACTCGGAAGTCAAGTTACAAAAAAAATGAGGTAATCCAAACAAAAACGCAACAACGGTTTTAGAGGATAAAAATACACTAAAAAGCAATCGAGCCTCGCTGTCCAAGATTCCAGTCTGATGTGCTTGTGTGTTTCCTGTATCCCACTGTCTCTCCTCTCCTGCGAATCTAAAGAGATTTTGTTGGCCCAAAGATTTGCTTTGCGGACACCCGGAGAGCGTCGTGGCTTCTCTAGTGCTAGTAAAAAAATAAACGGATATCCAATTGATGCTGGAAAACACCAAGCCGACAGTTTGAGAAAGTAGCCGGCGAGGTCCCAAAGTGGTTGGGGTTGTTCTGGATGAGTTCGGGTCGCATCTGGAAGCGAATGAAACTGCGGGGGGGCCTCCACCCCCCGGTCCCGAAAATCAGGGCACCGCGGGTGGCTTCCCTCTGGGTCCCTCCCCCATCCCCACACCGAGATCGTGCAGCACCTGTGGAGAGCGCACACAGAGACGCGACACATGTCAGTCATTCTGTCGCCGTGGAAATGCTGCGGACATAAAAAAAGCAACGGGAGACACACAAACGGTAGGATGGTTTGACGAGACAGATGGCGCGGCGTCTGCATCTGATTGCGTGAAAATCAAGTAAGTGGGTACGAATAATAGAGCGCAGCAGTGACCGCTTCGGTTTCGGAAGTATTTTTCCCATTAATTTCTCCGTAAGGATTTTGAAATAATTTTTCTGACAGCCCTGAGATTAAAAACTAAGATTCGAACCAAATTTCGGAAAATAGGGGGGTAAGGTGCGGGAATTTGCGATAATTTTATGCAAACATTTCTTTAATACATCACTCGCAGTGCATCATGGGATTGGTCGCAGGAACTTTTCTTATAAGTGGAGCTTAATATTAAACCAAATTTAACGTTGAAATCACAGATTTTCTACAGTAGCAAAAATCACGGTAGGTCTTGAAAGGTTTATACGTTGTCATTACGAATCAATTTCTCTATGGGATTTGTACTTCTGGAACCCTGCTGTTACGCTCTGTATGGCAGAGAGGAAAAGAAGTCAATGGCTTTTCCTGTGATGACGGATAGATTTGTTACCTTTTTAAGTGATACGCTAAAGAGCCACTTCTGGCCGTCTGATGGTGCTTCTACCCATGTCCTGTGGGGAGAGATACAAGAGAAAAACAAATTAAGATCACATCACAGCACTGACGTATAGGAAAAAAGAAAACACTTGTTGCGGTAACTTGAATTAATAGTATTTCAAAAGAACCCAATTTTTTGTTGTGGTCTTTCGGAAAACAAACTTGACAAAGTTAAGCTACAGTGATGACTTATGGGCAGCTGGTACAACCCCATTCAACCTTTGTTATATGGAAAAGAAATTCATCTTTTGTAGTCCACCAAGAATAAAAAACACGTCATGCAGTTTTGCAACAACAAGAGGGGGAGTAAATGACAGAATTTTCATTTTTGGACGAAGCGTTTCTTTAAACTCTCATCTCGCAAATCATCCCGACAGTGCAGACTTCATTACTCAAACGCTGGGATCGTATCCATATCATTGTTACACGGCTATATTCCAAGTCTCTAAACAGCAGCCAACAGAACTGCAGGGGACACAGTGGGTGTCTCCCCACACAAGAGTGTGAAAATAGCTTGGCACTAACGTTCTCTTTTACATAAACTAGTCCCTCTAGAACCTGTTTTTATATGCTGTTATATGGTTTGAATTTCCATTGACAAATTAGAATGAAATTATTCTAAAATATTCTAAAGAGAGCGCGGGACCCAAGCCAAGGGATATGAAAGAGCTTTTCACAGTTTTCGAAGGCCCAGAGCACTGAAGGAGTTTCACATCAGAGCCCTGGGGCCGTCTCCACCGACCCCCCCGCCGTCCCCCACCCCCTCCACTACCGTGGACAGGGATCGCCTTCATGAGCGCTGGGCCTAGTTTTGGGAGAGGGGAAGGGCTGGAAACCGGGCCAGCTGTGGGGCCCAGTCTGGCTGGCTGACTGCTGTCGGGATGGTTGACTGCTCTGTCTGGCTCTTAGACATGTTCTCTTGGCCAGCGCAACACATGCGCTAAAGCGTACGCATGGAAAAGCAACACCCTTCTGCTCCATATGCAGTTCACAGGCAAGCTCTCAGTTTTGCCTGGTCACTTACAAATGAGGGGGAGAACTTGTTGGTTTATGTTTCGGTGGGTGGGGTCGTTGAGAAGAACCTTAATGATCTTAGAAACACGTATGACAATGACGACAACTCATGAGGTGACATGGAAAATTAACTTCTTGGCTTCGAGCTTCGGGGACGACCTATTCGTCATTTTTTTAACAACTCTATCAAACTCTTCTTAAAAACACTACTATACAGTTTTTTTAAGGAACGGTACACCCAAAAAATATATTTAATCGTTACGTTTTTAGCAGCATAAATTCCACTCCGCATTTGTTGTGTGGAAAACAAGACTATCGTACAGGGTGGGGTGAAACGAGAGTAAATAATGACAGAATGTTCATTTCTGAGTGAACTTTTCCTTAAGTTTATAGTGAAGAGTGATGACGCATCGTTCAAAGCGTTTGGTCTTGCTGGTGCATCTTTGGCGGAACACGCCTGTCTTTTGACAAAATGCAAAAGCGGAATTCGGCGCATGCCAAGACAAGCAAGACAAGATCATGTTTTTTTTTCTTTTCCACCCCGACATTCCTCATGGAAAAACGCTGCGTATCACACCACGGCCATGGGAAAACAGTCTAATTAATTCTGCTCTGCAAACAAACACTCCCATGTAGAGGTGCGTCTGCGCATGTACCACACACTTACAAGATCATATCAATCACATGAGCGGAAGCTGTTGAATTTACTAAAAATCAATTGCATGCAAATGCTGGCAAGGACTAACAGATGAGTAAAGACTTAAAAGTGTGCTTCTGCGACAACGTCAAATGCTTTACGTACATTTACAGACCAGATTTTTTGGGAAATCAACAAGAAATCAAAGATATGGATATTTGGATAAATCCAGTTAGGACTTTGAAGTTCTATGATTTTTTTTTTAAAAGGACCCGCTGAGATATCTAGGTTTGTTGACAAATAGGGAAAACCATCAAAGATTTTAAAATTCATTTATGTAAAGGATGTGCACGTTACACGGAGTTTGGAGTTCACGCTGTTTGCTGATTTTTTTTCCACATGGATATCAAGCCATGTTTTCTCTTCACATCAATGATGTCCCTCCCTCACAAAATGCATCTCTATACCTGTGTTCTAAACCTGTTTCTGGAGTGTTGTTTTGAGTCGTTTTCCCAGGAGACCATTGCATCTTCTCCTTTGTTTTCTCTCTGTCCTGGTCTTTTAGTGTTTACTCTCGGAGCCACAAAGCTGTCAGAATATCCGACAGCCCCCGTTGAGAAATTGCATCTGACAACCTTCTCTATTTATTAGGCAAAACGGTAAAAACACACTCTGAGCTGAAGCTCGCTTTTGACTTTCTGATGTGTACTATTGCTCGCAAACGAATTCATAAATGCATTTTTGCTGCTTTAATGTGTGTTCTGCATTTGGTTTCATTTAATCGTAGCCAGAAATTATTGCAAAGTTTATACAGTAAAACATATTAAAATGATAGAATGTAAGACTAAGACAAAAATGCTATACATATAAAAAATAATAACAAAATAACACTGAAAGTCTAAGACATTGTGATCAAAACTGCAGCAAAAAAATTTGTGATCCAAGAAAAAGCTCCCTTTAAAGAAGATTATTAGATTTTTAAAAACAATAACATAACAATAAAAACTCAACCTGAGGCAGAACATGGAAATAGAGATTGATGCAAAAAACAGATTTGTGGGTTTTGTGGTATTTTGGATGTTTAAATGCATATCCTTGCTGATTTTATAAGAAAATAATTCTCTATTATTGCTTTCCTGCAATCCTCAACTATAGAGAAAATAAAGTATGCCCTTCACGACTATGACGCGACACATATCTAAATATGACACGTGTGATGGCGCGAGGTGACAGGAAAGAGAATTGTGAGGTAAAGGCGCGCGAAATCTTGGCCACGCGCCTGAATGGCTCTGTTTAACCCGGCTTAATAACGCCAATGCGAGCTCGAACATGTCTGTAGGCAAATTAATGGCAAACTCCAACGATTTTTATTTCCAAAATAACGCAAAGACAGCCACGGACACGTTAAGGTACTTAGTGTCTCTCTCTCTCACTCACTCACTCACTCTCTCTCTCTCCCTCTCTCTGTGTATGTGTGTGACCTGTGATGCTTTGGACTGAAATATTACACCTCTAACATAACATCTGAACGGCCGGGTAAAGTTTCCCGTAAATAAAAAAAGAAAACCTGAGGTAAAAAATATCGATAGACCAGAAATAGATTATGGAGACCAGACTTATCTAACGTATTTTTTTTAACACTGCCGGTCGCTCTTATCAGCTTTGTGCATTCATTAAAACCGAGTTCCTGATATTTACTTCAGATTCCTGTTTATTTGTATTTACATTTCAGTTTTATATAACACATTTATAATATCTTTTTTTATGTAAATGAGTAATGAAAAATATTATAAAAGATTTAGATACATTATGTATAAAAATGATGTGTTATATTTTTTTACCAAATATCAGGAATATTAATACTAATTTAAAAGCATTATCATTATCATCATTTTTGTAATTTATTATTAATAATAGTATTGTTTAATAATTGTAGCAGTGATTTTTACTGATGATAATTCTAGACAAATGCATACAGAGAACCTATTTGTCAAAACAGTTATTGTAAGTTGTATTTAAAACCAATAAATACACTATTATAAAAAAGAAATAAATTGATGTGTGTGTATTTGTGTGTGTGTCATATATATATATATATATATATATATATATATATATATATATATATATATATATATTAGTACACACATTTGGTAGGTAAGTAGATATAGATATACACACACACACATACAAATACACAAAATACACACACTCTGTACTAAGGAGATGTCTGCCTTTGTAATCTAGAATAGTGTACATATTTTTCATATAGTTATATATGTATATACTTATAAATAAAACTTTACCACCCAATTACAAATGAGATATAATCACATAGGCAAAGAATCTACTCAGTACAGACAGTCACTGGGTAAGTTATTGTTTTTTTCTCATTCAGATTTTTGCATCCTCTTTTCTGTCAGCTGTAGACAGAGTGTTTTAAAGTGTGCTAATTAAAGCTCACTTCTGGGTGACAGATTAGTTGTAAATGGGTCCCTGTGCCTGAGGTTAAGCAACCTAAGGTTGTTCATTATTCGACCATTAAGCCATCAAAGTAAACTCAACAGTCCATAAAAACACCAATTCATCATGCTCTCACTGCAAGTCAATGAAGTTTACCTTCTTTGTTGTCACTCTGGCCTCGTGCTCTATCCCAGAATCCCAGGCACTTGTCATTAGCGGGGTCCTCTATCAGAGCCTTGTTGCCGGGGACATACCAGGTGGCATGCTGCTCTGTCATGAGAGCGTCAAGGTCAATGGAATTCACAGAGCCCTTGCCTGCAACCGGGCTGGAATTGGCCATGGCACACTCTCCATTTAGTCCAGTCTGACAGTCAGCCTTCTTGCCCGTTTTCCCTCCCATCGGCTGGTCCTCAGAGATGCTGAACTGCTGTCTTTGCAGCTGGATTTGAGCCTGCAAAATCTCTAGAGGATGAACCTCATCCTGGCCGGCGTTGCTCAATGGCGTCCGCACCTGTTCCATGCACGGAGCGTCAGCGTACCCGGCTCTGTTTTCAGAATTACACTTCACGCCGGCTCTGCAAGGTCTCGCATCCTCGTTGTTGTAGTTTGGGCTCGCTTCATCTAAATAATCCATGCAGGGCGAAACGCCATCCGATTTGCCTACGCTTTGAATTCCGCTGTCCATGGAGGTCGCCAGGTCGGGCTTTCCGAAGGAAGGGGAGACCATGGCCCTCTCAGGAGTTTTACCCCTGCTCTCCATGCCCATGTTTATAGCGGAACCTTGCTGACTCGGGCTGACAACCGGGTTACTGCTACACTGAGGGGAGAAGTTTCCGGGACTTATGTGCCCGCTATCACGTCTTTTCTTCCCCCTCCCTTTGCCACTGCCTGTTGCCATTTTACCCTCACATACAGACTCCATGTTGTTGTTTGGGGAAAGGGTGCTAGCTTCCCTTTTCGCCATCTGGCCCGTACCACTTTGACCTGCCGTCGTATTGTTGTTATTCCCAGAGCAAGGCGTTTGACTGTTCTGAGAAGCATTGCTCTGAAAATACTCTGCTCCTGGGCCGCAAGCTACACTACTGCCATTGCTATTTATGTCCTGCTCAACCTGACCTGCTTTGCGTTTGGCCTCATTTTGACTTTTCTTATTAAAAGTCACATTGAGGTTCGGGGCCCCAAGGCTGGCGATCATATTCTGGCAGGCCGTGGAAAGAGCTGCCAGACAGCTTTGGCCAAACACACTGTCTTTTGTATTGGCTTTGTTCAAATTCCCCAAAGAGAGGGCCCCAAGCTTATTGACTGACAGGTGCTGGCTGGAGAGGTACTCAGGATGGGCGGAATAGTTCCCTGGAGAGGAGCTAAATCCTGGTGGATTGCTTTGGGGGGCTCCCTGTTGATTTGGCCCTCCAGGAGGGAAGCTATGCTGCCTCCTCATAGCCATGCCTCCGAATTCGGCCGGCCTCCTGTCCACGGATGCGCCCGACTGCATGTTGCCCTCATCAGGAGACTGCATCTGCAGAGGATTGCTGACATTATTTTCGAATGCATGATGTGCTCCTGGAGAATTCAAAGACTGCATGTCCATGCTTGTGACACCTTGTCTAAAAATAATGTTATGTCCGTTCTCTGTCTGCTCCAGGGCATGAGTGTTTGTTTCCCTACAATGTTGCTGTTGTGGCTCAGGAAACCATGAGTTTTCTTGAGGTAGATGGGGACTGTCAAAGTTTCCATGAAAATTATGTTTTTTCTCAAAATTCGACTGCGACACATTACCCAGAGGCCCTCTGCAGCCCATTCCGTTTGATGTCACGTTCCCGTGGAGACTTAACTGCTGCAGGTCGGGTTGCCTCATTCTTTGCTGCTGGCTCCTCGATGCCATTTGTTTGATCATCATTGCCGCATTTTGTCGTCGCTGCAACGGCTGTTGTTGTTGCTCTGGGCCGGAGCTCAGGGGTAGGGGGCCTGATGGAAACCCATCCGTCACGTGAGATGTGAAGTCCCCCATGGGAGAAGGAAAAGCAGAAGGGGAGAGATGGTTCTCAAGACCAGGGCGATTATGTAAGCCATTGGTTAGGGGGTTGCAGCTCTCTCCAGCCGAGCCATTTGGGAGATCAAACCGTGGCCTTTTAGCCATATTTAAATAAGGCAGTGAGCTAAGGTGAGGGTGCTGGGGGGGTTGAGGTGCTAGCTGAGGGACATCAAATACCGGCTCCCCGAAGGGATTCATGTTATGGCTGTTCAGTCTGTGTACCGGCCGATCCATACCGTGCTGCACCATAGGGCCTTGAAAGTCTGTATTGTTCGGTCCATATTCAGGTGTGTGATAAAACCGAGGAAGGGCAGGGGAACCAGGGTTTTGCCTGGCTATGGGTCCGGCTCTTTGCTGCGCAATGAGGTGATGTCTAGCATTAACCCCTGGATCCATTTTCCCCCTGTTCCCAAATCTGTCAGAAAACACATTTTGCTGAGGTAGCTGCTGGTCGACTTTAGAGCCTCCCATCATGGGCCCTCGAGAACGATTACAGGTAGAAAAAGGACCCCCGACCGCTTGGTTCCCTGTTTCACAATAGGAAAGTTTGGGCTCCGTGGACTCGGCGTTAGAGAATCCAGTCATATCAAAATTCCCTGACAGAGGATCAGAGGGAAAACAATGCTCTGATCCCCCCATCCGGCCCTGTGGGAAAAGCCTGTAATGTTCAAGTCTGTGCGTTTCGGGGGATGAGGAAGGCAGGCCGTGAAACGAAGCAGCACGGTTAGGCGACTGGTCCAGAGGCAGACATGGCGCCGGAACGGCGTGGTTACCGTTATGGTGAGGTTGAAACTCGGGCATTGCGGCCATTCTCTGTTGCTGCTGCTGCTGCGAGATGCATTCTCGTGACTGTGCTTCAGCGAGCTGCTGACCAAATCCTCCTTCAAACATATGCGGGTGACCTGCATTGTTGTTATTAAAGCCCATGTGTCTGTCCCCATGCAAGCAAGAGGGCACGTTGTCCTGGTACAGATGTGAATGCTGCTCGTGGTTAGGCGGTTGATGGTTGAATGGTCCTTGCATGTGGAGTTGATGTTGTGGCTGAACTCCCATACCAAGCATATCCCCATGGCCATGAGTCTGGAATCCATACTGGTCTCTGTTCGACATGAAGTTGAGTCCCTGCATGGGGGATTCATTTAAGGGGCCCATCATCGGCTCCACAGCTACCGACGGCCCTTTCATATGAAATCCAGCACTGTTATAATTGGAGTTCATTTTCAGTTTGCACTGGACTTGAATTCCTTTGTTTCTGTTTGTGTGCCAGCAAGTTTAAAGAACAATTAAAAAGAACAATCCTTTGCAAAAATGCAGTCCATTTTATCTACTTCCACAGAGTAATTTTTTCTCATGTATCTTCTTCCCCAAGGGTCCATGTTAAGAGCCAATTTAAAAAATTTAATTACAATAGCATTATTATACTACCAAAAACTAAAGATTTTCATTTCACATGCATATGCGTTACGATAATACTGCGTAAATATTTAATGACGTGAAAGTAACATATTAGGTGACGTTAACTGGAAGTACCTCAGTTCCAACAAAAAAACGCACAGCTTTACATCCAAGACGCATATAAACCTGAATGTACCCTTAGTGAAACGGGTCTGGAAAACGCACATCTCAAATAAAAATCCTCGTTTACGTTATTAATCGATGCGTAACGATCCCGAATCCTTCAACACAAATCCAATTGAGTGCAAAACGGAGCTCATGTCCCATCTTCACATTTCCGATGCGATGCGCGCACAAATTATTTTGAATACAAAAAAACTCAAATGCACGCGCAAAAATAAACAAAATGCATTAAATGTGTAGTCCAATAAAGAGAACTTTGCGCGTTCGTTCCTTCCTATGAGAAAAGCGTATACTCAATGCAAAGCACAGTGCCTTGTGTGCGCGCCTTATAAACTGGAGAGCCGACGGTTCCTTTTGTTGTCACAGTATGAAACGCGTTCTCCAAACGAATTAAACGTCCTTTTCTTTCATATCGTCCGTGCAGTCCGCGCAATCCATGCTATTTGATCAAATGCTTCAGTCTCCAAAAAGGCTTTTTTCATCTATCCTTGTGTCAGATGTGTTGACCTCCGGCTATCGGCAACAAGTTTGACATTCCCTCATCTATTTCAGCGCTGATTTCTCACCAATGCCTACACAGGGACACATGCGCAGGGGGCGGTGCTTCGCGCACTGAGGGCGGAGACTGACGCACAGGGGAGGGCCTTCGTTTAAGGAAGTCTAACACAGATATAATGTATATATATTAAAGTTATGTTGTGTAAATATATGACCAAAAGAAGCATGTTTTATTCTTCAACGATAATGAAATAGCCTAGCTCAGATTGTCTTATTTCTTTTTATACCGGAATAGATTTCTTTAAGGAACTGTGTAAATATATCTAGATGTGAAACGTCTTCAATATATAAAACAGAATGGAATATAAATTAAATATGCATAATTTAGACTAGATAATGTTTAATCATGCAGCAGTGTATTATTAATACATGCATAAGATTGGCCATCATTTCAATAACAAAAATATTGAACATAGTCAGTGTCAATAATGTTATTACTGAATCGATGATCAATTTATTTATCCATGCACCAAAAGCTTTTCAAAATGCCAGTGATTTAGTAGTTAAGTAGTAAAAATACCAGATTAAAACCACAACAATATAAAATAATTCAACCCATTACAGTTACATTCAAATATTTGATAATATATGAATAATTTTACTAGATATAAGTGCAGAAATTAAACTAATACTAGAATAATACATGGAATACAAAATAATGGTTTGGTTAGTTTCTCTGTCCACCTTTGATAACCATTTAACCTGTTACTTTGGCAAAGAGGAACAGTGCCATCTAGCGGTAATGTCAGATACAGACTCACTAGGGAGAAATTTAGATTAACTTTAAAGTACATTATGCGACCATAAACCTTCAGTGGCTCAAAATTAAAATTAAAAATTTAACCAATTAATCTTCACGTGTTTGTGATTACCGGGCAAGTATTTTTATAGATATTACATCTGCGAAGAGCAAATCCTTGTACTTATTTTTTATTTGCTAGAGAAAATTTAATTGACATAATTTTAACTCCATGACTCTTACGATCCTAAAGATTACAATTGTAACATTCCCGTTATTTTCCAGGTTTGTAGTGACCATATTCCTGTTGAATTCAGACACTACCTCTCCAGTTTTCATTGTGAACAATCAGAAAGACAGAAAAGTAAGACAGGTGTCAAAATTTATTAGATATACTGTTAATTTTTATAATTCAAAAGCTGCAAAAATCACACCGTTGTACATTCACTATTTCCCCTGATTTTCGACGATCAGAAAAACAAACAGTATTGTGTAATTCCCAAGAAAAACAGTAAATTCTCTACATTGATTCATTCATTGCATCTGAAACCTTGCCCACCCACATGACCTGCTATCCTAAAAGTCACGTATATGCATACAAACGTAAACCACACATCCTGAAATTCAAGACAGTATTTTGTACACGTATGTAAGTAAACACAGACATCAGTGCACTGATTGTTCAATTATGATTGAGAAATCAAAACATTCTGACTTCCTGCTAACAGAACGCCATCAGAAGACCCACGACTCTGAGGAGAAACAGACGCGTTTGGTACACGAGAAATAGTCTGGTAATGAAAAAGCCTAAATGTGAATAAATTAATAGACATCTGAGCTAGCATGCCGTCAAATCGTGACGTGCCGAAGGACTACGTGAACATTTGTGGACCTTATAATACGGGGAAATATGTTAAAATTCTATAAAAAAGTGAGGAGGAAGTCTCGAGCCCCAATCCATACTTAAATCTATCTCAAATGTGCACTATAGGAATCACTCAGAGATTTTGCTAATAATAAGAACAGACATCAGGCACAAGTTTGACTCCAACGGTGCAAACTCCAATCGCCTGAAGAAACCTAGACCATTAAAATAATTACAAACACACTGGCCATGATAAAAATGAAATCAAATTACATTTTGCCAGTGCACTCGGTTTGCAACTAGAAAAACTAGGACAAAAACCGTACATGTGGTGCACTTTAAAAGCTTAAAGTCCTTTTATTTTGACAGACAAATCTGAATGAAGATAAAACAGCCCTGAACATCGTGTTCAGCATCAGGAAGGGCTAACGCAAACATCAAATGCTCTTTTTTTGCTGATCTGAGCTGGTCTGTGAGAAATGAAGAGGCCAGAAAGACCCAAACCCTTTATCTACCTGAAAATTAGATCCTCGCTGGACTCGATAAAGATCAAGTGTCATTTAATGCATTTTTAAAAGTTCATTCTAGGTTGACAGGAGAACAGGCATCTATGCACACATTCAGGTGGATCCCACACCTTTCCGAACATGACATTCCACACATACACGATTACTGGATAAAGATCTTTAAAACCTATTTTCAAGAGGTTGCACTCACAATAAGCAGCAAACTATTTCAGAGCTAAAATTATTTATATTCGCCATGATGTTCGGGTCTGGAAATCACAGCTTTCCCTGATATTTCCAGGTTTTCCGTAAGCGTGGGAACCCTGGGAGCGTTACAGGTAGATTAGCGATATAAAAGCACTTCGCAGCTCTAGAAAAGCAGCAGTGGCAATGGCTCTGGTAATTAGTCTGGAGGTTAACCACGTTTATCTGAAGAGTCCTGAGAGCTTTTTGTCATATGAAGGGGTCTGTCCGAGAACGTGGAGGCCTTCTCGAAAACAGCCACTAACATGCCTGAGCTCATGCAAAGCCCCTGTATTTCCAAGCGTGCAATAGCATAACATCTAGAAAAACAAGATATGACAGGCAGGACTGTGCGGATACAACGAATGCAAATGTAAAAATTAAACGGACAGAAGTGCTTTTATCTGGGGAGAAAGATTGGACAGAATAGATCATGATGCAAAAAAAAAATCTAAACTGATATAACAAACAACAACAAAAATAACAACAACAACAACAAAAAGTAATTGGTCCAATGCCTGCCAAATTATGATTTTTTTTCTGAAACAGAATAACACAATCATACAGCAATACTTTAACCTTACAAATTGGTAATAGTCAGTGTAATAAACCTGCCTGAGATTCTCTACGGTTCAAAAAAACAGGCGAAATCTCATCCAGCGTAAACGGTGTCCGCCCTGAGGCAGGCGTGTCGTTCGGTACTACCGATCATTGTGTCATTCTTCAGTCTGGTGGAGGACAGCGCCCCCATTGGCCGGGTTGTTTGGATGCGGTGATGTCTCGTCAAGCGTCGTTGTGGTTGGATTCTTTAGTTTTGTCTTATTGTTCGTGAGCAGCGCTGGTGCCTCGAACCTGACCGGTTTTACGAAGCTGAGAAAGAGAGGAAAAACATTACTCTTACGAATGTTGCGTAACTGAAGATGACTTAAAATACAAATCAACGTGAATTACAATAAATTGAACTTTTTGCATTACACCGTGTCCTAACCCAGGCACGACACAAAGTGACAAAAATTACTTGCATCTATAAAGCGAGTGATTATACATAATCTGAGGTGTGGTTTTAACCAGGTGCCAAAATGATATTTGTTTGGTCACGTCATTATTTCCTATCATTTTTGCTTTATCTGATATGTACAATTGTCTCAAGTTTGATCACACAGACAAGATTTAAAGCATCCCTCAGATTAGATTTTGAGTAATGCCTTGCGTAAGAAATCTACAGATCAAGGCATGGAGCCTCAAGACGGTTCATCAAACATTTTGTACATGTTTACATAAGTTAACTGTAGATGATTGTGTTAACGGAGGATGAGTTTCAACTATTGTCTGTGATCACAGATGCTTTTGATAAATCTGAACTTGTATTTAACTTTAAACATTCTTTTAATCTGACTTTTTGTTTTAACCAGTCACAGGCGCAAGACATTTTGTTGGTGCTTGATGTTTATCAGCTGGAGAGCGACATCACTGGGCGTTGGAAACGTTGTGCCGTGCCCGGATGCAACACTGGTGAGGAAATACTGTAGTTATTTAACTCTCGCACATACACATGCACCAATCAAAGAGCGCAGGAACACACATGCAAATTACAAACACACTCTGGAAAAATCAACAAACACAAAAGTGGTGATTAGAAACCAAGAACACAGCAAGAAGAACAAATGGGGCGATGGAGAGAAATGATGGGAAAAAAGATTTGGGCAGAGACGCCTGGAAAGAGCGTCGGAGGAGTCTCATCGCTTCCAGAACGTTCCGCGGCAAAGCCAAGCGCAGGGGGAGGGAGAACAACACGCAAATCTGAAGCGGCTGTGCTCCGACTCTCCGTAGACGCAGAATTCCTCTCGAGAAGAAAGTCTATAAAATGAAGTCCATATAAAGCACAGAGACAAACAGAAAAGACTCAAGCTACTTTGAAAGAGGTCCAATAAAGCCAAACATGACACATGAAATAAATCCCCCCCCCCAAATAAGAGCAAGACTTTGATTGAGCCACAAATAAGAAAAGATTGAGGGAATAAGATTCTGTCATTATTTACTTTTCCTCATATTGTTCCGATCTGAGTTTCCTTCTAATGTGGAACATAAAAGGCAAGGCGACGCCTATGAACCAATGCCATTAACCTGGCACAACGCATATTTGAATATATTTGAAACCGGATACGATTTGAGAGCTGATTTACAAATATTTCGGCCTATTCTGCACAAAAGCATGCATATGGCTTCAAAAGACTGCACGAATCATCAGGACCGCTGTTATCAACCCTGACAGGCCTTGGTCATAATACTCTTTAGTTGCATGGAAAAAAACAATGCAAAAACATCTCATGTTCCACAGAGGAAAGTCATATGGGGTTTGGAACGACATGAGGAAAAGCAAATGACAGAATTTTTCAACTATTGCTTTTAAAACGTGAGCGCTCCAAAAAACGATGGTGTATGATGGAAACGCAGCAGATTCGGTAAACATCACAGCCTGCCACCATTTTGAGCGACGATCAACAGCCGTTGGCCAGCAGCAGCGAGCGAGCCAGTTTATCCCTGCCCAAAAAAGCTCTTTTACCTTTCAACTGCCGCCTACAACCATTAGATCTATCAGATGAGCCCACTTTAGGGAGCGACTAACACCTGTTTTTAATTTGGGCCGTCGAGGCACTATTTTCCTCTGGCCGGAGTGAATGCTATTGGGCGGTTCAGCCAAGAGTCTGTCTGAAACCACTAACGCTTTAACTCGGGTTACATTCATCCACACTTCAGCCAGGACAAGAAGAACGGCAGAAGTTGGTTAGTTAGTTAGTTAGTTAGTTAGTTGTGGCTAGCTGGAATGGAGACAGTAAAGTGATGGGTTAGTGTGCGAGTGTTAAAAGGAAGAACGGCCACCTCTCCTCCGGCGAGACTTACAAAGTCACTCCACCTGTCACGTGTTACTAAAAGGTTTGGGCTACTCCTCAGCTGCGGTCGTTCCTCGTACGTTGCCCTTCTGACGCATCTAAAACAGAACATGTGGTTAAATGCAACCTGATCACTTACTGGTGTCCACCTGGAAAACATTAAACCAGCCAATAACAGAACAAGGAAAGCATATTTAGATCATTCTCAAAGAAATATTTAGGTCATATTTTAGCCCAAAACCAATAGGAACAAATTCCTGGTGAGAATTATTGGCACCCATAGCAAAAAGAGGGTGGAAATAATCCAAGTATTGTTTATTTTGATCTTTCATTCAAAAAATTCATCCAGCATTTCATTGAGGTAAAATGACAAAAATTGGACACTGTTTTGTGAATAAGGGTTGGATTAAATAAACAACGCATGTTTATTTTCACAGCTTTCTTTCATTATATTTACTCATGGTGCCAATAAATCTGACCAGGTCTGTACTGTTTATATAGTGAAGAAAAAAAATGATATTATTTGGATGTGAAATATGACCTGGATATAGCTGTGACTACTGTCAATGCTGAGGAACTGAATGGGTTAACTTTGACATCATCATTAAAAACATTCACTATTTCCATAAAAGGGTTGAAAAAAAAAAATATATATATATATATATATATATATATATATATATACCCTGGAATCTTTATGTCAAGTGCAGCAAAGCCAAAGTAAATCCGATTCATCAAATATTAGTCAAAAACATACTTTCTGCTTGGCAATCGGATAGCAGCCGCTTAAAAAAAACTGTTTTCTAATATAAGTTTTACTGCTTATAGGGCTTGTTCAGCTTTTAAATCTGAAGGCAATAACAGATGTTGATTAACTAGTTTAGAAGAAAGATTTAACTTATAATATGACTGATAGGTTGACGGGTTAGGAATCACTTTATTGGTTTTGGCCAACTGCGGCTGAAGAATAAAAGTAATAAGCTAGCACGCCTGCGGGACCTGGAGGAGAGCGTATTGATCGATATTTCCCAGGCACTGAAGGGTTTGTGGTTTTTTTTGGCTGCGTGCTGAAAACGATCGCAGAGCGTGTCAGAGTTTGGAAGAGCCGCGTGCAGTTGGATCGTCGCATTTACCGAGCAGAGGAAAGAAACCGGGCCAAATGCTATACACTTCAGCTGGGACGCGTTCAACACAAACACCACTGAAAATAGAGATTATGAGAAAGCTGCCAGGAGTGACCGGTGGAAAAACCCACCAATATAACTTAAATCTGTAACCCTTTCTATAATGTCCAGAATTCAGTGTGTTTAGGGCTACGGTCAAATAATGACTCCTGGTGCTAATATCCCAGGTACTAAATGTTTTATTCCACATATAAACGCCTAGCGTTACGCTGTAAAACCCAACCAGATGTTCACCTCAGACTGATGTACAGGGTTTTCTGTGTCTTCTGTAAATATATTTCAGTGCGCTGCTTTCTGAATTTTCATCTATTAGCACGGTGTCCTGCTGCTGAATTTGAAGCTCACAGGCTACTGAATTACAAATTTTTTGGCTTGAAAATGCGACCACTTTAAAATGAATATTTTGCAAGACTTTAAATGAGTCTAATGAATCAAGTCTAGTTAACGCTGAAGTGTGCAACTTTTTGATGTCATAAAAGCGTTCTGCTTTAGCTCGTCCTTCCAGAGTTTTTTGTGCGTGAAGTCCTTAATCTTGCGGCACGTTTTCATCAAAAAATGCTATGGAATATGCACGATATTTTATGCGATGAAATTGCGGGAATGTGCAAAAAATGTGGGAACGTGAAAAAAAAAATCGCGCGAACGTGCAAAAATCGCGGGAACTTGCAAAAACGGCGGTTGGATGAAAAAGATATAAAAAGTGATTCCCCAAAACCCTGTTCTCATTCAATGATGTTCACATCGTGTAATTATGTCACTTCATAACGTTCCCATGGCAACAGGCAGCATGGCTGCGCTTGGGTGAAGTAAATGCAACATTTTTCAACTTTCTGCTAAGGTAAGTGTGACTTTTTGCGACGAAAATGCGGGGAGTATGAAATCATGCAAGCCTTGCATATTTTGTTCGAGAAAATCTGAAATTTATGTGGCGAAAGTGCGGCGTATTTTTTTTAAATGCGTCCCTCGCATAAATATGCAAATTTTGGCTGATTATGCATTTAATCATGCGATCGTATAATCGTGTTTTTCTGGAGGGATTGTTTAGCGGTTTAATGAGAGAAAATTATCAAGTAGGGCTGCAAGACATACCAAAACTAGCGAAATATTGCAAGAATGCACATAGCAGTACACATATTGCAATAGTTTGCAATAACTAAACAATTTGAATACTTTAAAAAGTTAAGTAGCTGAAAGGGTGTCTAGTTTTTAAATATATTTTATTATTATTATTATTATTCAAGTAGATTTTACAAACTTAAAGCATTACTGTATCGCATACCACATTGTGCAAGTTATCGCATATTGCAACCATGTTAAATACCGCACAGCTCTACTGTTAAGTAAAAAAAAAAAACCGCTGACACTTTTTAAAACTGTTAAGTAGCACTGCAAGATATACGAAAGCCAGTGGGATATCGTAAGCACGCACATCGCAATACACACCGCAATAGTTTGCAATAACTGAACAATTTTAATCCTTAAAAGTTATGTACTTAAAAATGGAACGTTTCACATTGTAAAACATATGTTGTCCAGTTTTTAAATATATTTTATATTTATTATTATAAGATATATTTTACAACCACAAAGCATTACTGTATTGTATATCGCACTATCCAGCAAGTTATCGTATAAATATCGTGCAGCCCTACTGTTAAGTAAAAAAAAGAAAATGTTTGTTGATGGGTACAAACAAAGCAATGAAAGAAAATTCCTCAAACATTTTACATCAGATTATTGTACTGACCTCCTCCAGCTCCCTTTGTGTCTTCTCCTCCATCCGGCGGATGTCCTCCATGGTGAGCTCCACCCAGTTGTCAATCCAACAGAAGAGCTGACGGTGGAAGTTGGTGAAGATTCTTTTTTCTTGCTGCAAATGAATAAGATATAGTGAACAGTGGATTGTCATGCCTTTACTTCATATTTAAAGAATCATAAATACAATCATTATAGTTTGCAGCTTTCTCAATATCAGCCATAAAAACCATATCGACAGACTCATTGCACGTGAAGGCAGCATTATTGCAAAATATTGTGGGACATTGAAAGATCATGCTTTTTTTCTTTACCTTGTGGATGAAGTTTTCTACTTTGGTTTGAAGGCCCCACCACTTAAACTTGACGGTGACTAGTTTGTACGCACACATACGAGGGGAGTCTGGTTTAGCCAACAGCTCTTTCTGTTCAGGCACAAACACAAAACGGTTTTAAAGGGAACCAACTTGTAAATTGAAGATGTCTGAAGATGCAATAATGGCTCTCACCTTCCAGTCTGGTCCTAAAGGTCCTCTGCCTGTTTTCTCTGAATGAAAGATGGCAGGGTCTTCATTCTGTTTATAGTCCTGGGACACAAAGGAGAACAACAGTGTAAATGAGTCAAGATTCACTGCACGGGTGTGAATTCACTGGCGGCACATCTGTACCCTACCATTTAATCTCTAAAACCTCAACGATCTGTACTGTGAACATATGGTAAGAGGGATTAACCCAAACCAGGTCTGATCCACTTAGGTCATTAAAGAAACGATGTGAAAATGTGTTTCAGGCCTAACAACAACAACACCAGACACTTAAATGCCCAACTGGACTGAGAAGGGTCACCCAAAAAATCAAGAGTGGGCGTTTAAGACTTTTCATTGATACACCCATTCTAGTCAACACACTACGGCACTAAACTGTATTTTTGCTCCCGGCACACTGCCAAAATGAGGTCACATGGAAACATGCGAGAAGAGCATTTGGATTTATTCAAAGCAGCTGATGTCTGACAAAGTGTGCTTGTCATCTGGTGGACGGTACCAGTCTGTTTGATCTCGAGGATCAAGTTTTCATGCAGAGACAACCATAATGGACCCTCTTAACCAGAAGAAAGAGAGAACGTCTGGAACGATTAAGGAAAGCAGGGGTTCGGAGTATCCCCGTTTAGATATTTTCGGCACTGGTAGCAGACGTACCTGAGATAAAAGCCTTTTGGGGAAACTAGCGAGCCACAAGTAATGTAGGGTGAGAAGTTCAACGGTTCTCAAAAACTACTGTCATGTCACTTACCCTAATCTAGTATTACACACAACACGGCTTGCAAAATATGCAATATAATAAACAAATTATAAAGAGTGCATCTGTGCATGCTTTTTGGACCAATATTACCCCAAATTGCCAACAAGTTTTAAATGTATTAACTGTTAAATAGTCATTTCCATCACTAGCAAAGTATAGGCTTCACACCCCAGTAGTATCCTTACACGGCAAAAACCAAATTTAGAGGGCAAATAGACTTGGGTCACCACCAGAAGCTCTAATGCGAACAAGCCCTTAAATATTTGCATCAGACGACCGAGTTAAGCAAATTAAAATAAGGAAAGGGAAAACATCAGCAGTTTATTTAAGATCACTGCATGTCTAGGGCTGCACAACGATTAATCGCGACTAATCGTTCACAGAATAAAATAGTTTGTTTACATCATAAATGTAATATCTTTTTTCTTAAAATGATATATTGATATATTACGTATTTATATTTGCATATAATAAGTATATAGTACTTTTCAATATATACATGCATGCGTGTGTACTTATTAGGGCAGCACGATTAATCGCATTCTTAATCGCGGATGAATCGCCTACGATTATCAATGCGATATTTCCCCTCTTGTCAGTGTAGGTACGGATCTGTGAAGTAAATCCCGCTCCAGCTAAAAGCAGCTAATGGCGATTTATTACTAATCAAGGGACTGGCTTTACTGACGAGATGTGCGTGACAATCGCATGCAATTAATCGTGCATCCCTAGTACTTGTATAGATTAGTCGCGATTAATCGTGATGCAACACTGTGTATGACCAGTATAGAGTTGGAAATCAAAGCTCAAGATGTACTTTGAGTAAATAGTGAAAGACAAAGTCACCTTGAGGTCACAAATCTAAGCATTTCTATTGGTTAATGTAATGTAAAGTACAGTGAACTCACTCCAGGTTCAACTTGAGAGCGATCGGCTATATCAATGTGCACAACCTCCACAGTTTTCCAGGTGGTGGGATCCAGCTCGTGTACCTGACCACAAAATAACAAATCATATGAAAACATACAGGTGATTTAAGCATGTGGTTACAGATGCATTCAAAACATCTCGATCAAATGACAACCAAAACAACATCGTACTCACGTTCTCTAATGAGCCCAAGTCAGGTTTGTGCCATGTTTCGATTTTAATCATAAAGTCATCTTTCATGTACTCGTTCTGGGGAAAGGAGAGAGAGTGATGTTTACATTCATGAAACAGGGCTTCATCACAAACAGGAAAAATGACTTCACTCTGTTGACCTTCAGCACATGTAATGCACAAACATCAGATCTCTTCAGTGCTCCAAACCACATGTTTTTAAACTGGCAGTAATACTGATGGGAACATAGTCCTACAAGACAGGAAGTAAACTTGATGTAGTCCAAGATCTGAGTAAAATGGTTTATTTATGGTGGTTCATGTGGACATTGGTCCCAAAAAAACCAACCCAAATTTGGTTTTACTATATAGCAGCAGATACGGTGTTCAAAATTAAAGTATTTAGACACTCATAGAGAAACATGTTTGTCTACTACACCTGTGGTCATTCTTCATACTAAAAATCCACATTTATACACATTTAAATGGCTCAGTAAGTGAGGAACACTTTCAGCATCACTAGTTATGAAACGACAGAGATTTTAAATTTGACCCAAGTCTCCAAATACTTTATAGGGTATACTAGCTACACTCCTGGCATCAACAAAACTTCATTTAAAGGGGTCATGACATTAGGAATCAATTTAGCCTTGATCTGTTTAGAGATGCAACAACTAATCGAATAGTTGATAACATTCGATAACAACAATATCAGGCACCCACTAGTGTTCAGTTACTAAACTTTAGTCAGCGCAGCAAATCAAATACGCTTAATCTTTAATTCTCTTTAAAAGAGTAAAAATGTTGCTGTACTTGTACACACTAGCTGAGAACGATATATCTGTCTTCGCTAGTGATTCATTTATATGCTTCCTTTTATATGCTTGTGAGATTGTTTGGGTGTCTGTGACATGAATCAACCCACAATGTGCTTAAAAAGACTATTTGTAGTGAAACTGCTTAGTAGCTGCATCATGTAGGCTGTCAATCATAGAAGTGGGCGGGACACCGAGCCAGGCCGAACGCTCTTAAATGGGAAACACACAAATCGGAATGTTGCAATGAAAAACAGGGTGGGAAAGGTCATAAATTACTTCAATTTGTATGTTTTTCAGCAAAGTACACCTTAGAGAACATAACAATAATAAAAAAAAACACATGTCATGACCCCTTCAAACGGATAAACTGCAGGCATAACACAGTAAACAGTCGTGCAGTGATTGTTTAGTGTACACTAGTCATAATGACAACACAGGGACAGCTAGGGTTTGTACTTACAGTGACAACTGAAGAGATATGGAGCAGCATGCAAAAATAAAAGAGAAAAATAATCAGGTGACACAGAAAACATTCCTATTGAACACATCAAAACAGACCAATACAAACAACTTAAGGTTATAACTCTTGAACCATATTCTCATACACAAGTACTTGAACACAAATGATTCTGGATACACAAGCTCAATTTCACACCTTGTTGCGTCAGGATTAGGGCTGTCAAAAGATAAATATAAATATTTTATATATAAATATAACATTTTTTTCTTAAATATATACATGATTGGGTGTGTTTTTATATATAAATAATAATTATACACAGTACACACACATATGTTATGTAAACACAAACTTTTATTTTGGATGCGATTAATCGCGATTAATCTTTTGACAGCCCTAGTCAGGATGTAATTTATACTAATCATACACAATGAAATATGAGTACTGTCATAGGGGGATTTTAAGGTCACTTCATTGTGACTTTAAGAAATGAGGTTTAATCTATGAACGCATGTTAAAGGGGACATATCGTGAAAATCTGACTTTCCATGTTAAAGTTTCCATGGTATAATTTGGGTCCCTAGTGCTTCTATCAACCTAGAAAATGTGAAAAGATCAACCTAGTAACTTAGTTTTGGTAAACCATTCTCTGCAAGCATCTGAAAAAATAGGTCACTGAAATGTGGCTCCCCTTGTGATGTCAGAAAGGGATCTTATTAAAATAATACCGCCCCTTAATCTGCACCATCCAACCACGGCACTGCCATTTAGTGCAGAGAAAGAGCGAGAGACAGAAAATAATTGACAGCACAATTCAGTTTCAATTTCAACAAACTACCATTATGGTGATCAGTGTTTGCATTATCAGCTCATTTGCATTTTTAAGGAAACACCCAAAACAGCACATTTTTGCTCATAACTACAAAGTGGCAATATTAATATGCTATAGTAAATGATCTAAATGGTATTTTGAGCTAAAACTTTACATACGTACTCTGGGGAGTGAGACACGTACGTTTTTAAAAAAAAAAAAGAGTCTTGTGAAATGTCCCCTTTAAATAAAGTCATTTGCATCGGAGTACTTGCAGAGAGTATGTTTCTACTGTAACGCTTCACAAAAAGACAAACAAATGTCACAAAAAAAAACCTCACAGTTCTGTACACGTACACGTAAAATGTGTCAATATGTAATGCATTAATATTGTCTGATGCACACTTAACGAAACACAATGGATTGTAAGATATTGAGCTTGACCGTGATTCACTCACTAGTACGGCAGTATGGATAAGCATTCCAGGCTTTTTCATGGAAAACTAAAGCCCCCTCTGGTGCGATCATCTTCACAAAACCTGGAACTTTACTGAACAAACACAAAACATGAGAGCGCTAACGCAAAACCAAAGAAAAAGTCAAATCAAACATCAAATCACTTTACAAATATATCAATTACAAAACATTATATTATTAATCTCATAGACTGTATGAACTAGGGCTGTCACAATGATTAAATAATCGTCTTATCACAATTGTTTGACCTCATCGTGATGATTTCAGATCACTGCAATGATTGCATTTCTCTCTAAAAAACACAAGGGGGAGCTGCAGCGCCTGTATAAACAAGACCGTATCTAATGGCGCTCCTTGACTGACAGTGTAACGCGATACATTCCATAGCCATTTAATACAATAGAAAAACAAAACTTTGATAAGCAGTATGAATTGCCAGGTAAAACAAACATCTTCAAAACCGCATTTTCAAATTTAGAGATTTTTTTCAGCTTTTGAAAATATATATTTGAAAAGATATATTTTAAATAATTACTTTAAAATATGTGTTATGTGAATTAATATTAACTGCCAGGTAAACCTGGCAAAGATTTAATTTAAATAATCACAACAATGTGTGAAAATGATTTCATGAACAAACAAAAAATCTATGAATTAAAAGTCAAACAGGCAATTCATTTTCATAATTTATTAGACAATTAACCGTCAGCCAAATTTTATAATCGTGACAGCCCTTACTGTATCTCACGATAAAGAACTGTTTTACAGTATTAGCAAAGTGAAGCCATGCAGAATAAACAACAGCCTGTTTTTACTCGCTTACCTCTTTAAGTGGTAGATTTTGTGCGTGTATTGTCCCTTTTCGCCATCTTTCTCGTATGGTTCGTTCTTCAGCACTTCGATGCCCTCACCACCGCCCGTCTCATTTTTACTGGCTTCAGCCACAGAAAACAGCTGGCCCACTTGATACTGCAGAAAAGATGAGATATGTTTCATGGCAGCTCAGATCTTAGACGTTTGTATATCAAAAGCAACCTTTAAGAAATAGCTCACCCAAAAATTTTACGCAGGCTATCATTGGTTCTATCATAACAGCTTGTTTGCATAATCGTTTCATAAAAATGCAGCACTTTTTACACCAATGTAACTATCATTTAGAAAAATAACAACGCCTGTCATTGATGATCTGCACAATTTGATGTATAATTCACCTTTGCAGTTATACACTCATGTTTAATACAGTGTTCCGTTTTTATGGCCTAAATATGAGTAATAATGATGATTGCCACCAGCAACTACCACTAATAATAGCATAGCCTACTTTTCACAATCCAATGAAGTCATGACAGATAAAATCTACTCATGTCCAACATCATTTCATTATTGCACTGCAAATGCCAACAGATCATATACTTGTGCCTCTAAAATGTCATGCTGGCCAATAGTTAGTATCCCAAACATGGATACGAGACCCTATAGATGTATTAAAAGAAATGCAGTGAAGTCTCTTGGGTATTTAACAGATCTTGTGTAATTACATTACGTCCCCTCCAGCACTTCAGATATTAAGACAAAGCTTTGCATTGTGTGACTGATTAAAGCCTTAGAGGCGTTTACAGCTAAGATTTATAAAAGGCAAATAGGAAACAGCGGTATGCATGTATGAACAGTTAATCTAGCCTTTGAAGAAGATGATTATAGTTTAACAGGCAAATTCATTAAGATATTTTGGGTAAATTTACACCGGCACAAATCAGGCTTTTCATTCACCTCCTTACATGTGACAGTTTCTGAATGACATGAAGAAATTAATATATTTTCAATCAAGATTTAGGTCACTTTTATATGTGGAAAAAACTGGATATGACTTTGATTTATGGCAATGTGACATCAAATGTAACCCAGGACTACTAATTAGGGATGCTAAACAATTAATCGCGATTAATCGTTAGCAGAATAAAAGTTTTTGTTAGCATCACATATGTGTGTAAACTGTGTATAATAAATATGTATATATATAAATATGAACACATTCATGTATAATTTTAAGAAAAAAAATGTACATATTAAGTATTTATATTTATATATAATATAAATTATACATTAATATACAAATGTATATACACATGTAAACATTTCTAAAACATATACATGCATGTGTGTACATTTATTTATACAAAGTTATTATACACAGTTCACACACACATATATGATGTAAACAAAAACTTTTATTCTGCTAACGATTAATCACGATTAATCGTTAAGCATCCCCACTACTAATCTAATTTAACTTTAACTTATGTCATGATTGTGCATTCATTAAGCTGTGCATAAAGACAAAAAGTTTTAAACTGATGTAAATTAGCTCTCAATTTAATGTTAAATGCTAATGCACAGACATACATACATAGCTGAAAAACTGACAGCTGCCAAAAAATCTCTCCAATAGTAGCGTGTGTGTTGTGTACTATGAATGAACCACAGCCACGAAGCAAAATATCAAGCGATGCCAATCAAGTAAACATCAATGCTGCATGAGATTCAAACGTTCACCGAGGGCAAACATGTTCAACACGCAGAGGAAGAGGTCTCTGATCAAACCCAACCTGCGCTAAAATAGTTTAAAACACTCAAATATTTTATACGATGCTGGAACGTCAGAGGAACATCATGTTAAAAAACAGCTGTCTGATAGTGAAACAGAGATTCGCAAAAACGAAAGTTAAGAGTAAGTGAGTAAGATCAACAACAATGTGACACTGTGCATTTGCATTCAAATATTAACTTGTTAGGACAGGTGGAGGTATCTAGGTAATCAAAAAACAGTACTCACTTCTTCCACTGAGCAGGGTAAAACCACCCGACTGTAAGAAGAGAAGAAACAAAATTGTAACACAAATTTAAACTTCACATTAAAGACTGTATTACAAATCACTGCAATATTGATCAAAAAGAGGATAAAAATGTAATGCAAACAATCAAATATGTGAAATATAACAGTTATTGTTTTAGAAATATTTATATTCACAAGGAATGCTTTAAAATGATCAGGAATTATTAACATTTATAATTTTACAAAAGACTACTTAAAAATAATATTCTTTGAACTATTTGTCCTCAGTTTGCAGTAGTAGTGAATTATGAATCTAGTTTAATATGAATCTAGTTTATGAATCAGTGGCGGCCGATGACTTCTCTTCCGAGGGTCATGAATTCAAAATATGTGTTCGGAGTGTCATGCGTGTTGCTCGTCATGTCAAAAGATGTGTTTGTTGCTTTATTTGAATCATGCTTCTTGTCAAAATGGTTTATGATAAAAGAGACGCTCACCATCACAAAATACTCACAAGACACTCGCTTAACACTTAACTCTGATTACACATGAGATTAAGCATCTGTAAAAACTTATTTAGTATCTGGCAAAGTTTAGTGTCTCTTTTATCGCTTATTTTGACAAGCAGCATGATGCACATGGTTCACATGACGCACTGAACACATATTTTGAAATGACGAAGCACACACATGACGAGCTAAATACATATTGTGACGAGTTTCGGCAAGTGTGCCCTCAAAAATTAAGCCACCGTTTGTCATATGCATCATGACAAAACACGTAGGCACAAGACATGCAAGAACCAATGATCATCTTACGTATCAACGTGGACCCTGTGTGCCGCCATTTTAGATCAAAGACAACTTACAGTGTTGTTTATATTTAAACGTTACTTATAAATCTCTAAATAAGCTCAAAATACGAGTCTTTTTCACTCACAAACGTTTTGTTGACATATATTAAATCCACTGGAGTATTTTTTCTGATGATGAATGGGCTGCAATCATTTGCCCACTAATCAATGCCATTACAAAGCTAGTAAGAGTCAGTTTATCATTTCAGGGTTTCCGGCAGAAAATTTGTTAGTTAAGGTGGTAGGGTTGGGCGAGTGGGCGGGGCAGAGGGTGTGGCAATCAAAGGGGCGGGGCGTATGCGTCATGATGAAAATGAAAATATTTTTATTTAAAACACTCAAATAAAACCTCATTTTGAAGAAACTATGACAGAAAATGAACACATACTAGATTATTAATGAATTAAATGTTTTTACCTCTAACGGGAATAGATGTGTGATGAAGTGACACTAAAGGGTTAATAAACACAAACTAAAGCAGATGTTGTAAAACGTCAGGCGAACGATGATAGATAGCGCAAAAATTGTAAAAACTGATTATTATTTCCTACTTATTATTACATTATCTTAAAGGAGTGTAACTCCTGTAGCATGTAAATAATGCACATAAATAACGTGACCAAGAGCGTCAACAATTATATCTAATCAACAGGCACGTGACACCTAGCTAGCAGGTTGCTCAAACAACAAAATCACCAGCTAACTTACTTTAAATTTGCAAGAACTATAGACTAATACAATAACAGGCTTAAATAAACCCAAAACATAAGTCCATTTACAGTTCTCACGGACACGCGTTTTATGAACTGGCTATCCTCCAGACATGACGGAACACGTCTTTATCTCATTTCGGCCATGTGGCGCGCGTGCACGCTCGCGGTGTGAAGCGCGTCCGCCCTATTCTCCGAGATGTTTAATCAACTGGCTAACGTAGTTATCCTCCAGACAGTGACGGTCCAGACCACGTCTTTCTCATTTCGGACGCATGGCACGCGTCCCTGCTTGCGGTGTGAAGCGCGTACGCGCTATTGTACGAGATGCACCTCACGGCCTTTTGTGCAGCTAAATTTTTTTTTTTTGGCTATCTAGTTAAGGTGGTAGGGTTTCCAAGCTTAGGCGGGCCACCTGAACTGAAATGTGCTGCGGGAAACCCTGCATTTAATACAAATCTAAACGTGTACGGCTGAAGAATGGAAGTCATATACACCTAGGTTGGCGACCTGGCGTACAGGTGACTAAATAAGTGCTAACATTTATTTCTGCGTGAACTATGCATTTTTAAGTCAGAAGCTGTCTTTGTCTTCCACATCTTTCTCTGTCTCATCTATATCTCATTTCCATTCTTCGATCAAGACAGCAGCAGTGTATCTTATAACGTTTAGCTGTCAATCAAAGCACAATGACAAATATCACCATCAGTCACTATGATCGGCCTATAAACACAATGACCTGGTTTCACAGACAAGGCTTAGCTAAAGCCAGAACTAAGGCCTTAGTTAAATTAGGATTTAAGCATATTTTATATACATGCCTTAGAAAAGGATGTTTATAGTGTGACGAATCAATGGCACTGACATATTTTAAAGCAACACCAAAGAGTTTTTTTTACCTTAAAATAACGCTTCCAAAACAGTTTCAGTCGTTCATCCACTCTAAACAGGGTGAACAGCACTTTCACATTCGCTTTACAGCCCTCTATCGGCCAAAACCGCACTAAAGAAGTTTCCAACCGTCGGGTAGTGGTCCTGTAGTCCGAGTGAATACTACAAAAACTTGCTTTACGGCAGACCTACAATCCAATCAGAGCCAGCTATGCCTCAGTATTTATGACAGTGGGTAATGGACAATTACGCTTCTAACCTGTAGGGGGAGCAAAGAGCCAAAACTCTTTGGTGTTGCTTTAAGATCTGTCAGTGCAAGTTATTTTCAGATGGGACAACTAAATGTGTGTTTGACTCTAGGACTAGCCTTAAGCCTTGTCTGTGAAACTGTGGGAATATGACCAAACAGCCTGGCTAGTAATATCTCAGTCGGTCACTGGTAGTGGAGGACTTGTATGTGGCTGATGCTAAAAACAGTATCTAGAGAGTGGGCGATATATACATGACAATTACAGTACAGTCTGACGACATTAAATGATCACATTAACGTCAAGTAAAGAGTCATCAGCTGATGCAATATCAAAGTGGCGAAATACTGTTTCCACCTATCCTCACAGGAAGACAGGCACTGTTTTCTGGATTACTCAACACTGAAACTCCCCAGAAAACCTCAAGAGGCTGAAATGCTCTTTAAACCACAATGTGACTCAGACATTATGAGGATGTGTACATTGTTAACAATGTTACTCTACCAAGTTTGCTCTGTCATGGATACCAGTCAGAACACCAGTTAACCGTGCATATAGTCGCTATGACAACACATGCACACCTGTTGCATTTCTGCTGATAGTGAAGTTACCCAGAATGCACTAGGGTACTTTCATTTGCATCCTCTAACAAAACTTAAAGCTCAGATACTTCCAATATTCTAGGGCTGCATATCGATCAATCACAACTAATCATTTGCAAAATAAAAGTTTACATATGTGTACACTGTGTATGATAATTACGTGTATATATAAATAAACAGAGATGCAAGTATATATTTTAATATAATTGTATACAATACATCATTATTATACACAGTACACACATATTACTAGTCGCGATTAATCGTTTTGCAGCCCTAAAATAAGCCAAGATACTGGAAAATGTGAATTATACAATACCATCTGACAATTATGCCTAAACTATCTTCAGCTTAGATGTTTTCATTCATGTCATGACTCATATATCCTAGTGTACAGATGACAGCCTTACTAGATAACCACATCTCAGGAGAATAGAAAGACAACACCTGACAGGACACAAGAATCGCGTGTAAATAAATTATTGCGGGCCTTGGCATTAACCATTTAAGTCACCGTTTAAGTTTAAGTCCAAGTTGGTTTCAGTGAATGTACAAAATAGGCTAAAATGTCTATAAATAGCAAACTTACCATAAATAAATATAATTAGCTTAAATGGTTAATAGGGCCAACCGTCGTTTGATGTTAAAACAGACGATCATTTATCACTGGTTAACATTCATTAAACGCTTTAGCAGGCTAAGTTTTCAATCATTCGTATGGACAACCTGAAAAATCAACATGTTAAAATCCCCATATGGAAATGAAGAGAGCGAACGTGTATTCAGACACTACAACAACTAACTTATCTGTACGAGTTGTTTTACACAGAAGATATTCAGACAGTCCAACTGTGGTAAAGTTTAAGACATAACACACACAAAAAAACGTTAAACTCTGATCCGATCAATAACTTAGTTGCCAAACTTTCAAGCGGTTTTACTATCAAAAGCGTTAGCATAACATCCTCCAAAAGGCTATTTTTGACACAATTTCACATTTTTGGTGATGACGAACATGTTAGCGTTCAAGCGTGTTACTTTTTGCGACAATAAATAAATGTGTTATCCACAGTCTGAGGTAACCACCAGATTGGGTGTCGTTAAATCCTGACGGCTAAACGGCTATGCTAGCACGAGTACATTGAAACTGAATGGAGACGGTAAGCCTAGCGTGCTAATGCTAAAGCTGGGCCTCGAGCGCGAGCCGGTGTCTAGCGAACTTCCCGGCAGCGAGTACACTCGCGCGCGTTCTCTTTTCCCCACAAAATAAAAAAACGAGACAATTCAATAACGTATGAAAACGTTAACAGTGTGAAAAAAATATTTAAAGATTATACAATTATTAAAAAATATATATATTCACTTGAACTTACTATTCCTTGATGAGCACCATCTTCTTTCTACCGGTAAGGGCTGCGTGCGGGCCTCCTGACGTCACGGGTTACGTCTCAAGGCACTTGGTGACGCCCTCTACAGCCTGTGATTTGTTTCAATTCTACATTAACAACTGATAATAGCCAGTTTATGGTTTATTCTGTACCAAATATGTTTGTTTAGTAAAAAAGGCTGCACAGCAGCTAAAATGGTAAAGTTTGCAATAAAAAAAAATCAACATTTTATTGAGAAATGTATTGATGCAATTGATTTTACCTTTTCTACTACTGTGGTAGTACCATAGTAATGGTGTCATTGTACTTTGACATACACTACAAGTGTCCTACAAGTCTCCTTGTATACTACTAATACAAGAACAGCACAAAAAAACCTACCAAATAATTGTATACAAATGATGTGCATTACCACCTTGGGTGTGCATTATTTTCTTATAATTCTATGGCCCGTCGTCAATTATTCCTTACTTATCCAATTTAACAAATTATGTGTCATTTTGTGTTGATTTTCTGTTCAAATAAATAAAAGAAACAACTCCAGATGTGTTCAAACAACATAAAATGTGTTGTTCCAATAATAACAAACAGATGTGTCTAGTTGGACACAAAATGAAAATAAAACATTGACATCATGAAAATGATATACTGTCGTTCAAAAATCTTTTATCAGTCACTTACCTCCGGCTGCAGCACACTGCATACACTACTACTACACTATCATACTAAACTTCACTTTATTACATTTTCTTAAAAACTACTGTTTGATGTTTTGAAGTGTGTTGTGTGGATGCGATTGCATTCGTTGTTTTTACTGTCATTATCACGCTGTAATGTTCAGATTGCTGTAACTGAAGACCAAAGTACATATAGTATCAGTTAAGGAGTAAACTTTAAATGCATTATCAAGATATAAATCAATATAATGATTAATCTGATAAAAACCACGAGTCTCTTGTTAGGAACTAATTGTAATGTGTCTGTTCCCCATAAAAAGTCCATAATAAAAATATTCATTTAAATAGTAAAGAACATATGAAAATTATTATTGTTTATAGACAGTATGAGTAAAAAGATACACAATATAAAAGCATTTGTGGTACTTAATTTAATGTATGTTGATTTAATGTAAATCATGGTAATTGTCATTGTTGGAGAGAAAGTTTTGTCATAACACAAAATAACGGTCTGGTCTTTCATGCAAAATATATTTTTTATATTTTCCTTTAAATTTTGAGGTGAAATGCGACACTTTTTTCACAAGATTCTCCTACAGTAACAATAAAAAGGAATGTAAGACTAATGCAAAAAAAGGTAAATTCAACTTTTTTTATTGAGACCATTTTACTGAGAAATGACTGAAATATGTTTGGATGAGAGTCCACATATGCAAAATCTCTGTTAAAAAGACACTAAATGACCGGAGAGCGAGGGAACCCATGCTGTAATACTGACACTCAATTCACACAGACTTCAGGTCAGGTGCACCGCCACCACCTCAATAAAAATATCAAAATGTTTTCAGTTTTTTGTGCATGGTTTGCTTCTTTAACAATATAAAAACATGTAATACTGATTGCAAAACGTTGATTTAATTTACAAAACAAATAACTGTAATAACAATTACCATTCATAATAATAATAATAATAACAATAACAATAATTATATTAATAAAAATCAAACAAAAAATCAAACAAAATAAACCATTCAAAGCCGCATCATCTTCACTAACACAAACAGCGAGCGTCTTTTTCATGAAATACCATTTTGGTATAATCTCTGTTTTTTTGTCTGACATGCCCTGCACAGGTCTCAGATCAGTCTGCATATATAAATGGTCCTTTACAGTGTAGGTGGAAGCATAAGGATTATATGCTCTCTGCACGGAATGAAACAGTAGGCAGGTTGAGGCTTCTGGGAATGTGCAATTCCTAACCCAGACTGTCCTTGTTACTGTTTTCAGAGTTATAAATACTCAAAATACTCCTTTTTTAAGCGAGTTTTATTGAGAGAAAGCAAAAATAAACGTCTCAACATTTAGATGAAGGAAAAAACCTTCCAGGCGACAGGAATTTGTACCCGTTCCCCGTGGGCAGTCGAATGGAGTGGGATCCGGGACTACTCCCTGTGGAAGATGTCGGAGAAGGAGCTACCCTCTTCGGGTCAATCTTGCGATGGCCGTTGGGCGGATTTCTAGAGCCGTGCTCAAGCGATTGGAGCCCAGCGGCTTGCAGTTCATGGCCGGGCGTATCCTGTGACCCTGTCACAGCGTGGCGGGGCGAGAGATTAAGCAGGCCCAAAACGTCACGTTTGGCGGTGCTCAGCTTTCCACCGCGGAGAACGCGCATTGGTCCGGAGTGCTGCTGTTGGGTTGCGTTGGCCCAGAAGGTCTTGAGATTGTGAATGGCTTGGACTTTCTCATCGATAGCAGCCAGTTTAAGCCGGTCAATATCCGGCGCGTCAGCTGGGCTGGAGCGTGTCGAGCCAGTAGAGGAGTAGGACAGCGCCGGAGAAGGCGCGCTGCCGGCGGGCGACTGGTGTCCAGAACTGGGCGAGATGTTGCTGGGCGACCGTGAGATGTGCCCGCTGTAGGGTGAGCTGGGATACTTGAGTTTAAACTGGGCATGGCTGTCGGAGGTCGGCGACGGTTGACTGCCTTCTTTCAAAGATGTTTCTGAAATTGCAGGGCTGTTGTAGCCCGAGCTCACCTTTTGGAGGGAGGACGAGCGAGAAGGTGGTTTAGGACGTGTCGAGAGTGGTGACGACTGGGCTTTAATACTGGCTCTGCTGTTGGGGCGACTGAAAGCACTCGTCTCCGAGGAACGGAAAGCAGAGCCCCCCGTCGGAGTCGGGGGCCCTCCGCTGCCCGGCAGGACGTTTCCCGTACTCCTTTGCAAAGTCTCGACGGCACGCATATGGCTTTGCGTTTCTTCCAGGATCTTCTGGGCGAGCTCCTGCGGGTCTAGTGGGGCTCCAGGCGTGCGTTCCTCCTGGGACTTCACAGTGCTGTCCGTCTCTGTGCTGGACTGATCGGACTCGCCCGTGTCCGAGGTGCTCACCTTTCCCACCTTTTGGAACGGAGAGTTGGGACTGGGCACCAGAGTTGTTTTCACAGGCGACGTCGGGGTGCTTACGCTTCCTCTTGTGGACACCGACACCGTGTAACCCCTGCCCGTCCCGCCACGCGCTGCACCCCTGTGATTCCTGTGGTTTGCAGGCCGGGGCAGCGTGTCGCACTGGCTGCCCAGCGGCTCGCTGCTGATGATACTATAACCTTCATATTCTTCATCGTCGTGACCTCCGACGGCACCGTGCGGAGACGATCGACTACGGGGCACAGCGTGTCGATGTGACGCAAACAACCCAGCTCCGCCCCGGTGCCGCTCCAGTTCTTGCTGGCGCGAGCGCTGGCTGATGAAATCGGCGTCGGGCCGGGACAGGAAGCTCATGGAGGAGGCGATAGAACTAAGGCTGTAGACAGAGATGGCATCTGAGGCCAGGCTGTCAGGACAGGGTGGGGAGAAGGGAGGGTTGGGGTAACCCATGGGCAGCTGGTGGGACACAGACTGAGCTGAGGCCAGAGACTCCAATGAGGATGAGCTGTCCAGACTGAGACGCTTCGGCAGTTCAGTTGAGTCTAAACAAAAACAAACCCAGAAATTGATGGTGATGAAATATTGATATGTTAGCCTAGCATGCTATGCTCCTCCTAATCTCATCATTAGATTTGACAGTTTAGCCTGAATTTAACAGACAGGATGAAGCGATGCTTACCAAACAAAGCCAGCAGTGACTGCAGAGCGAAGTGCATGATGCGACGGTTTGCCTGCTTGCCCGTTTTCAAAACCACCTCCTCCTGACCGACCTCACACAGGTCAAACCCTGAAACAGAGAGAAAGACTCTGTCAGTATGGACTAAACATTTAAAGCAGGTCAATAGTGCTAAAGTTGCTCTTACCTAAAGCAGCGAGGAACTCATGACAGCCAGGGAGTCTCCAGAGCTGAACACTGATGGACACTTGAATGGGTGCGAGAGAGAAATCCTGCTCCTTCTCTACAGACTGAAGCTGAACCAAAACCTGATGGAGCTGAAATAACATCACACACATTATCAGGCTTAATTCATATCTGTAGAAGAGACTGTAAATGTATTATACAGCTAATAATTATTGATGTTAGTTAGCTTTATATGTATACATTTAACTTTAAGTCAACATGAATTGAAATCAGAATTAATTTAATTCATTTGTACTCCTGCACATTTCTTGCATTATTCACCATTTTCATCCCTTGCCATCTATCATACAGAGATCATGCTTGGCTTTATTTTGGTATTGAATTTCATTATAAATTTCCAATAATTTACTCTTATACATAACATTATTCTAGTGCTGGGCAAAAAATTTAATCGTGATTAATCGCATGATTAAAATAAAAGTGATTTTTTGCATAATATATGTGTGTGTGTGTGTGCGTGTGTAATTATTATGTATATTTAACCACACACATACATATATTAATTTCAGAATTTTTTATTTATATATAATTTTTTTAAATTTGTATATAATATAGAATATATAAAAATATAAATAAATATATATATATATATATATATATATATATATATATATATATATATATATAATTACACACAACACACACTCATATATTATGCCAAAAATCACTTTTATTTTGTATGCGATTAATCGCGATTAATCTTTGCACAGTAAAATTGTTGTAAATAAGAGGTCTTAGGGTCCACTTATATCTGAAAACCCGAGGTCCAACCCGAGACCTGAGGAGGTTCAAGTCTAAAAGTTTTTTAAAAGTCGGGCGTAATATTAGAGGCATCGGGTCTCATGTAATTTAAAATTATTATTTTTTTAAATGAATTGTGTTTTTACCGAGCCCCTAAGGTGACATTGGAGTAAAAAAATCTAAAGTTTAGTTTCATGTGCACACGCGAAACCTTCATGTGCAGATTTTTTTAAAGTTACGTTTCGTGTGCGCGCGATGGTTTCACGTGTGCATGCAAAACTAAACTTTATTTAATATTTGCTCCATGTCCCCTTAGGGGGCTCCGTATGTTTTTGCTGAACGGCCCCGAGAAGACCCAAACTATAATGCGTGTGTGCATCAAGTCCTTTTCCAACCCCTCCTCTGTTTGCTGAGAGCACTTGCGACATCGTGTGGCTAGAGGTAGTTTAATTTTGTTGGGACAGACCTGTCAATCAATTTTAAATGCACATTTTTGCGGTGGCCTTGGTGTCGTCTTCACATAACAAATGAAAATGGAGCAGTGGGACAAATTGGTTGGGAGACCACCGGGGTTTCTTGCTCCCTGACTGGTGCGTGCAGGGCTTAAGACTGCACCCATGTTTGTGCAGTTTACATTCAGTCCAGTCGAATTAAAATAAATTGCCACTGGTTTGGGTCGGACTCGTGTCTAATATTCTCAGGTTTGTTTTGGGTCGGATGCACCTCGGGTTTGGGTTATAAGCGATTTGGGTCATTTTGGGCCAGGTACATTTCTTAGGACCCGTGAAGACCTGTATTGACCTACGTATACAGCTTCATGTTGACTTTAAGTTGACTATAGTGTGTTAGTTGAATTATTTGAAGTACAGACACTTAAATGAGTTAAAACAATAAGAACTTACCATTCCCACTACATTTTTAACAGCCTTTAATGGTAAGTTAAGGAAAAGAGAGGGAAAGAGGATTTAGGATAAAATGCAAACAAACATTAGCAACAAACAGCAGCTGTGGAAAACATCCACTCAGTTAAGATCAGATCATGACTGATCACAGATCAGATGCACAAGCGCAGGACGGTGTGTGACGCATGTGTGTTTGACACATCATTCTCACCCGGTTGATGAGTTGTTCTCCGGTTTCTGATGCGGTGATCAGTTTACACAAGGCTTGAAGTGCAGGAGGTGGCAAACCTGCAAACACATAGTAACAGTACATACATAAACATTACACATTTTTTAACAACAATAATTATTTTATCGTTTTAAAAATATACTGAGGTGTCTGATAAATTAATCACTACAGTGAAATGTTATATTTCTTTAATGTTGTGCGAGAGATGTTGTCATACCGAGCAGTGACTGTAGTGTTGTACTGCAATGTTGTAATCTGTCTCCAGGGTCTGATGTAGGGAAGAAGACGGCAGCAGGGAGTCCTGTACCAGCTGAGTCCAGTCTGAAACCCACCGCCGTCAGCAAAGCTTGCCAACCCGGTACACCTCCTACTTTATTCTCCACACTCTGTTGAGATGTGTACATTGAGTTTCTCTGACCGTTCTGAATGCGCTGCAGGGATTTCTCCACCTGGAGGAGCCGTTGAGACACAGATGACATAGACATTTGTTGGATATAAATGTGCTGAAAAATCTCATTATAGGTTTGCATCTGATTAAACCTTCTTAAGGGTGGCCACAAAAGAGACATTTCTTAAGGCATATTACTTAATTCTACTTAATTTAAAAACTACATTTCTAAATAAAATCATCCTACACTGAAAACAACTTCTGGACATCGGATGCACATGATTAAATTAGGTTTTCTGAAAATGAAATGAACATTAATTCAAATTAATTTACATTTCATTTAATCATGTTGAATTGGTGTACATAATTAAATTACGTAGATCCAACTATTTTTTTTAAGAAAAATCATTTTTAGAAAACTTAATTCAATCATGTGCAACCGGAGATGTTTTCAGTGTACATCCTACAAATAAAAAAAATAATTAAATGGGTCCTAATCACTAATGGAAGTTTATTTTTGCGATAACAACCTGCTGCATGTACATTATCCCACTTATTACACGGCAATTTACCTCATAAGTAAGCTAAGGAGCATTAAATACTGATTTAAAATATTTTAGCTGCTAATTTTTAAAGGCGCCATATCATGACTTTTTTCTTGTTTAAGTGCTATAATTGGGTCCCCAGTGCTTCTATCAACCTAGAAAATGTGAAAAAGATCAACCCAGTAACTTAGTTTTCTGCAAGCATGTGAAAAAATAAGTAATTGAAATGTGGCTCCCCCTGTGATGTCAGAAGGGGATAATACCGCCCCTTATTCTGCACTCTCCAACCACGACTGTGCAATTTAGTGCAGAGATCAGATCATTTGCATTTAAAAGGACACACCCATTTTTGCTCACGCCTACAAAGAGGCAATTTTAACATGCTATAATAAATAATCTATATGGTATTTTTTAAGCTCAAACTTCACATACGTACTGTGGAGACACCAAAGATTTATTTTATGTCTTAAAATAATTCTTGTGACCTTCCGTGAGGAAAACCCATTTACAAGATAATACAAGATGTTTAAATGTCACAATCACACTATTTGGTTTATTCATATGTAAATATAATGCTGGATCTGTTATTAAAATACATATTTAAATTTAATTTTGTGTAATATAGAACTGTACCTGTCAAAATTATTTGCAGCATCCAGTTACCGTGCGTTGTTAGTATGTAGTTATCCGAAAAGAATAAACCTTGTAATTTACCGACTAATCTAGCACTTTAGAGAGCCGTGTAATAAAATAAAATAAAAAATATAATATAAAAAATAATATAAAATAACCTACATAACCACCAATGCACACTGTGTTAAAGAACACACACTAACAATGTATTATTTTTAATAAATAACCTCATGTACCCGCAGGGCAGAATAATAATATACACTCACTATATTTTCAATACTTTATACATGTCAATCTCATGAAAAACATGCTGTGAGGTTCTCACCAAGTGCAGGAGAACCCTCAGGGCGTCTCGGGCTCTGTCAGGGTACTGCAGGATCTCAGCCAGTGCCTGACCAATCAGAGATGACGGGCTGTTCAGCTTCACGTCACTGCCGATCAGCATAAAGCCTGAAGAGACATTTAACTAGTGAGCACACCAATCTGTGTTTAGTATGGAATACTAGTGTGTACTACATACTACACATCTTTCTATGCCATCTCAAACATCATCTGACCTGCCCAGTTGGAGGGATGTGAGAACTGCTTGCTGCTCTGAACGGTTTTCATGGCGTCCGCGAGCGCCGCGCTGGCTTTGGTGCCGTTGAGCAGAGCGCTGTAGAAAGCGTGGATAAACATCTTGGAGGCGGCGACGGGCACCGGCCACAGCGACACCAACACGCATTGAGCACCAGCGGCCAGGAAAGCTCTCGTCAAACCCACCGCACCGTCCGCAGTCACTTTACTCTCGGACTCCTGGTACGACCTGCAGGGTTACAGAAATAAACTTGTATTAGCATCATCCAGCGGTAATTCACTGGAATATAAAGCTATTACTCTAAATCGACTGTTAAACCACTCTGAATGTGGCTGCATGGCCTGTTAAGCAGAAGTTATGTATGAAAATACTGATGTACTGATATGAACAGAAAGCTGCTCGTGCACCATTCAGAATAGAATTGAATGATGTCTTTTACATTACAATTCAGTGTCTGAACTTCAGTTTCAAAATGATAATGTATGCATCTATATGGCTTCACCATGTGGGTTCATTTTATAAATTCACTGTATATTTTACAGTACAGATGCAAAACCCTCTGACAAGTGCATCTGACTAACAATTTTCATCAGGCTGTCATGCTGTCATTTCACTTTAATTGCAACAAAAAGGTTATTAGTCAGTAATTGAAATGCCTTATTTTCACAAATGTCACTCAAAAGTCATTTCAATGGTATTTTTTGACTAATTTGTCTTTCGCTGCAAAACCCTCTAATGGTGCGTTCACACCAGATGCGAATGAAACGTTAAGCGCAAGTGATTTACACGTTAAGTCAATGCAAAGACACGATAGACATCCTGCGGCGAGATTGCCGTGAATTGAGTGTTTCGACTGTTAGACGCGTGTAACGTGCAATTCGCGCAAATTGAAAAATTGTAACTTTGTTGAATATTCGCTACGCGTTTACCAATCAGGAGCTTGCTTTAGTAGTGACGTGATTACGATATAGCGAACTGAGGCCGAAATACGAAGCAACAATGGAGGACCAAATCATCGTCGCTGTATGTGGACACCCGGAGCTGGACGACACATCTTCATACTTTTATAGAAACTGAAATAAAAAGGATTTTGCTTGGAAGAAATTGAGTGAGGAGGTCGGACAATCAGTAAGTTGTATAAAATGCTATTTACTCAATTTGAGCTATGTATATAAATACATATTGAGACTACAAGCTAGCTAAAGCTGGCAAATTAAGCATATTCGCTTCTGAATTTAACACGCGAAAGACGCAAAGCTCACGCGGGAATGATGGGAAGTTCACATGCGCATGACTCAAATTTTACCTGTGGATTACACAAATTTCATGTGCGCATGACATGAATTTTTAAGCGCAAATGAAGCCAGTTAACTCA
Source organism: Misgurnus mizolepis (assembly GCA_025389145.1). Classification (NCBI taxonomy): domain Eukaryota; kingdom Metazoa; phylum Chordata; class Actinopteri; order Cypriniformes; family Cobitidae; genus Misgurnus; species Misgurnus mizolepis. The sequence continues at coordinate 26,132,817 of JAIFKI010000020.1, forward strand.
AAATGTTCAAGCGTCCAACTATGCACAAACAGTGCGATTTATCCGATTCATTCGCGTCTGGTTTGAATGCACAGTTATTTAGCAAGCTTGCATGCATGCACGTGCAAAAATTACACTTTAATTTTTAACACGCGAATTTCACACGCGAATGACGCGAAGTTCACGCGAGAATGTCGCGAAGTTCACGCGCGAATGACGCAAAGTTCACGCGCGAATGACGCGAAGTACACATGCGCATGACACAAATTTTACCTGCCGATGACACAAATTTCAAGTGCGTATTACATGAATTTCACGCGCAAATGAAGCCAGTTAACTCAAAAAGTTCAAGCGTGCAACTATGCGCGAATAGTGTGATTTATCCGATTCATTCCCGTCTGGTGTGAATGCACAGTTATTTAGCAAGCTTGCATGCATTCAAGTGCAAATTTTTTTTTTTAATTCCCATTTTTTCACACAAGACATAGTAAACAGCTGCAAAATCACTGAATATGCAGCTAGAAACAATGCAAATGATAAAAGTCACTATTTAAAAGATAAAAATAAAGAAACTGAAGCACACATTAGGGGGCGCTGTGATGCACGTGCCACATTTTGGTTGTATTCAGGTCCAAGTACTCACAAGGGAAAAGATGCAAGTTTGAATGTAATCCATGATCATTTCACAATCGCCTTCGAAATACTTTTTACTATTCTTTGACATTTCCTCTGTTGTATTACTAACCCGAGCACCACGAGTTTAGTAGGCAGTCTGAGGTCCAGTATGTCGGCGGCGGTGAGCAGAAACTCCTGCAGCGGTGGACTGTCACAGATGCTCTCTGCGTCACTGGCGTCGTCTTGCACCCGCAGGCTCTCTGGTATGGTGTAGTTGGATTTACCTCCGCTCTCTCCACCCCCTGTTCCTCCGCTGGGCGCGACCGGCACGTTTCCGCTACTGGCGTCCTGGCTGGGTGTGAGGACCAATGCCGCCAGCTTCCAGGAGATGTGCGTGGCGAAGTGGGCGCATTCGGCCTGCGTGAGGGCGCTCATGACTCGCTCTTTGGTGGCGGCGGGGCCGGCCAGCGGTTGACAGCCCAGGAGATCGGCAACCATGTGGGCTTCTTCTTCTGCGGTAGGCATCGGACCCCAAAGCCAGCGGTCCATTACTGATGGTGGGAGTCGAGGGTTTCCGATGACTGCGGCCATAGAACTACCACCGTTACAGAGAACTGGACCAGTCCGTCGAGGATGAACCTATCATGAAAAGAAAATTAAATAGACTGGATGAGCCAAGGATGTTTCAACTTTATACTTGTGTTTAACGCACAGTGCATTCTGGGTCAAACTGATTTTAGCGGCGGTAAACGCATTTCTTACTTTAGCTGTGGTCCCTAGACTGCCGATCGATGGAACGGCGATGAGACTGAAGCGTTCGTACAGATACTCGTTTGAAGAACTGCCCTTCAACAGAGCAAACGGGATGAGATACAGTTCTCCTTCAAGAACCAAAACCAACTGTCTATGTCTTCCCACCGGACCACTGGAGTGCATCAGACCCTGAGAAACACATCAAAACCATCACATACAAAGTCTTGAGTGGTAGATAACAGAAGTACAGGAAGATAAAGGAGGTGTAACTGTAGTCGTACCCCCTCCATGGGAGCGATCAGCAGGTCATAGAGAGCTCGTAACGGAGGTTTACTGAGAGTACTGGAGCGACGGGGAAGAGATGAGCTCCCCTCTTTCACCGGAGACACCGTGTTACTGAAGAGACTCGTCATACTCTGACAACTTCTGAAAACACACAAATATACACACAAATATGAGACATCCAGCGCTGGAAATTACTCGTACAATAATACACAAAAACTGTATTTTATTTAACCCTTGTGCATTGTTCAAATTTACTACCTTTCGTGTTGTAAGTGGATGAAAACATCCACTAAATTAAACGGCTATAAAAATATATTAGATGAATATTTTTTCAAATTTTTTGGAAAAAATCTGATAATCAACCTCAGTACTGATCAAAACTACCAAATCTTCAAAAAAAAATCCATGATTTTAACTCTTTAATTGCCAAGTTCATAAGTGGTGTCACTGATTTGGGGAAAAACACACACAAAATGACAGATTTTCAATATAAAAAGTGATTGTAAACTGGATTTTTTTAACCTTTTTCACAGTCCTGGACATGTCAAAGATTGTTAAAACATTGGCTTTGAAGCATTTTTAGTTTTTGTGCAGCATCAGTTTTTATTTTTTGTTAGTGGCTGTTTTTGCCCCATTGACTTCCATTATAACCACATTTTTTGATTGCAGAGCTATGACACCTTTTTTTAATGCTTTTTGTATGTTGGTGTTTTTTCCCTTTTGCTAAGAGGTCAAATTTTAAATTTTTCATGTTATTCACCATGTGGCACTATTAACCCTTTAGTAGCCATGTATAAAAACAAAGCTTAATTTCTGGCTTGTACGTTGTGTTTTATTGAGTATACCTTCATAATAAAAGCATATTAGTGTGTGTGTGTGTGTGTGTGTGTGTGTGTGTGTGTGTGTGTGTGTGTGTGATAAATTTTTATAGCCGTTGAATTTAGTGGATGTTTTCATCTACTAACAATACGAAAGAGTAGTACATTTGCCCACGGTATATCGTTGAGTTTTTGAAAAATTTCAAAGCATTTTTTAAAAATATATATAAATATAAGATTTGTCACCCATAATCATTCAATTTGATACAACAGAGAGAAAGTTGTGGCCAAATTAAGAGTAAAAAAACCCTCTAGTGGATGAAAACATCTCCAACAACACATAAGGGTTAAAAGTTAAAGAAATATTCCACTTTCATTAAAAAAATCTGATTCCCCAAGTCATTTAGTGAAACAATCGTCATTTCCGGCAAAAAAAAATAAATAAATAAAAAAATTGCACTTTTAAACCCACAACTTCTTGCCCTAGCCTTGTGATGTGCCAGCGTGACCTTCCATATTACGTTATCACGTCAAATGCATAACGTATGCAAATCTAACACTCCAGTGTTTACAAGTGTGGAGATAAAGGAGCGTTCAGATGTTGTTGTATGTGGATTGAAACTAATTAATGTCTTTGTGTCAGTTTATTGTTTAAAATGGTCCGCAAGTGTGCGTTTCATATATGTAACACGTGATTACGTAATACGTAAGGTTGCGCTGGTGCTTCACATGGCTAGTGCAAGACAAGAAGCTGTGGTTTAAAAGTACTTATACCACGGGTCTGTTGAATGCTGTATTCTGATTGGCTGAGAAATGTTTCGTGGGTATGCATTAATTTCTGATAACCACACACCTAACTTGTCAAATGTCTTAAAAATAGGCACCAGAGCAATGGTCGTGCGGCATTGCACCTTGGGTGTGCATTATTTTCTTATAATTCAATGGCCCGTTGTCAATTATTCCTTACATATTTTAATTTTTTGGGCGAAAATTACAACGGTTTCGCTACATAAGATCCTTATGCCTCGGTTGGGATCGTTTAAAAACCCTTTGAAGCTGCGTTGAAACTGTAAACTGTTGAGGTTCACTAAAGTCCACTATATAGAAAAAAATCCTGGAATGTTTTGTTAAAAATACTTAATTTCTTCTCGACTGAACAAAGAAAGGCATCTTGGATGACATGGAGGTGAGTAAATTATCGCATTTTTTATGAATGTGAGTTTACATCAAATGTATCCTCTTAATATGTTATGAACCCATTTGACTATAAACTGACACTAGAGGGCGCTGCACACCTAAATGAAACACAAATGCATTGATAAAGATTTATTTAGATTTTTAATTTATGATGTTTATCTGTTTAAAAGACCTGTATGTATCTCAGCAGGTCATGGCTAAAAAAACAACAACACTTAATACTAGAGAATTATATAAGATGCTTTCATTGCCATTCAAAGTGCCTTTGAACCTCTTAAAGGGATAGTTCACCCAAAAATGAAAATTCTGTCATAATTTTCACATCATTTTTATATTGTTACAAACCAGTATAAATGTCTTTCTTCTGATAAACATCAAGGAAGATATTTCAAGGAATGTTTGTAACCAAACCTATCGGAGGCCCCATTGATGTCCATAGCATTATTTTTTTTCTACTATGGAAGTCCTCAAAATATCTTTAGAATAAAGACATATATACAGGTTTGTAATAACATGATAGTGAGTAAATGAGGACAACATTTTTGGATGAACTCTCCCTTTAAAATAAAGATACAATTATAGCAGCCATAAGAAATATAATTTTTTTTATTTAATAATTTATTCATAACAAATACACTTATTTTATAATATTGGTGCCTTTTATTATAATTCTGATGCAAACAATAAGTCACCGTAGATCACGTTTTTTTTTTCTTTTTTGTCAGCCGAACACCTTAGACCTAAATTATTTAATAGTACATTTGCATATTTAAAATTTATTTTTCATACATTTTAACATTTTTATTAGTTGTATTTTACATAGTTATTATCATTATTACCTGTTATTGGACCATCATTTGGTAAATTTATTTTATTTGTACATAAAACATCACAGTTCTTAGTTTTCTAATATATATTGTAGTGTTGTGTAATAGTCACATTGCATGCAAATTAAACAATAATTTTTTTTATATTATTTATTTACATTTTATGATTTTTTCCCAAACATCAAGTTTGAGAATCCCTGCCTTAGACCATATATATTATATTGATTTAATAAGTTGTAGTCGGTCTACTTCACATTATACTCAACCTCACTATTTACTATGGTAAAATCATCGTAGTGCATAGCATCTCATGGCTTATAGCTTTAATTTAACTTAGCTATCGCTAGTACTGTATACTGTATGTACAGCAATAGATCTCTATTAACCTTTTACAATAAAGATAGTTCAGATCATGTAGTGAATGTAAAAAAAACATCATGCTATAAAGAATCTGTGGAGGTGTACGACTTTACATTCTCAAGGTCGAGTTGTCATCGCTATGGTAACTACAGCATATGACGGTCAACTTCCTGACATAAATCTTTATCAAACAGATAATAGAGCTTCCAGCACACAGAGACAGGTGGTTATGGGTAATCGGGTGATCTGATACGCCCCCCTCACATCCCACCAGCACTGATAATCATCACGTCAAACCAAAGGCTGCTATTACTGGATCTACTTGGAGAGAATAAGGTGGACGTTTAAAAAAATAGCCTTTAAAAAAGACGAGCAGCATTATTTACTCACTCTCATGTCATTTTAAACCTGAATCTGTTGAACACAATAATAATGTTTTGTACACTAAAACATTTTCATTCACAAATATAACTAGTTTTAACCAGTGTTGGGTGTAACTAGTTACAAAGTAACTAGTTACTGTAATAATATTACTTTTTTCAGTAACTAGTAGTGTAAGGCATTACCCGTCTGAAAATGGTAATATTATTACAGTTTTCCCGAGCTAGTTACTTTAGTTACATTCGCCAGTAGCACCTTCATCACACAAGGCACAAAACACAGAGAACAAAAGGGAAGGGGAGGAGGGCGTGAATGGAACAATGATTGGTCTAAGTTTGGCACGAGGTATCATTTACCATCACCGATTGGTCGACACCCGGCAGCCAGCAGCACAGAGCGGCAGCGGCACACTCAAAGACAGATCGGGAAAATGGAAGCGTCAACAACGGCAAGCTCTTTTTCAGAGGAAGGTTCCCAGCAACAGAAAGCTACTTTCGACAGGTGGAGATTCAGTCATATTTTATTATGTTCAACGGAAGGAAAATAACTTGACGGTGAAGTGCACACTCTTTAATGTTTCTCCGAACGCTGTGCCCTGCGTCCGGTAGCGGGTAAGGAAGCCAGCATTTTCTTGGCCGTGGCTTGCCCAAATAAACATTCTTGTCCAGAAAAAAAATGTAACTAGTAATATAACTAGTAATATAACTAGTTACTTTCTCCAGGGAGTAATAAAGTAAAGTAAGGCATTACTATTTTTGAGAGTAATATGTAATACGTAATATATTACTTTTTTGAGTAACTAGCCCCAACACTGGTTTTAACAAACATGCCTTACTAAAAACATTACCTGTGTGCATTTTGAGGTTAAACAAAGGGCCCTGATGTATTTTAAGATATGTACGTGCAAGTTGTTTTCAGTTTGGAGAGCTCTTAAAAGTGTTTAAGTCTATGACTAGTCTAATCCCTGTCCGGGAAACCGCCCCATAAATAGTAAAAACCGTTCCCTTTAATTTCCATCTTTCTTCTTTCATTTCCATTATTAAAGGTGACATAGAATGACTGAACGGGGTATTTATCCTTGTTCTGTGATGTGACATGTAGACAAACATTTTTTTGTTTGGGTCTTTAATGCTTTAGAAGCTTCCTAAAAACCTCTCTCAGATAGCTCTATTAGGGTGGGGGATTTTAAACAAGTGGTTTTGCACCTATTTGGCTCCCCCTACTGGCTTAACTTGCAATCTCATTACTGATTGGCTGACTTTGCTGCCACTCAAAAAATGTAGCCAATTATTTTAAAGCGAGGGGCAGGGAGATGCCTGTGATGTCATTAGCATCAGTTTTTCAGATTGGGCCGTGTTCTGGCTGACATTTCTAAAAGAGGAATTTCTATGAGACTGAGATGTTTAGCATGTCTAGCACTTTTTGTATGTTCGTGAATGCGGGTAGACTACCATTATTCAACAAAGACAAGGTACAAATGGTTTTTCATTCTCTGTCCCCTTTAATATCAAGATTAAACATATTAGCATGTTGTAAGTGAAAGCTAGAACAATATAAAACCACATTCGCACAAAATTTCTGAAAAATTGTCAGAGAGGCTTCTGTGTGAACACAAATACGTCTTGTAAATGTTCTGGGATCGCTTCCGTAAAGAGGACCTAGTAACATTGCCGTAACATTCACGGAAAGCATCCTGTGTCAACAATGCCATAAGGGGCGTGCCGTAGTGAGGATGTGTTTGTCATCGCAACAACAATATATTGTTTAGCTCTTTGACACAAAGATTTAAACGCACATCAACTTTTACAACAAAAAATGTCCGTAGTCTGGACTGATCAGGGAGCTCGTCAATATCCGCGCTAAAGCTGAGATCATTTACCAGCACAATTTTTCAATAGGAGACGTGCGGAAAGCGGCAAAACGGGGCCGGTAACAGAAGTGAAGCCTTGCTCGTTCACACAAAATCCTATTCCTTTTGCAGACACGGCTCTTCATGGCAGGCGCCATTGAAGATAAACAGATTGGCACTAAATGCTGCACAAAATGCTTCCACTAGGAAAAGCTATACCGCGTGACGATTTCGCCGCTTGCCGCGTACCATGTGAAACGGCCATAACAGAACAGTGCATCAATTATGATCTTGTCATAAACGAAAATTAATCGGGAGAGAAATCACGGATAATTGGCAAACTTCATACACTGTTGAAAAATGCGTCATATTTCTTGATACGGGATCTTTACCATATGTGTGTGAATGCACAAACGCAAAATCATTGGTAGTGTGAATGAACCAAAAATCAGACGATCACAGACAAATGCTGGACACATTTTCCGTAATCTCTGTCGGAAAAGGATTGAAGTCTTTCACAAAAAACATTTATGAAGGATGCAAAATATCAGTTATCATTATTGGCAAAATCACAGCCTTTTAAGCAACTTAATTTTTAAGTAAGGGATAATGTAGAGGCAGCCGGTAGTTATTGGGAAATAAGCCCCGACAGTGTGATCAGGACCCGACGCGAAGCAGAGGGTCTTGTATCACACTGAAGGGGCTTATTTCCCAAAAACTACCGGCTGCCTCTACATTATCCCACTTATTACACGGCTACTTGCCACATAAGAAAAAAAACTGGACATGAATATGAATTTGAAACATTTTATTTGCATATTTGTTTTAAATTAACATTTTTATCCTTCCGCGAAACTTTGCACAGATGCATAAAATGATCGTAATACCTTATTAAGATCCTCTGCTTCATACTTGTCTCCATTTTTTCTCTTTAACCAGTCTTTGAGAAGTTTTAATGCCCATTCTGTATTTTTTTGTGTGTTGGCTTCGTAGCTGTCATGCTCTATTTTGTCAAGTTCAGTCTCAGTAAGCTCTCTGTGTCTTGTCGTGGTTGTCGAGTGTTTGTCACAAGATGGCGCCAAACAGACAGTAATCTTTATTGATCTTTATTGGCGCGGAGCGATTTAAATCGTGCAAGTAGTCCGGCTATGCGTTATTTTGGAGCGGTTATTATTTGAAAAGAACCAACCTGCAAATGTCTCAACTGACCAATCAGAATCAAGCATTCCAGAGAGCCGTGTAATAAGAGTACATACAATATTTTCAAAGTACAGTAAATACCTTTCAGTGATTCACACAATAAGTGTTTATTGGTTTGAGTAAATAAAGACAGGATATTTGAGTGAGTTGTGTATTTAATGCTGTGTTTCGTGTTCATTAGAGTAGATCAGGAGTGTGTGTGTGTGTGTGTGCGTTGTGTGTGTTTTAATGAATACAGAGATTTGTAAAGCTCTTTTAATGAGCAGTGGGTAATGATGGCCTATTTGACCCTTTCTTTACCAACTTGCATCACAACCTCAGCATCTCCCTCTCACCCTGTTCCAGTGTTAATGAATCTCTCTCTCTCTCTCTCTCTCTCTCTCTCTCTCTCTCTCTCTCTCTCTCTCTCTCTCTCTCTCTCTCTCCCCAATTATAATCCCTCTGAGTTTCTTCACTGGTAAAGTTTCGGTCTATTACGAGCAGAAAATGTTTGCTAATTGTGTAATGATTTGTGGATTGATTTGGTCTTGGAGTTTTATCTCTCACTGTGATGTGGTTGCTAAGGTGTCATGGCTATCAGGTTGTTTCTATGCACTTGGGTACTGTGGGTGGTTGTTAGGGTGTTGCCTTGTAACCTAGCAACAGTGTCAACCTGTTGCTGATATTTTTTCTTGTGGCACAAGGCAAATAATACAACACGGCGTTAAACAATCAAAACCAAATCAAATGCATTGATAAAACCTCAAGTCTGATATTCACTTGCGGTATAATATTAAAATCCACACATATGGAGGTGTTGAGATGTTTGAGAGCTGCTGATGACTGACCTGTTGAAAAGGTTGTTTCTGGAAACCATCCTGAGGAATCCCGTGGGGTCCGTCACTGAGTTCAGTTTATTGTTAAGCTCTTCAAACTGTTGATCCAGGAGATCTCCAGCTTCACTTTCTGTCTCACTGCTGGAGCACGCTCTGAAATACACCAGCAGAAATACAAGTCTTGAGAGTAATACATTTTACCTCATTTACTGCAAATGCTTAAAGTCCTGCAATGCACAACTTAAAAGTATTGCTTTTATCACACATACTGCTGCTGGCTGGTAACTTTTTTTTAAAAATGCTGGCGGGGAAAGAGTTAACTGCAGAGTATTTCAGAAATATCCTAAAAACTTTAGGGGTTACCCCACAGGTATAACACTGAAGTAAAATTTTAAGTCAATTCATATAAAACTACTGTAAATTACTTTAAGTGTTAAGTAAAAGTGAAGCTCTTTAAAAAAGCAACCAACGTTACCGACATACATGCAATGTTTTACATATTTGGCAGGTTCCCGGTGGTTTATAATTTGATTGTGTGGGTAAAAATGGGTATGGGTGGGTAGGCAAAATTTTGTTTGGGATCAGTTTGGTTGGTTTAATAAAGTTAAATTATATAAAAAACAAAACCAAAGTGTGCATGTACTTCCAATGCTGTGCAATCCTGTTACGTTAGCACAAACAGACTATGATTACCAACGACAGCCTGTTCCTGTTCCTGGCATTTCAAGGTAAGATTTCTCTCTCACGTAACACAAAAAAACCTTCATGCTGATCCGTAAACTGTATGTTTCATGAAAAATGTGGTAGTTTATACTTAGTGTTAATACAAGATGGCAAAAGCAAGGGCTTCCCATGCCCTTGTTTTCTCTTGCAATGGACTCATCTCTGCATAGAGACACGTCTGTACTGTTTCTGTCTGTACTGTATGGTGCTGCTCACATTTTGTGTTTCACAAGTTCGCCTGTCCATTCAATCTTAAATGAACAAATGGTAAAACGACAATGGCTTGCTGTCCGAGGAGGGAACTCGAGCCCGAGACGCGGCTCGAGCCCGGAGCTTAAAAGAAACCCCCCCGGAGCTGCGTAGAGGGAGATATGATTAATAAGGAGGAGAAGGGGAGGAGGAGGGTTGCCGAAAAGAAATTTGTCAAGGGAATGACACGCAGTTTGCGGCTTATATAGTACGTAGGCCTACGTAACGATGATTGACGGGACTGAATGTTTAGGCTCCTCCCGAAACTACGTTTACAACTTCAATTAAAACCATGCAGAAAACGTGTCTGCAGCGACTCCTTTTCAAAGCGCTTTTGCGATTGCCATCCGGTAGCGTCTGCCAAGCCAAATAGATTACGAAATGTGTCTCCATGCATTATTCTTCTTTTAGTGATCTCCTTAACTCTTTCCCCACCATTGATGAGTTATCTCTTTAATTAAAAGAAAACATTTCCCTGCAAATGACGTTTCCCTGATGAGTTTTTACGGTAATCTATAATTGCGCTATTATCCACTAGGTGGCACTCTTAACCAATTTATGTAAACTGAAGCATCAACACAGAAAACCCAGTGTATGTTTTGATAATCGTTCTGAATTTGATCTCTAACAAAATACCTTTACAAAAATGCAATTAATCATAAAAAATATGAATTAAATGATTATTATTTTTGCTCAAAATGTTGTGTTTTTGATGAAACCTACCCAAATTTGAGAGGTGATAAAAGAACAAATGAAGATAGGATGAAACGGGGTTTTTTCCGTTTGTGTGTTTGTTTGGAATTTCCTATCAACATCTTGTTGTTAGGAATAAAAAAAAAGGCTGTCAGGGAATGAGCTTAAATGAGTCACCTTTCCTGCCTTTCCAGAGTACAATGGTATTTGTTTTTTCGAATAAATCCTTTTTTGCTTCTCAATTTGCATGCATTTATTTTTTGTCACAAATGCGACCTGTAAAATTGAAAAAACACACTCAAATGAGTAATTATGTAGCTATACATTATGCAATGAATACACTGCAAAAAATGATTTTCAAGAAAAAAAATCTTAGTATTTCTGTCTTGTTTTCAGTAAAAATAATTCTTAAATTAAGATGCTTTTTTTGATGAGCAATACGACCCAAGAAAATAAGTCTAGTTTTTAGACCAAATATATCAATGGGGTAAGCAAAAAAAATCTTGAAAATATTTCTTAAACACTAAATTCAAGAAAAAATTGCTTACCCCATTGGCAGATTTTTTTGCTTGTTTTATGCACAAAATCACTTAAAATTGTCTAAAATCTAGATTTATTTTCTTATCATCATTTTGCTCATCAAGAAAAAACATCTTATTTTAAGAATTTTTTTATATTTTTATTGAAAACAAGACAAAAATACTAAGACAACCCTAAAGTCAAAAAATCGTCTAAAGGAACTGGTCTTGCATACCCCCATGAAACTGTTCATTGCACCCCTGAGTATAAACATGCAAAGTCATTTTAAACGCAGAAAAAGAGCAAAGTAGCATCCATGCCCTACTGTATTACTGAAGCTGAGTCCTGAAATATTGCATTCATCATAAAGTTCATGAAAACGTGCTTCAAGTCCAGAAACTCAGTCTTAACTAACTGCTGGAAGAGGTCTTGCACAGGAAAGATAATTGCTCATATTGCCGACAGTTGCCGCTATCACAATTCCTGTTCTTTCCGTGCAGTGCACAGGGTCTTCAAAGGTGGCATATTGCACCCAACCGAGTGGAAAAGATTGCTGGCGGCCTCCCAGTCAAGCTCTAAATTATCCTTTAATGAGTGGGGATGAGAAGAGAGCTCAGTTGAGAAGCCATCGCACCTTTAGTGACTAATGGCGGACCCGGCCGCTCGCAGCCTTTCATATGTGTACGATAATGATCTTTGTTTCAAGCATTGCTTTAAATTCACACTGAGATCTTCTGATGTCTCTCTCTCTTTCTCTCTCTCTCTCTGCTCCTCCAAACCTGCCAGCGTCTTCACCAAATTACATGTCAGCTCAACACTGCAGCAGCAAGTCTCTCCAAGCATTTCAAAGCGCCTCCACGCGAGAGGTGAGAGCCCTTCAGCTTCCACTCGGTCCATGTGGCGTTGCCTGCAGCCCTGCTGCGGTATGTGACAGTATTGGGGCGCGTGTTGAGATGCTCTCCCCGCAGGGCATGCACACGCACGCGGGGAACCAGTGCACTCGCTGCCTCTAATGCGACTGCATCCATCAGGGTATATTTAGGAGGCTGGAGACTTTCACAGCAACACGAGGACAGCTGCACGACCAACACATTTATACAGATTTTAGCTGGCAGTTTCTGTGCCATTGGTGCATTACAACATCGTCGACCACGAAACATCTCTGCAACCACAAATGCCACCTTAGCTGAGCTTTGGAAAGGAACACAATACAGTCAACATCTTAATTGTTACGGTACATCATTAAACATGCGCCTGACACACCGTGTGTACTCTTTTATTCCTCTGCGCTCCGTCAAACTGTTTCTAAACGCCAAACACGTTTCTATGCGTGACCTCGAACCCTCTCTCATTCTCTCTCGTCTTAATTGAATGTTTTTGTGTCGAAGCGTTGCAGTAAATAAGACGTCTGAAGCAGACATCCGAGCGGACTGCAGATTTGTTATGCTGTTACGTGCATTATGCTGTGGTTATGGAGATCGATCGATTCTGCTGTGACCTGTAATGGTGTGAGACAGAGAAGGACACAGCTAACATCTCACATGTCCTTCAGCAAATTACCCAACATCCATCTCAGATGATCACAGGTGAACGGCATTGTGATGGTCGAGCCTTATAAACCCTATGCATTGGAAACCTATAGTGAAATTTTTCTTGATGCATGACAGTCAACAACGAACAGGGTTCCCACACCTTAGTTAACTTCAAATTCAAGGACCTTTTAAGGACTTTCCAGGTCCAATACCCTTAAATTCAAGGACTAAATGTGGGGATAAATTTCAAGTGAGAGCAAGGTTACATCGTGTTACCTTTTAAGATACATTGTTACAGTTCCCTTTTGAGGGAACTCGTGCTGCGTCAATGTGGTAACACTTTGGGGACGCCTCCAAGTGCGTCTGAATGTGTATATCAAATTCAACCAATGGTGAGGCTTAACGACAAAGACATTGTGACGCGGGAGCCAGGAAGTATATCGCTATCTGAAATATTGCCAAAGAAGACGTTACAGGGATGCAGGAGGTATGGCAAGGGAGACGCAGCGTCTCGTTCCCTTCTCAGGGAACAACAGTTACATACATAACCCGAGACGTTTTCGTGTCAAACACAACTATGCAAAAAGGCATTTTGGTATGAATCAACATTTGCATACAGAAGATATAAGCATTTAAAGCCAACAGTTTAGCACGTGTGCTTAAAAAGTCTAGAATTTTTATGATATTATCCTACACTACACAGGGAATAATATGAATTTTTTCAGAAAACTTCTAGCCTAAAATAGATTCAAGCACTTTCAATGACCTGTTTCTATATATGTATATTTTTTAAAACTTCCCAGGGCCTTGAATTTTTTTTTTCGGCCAGATTCAAAAACTTTCAAGGATTTCAAGGACCCGTGGGAACGAAGGGCAAACCAAGTTGCAAAAAAGTGCAAAACTCTCTGTTGCTGGTCTCCCATTGGGACAAGTTGCCCCATCTTGGTTTGTGCCAAGGACTCAAAGTATGGAGAGAAAACTCAAGGACTATTAAGAAGACGTGATGTGCACGATCAAATGTTTACCTGCTGTAGTACGAGTCGACTCCAAGAGCCTCGCGGGCATTAGCGATGTGCTGCTCCAGAGATGATCCACCACAGCTGCTACCCGTGGGGGCGGCACATCCACCGCCCTCCTGAAAATCTGATGCCCCGCCATCCGACGCGCCCTCGCCCAAGTACACCTCATGAAACTTCAGGATACCTGAGAGACAGAATAATAGTAGTAAATAATATAGCAACTATACTGTAAATGTTTTTAGTGCAGTGTTATTACATGGCCTTATTCGAAGCAGAATGTCAACCTGAGCACATTGCATTATGGGATACACTAACTCACTGTATATGGAAAACTGCCATAGTGTGCATGATGTACAAACTGCATGCTACATGCTATTGTTTTAAGCATACAAAATATAAGAACACATGTGATATATCTGTTTGTAGCGCTGCTGTATTGATCAAATGTAAAATCCACTGAATGCATTAAAGGTTTGGATAGCACAGAGACTTCAGAATAAAGCAAACTCTTTCACACACTCGAGAGCTTCAGTGATTTAGACGTCCAGTGTGTGAGTTGTGAAATAATGAAGTCAGAATGATGTTAAGAAACATTTAAGAGTCAAAGATAAGGAGCTGAATATTCTCATATAGATTCACATCTGATTGTTTGTTTCAGTCTGACTTTGTGTTAGAAGTGTTAATGGGAGGGTTTACGAAATATACAAATAGAAAACTATACAAATAAGTGTGTATTATTTGTGTGCTGTGTGTGTGTGTGAGTGTTCATCTGTGTGTGACTATAAGGTTCTGTATTTTATATGTGCAAATCTGGTTATGTATCTGTGTGTTGTGCGTGTTTGTATGGTTGTGTGTGTTTAATATGTGTGTTGGCGATCATGTATGTGTTTGTTGTGTGTGTTTTATGTGTGTGTGTGTGTGTGTGTGTGTGTGTGTGGCTTTATGTGTGTGTTTCAGGTGTGCATATGTGTGGTATGGCATGCGTGCGCATATGTGTGTGTGTGTGTGTGTTTGTGTGTTGTGGTGTGTGGCTTTATGTGTGTGTTTCAAGTATGCATATGCGGTTGTGTATGTGTGTTTAATATCTGTGTGTGTGTGTATGCGATTGTGTATTTTGCAGGTTTTTTATGTGTGTGTGTGTTGCAAGTGTGCGTATGTGTGGTATGGCATGCGTTCGTGTGTGCGCGTATGTGGTTGTGTGTGTTTTTGAGTTTTTGTCTGTGTGTATATGGTTGTGTGTGTTTAATATGTGTGTGTTGGTGATCATGTATGTTTTTGTGGTGCGTGTTTTATGTGTGTGTGTGTGTGTGTGTGTTGTGTGGCTTTATGTGTGTGTTTCAAGTGTGCATGTGGTTGTGTATGTGTGTGTGTTTAATATGTGTGTGTGTGTCTGTATGTGATTGTGTATTTTTTGTTGCGTGCCTTTTATGTGTGTGTGTTGCAAGTGTGTGTGGTACGTCATGCATGTGTGCACGTATGTGGTTGTGCGTGTTGTTGTGTTTTTTGTCTGTGTTTGTGTATATGGTTGTGTGTGTTGTGTGTTAAAGGTGGGGTGGGTAGGGGGCAGGTGGTTTTGTTTTGCTTTGCTAATTCAGATTTTTAGCAGCTTCACCAAACAGCAGGCAGTATGATTGAAGTGTGTGTTGTTGTGTGGGTTTTATGTGTGTGTGTGTGTGTGTGTGTGTGTGTGTGTGTGTGTGTGTGTGTGTGTGTGTGTGTGTGCGTGCGTGCGTGCGTGCGTGTGTGTGTTGTTGTGTGGGTTTTATGTGCGTGTTTGTGTGTGTGTGTGTGTGTGTGTGTGTGTGTTGGCAGGAGTGATACAGCAGGGGACAGAAGGTGTGCGGCACACAACAGCATGAAACACATCCATGAACTGAGCGGATGTCTGTGTTTGTGTGTGACAGTCTGCTGTATTTTTTTTGTTCAGATGAAATGATTGTCTCATGTGGCAAAACCCAGATTTGATCAAATAATTGTTTCATTCATGTGTGTGTTTATGCCAAATCTGTGTGTTTTGGGTCACTCTAAAAAAAAACCAATGCCTTCTGTGTCCCTCATCAACATACAGCATCTGCACATTCATCATTTATTTAATGTGATATGACTTATAATATCTCAACTATATATACTACATATATGATACTACTACATAGCATGTAGTCTTTGTGTATATAAGGGTAAAATCTTGACTTTACCAATCTATTGTAGTTCAGAAAGCAGTCAGTTTTATATAATGATGGGATACAGAATACACAAGCATACAGTAATAATAACTCTTATTGATCTGTTGTGTATGCCGAGCGTTGGGCTGTGTTTAAACAGACAGACATCATCTCAGCAGGTCTCTCATCTCAAGTGTTCAGCTGTGTTTTTCTGACACCTTCATCACTCCATCAATTCTTTCATCCGCTCAGTCTGATGGTGATAACCGCCCAACTCTATACACACAGTATTAAACACCAATGTAGTAGACACAACCTAGTGAAGCACACGCTTAGTGGGTGTTCACACAAACAGTATGTGTGTCTGCCATCCATCTGCAGTGCCTTTTATTTATTTCAAAAACATTTTTACACTCGCTTGAGGTGATTTTTGATTTATGCCAAAAAAGTAAATGCGAATATTGGGAGATGGAAATGTATTTGTCGAATATATTCTGACATAGCGAACATTAAACACACGTGAGTGATCATCTAGCTGTTGTCTTTACCATATAAGGAGGTCGACGTCGTCGCCGCAGTGCCCTTGCTGTTAGTGCCTGGATAAAAAACTTTTTGATGCATCAATTTTTTTTGTCCACAGCATTCAGTTTGGCAATTACAAGTTGCACTGCTAGTAAATTAATAACTTGCCAAATTGTAACTAAATGCAGTCCTGTTTCAATTTTCTAAGCGTGCCTCGTCAAATTTACTGTTGGTTACCAATACCACGGTTATTCGCTCAAACAACTTGATGGAAACGCACCTAATTTGCATTTCTTTGTTTTTTATTTTTTTGCGAATTTGAAAAGATTCACATCACGTTAGAAAACCCATCACTGTCTTGCACCATAAGTTGCGGTTCACATTTCACGTCTAAAACCGTTGGTTGGATCTTGTCACATGACCTGTGGTGCGCTTGCGGCATTTTAAAAAGTTAAAATGTTTTTAACTCGATGCGTTGCGGACGCGCCTGGAAAAACGAACGTGTCGCACCATGTGCGCGTCGCTTCCAGTATGAGCAAGCATACTGCGCGCCTACATTTGAAATAACAAACTTGAGTGCACAAAAGACGCGAATTGTGAATCGCCCCCAATGCTACGTACACACCAAAAGCGGGGCATCGTGTTACTCACTCTAGATTACTCGCGGGATTTAACTTCGTGTCATGCTAATTTTTTTAGAGTTGAATAGCAAATGCGCCGCCCATATCGCGTCATTCGCATCGCCCCACGCGAGGACGCTTCTGATCGCGTCTTTGCATTGACTTTGTATGTAATCTACTCGCACAAATCGCTGAACTCGCTTCTGGTGTGCACCCACAGTAAGGGGGTGTGCACACCAAAGCTTTTAAACGGGGCTAAAAACGTCAGGCGGACATCGACTGCCAGCCTTTTCAGCTGAGTGCTTTGGTTACTTTGATACTTTTGCTTTGTTTATCAGTCGTTGAACAATGCGCCGGTTGGTTGTTGTGATGTTTATCCAGCCCCTCCTCCACTGTGATTGGACAGCCGTGTGAGAACTGACATTGATAAGCTGAGCGTTTCCTCAAAGTTGAATATTTTTCAACTCTCGTCATTCAGTGGCGAGCGTGGAAAAATTGCTGAGCGCCGGCTTTTAGCGCAGAAAAAAAGTTTTTTTGAAAAGTGCCGCGCTTCTAATGAAAAATCCGGCGTAAAAGCTTTGGTGTACACACCGCTAAAAGTTACAAATACTTATAAATATAGATAACCAATAATAAAGCAGGGGGCGGGGCAAGTGTCTTATTAGAAAGTGTTAAACTGAGCAGAAAACTAAATATCCTGAATTATACAAGAAACACACACAAATTCGTATTCCTAAATATGTTTTCTTACCGGAGCCCGGTGCCAGCAGCCAGCTGTACAGGTAACCTGCAGCCAGAGAGAAGTAAAGAACCAGGGAGCGCTGCCCGTTCACAGTGTCCAGAATGTGTTCGACGGTCACGGGGGTGTAGGGGTCCGAATCCTGTTGACCCGTCTGTCTTTCCACAAGTAGGTCGGCGAAGGCCCGAGTGCGTCCACGCTCCGCCACCGCAAGAGCTTCATCATGGTGACCTGTGTGAAAGTAAAGAGGCTTCAGAAACACATAAACATAGCGTGATCTTAAACATCAATCTCATAACCCTACTCCTTACCAACAGATCTTTGAATACTTTATGTATTTGGATAGATATGTGAATTATGTAAACCTCTCGTGTTCCTCCAAAGTAACACTAACACTCAATAATTCATGTCTGTATGCTTATTTATTTGGAAAGTATTTACCACAAACTAAATCCCTTCAAGATGACACAAAACCCTCCAATGGATTTATGTTGTGATACATTTTTATTTACACACATTTGTACCTAAAGGGCCCATATAAGTACCTCCAAGGCTTTACTTGAATTGTACAAAGGTTATGGGTTCGAACCTAGGGAACACAAGTTGATAAAAATGTATACTTTGTAATGCACTCCAAGTCGCTTTGGAAAAAAGCGTCTGCCAAATGCATAAATAAATAGGATCTTTTAAAAGCATACTGCCCCCAGTGAAACCCTTTGTACCATTTGTTCAGAGTAATGTAGCGTAATTTAATAATGTAAGCATGGAGAGGCATATTTATACCGAGGCTGACAAGGACCCGCTGGAGAGCCTGGTACGAGGAGGTCTGGAGGTCAAAGAGGGAGAGCTTGTAATCGGTGCTGTGCTGGGCTTCATGACGGATGGTCTCGAATAGAGCGGAGGCGCGGTACAGCTGCAAGGCAAAGAGATTTTGTGTTACTCGCACACGTGTTTATAATCACGCGCTGACCCGCGCTGACATCAACAGCGTCAGACTGCCATGTGTGTTATCACGCGACATGACGACTAATGAGAGCTGAATGTTTATCTGCAGTACTTGCATATAAACAGAGGAGGGCAGCAGATGTCTACATTTTAATATCGTGATGTGTATCAAGCACTATGGCTCAACAGTGGAAGTGAGATTTCCTATTATTTCACTTAAAACACACCTGTCTCTGTGAGCCCTACATGCTCAGGTTTGTTGAGCATGCATGTAAGTCTATTTTAAAATTAGCATACATTTATGGTACTGTTTTTACAGTATACACATTTCAAGTATGCATACTGGATTGTTACTAAATAACAAACCTTTACATTTCAAGGATGATAGTTGGACACACATGCAATGCAATGAGATCATGTATATATAGAAAAGTGTACATTTAAATGTTTATTGTTTCATACTACATACTTATTTTTAAAAAAGGCAGTATACGGTATATGCACTCATCTAAAGGATTATTAGGAACACCATACTAATACTGTGTTTGACCCTTCAGAACTGCCTTAATTCTACATGGCATTGATTCAACAAGGTGCTGAAAGCATTCTTTAGAAATGTTGGCTCATATTGATAGGATAGCATCTTGCAGTTGATGGAGATTTGTGGGATGCACATCCAGGGCACGAAGCTCCCGTTCCAAAACATCCCAAAGATGCTCTATTGGGTTGAGATCTGGTGACTGTGTGGGCCATTTTAGTACAGTGAACTCATTGACTACGTTTACATGCTGTAAATATTCGGGTTATGGTCAGGTTAAGGTCGGGTTTCGGGTTTCTGAAACATTCGGAATAACCCGTTTACATGCGTGAGCAGAGAGAGTTACCCCTGTATACATGGAATTGGCAATATCCCGATGTAAACTGTGATTAAAAGGTAAATGCAGTGATTTTGCGTGGCTCACTATTGCGCAATGCGGTTTTACCGCCTTCATTTACTAAAATAAAATTATTATTTAAATCCAGAACAAGCTGCACCGATGTAGAAGCAGGGTAGGCTAAGTTACACGTCTTTCCTTTTATGAGAAAAAGATTAACAAGCTATACTAGCCTTCAGCTAAATATATTTTTGAAAAAAAAAATTTAATTGAAGAACGATTTTCTAACAAGAAGGTTTTTTAAGTGCATATTTACAGAGCATCGGTAAATACAGAACACAACAGTGTCTTAAAGAAATTAAAATTAGACAGTATTCATGCAACTATAAATGTGCAAAACGAATGCAATAGCTTACAGAAGGCAATGAATATTTATTTATGGCATTTTCAATAATATATTAGTAGATAAATTAACATCTATAAAGTATGAAAACGAATAAATCATTATTTTGGCTAAATTAAGATGGATGGATAATTTTTATAATTGTCATCCTTTCAGAACAAGCTTATATGCTATCTATAATAACTTACATTATATCCTGAGTGTTACTTGGCCGAAAATATGTAGAAATACATGCAAGTAAAAAAGTACAGAACAAAAATGTTTACCTCACGCGGATAGAACGAAAAGCCGTTAATTAAGCGGACTGAGAACGTGCAGAAACAGTCGAGTCGGCAGATGATCACCAATGTTTATAATGTTTCACACAGGTACTGTTGATGATAAACTTTCATATCTAAATGTCAGGTATAAGTATTCAGTCAGTTAATAATAAAGCCACCGGCGTTATTGCAACATCCTTATACACGGAGCGGACGCTGTATACAAAGAAAAAAACTAAGGTTTTTATTTTAAGTGGTTTTAATGCTGGTAAGCAATCAGTTATATTACGCCGCTTTGTATTTGTGTCGATCAGTTAAATTAAAGTAATTTTAATCTTAGAAACTGCATCAAGATGCAGACGACGCTACATTTATTCTGTCATCTTTAACTTTTTCACACATTCACTGTATTTAACGAAATATGAATAGCATAGTATTACATTTTGAATTCAAATTCACACAAAAAAAAACAAGTTACTCTCATAACTATTGACAATCTATTTGGCCTTTATTATACATGTATGCTTTGAAAAACAAGAATAGCTATTAATTTAACGTGAAAAACGCGGTTGTTGCAATTGGTTTCCTCCTCGCTCTAAAAGTGTGGTGCATCTCTCTCACCATGCTTACCTCTACTCCCTGCGGGTTTTTTGGCGCATACAAGAAGTTTCTCTACTCAAAAGACCAAGATTCCTTGCGAATAGAACATGCGCAGTACACAAATCAATGTTCCTTTTGATGGGAATATCCCGATGCGCGTTTACATGACCAAAATTTCGGGTTAGAAAAGAGGTAACCCAGGGGTAATATTCGGGATTTTAAAAACAGGAATACGAGCATATTCGGGTTTTTGCCGGTGTTTACATGGACGTGCGCGACCGGGTTATTGCTAATATTCCGGATTTGAACGGGTTATTGGCTGCATGTAAACGCAGTCATTGTCATGTTCAAGAAACCAATTTGAAATTATTTGAGCTTTGTGACATGGTGCATTATCCTGCTGGAAGTAGCCATCAGAGGATGGTGGCCATAAAGGGATGGACATGGTCAGAAACAATGCTCAGGTAGGCCGTGGCATTTAAATGATTCCCAATTGGCACTAAAGGGCCTAATGTGTGCCAAGAAAACATCCTCCACACCATTACACCATTGCATTAATGAGAAATTGAACAGATGTTCCTAATAATACTTTAGGTGAGTGTATAGCACATTATACCACAGGGCTGTTGAATGCTTTATTCTGATTGGTTGAGAAATGTTCCATGGGTGTACATTATTTTTGATAACCGCACACCTAACTTGTCAAATGTCTTAAAAATAGGCACCAGAGCAATGTTTGTGGTTACCGTGGTTTAAGAAGAATAATTGATGACGGGCCATTGAATTATTTAAAAATAATGCACGCTTTGTGTCGTGGCGCATTACAACCTTGGGTGTGCATTATTTTTTTTATAATTCAATGGCATGTCGTCAATTATACCATACTTATTCAGTAAGACATACTTTTTCATTTTGATGATGGTAACACAACTATGCATCTAACTTTGTTTTCCCATTCAGACGACAGAAAGGATAAAGCACTCATCTATCACACATGATTTAGGCGTGTAGTAATGAACATGCTAATACGTTTCAAAAAGAACACAAAGCCGCAGTCATGCATGAGCCTAAAACTATATGATGTCTGAGGCGGAGAGACTGTGTGTCGTGTCATTAAGCGCAGCCGGTCTGGTTCTTGTTAAGCGATGGGAATCGAAAGTGTTTTTGTGGGGAGTTTGTGTGTGGTATGACTGACGTGGTATTTCTGACTAATAATAACCTTTACTTCAGCACGACAGCGTCGGTATACGTCTGTCTGAGGTATCAGAGATGTATCATGTGATGCACTTCCCCTTTAAGAAGGCTAAACTCCCTTGTAACTCCACTATAGGGCACTATCTAGTGTTTGGAACGTACCCAAAATGAAAACGTGTGTGTATCACTGACAACAAACGTTAGAAAGTGTTTATATCTTTTCATGATGTGTGTCTTTTCTGTGTGTATATGATGTGTGTGTGTGTGTATCGGTCCAGTGGTATGCAGTGTTTCTCAAGGGTTCGGCTGCAGAGCTCTTCATCAGCATACAGCAAGGCCAGCCTGCAATCAATTAACAGCGGAATGCATTACGCATACACGCACACGCACACACACACACACACACATTCTGGTTTCCATGTTTTGTGGGGACATTCCATAGACGTAATGCATTTTATACCATACAAACTGTATATTCTATTCCCCTTACCTGCCCCATTCCCTAACCCCAACCATCACAAAAACCTTTCTTGTACCTTAGATTTTCAATAAACATCATCATGTTTGATTTATAAGCTTGTTTCCTCATGGGGACATCAAAATGTCCCCACAAGGTCACAAAAACACTGGTATTCCTATCTTTGTGGGGACAATTGGTCCCCACAACGTGATAATTACCAGGTACACACACACACACACACACACACACACACAATCTGCAGTGTGTAAAAGCATCAGAACCGTCTATACATCACACAATCTGAGAGAGGAAGAATAGTAGCCATGAACGGCTACTATTACTACACAAACGCGCACACACACAAACGCGCGCGCGCACACACACACACACACACACACACACAGTGTGCTATCAGCTGACTCCACTCAAGTATGCAAAAATAATGTGACTGTTTAGTTAATGCATTTCAAGTATGCAATGCCATATTCAATACTCCTTAATGCATGATCAATTAGTGTTATGTTTGATCATTTAGTGTACTTGGTTTTTTTATTAGCGCCTGCTGGGTCTAATTTTTTGTTTTGTCTGAACAGTATTGTCTGTATTATGTGTATAAGTTCTGCAGTATTTCATCATGGTCAGTATTTCATTACAACTATAGTCTAACTTAAATCTGACCTAAATTTAACCTTTAGTCAGAGGTCAACAGAAGCCTGAACTGATATAAACAGCTGATCTATTCGATTGCTTAGTGGGTAGAGCATTGCGTTGGCAGCGCAAAAGGTTGCGGGTTTGATTCCCAGGGAACTTAGGATCTGAGTTTCTTAACTCTTTTCATGCCATAGATGAGTTGGAGAAAACATTTCCCTGCCAATGACGCTTTCCTGACAAGTTTTTACGGTAATCTATAATTCCGCTATTAAAGGGATAGTTCGGCCAAAAACGATATTAAACCCATGATTTACTCACCCCCAAGCTGTCCGAGTTGCATATGTCCATCGTTTTTCAGACAAACACATTTTCGGATATTTTAGAAAATATTTTAGATCTTTCTGTTCATTAAATGTAATGTCACGGGGTCCAGCAATAGTCCACGACCTTCAAGTCTAAAAAAGTGCGTCCATCCTTCACAAATTAAATCCAAACGGCTCCAGGATGATAAACAAAGGTCTTCTGTGGGTAATCCGTGCGGTGTTATTGTAGAAATATCCATATTTAAAATGTTATTAACGTTATAAACTACCTTCCGGTAGCGCCGCCATCTTAGACTCAGGAGAGAGTATTAGCGTAGTGTACGCACTTTTCTTAGTGACGTATGACAAATTCGGAGGGCGGGGGCACAGAGCAGCAGCAGAGAAACTCTGTACGCTGCGTAAGCTCTCATCCTGAATGCGGATCACTCCAAGATGGCGGCGCTACCGGAAGGTAGTTTATAACGTTAATAACATTTTAAATATGGATATTTCTACAACAACACCGCACGGATTACCCACAGAAGACCTTTGTTTATCATCCTGGAGCCGTTTGGATTTAATTTGTGAAGGATGGACGCACTTTTTTGGACTTGAAGGTCGTGGACTATTGCTGGACCCCGTGACATTACATTTAATGAACAGAAAGATCTAAAATATTTTCTAAAATATCCGAAAATGTGTTTGTCTGAAAAACGATGGACATATGCAACTCGGACAGCTTGGGGGTGAGTAAATCATGGGTTTAATATCGTTTTTGGCCGAACTATCCCTTTAAGGTACATTCACATTATAAGCGACTTTGTCGCTGTGTGTCGCTCTTCTCTTTCAAAAGAGGCGTTTCTATAAACAAATGAGTAACTGCTTTGTTCTCATTGGTAGTCACTCCCAAAAGTCGCTCATAACTTGCATAAAGTTAAAAATTTCTCAACTTTGTTGCGCAACTGGACATACCCCATCCGGTCGCCAATTGTCATTGTCGCCTGAAGTGGCCGAGCTTCCATTGAAATCAATGAGATCGCGATGCTCTGCTACTGCTAGTCGCTGCTAGTCTGAATGCAGCTTCATCCACTAGATGGCGCTCTGACCCAATTTATAAAAAACGTAAGCCAAAACAAATGTATTTAATTTTAAACTCTGTATGTTTTGATAATAATTCTTAATCTGATCTCTAACAAACTTACTTTTCAAAAATGCAATTATTTCAGCTTTTGGCTCAAAATTTTGTATTTTTGAAGAAACCTACCCATATTTAAGAGGTTATAAAAAGAGAACAAATGAAGATGAAACTTTTTTTGCCGTTTTGTTTGTTTGAAAGCAGAGGGTCTGGTCTTTCATTTCACATTTGTATGTTTATATATTTATAGAAGAAAAATTTCCTTGAAGGCATTTTGTGAAACCTTTGTGAAAATCACAAAAAGTTCTGGTAGGCAACTTTTTTAAAAAAGGCTGGTGGGGAATGAGTTAGGGGTTAATCACACACTGCGTCTTTTGCGCACACAAGTTCGTCATTTAAAACGTAGGCACGGGTATGCGTGTTCATAATGTAAGTGACGCGTCACGCCGCGCACACAATGCGATGCACTCGTCTTTTGCAGGCACGTCCGCACCGCATCAGGCTAAAAACATTTAAACTTTTCACAATGCCGTAAGCGCACTGCAGGTCATGTGACAAGAACAAACGCGCGTAGCATTTTCCACATGTTTTTAGGCGCGACATGCGAATGGCCCCTTAAAGGCATCCTGTGTGTGTATTTTAGGGCTGCAACGATTCGTCGACGTTGTCGACAAAAATCGATAATAGAAATAGTCGACAATGAATATCATTGTCGACGTTGTCGCCAGACATGTTTTTTTTTTCGACCGAGTGAGGCATCTCTCTTCATTACAATCTCTGCCGAGAGTCGCACATGCGCATTAGCTTCTCTGCTCAGCGATAACACACAGAAATGGCAGCGTCCAACGTAGCAGCTGCGCATACCAAAACATCTGAGGTTTGGGAGCATTTTAGCCTGGATACGGCGAATAAAAAGATTACCTGCATGGTCTTTGCATTTCACGGCAGCACCTAGGTCATGCACGAACATTTAAAGAGAAAGCACGTCGGAGAGTTGAATGAAACAGAGTTTGACTCGCCTCGGTAAGATTTAAATAACATGGAAGCCAATACGTTTTGTTTTGGATGTACATTATACATTTTATATGCGTATTTTCGCTTTAAAATAAATAAATAAAGGATTTAACGTTATGCCCGACTGTGCATGACAAAATTTTTAATTAAATGCATGCAGTCTAAGAAGAGAGCCACGGACGCCTTTCTGCAAAAGAAGCAGACGTGCACCCCACAACAGGTGAATGCCCTCACTGATATATATATATATATATATATATAACTCTGTTTTTGTAATTTTTCAGAAATCTCGTTTTTTGGTTGTGCATTCAAATTAATATCAATTCAACTGCAGTTGGTTTGTTTTGATTTAAACCTTCAAAACTTAAAAAATATAGCATATATATATTTATATATATATATATATATAAATATTAGGGCTGTCAAAATAAACGCGTTAACGCAAATTCATTTTAACGGCACTAATTTTATTAACGCGCGATTAACGCAACACGCAATTTCTGTTTGACCCACAGCTGGATGAATTGAGAAGCAGCAAGTAACCGGCACTGTCTAGATGAGTCGGAGCTTTTCATAAAAATAAGAACATTAAGCTCTCGTCTAGCGAATCCAATGCTCTAAATGGTCATTAAACATCTAAAATTATCTTTATCTGCACGTTTCCTGAGAGGTGTACCGTCCCAAATCCATATAAAGCAAAGATGCGTCTTCTTTTACTTTTTAGTTTCGTTTTTAAAGCATTCAGAAATGATAGAAAATAGACTGCAGGACTTGCTTGATGTTAAAATAATTATTAAGGGAGATAAAGTTCGGGACCTGATTGATGTTAAAAGAGTTATTAAGAGTGACAAGGCTCAAAAGCGATGTCTGACGCAGACGTCTGAAGCGCATGCACACAAACATGCGAGTGCGTGACCCAGATATATATAGACATCTTACACAAAATTACAGTTTTAAAAATATCTGTTTTGACAAGAATTCACGCAGGTATGACCTATAATCTGTTATATCTGAAGTGAATGTTTGGTTAACTGTTAAGGAAAAGTATCTGTTGTGTCATTATATTAAACCCTTGCATTAGCCTACAGGATCTTAAAGCGGTCTGTCTCAATGTCAAAATTAAACAATAAAAGAAAAACATATATGTACCATATATTGATATTGTTTTTGCTCTGCGTAAACAGGTGTAGTTATGTCATGCTTTATCAGATTCCAATAATTGTTCCAATGGTTTTGAAGTTTTTTAATAGAGAATGTTAAAATATAAATGACTAATTTTTGAAAATTTGCTCATCCCAACTCAATTTGCCAGCACAGGTCACAAATTATGCAGCAGCAAACAGAAATGGAGAAAGAACAAGGTCTTCTAAAGGGAAAATCATGTATAAAACTATGGCTGATGGTTCTGTTGAAAATGTAAACAGGCTGTTGTAGACATACATTTTCATATAGCATATATATTGACCAAATCCATGCTGATTAGAGCATTAAAAACTTGAAAAGTGTTACATTTAGGTAAATTTAGAACAGATAAAAATAATTTATTGACAGCCCTAATAAATATATATTAAAATAGCTGAAATACATAACTTCGTTTTGGTAAAATCATAGTAGCTGCAATTATTAAAAATGTAAAACTTGTTTTCATTAAATGTAAAAAATGTTCATTGAACTACCCCCTTCTTTCTTGTTTACTATCATTTTCCACAGAATTAAAGCAATCTCATGCTAAATTTTTAGAAAAAAATAATTATTATTCGATTAGTCGACGAATCGTTTCAATAGTCGGTGACTAGTCGACTATTAAAATAGTCGTTAGTTGCAGCCCTAGTGTATTTAAGAGATGACTCGAGAGTATAGACATATACTGTCTTGTATTTCATTTAACTTTTTCTTCTTTACTAGTTTTGATATATTTAGTTAATTAGTTATATATTCTGATAAAATATTTTTTTCTGTCTATTATTCTAAGTAGACCAATGGCTCAGTCCACCGTTCACCCTTTCCTTTCGAAACACATAGTGAAGCTACGTAAGCCACCACAGGAAAAACACGCCATCGTCTAAGACAATGTAATGACAAACTACGCGGCTACTGTAGAAACAAGATACCGACTTTCATGTAAGAGGTGTATGTGGATAAAAACAGCTTATTCTAAGGTAATAAAATTAATACAGTTCATTATGTTAGGTCTTTATACACCACTGATAATATAGTTATGAATATTATATTGCATTTCTGATCTTTCTAAACTTTACACATTGCACCTTTAACTCACAACAGAGTTGGTTAACTTTGAGTTATTTTTCTCTGACATGAGATAGATTTTGTGAACTAGATCTGAAGTTGGATCTGTGGTCTCAAAATTTTTTTTTGGATGTATCCATAATTGGATCTATCAACACATACTTATACAAATGTATACCTTGAACGCTTTTTGGGTAAAAACATTTGTTAAATGTATAAATACAATTCTTTTCCTGTTCTACTTTACTGTACTACACTTAAAAATTATGTCATTGGTTATACATTCAATGAATTGAGTATTTATCTTCACAGCATACTGTAACTTATCCAGCACTGTTAGACATGAATGATGATGAAGTCATATTACTCATCTTATGATTTTCATCTGCATCCTACATACCTGAGCCTTATCTAGATATCAGATTACCAGCCCATGACTTGGGTCACCTCACACCCACACAGTTATCACACAAAACACCCATTGAACTGCTTAGTAGCGCCCTGGTGACCATTTAGAGCATCCTAGCAACAGCATAGCAACCGTTTCCTTGCGAGACCTGAATATCTCGTGAATATCTCACATCCGATCGTGTTCTGTGTTTGATTGACAGCTCCACGCAGACGTAGACGTACAGTCTTGAGATTGAACCGTCTCTCTCATTGTGTCTGTACTGAAGGACGTCTCTCCCCAATGGAGCAGCTGCCTAATTGAGGAGAATGACTGTATGATGATATAAACCCATTATCCTATAATCTCCTCTCCTCCCTGTAGACGTTCAGCACATATGTGATCATGAGGACTTATATCTGTCTGTGAGCTAACATCTCCACAGAGAAGAGCAGATCATCACCACAGCCGAGATGAAAGCTCTGTAATTTAAAGAGGAAGAACAATCGAAAGTCTTCTTCCCCAGACAGAGATGATGAAATGTGACCCGAGGAGAGACCTACAATCACAATCACCGTCTGACTAAAGATAAAGGAAAAAATACAAAATTGTGGTCTATTGTTACGGTTTCACAAGCCCAGTCGATCCCATCCTAAATACAACGTTGTATGTCTGATTCAATAATAAACTGTTATGTGCCAGAAACGAATATCGTTAGCTTTATAAAGATATATTTTATTCTCATTTATATTTTCTTTAAAAACACTTTATATCAGTTAAAAAATGTCTAACCATATTTAATATAAAATAAGTACAGGGGCATTTTTACACAAAATAACTGAGGCATTTTTAAATCTTCAGTAGCCACAAGCAATAGTCATCATTTCACCGTCTATGTCATAGGTCTTTAACTACTCTTCTTCGATGGACAGATTTTAAAATTGTAAATATGATACAGGCCAAACTTTTACCCATACTTTTACCCCTTTTATATATTTTGTAATTTTACCCATCATATATGTATATATAAATATATACAAAAAAAAAAAATATATATATATATATATATATATATATATATATATAATATATAAATAATCACAAAAATTTTATATATATATATATATATATAAAACTTGTTATAACTTGTTTTGTTTTTGTTGTAGGCCATACATTATTAAACATGCATTTTTAAAAAAGATGCACAGTTCTTGTATCCAGTATTTTACCTTTAATTACTGTAAACTAATATTTCCTTTTTAATATTTTAAAAACAATTGCACTTTAAAATAGCAAGAGCAAATGTTAATAGTTTATCTATGAACATTGCACCAAAGCACATGTATTTTTGTAAAGCACTAACTGTGAACCAGAGTTTTAAAACTTCTTTGTTTATGACTGTTTAAGTATTTACAACATATAGTCAGTCTTCTCCTAATGATTTAAATTGCACTTCATGTTTTGTTTTTTAATATTTGAAAGATATATAGGTTAAACTGCCTTTTCATTGTACACTACATTTGGACACGACTGTCGGAGTTCGCCCCCTAGTGGCAGTCGTAATGAAATTTCAGTTTCATCGTAAATCCGTGTCAACATGGGAGAGAAGCTCATTCAAGAGTCTTTAATCTACAAATGTATTTTTACTTAAAAATCAGTAATCAATCGTTTTTAAAGGACTCAAGTGTTACTGATAAAGTTAAAGGTGCAGTGTGTAACTTTTAGAAGGATCTAAAGACAGAAATGCAATATAATCTACATAACTATAATATCAGTGGTGTATAAAGACCTTACATAATGAACTGTTATGTGTTTATTACCTTAAAATTAGCATTTTACTACATACACTGCGGGTCCCCTTAATGGAAGTCGCCATTTTGTGCCGCCATGTTTCTACAGTAGCCCTAAACAGACAAACTGCTGTACAGAGCGCGTTTTATTACTACTGTACAACAACATGTTTGTCCTTTAGCGGCTACTGTAGCTTCTCTATGAGTTTCGGTGAATGGTGGACTGAGCCGTTGGTTGCAATTCACAATCTCACTGCTAGATGCCGCTAAAATCTACACACTGGACCTTTAAACAAAAAAGGATGAATCATTTTCACCTCGCACACAGTGTTTTGATTGGTACACACTGAAATACATCACTTCCGGAAGTGGAAGTCGCAAAAGTTTATTTTATTTAATGCATCCAAAGCTCAAATTGGATCCGATAATTACCCACCGGCAAATGTTTGGCAACACACGCAGCCCCTTTCCGACTCTCCTTCCGGTTTATCGGCCATCATTTGTCATGTACAGTGGTACATAACAAGGTAAAAGGCTGATTTTAAATCAGACAAAGATGACCGGCAGGCCAGGTTAACTATAGACCCAATATAATCCGGCTATGAGTAACCCACTTCTAGTCAAAATAAACTTGCCTTTGGTCACATGTTGTTTTTGCCAAACTAACTTGTGAGATGTCTGATAATTCATCATGTTAGCAAAGTCAACAAGCTGTTTGCTTTCATTAATTAATTCATTTTATTTTTTGGGCTACGGTTAGACGTCTATTAAATTTTCACTAAAAGCCCAAATTTTGCCTTGTTTTAGCCAAGACATCTGTGCTGTGTTTGGATGGCTATTAGACATCTTGTAAATGCAAAATTGTATGCTGGGTAATTTCAAACGCTGTGAGCAGAATTTTAATGTTTATGATTGTTTAAAACTGTGGCTATGTGGCAAACATTGCTCTGTTTGATCAATGCCAAATCTATATCAACTCACGGGCACAGGTTGAGTCTTGGACACCTGTTTGTCCAAACAATGGCAAACGTGCAAAGAAAAACAATCAATTCGCGAGCTAGTGGTGCAGAAATAAAGCACTGTAATATTTATTAAAAACTCAAATGATCCACGAGTCAAATGAACCAAAATGAATTAACGCTAGCAAACTGAACAGTCTTTCTCAAATAGAGTCGAGCTGTGAAGTGTTTGCAGACGATTGGCTCACGATTGGACTGACAGACCTGAATCAATTAGGCTGTAAATGCAGAGGCCGTGTGTTTGTGCACTTCGACTCCCTGCGCATCGAATTCAGCCCTTTTTGTTTGTCTCACAAAATGATGAAGTCACAAAGTGAAGGGCCTGCTGGAGGAGACAAGTCTGCAAACATTCACAACACACACACATGTACACGCTGTCCACCTGCAGGCACATCATTAGATGAGGCAGAAACACTGAAGCTCTGTCAACAGAAGCATTCATGAGCATCGTGTGCATCTGTGCGGCGAGTCAACTAAATTGACATTGTGTGTGTGTGTACGCGTGTCCGGTATGGGCCGGATGGTACCTGATGTTGAGACTCTTCCAGGTTGCCGCTGGCCCACAGCGAGAGTCCCAGACGATGACGGATTTTGGCCTCATCCTCGCGGCGGCCCAGCTGCTCGGCCAGACGCAGACCTGAGAGACGGCACAAACAGAGACAGATTCTCACATTAATGCTTTTGCAGTGTTTATACCGACGTGCTTGTCAACCTGTTTAAAGCGTTTTAATGGCCTACTCATAATTTCATTCATATTTGGAGCGCTCTGTATATTTTTCATTCACTGCTTTCAGTTTTTCTTGATGATGAAACTTTGCTGTCATGACACGCTGATGTTTATCTCATTACAGAAAAGCCTCTGAAATGATTTCTTTCACTCATCACAGACTTTAATCACAGATTCAATCCCACTTTAAGTCCTCTGTCTCAGTGCAGTTCTTTATTCGAAACACATATAATCCATGAAAAACACAACAACTTACAGTACAACACCACCTATGATTATGCTACACAATCTAGGACAGTAGCATTTAGATGTTTTATACAAAATTGGATTATAGTATAATACTGTATCATATGTGACAAATAAACAAACTGAATTGAAATCAGTCCTGCAGTATTTCATTTCAACCATAGTTCAACTTAAATCTAACTTAAAATTAGAGATGCACCGATATATCGGCCAATAATCGGTATCAAGGCGATAAAAGCAATTTTCCACATAGTTTAAAAACAGCCGATATATCCTGTCAATCAAAAGAGAACGGGAAAATGTAAAAGAAACATCACTACACTGAAAAAAATTATTTTTAAATTAAGATGCTTTTTCTTGATGAACAAAACGACCCAAGAAAATAAGTCTAGTTTTTAGACCCAAAATATCAAATTTAAGTGATTTTGTTCCTAAAACAAGCAAAAAATGCCAATGGGGTCGCACTGGCACATCACAGGACCGGAGATAGATGAGAAGTTGTGGTCTAAAAGTGCATATTTTTTATTTTTCTTGCCAAAAATGACAATCGTTTCGCTAGATAAGACCCTTATGCCTCGTTTGAGATCGTTTAGAGTCCTTTGAAACTGCAATTTTAAACTGCATTAAAACGGTAAAGTGTTGGGGTCCATTAAAGTCCATTAAAATGAGAAAAATCCTGGAATGTTTTTCTCAAAAAACATAATTTCTTCTCGACTGAACAAAGAAAGACATCAACATTTTGGATGACATGGTGGTGAGTAAATTATCTGGATGTTTTTTTTTTTTAAATGGACTAATCCTTTAATAAATGTCTTTGTAATCGCATCCAATACTTTAATGTTACTCCGGTAAACAGAAAGCACATCTGGCTTCGTTCAGCGACAGCAAAACCTCCCAAATCAAAAATGCCAAGTAAACCTGAATATTACCGGTAATAAATATCATCATGGATTTCTTTTCTTGCTCTTTTGCTTCGGTGTCAAACTGCGCTTAAAATTTTTGTGCACCAGCGCTGCGCAGAGGAAAGCCCTTATATGGAGCTGGATTGGGCGTGGTTTATGCAAATGACCAACCTTGTGCACGCGGCCGCTCATGTAGAAAACTCAAAATTCGCTAACGTAAGAACAAGTATAAGAACAAATTCATGTTGCGAATTAGACGTAAAGTTTTCGTGAGAAGATCAAGTGTGCGAATACGAAAAATGTACGCAATTATTAGTGAATAAGACCCAATGTGCAGTAAATCGTCTGGACGTGCCGGTGTCTGGATAGTTTTAATGCAGGACACAGACCAAAGAGCAGCTCATCTGAACTCATATGAAGCTCTCAGATAATTGGCTGTCAGGTGAAGGGATGCTGGGATGTTTCGGTGCAGAGGCCGTGACACACAATCTGTATCTATCTGCTCATCTCTAACTGTCCTCCACTGATCTCATAGAGAGATAGAGATAAAGAGAGATAGAGAGAGAGAGAGAGAGAGAGAGAGAGAGAGAGAGAGAGAGAGATGGAAAAGTCTTCAGCAGTGAATGAAGAGCGTTAAGCGTTCAGGTCGCTTTACTCCTGACTTCAGCTGACAGCCATTGAAAGTTTCACAAAGAAAAGTTTTAATTGTAATTCAACCAGAAACCCTTTGACAAAACAGTTTTGTCATTTATTTCATGCACAGGATTATTATAACAACATACGGCTCAATAGATAACATATTCCTGTTCAGCATGGAGGCCAACAAATTTAGTGGAATTTAAATCTTCTCAGTGGAAAAAACACCAGATGGCTTTCTGAACAAGTAAACATACAAGAGTTTAAACATGTTGGTTTAACATCACTTCCTGACATCTTTAGTTGTTTAACAGTAAAATAAAGATGTGCCGGTGATAATTAGCTGATTTCTACAGCAAGCATCCATCATAATATATTACTACAACTCAATGTCATAAATCTAAACGAATTAACAAAAACTAAATATATCTCCACAGCATAATAACATCTGTGACTTACCTTCCTGCAGATACATGACCGACTGCGAGTAGTTTTGTAACGCGTGGTGTGTCCGGCCCAAACTGCTATACGCCAAGGTCTTGGCCACCAGATCATTGGTCTGTGCCGCGATGCTCAGGTGTTGCTCTTGGTACACCACAGCTCGCTCGAAATTACCCAGCGACTCGTAGGTGACACCCAGGTTCCCGTACGCCCGGCCCTGGCAGCTGCCGTTCCCCGTCTCCTCCGCAATCTGGAGGTCCAGCTGGTGAAACTGAAGGGCTGTGTCGTGCTCGCCCATCAGCTGGTACACGGTGCCCAGACCGCAGCTGGCGTCACCTTCCAGCAATCGATCCTGGGTGTCGCGTGCGATGCCGAGCTGCCGTTCCAGACAAGAAATGGCCTGCTCGTAGTTTCCTAGTTGGCTGTGCAGGCTGCCCAGTTCTCCGTAGGCCTGGGCTTTTCCTCCGCATTCACCGAGCTCGTGTGCAACCACCAAACGTTTCTCGAAGCATACGAGAGACTGCTGCAGGTTTCCCATTGCCCTGACAGACACAGACACATTTTATATATATATATACGGTACAAAGACACATTTAAAAATACAGATTGTTATGGCACTGTTTATGTAGCTCACTTGAAAAAGCAATGGAAAGGCAATGCTAAGGGAACACAAATGTAAAGCTTAAAAGCACTGCAAGTCACTTTGGATAAAAGCATCTGCCAAATGCATCAATGTAAAATCTGAACAAATCAAAAAAACAAACAAAACAACAGTGACTACAATCTACATAACTGTGACTGCACATCAGTTGACAGCCTACAGTCTAAAACATCACAATGACGAATATTAATAAATGAAATGATTAATTCAATATTTGCTGTTAGTTAATAATCCCAGTTAATCACTTAAGGGTGTGCATTAGTGATGTTGTCATTGTTAAGCGTTCTTAAGCACAGCGTGAAGTTTATTGGTCCTACAGCGAAATGAAAACAGACACCAACATCCAATAAATAACAACATCATTTCAAGCTAAAATATGCATGATTGTATTTTGCATTGTAGATAGGCATGTTAATTAAATTTTTCAAATAATGTCAGTCACCATATGCATTATTTGGTGCATTATTACAAGCATTCTCGCGCAAAGTGAAACCCACAAACCCTCTCATGCGCGGAAAAGGACGCAATGTGCATACTAATGTGAAACTATGATGATAACAACTATAACCATCGCCAACTATCGTCATGAAAGCCTGCTATTGGCGATATGTCTGACGATCGTCAATACACGATACTCTTGTTTATCGGCACAACCCTATTTATGTTTAAGCAATATGAACTTTGCAACGTGGATCATCTGATTAGATCTTAAAGGTGCCAAAGAATGCATTGTAATAATCTGTTAAATTATTATCTGATATCTACATAGAAGTTTGTGGCTTTATTAAATGCATAAAAACGATCCAGAGTCAGCCCTAGGATTTGCCTTTAGCATGAAATGGTCTATTATTATCTTTTATTACACGGCTCTCTGGAATGCTTGATTCTGATTGGTCAGTTGAGACATTTGCAGGTTCGTTCTTTTCAAATAATAACCGCTCCAAAGTAATAACACATAGCCGGTACTACTTGTACGAATTAAATCGCTCCGCGCCAATAAAGATTACTGTTTGGCGCCATCTTTTGACAAACACTGGACAACCACAAAATTTTGACATTAATTTTAACATGTACGGAAAAAAACAAAACATTTAAACAGTGGATAGAAGAACGAACAACGACAAGACACAGAGAGCTTACTGAGACTGAACTTGACAAAATAGAGCATGACAGCTACGAAGCCAACACACAAAAAAATACAGAATGGGCATTAAAACTTTTCAAAGACTGGCTAAAAGAAAAAAAATGGAGACAGACAAGTATGAAGCAGAGGATCTTAATAAGGTATTACGATCATTTTATGCATCTGTGGAAAGTTTCGCGGAAGGATAAAAATGTTTATTTAAAACAAATATGCCAATAAAATGTTTCAAATTCATATTCATGTCCAGTTTTTTTTCTTATGTGGCAAGTAGCCGTGTAATAAGCGGGATAATGTAGAGGCAGCCGGTAGTTAACGCGAATTATTTCCCGATAACTACCGGCTACCTCTACAATATCCCTTACATATGGAAGGGTCATGAATATTAATATTGAGCTCTGCTGTGATTGGCTGTTTCTCAGAGCAGCTCCTTCAGTAGCTCTCTGTGTGTGTGTAAACAGATCTTATGTTTGAGTCTGTATCAGATTTTGAGGAATAATCAACTGTTTTGAGATGGACCTGCAAAACGTAACTGTAACGTCAATAGAAGAATTTCAGTCTAAACATTAGCATATAGCATTAACTAGCATATAACGCTAACTCAGCAGTCACAACTTTATTTTTAGCATTGTAACACTTTGTACTTAATTTAATGTGGGTTGCGTACATCTGGACTGTAAGATCACAGTTGGTGTTATGTTGAGATATCCAGCGGTCTTTTGCATGCATGAGGTTTATATAAGAAGTATGTTTGAAACTCACGATATGTTATTACAATGTACACAACTCTTATTATTCATCTATGCATACAGTTTTATGACACCTTTAATATCGAGCTCATTACAAGAAACAGAATCTTGAAATGCATAAATGTTGGTCTAGTTTATTGGATGTAAAATACTGTATGTGAGGCGATCACACGAGACTCTGTGCTTTCGATCAATACGGCCTATTTGAGAAACATGCAGGTGGCTGTAACTTAACGTAACTTCATTTAAAAGAGAAATGTAGCTTTCATATCCTCCGGGATAAGACTGCGAATCTACCGTCAGTCTCTCTGTGGAATAACCCGAGCGGCTTTAATTCATACGAGCCAAGGACTCTCTCACTACTTAGGTAGCATAAAAGCAATGCATCATTACCCCTTGTTGTACTGTCACTTGAAATTACAGCAACATCAGTCTTACTGAAAGGCCCTGCCTCATTTCAATATAAATGAAACAAATAGGTTTTAACGCAGGGCTTTAATGAGCTTCTCGTCGAATTCTTCTTTGGTATCGGAGTCAAGCGTCATTCCACTGAGGAGAGAGCAAGTGCATTGTCACGTACTGACAGTGTAATTTACCTTCCCGTTGTACTGCGGTAAGAAAAAGGGGGTGTTGGGTGGATGTGTTTGGCTCATTTTGGGCCCGGTGTGAGTTCTCTCCACACGAGCAGCTGAATCCAGGTTTGACAGAGCCCTGCAGCAAACCATTCATCATATTTTGATGCCCGTGTGTGCTTGTGGAGGAGTGGGGTGAGCAGAATCCATACGCGTTTCTATGACGGGAGTCAAAGTGCTTCTAGGCCTGATTGGATATTAATAAAAACGGATGTATGACGGATCACACTGAGACCACAGGCGTGTACTGAACAATGCTTTAGTCTGTCATAAACCATTTAACTATGAAACTGACTAGATTCAACAAGAAGAAAATGTTAGATTTGTTAATTGTCCACATTTTCACTCATCAAAATCATGAAATAACACAAATGTAACTTACAAAAAATGTTGTGACTACAGACAAACTTTAACTGTATGTGTTGCCTTCTTGAGCATTATGCTGCGTTCACACCAGACACGGTAGAGGTCTCGCGGCGCGAATGAGGCTTTGCCGTGGCAAACACGTGTGTTAACCCAGTGGTTCCCAAACTTTTTCAGCGTGCGGCCCCCCTTGTGTACAGTGCATTTTTTCGCAGCTCCCCCCGAAAGAAGATTTATGACAAAAAAAGTTTGAAAATGTAATATTTTAATTAAACAAAACATATACAATTATACCTAGTAGTGCTGTTGGTTAGTTGGCTTATTATTTTTTAGGTTTAATTACACAGAATTCATGATAAATGAATGTATTTTATAAAATGTCATAAAACTGGGGCCCCCCTGGCACCATCTCGTGGCCCCCCTTGGGGCCCCGGCCCCCAGTTTGAAAACCACTGTGTTAATCAATCAGGAGCTTGCTCTAGTAGTGACGTGATTACAGGAAGCGAGTGGAGTCGCAGAAGCCCCTCCCATGACGCGAATTTCCGCGTGAATGTCTTGATGACTAGAATTTCACGCGCTGCTTTGAGGCGCGAATGAAGCGAGTAAACGCAAACGGTTCAAGCGGCAAACTAGGCGCGGTAGACGCGATTTTGATGCCTCAAACGTGGCTGGTGTGAACCCATGGTCAGTGAATGTTTGTATCTTTTGTTATAAGTGTGTGTGAGTGTTAATTGTCCTGAAAAGTTGAAATCGCAGGGGTTATTTTTGTGGCAATAGCAAACAATACAATGGGTTTCATTCACTAATAATTACGTACGTTTTTCGTATTTATACTTCTCACGAAAACAGTCTGCCTAATTCAAAACATGTGCGTAAGCACATGAATTTGTTTTTATACTCGTTCTTATGTTAAGTAATTTTGAAGTTTTCTAGATGAGCGGTAGCGTGCACGACGTTGGAAATTTGCATAAAACACGCCCAATATAACTCCAAATAAGGGCTTTCCACAGCGCAGGTCCACAGAAAATTTTAGAGCAGTTTGTCACCGAAGCAAAAGAGCTGGAAAAGAAATTCATGATCATATTTATTATCGGTAATATTCTGTTTTACTTAGCATTTTTGATTTAAGAGGTTTTGCTGTCGCTGGAGGAAGTCAGTGCTGTGTGTCCACCGGAGTAACATTAAAGTTTTGGATGCGATAACAAAGACATTTAATTATTATGACAGAGACGAGCATCTGTCTAAAATAAAACAGACAGGGGATCAAGTGATTGATGTTTAGACTTCTCATGACATTTACATGACATTTACATCAGACATTAAACAGATGATTTAAATATATAGATTTAAAAAGTGAGGAAGGAACGTTTGAAGATTTGGCATCTTCTTAATATGTGTTGAGAAAATAAGTAGGCTATAGACCCTTTTACTGTTTGTACACAATGATGACGTGGCAGCGTATGCGCGCGCATTTAGGCAACGGAAGTATCGTAAGAATCAACAGTGAAGCAACACAAACAGTAAGTTATTTTAAAAAAGTTGACTTTATCAACATTTTCAACACAGCTACCAGATCCGTGTACTATAGTGGAGTGGATAGAAGACGTTAGCAGATGGCCAAAAATAAAGTTGCCAGATACATATATACGTATATTAGTATATTATATTTGAGCAACCAAACGCAACAGCCAGACAATTTGATGCTGGGAAACCGTTTTAATAAACGTTCTGAGTTGCTACCACGTTAGAACCAATGGGGAATAACACTACTTCCGTTGCCCAAATGCGCGCGCAGGCTATTTGATCACGTGAGCTGTAAAAGGGTCTATAATAATAATGTATAATATCCTCTATATAATAATAATATAGATAATGTATATAATAATATATAATATTACAATATAAGTCAACATTATTATATACATTATAATTATAGCCTAGTATTTTATTATAGCGTATGTTTTTTCGTACATTTAGAAGATTTTTTGTATTTTTTATGCCAAAAATCATTCGAATATTAAGTAAAGATCATGTTTCATAAAGGTATTTTGTCAATTTCTTACCGTAAACAAAAATAAAAAAATTATTAATCAGTAGTAATTTGGTTTGCTATGGACTTCATTTGGACGTTAAAGACGATTTTCTCAATATTTACATTTTTTCCAGATTTTCAAATAGTTGTATCTCAACCAAATATTATCCTATCCTAACAAGCTTGTTTATTCAGCTTTCTGATGATGCATAAATCTCAATTTCAAATAATTGACCCTAATTACTGGTTTTGTGGTCCAGGGTCACATTTAGTCAATGTTGGAAATGGGTCAAACATACAGAAGACGCTGGAAAATTTTGGGGAAGTTTACTGGCTGAGATCAAACAAGACACTCATAACAGTCACACAACATTAAAACAGTCGCTGATCAAGTATGTAAACTTTTAAACTGAACTATTTGAGTATAATATGCAATCATTATTCTGTGTTGTGACTTATATGTAAGCATGTGTTATGTAAAATAGTTTGTTCAGAGCAGTACTAACTTAAACTAAGTTTTTTGGCTAAATACTAACATTAAGCAGATTTTGCGAGGGGTATTTGATCACATTCATTGTGCTCAAACTTTCTCTAGAGTTTGCAGACATGTAGTTTTGTTATTTGATCTCACAGTTTCACACTGAGATGTTTTCTAAACAGTACTGAAGGAATTCTCATCTATTCTGGACTAGATTCTTCATTTCCTTTCTTCTTTTCATTTTTCCCCAGGTAATCTATTTCAGATACCAGCTTTTGCGCCCTTATAAAGCTTGAGAAAAACCTAAACAACACTGTGGAAAATCTCCATGTGCAAATAACAAAGAAATAACAAAAGTAAGCCTCATTAACCCTCGTGCATTGTTCAATTCACTACCCTTTTGGGTTGTTTGAAACATCAAATAAATTAAACGTCTGTAAAAATGTATCAGATTTTTTTGCATAAATGTGTTAAAGATGCAGTGTGTAAATTTTAGCGACATCTAGTGGTGAGGTTGCGAATTGCAACATACGGCTCAGTCCACCGCTCACCTCTTGCTTTTGAAACACATAAGAGAAGCTACGGCAGCCGCCACCGGACAAACATGTCATCGTTTGAGACAACTTAGTAAAAAGGTTTGTCCGTTAAGGACTTCTGTAGAAACACGGCTGCACAAAATGGTGACTTCCATGTAAGGGGACCCTCTGTGTATGTACATAAAACGTCTAATTCTAAGGCAATAAACACATAACGATTCATTATGAAAGGTCTTTATCCACCCCTGATAATTTAGTTTTGTATATTATTTTGCATTTCTGACAAGAGATCCTTCTAAAAATTACACACTGCAACTTTAATCAACCTTAGTACTGATCAAAACTACCAAATGTTTAGAAAAAAACAAAAAATC
The DNA here is from genome assembly GCA_025389145.1 of Misgurnus mizolepis. Lineage (NCBI taxonomy): Eukaryota > Metazoa > Chordata > Actinopteri > Cypriniformes > Cobitidae > Misgurnus > Misgurnus mizolepis. Next base: position 26,173,875 of record JAIFKI010000020.1, read on the forward strand.
CAAAATTGTAACTTTAATTGCCAAGTTCATAAATGATGTCCCTGATTTGGGGAAAAACACAAAAAGTGGTTGTGGACTGGATTTTTTATTAATCTTTTTCACAGTCTTGGGGATGACAAAGATTAGTAAAAATTTCGGCTTTAATGCATTTTTAGTTTTTCTGCAGCATCAGATTTAATTTTTTTCTTCCTCATTTACTGTTCGTGGCTGTTTTTGACCCATTGACTTTCATTATAACCACATTTTTGATGCCATGACGCCATATAATCATGCATTCTTGACTTTTGGTGATTTATCCTTTTGGAAAGAGGTAAAATTTATAGTTTTACTGTTGATCACAACATGGCACCATTAACCCTTTAATAGGCCTGTGCAAGAAACAAAGCCAAGAAAGCTTGACCCAAAAATGGTTTAAATTATATCCGTTTTAACCCAATGCTTGGATGAAAATAGAACTCTTTTTTGGGTTAGCTTTGCATTTAAGTTCATGAGAAACATTTCATTTAAATGACCCTAAACTTTTGACTGGTAATGTATATAAAGACACACAAACACACATCTGTGTCTAATGATCCCCTGAGATTCTGCAGTTCATACACGTTTATGTTTTTCTCTGCAAGTGTGTGTATTGATCTCAAGCGTGTCGTGTGTGTTAGCGTGTTAAAGGTGAGGTCATGATCTCATACGAAACCATTTCATTTTCAATCTTTGTGGTGTTGTGAGAATGTTCAGTGTTCGTCTGTTGACCTCTTGCTGTCAGTCAACACACTCCCTGAAACACTAACTGTTGCGTCAGTCTGCGTGACTCCACTTAACAAAAATGCTAATAAATCATTTAAACCACATTAAAATCTCATCTGATCTTGCTTGAGAGGAATGCTACGCTGTACTAGCGGATGTATTAACAACCCCAAGACTTATTTGGATACTTAAAACATACTTAAAATGCTTGAATGTTATTGCATATCAAAGCATGTGTCATTTATTACAAAGAAGCACAAACACTGAAGATAAAACAATCCAAATATATTTAAATACGTAAAAATTTATATTACTCTTATGCATTTGGCAGACGTTTTCATCCAAACTTACAGTTTTATCAGTACACATGTACTCTGGGAATCGAACCCATGACCATTTGTGCGGCTGATGAAAGGCTAATGTGAACCCACCCTATGCAATACGCTAATGGGAACTTATTTGTTTGCAATTACTTCTCAGAAAGGTAAAGTTTGAAAAAAGTGTAATGTCATTTGACAGCAGATTATTTGATATTTATAGTGTGTATTTGAAGTGTCTAAACACTTATTGTGCCATTAAAAATCCATTAGCTCAATAACAAATAATTAAAGCCGACGTTACCTGTGTCCGTTGCCCAGACCTCTGTATGCCTTCTCTTGATCCTGCATATGATTGAGGCTCTGTGCCACAGACAGATATTGATCGTAGTACTTAATAGCCTCTTCAAAATCCCCCAGAGAGTCATAGCAGTCGCCCAGGTTACCGTAAGCACGTCCTCGATCAAGCACGGCCTCGTTCCCGCTGAGCTGCTGCAACATCGCCAACTGCTGCTCGAAATATCCAATGGCTTCCTCCATGACACCCATGTTCATTTTAGTGATGCCCATGTTACCGTAGACCTGCGCCTCCACGCTGGGGTCCTTCAGTTTTTGTCCCAGCTCGAGCTGTTCTTCGTAGCATTTAAAGGCCATGGTGTACTTCCCGAGGGACATGTAGACGGCGGCGAGGTGTCCGTGAGCTTGGCATTCACCTTGTATGTCTCCCAGCTCCTGATAAACCTCCAGTTCTTGGGTGTGGTACCCTAAGGCCTTGTCATATTTCTGCAGCATCCTGTAGGCTGCGCCCAACGCGGCGTAAGCGTTGGCTTCCATCTTGCGATCCTTGACTTGATGCGCCAAAGTCAGCTGCTGCTCGTAAAACTTGACAGCTCCAGGTACGTCCTTTTTACACAAAAAGATGTCGCCCAAGTTGCCCAAGGCACGGAATCTGGCCTGCGAATTGTTCAGGGACTGCGCCAAGGAAAGCAGGTACTTTTGGCACTCCTCCGCCTTGCCGTAGTCGCCTAGCGCCTTGAAGGCCAGGCCCAGGTTGCAGTAGGCTTTGGCTTGGCTCAACTTGTCGTGGAGGTCCTTAGCGAGTGCCAGGTCCTGCTCGTAATACTTTACCGCCTCCTGAAAGTTTCCCAGACAGTAGTGTGCATATCCTAGATTGTGACAGACCTTCCCCTCGCTCTCCATATCTTGGAGGTCCGGGGAGAGTCGCAGGTACTGCTCGTAGTACGGCACGGCTTGGGGAAACTCTCCCCGCGAGCAGTGGAAGTTACCCAGGTTGCCTAGGGCCCGTGCCTCGCTCTGAACATCTCTCAGCTCGCGTGCGATATTCAGATGATTTTGGTAATGTTGGAGGGCTCGATCGTGGGCTCCCAGAGCCTGGTAAGCCACCGCCAGGTTTCCGTGAGTGGAAGCCTGCGAGGCGCGATCGTTAACCTCCATGGAAATCTGAAGCTCTTGTCTGTGGTAGCGCACCGCCTGGTCAAAGGCGCCGAGGGCGTTGTAAGCGTTGCCCATGTTTCCGTACGCTCTTCCCTGGGCGGCGTAGTCATTAAGCTCCTGGGCGATGGACAGATGAGCCTTGTGTAACTTCAGAGCCGTTTCGTAGTCCCCTTTCATCTGGTGAATGATTCCTGTAAAGGAGAAAAGAATGGCATCATACGGCAGAACATTTATCATGCTTCACAGGAAAACAGAAATGGCTTTTCGATATCTTCCTTCCTCCATATATCTGGTAAAGCGACTACAGATTAGCTTTACATTTAAAACGGTCCTACACTACTAACATCAGAAGCAAATCCTTTCAAATGGAAAAAAAGACAAAATCAGATCTGATCAAAAAGCACTGAAGCTTGTAAAATATCTTTTAATTAAAAAGTTCTGCACCCTGACGATAACAATCAAAACAGGCTGTTTTTCTCTCTATCCCGAGAGAAGTCCTGGCAATTTTTAGCCCTCCCTACTGTTGTCTCACCACTTTTCCATAATACGATCATTACCGTCATAACATTACAGTCCCGCCTCTGCGGTTCAGCCTGCGAAAGGCCATGAAGCAGAGGATGGATGGAGGCTAATGAATACTTTTGATGGAAAATAAGTTTGCGGGGAACATTAATTGTGGTCCGCACCAGTTGGCTTCCCAATCTTAATGTGTTCTAATCGTCCCTTTCCTTTAAAAACCAGAGGGCTATTCGCTAAATATCAGGGATCAGGAAAACTGCTGGTACTGGTGGAAAACAAGACGTATCAACCCGAGACCTCTGTGGTGACATTTGTGTAATCGTCAGATGCCGAATGACCAGAAAATGAGCTCCGGAAGCGAGACGCCAAGAAAAATACGGTGATAAAAATATAGCGTGTAAGATGAAAGGTTTTTTAAAAAGATGTGGATAGAGTGGCTTGGCATCTCGGGAAGCATTTTTTTTCGGCCCGTGTGTATTTCGATAGTCTAATAGGATGTGGCAGGGGGCATGAGAATGGGTGAGGGGTTGCCCATCTGCTCACCGTTAATACTCGTGTGCCAAGGCAGGATTACCAGCATGTGGTAAATCCAATTAGATCCAGCGCCAAACTGGTATCCTGACACTAAAGGCCCATTAGAGAGCCCATCTATTCACAAACATTTCCGTAAAATAGCACCGGACTTCAGTGGCTAATTATCAATACTTAACCCCCTGATTCCTCATTCATCAACTCGAGACAAAGCATGTTAGAAGCGTGTTTAAAAATTATTCCTTAGAGACCCCAGCAGAGACGTGCGCCAGACATGAGTAACATTTTCGTTGTGCTTCAGCCATCCAACAATGAGAGGTTTAAAATGTGAAGCTTTGTAAATGATTGATCCTGAATGTGTCACACATCACAGGAAAACATTTAACTAAACAAGAATCTTCACATTTAAAAACAATGAGTGTGCGTTTACATACACAGTTTTAGGTCGATTATGCTTAATAAATTGATAACATGTCGGGTCAAGTAAACGCATAAACGTTTTTTATCAGGGAAAGCCCATAAACGGCAGAAGCAAAAAATAATTGGCACAGAAAGTTTTTTGCTCATTACCCTGATTTTGCATTGCATATAAACACCTTCACTAGCTTTCTCGTAGCTTTGTTCATGGAAAGTAGTTGGGATAGAAACTGTGAAAATTAAAGCTCATGTTACATGGTTACAGGTTCTGCAGACATGAGAAAAAATACAACAGCATATCTTAAGACTAGGGATGCAAAATTCTGGAAACTTTCCATGGAAATCACACGGGAATATATGGGAATTGTGGTACATAGATGAAGATGAGTCATGTATGTGATACAGTTTGTATAAATGATCCAATATTTATAAATCATTTCCTTTAATTCCTTAAGTTTCCAACTTGGAATTTTCCAAAATTCTTGAGCTTTGCAAACCTACTTGAGACAGATTTCCAGTCATTTTTTAAACAACTACATGTACTATAGGCGATGTTGTACTGCCTGCAAAAATAACCTGACAAATCTCTAAACCTTCTGCATAGCTGGTTTATTGATTTGCATGTAAAAACAAGAAAACAGGTTTCTGTAGTAAGCAGATTTTTTTGCTTTTATCTTTCAATACCGATTATAGGCCAATATACACTCACCTAAAGGATTATTAGGAACACATGTTCAATTTGTCATTAATGCAATGGTGTAATGGTGTGGGGGATGTTTTCTTGCCACACTTTAGGCCCCTAAGTGCCAATTGGGGATCGTTTAAATGCCACGGCCTACCTGAGCATTGTTTCTGACCATGTCCATCCTTTTATGACCACCATGTACCCATCCTCTGATGGCTACTTCCAGCAGGATAATGCACCATGTCACAAAGCTCAAATCATTTCAAATTGGTTTCTTGAACATGACAATGAGTTCACTGTACTAAAATGGCCCCCACAGTCACCAGATCTCAACCCAATAGAGCATCTTTGTGATTTGGGGGAACGGAATCTTCGTGCCCGGGATGTGCATCCCACAAATCTCCATCAACTGCAAGATGCTATCCTATCAATATGGGCCAAAATTTCTAAAGAATGCTTTCAGCACCTTGTTGAATCAATGCCATGTATAATTAAGGCAGTCAAAGGGGGTCAAACACCGTATTAGTATGGTGTTCCTAATAATCCTTTAGGTGAGTGAATAGATGCACCCCTAGTCTTGACAAACCTGTTGCATGATCCAAGGATGTTGCTATGTGGTTGCTAAGGTGTTTTTGGTGATTAATCATTGCTGGATGGTTGCTAGGGTGTTCCGGGATGAATACAGGATGAGTTACATCCCAAAGGGGCCTGGGATTTGTTCAAATCACTAACTCTAAGTATGAACAATACTAATAGTGATGTTTTACTCTGTAAGCGGCACTAATAAGTAAGCTAAAAACAAATATGCTGAGCTGAACAATTTAGCAATGCGCTCCTGTCAGTACATAAATACTCCCTACTGTTTGTGAATTAATAGCCGTCCCTAATGGGCGCAAACTAATGAATCATTTATACAATTTAGGTATTAGCAGCTAAAACAGTCACCACAGAAGGACTTATCATCCGTCTGAGAATGAGGTCACGCTTACAGAAACATATAAGAGGATTAGAGGGCCATCGGCGGACGCTGCGGGAATACATATGGACATCGTGTAGAAGTTATATCTTCAGGGTTGAAAGGGTGGTGTTAGAAGAGGCCTTGGGGCTGATCGGAGGTCAGTGAAAAGGTTAAAACTCAAATGTAAGTAGTGAATTATAATAGCAATGCTTCAGTATATGACCAGAGGAGATGCAGGCTGTGAGCGGCTCTGTCTACATTAGCGCTGGGATTTTGATGATATTTTGCCAGCTACTATATGGGACAAGTGATGGGCAGCCCTTCAAACAAACATTAAAATAACTTCCTCCTTAGGCGTCCGTCTCGCTTGCATGCATGCGAAATGCAGTAATTTAATCTTTAAATGGGTTCCACCCCAAATGACTTAGACGCTACAACTTTATTTTATTTTCACAGGCAACGTCCTACTTGAAGTCATTACTTGGCCGCCTCTTTCAAGCGCTTCACTTCTGTAAAGGCTGAATGAATTATCTTTAGCATTGATTCGCTATCAGAGATGTTGACAGCTAAATAAAGTCAATCACTTGAGCAGTCTTTAGATATGTGTTCAATTTTTAATAAGAGTAGATTTAATAATAGAAAGGCTTTACTTTGATTAAATGTCATAATTGTGTGATGCATATCATCCATCGTATAACAAGCTTCTGTCCATCAAATAAATGAAAAACGACACCCTGCAGTAGGATAATGAAAATATAAATCCCTTTCATTCTCTAGGCAGAGAAACAGATATTTTAATGATAACGCATATAAGGATGTATAGCAGCCATTTTAAAGGTGGGAGGGAAGATCTCAAGTGATGAGACCCTTAAAGGCCATGTACTGCAGGGCTAGTCAACTGGCAGCCCGCCAGCCAAATTCGGCCCTCCAAGCAACTTTATTCATCCCGCCAGTCATCCTTGTCTAAAAATCAGCCGCCTTTCAACTGTAAATGACAAATGACGGCCGATAAACCGGAAGCAGAGTCGGAAATGGGCTGCGTGGGATGCCAACCATCTGCGGGTGCGTTATTTTTGGATCCAATTTGAGCTTTGAATGCATTGAAAAAATAAACTTGCGCAAGTATACCGCATGTGACGCGCCGACCACAAGTGATGTATTTCAGTGTGTTCCAATCCAAACACTGCGTGCAAGATGAAAATTATTCATCCTTTTTTGTTTAACTTTATCAGTAACACTTTAATCCTTTATAGAAAAACGATTGATTACTGATAATAAGTAAATTATAAAGTAAAAATACATTCGTAGATTGAAGCCTCTTGCGCTGGAATGAGCTTCTCTCCCATGTTGACAAGGATTTACGATTAAACTGAAATTTCATTGCGACTGCCACTAGGGGGCGAACTCAGACAGTCGCATCTGAATGTAGTGTACAATAAAAAGGCGGTTTAGCCTATATATCTTTAAAATATTAAAACAGAAAACATGAAGTGCAATTTTAGTCATTAGGAGAAGACTGACTACAGGTATATGTTGGAAATAACAGTTATAAACAAAAGAAGTTTAAGAGCTCTGCATTACAGTTAGTGCTATACAAAAATACATGTGCTGATTTTTTACACTTTTTATGTGCAATGTTCATAGTTGAACTATTAACATTTGGCTCTTGCAATATTAAAACTGCAATAGTTTTTAAAATAATAAAAAGGAAAATGAGTTTTCAGTAATTAAAAGGCAAAATACTGCATACGAGATATGCATCTTTTTTGAAAAAAGGCAAAGCAAACATTGTAAAAGTCAACCGAGCATTATTACCTTTTCATTTCTAAGTGATCATATTATTTTCTTAGTGTTTATCTTTCCTTTCTTGGTACATAAAATTGTTTATATTTCGAATTTGTTTTTTTACTATGTGCTCCTTATTTCATTTACTGGGGTTTGTAAGGTAACACGATTTAAATGTTTTAATACATAAAAATATACAAATGGATATATATTTTAGAAACAGGTCCCTCACAAAAAGTTCACCATATCTGGGGGTCCTTGACATCTAAAGTAAAAAAAACAGTTTTAGAGCACCCAGTGGCAATTTTGGGAAAATGCTTACGGGAAGCAAGAAAAGCTTACAGGAACCTTTTTGAAAAATTACTTTGGAAGACTTGGGACTTTGAGACCACTCTTTTATGTCTTTTGTCACTTGTGTCCGGTGTTAGGTGCTGTGTTGGTGTATTCCCACCAGCCTCGGTAGTGGCGGCAAAAACTCGTTATTTGCGCGTAGTTGGACGCTCGAACACATGCTCCGGTCTTTCATAAATGTAATTGGCTAGCTTTGCCTAGGTTATTTGCATAAGGCGATCTGATTGGCTGATGCACGCGTTGCTGATTGAAAAGTTGAGACATTTTTAACTTCTGCCACGAGCAACGGCACTGACGCGGCGCCGACAGATCCACAATTCAGTTCGGCAACGCATGATGTCACCCATTAAAACTGAATGGGAAGCGTTAACGCTTACGCCCCGCGTAAATTACCTAAAACATACATACACAGTGTGTGTTTGAAATGACATAATCGTCTTCTGCGTTTTTCTGGGGTGCATTTAACAGGTCCCCAAAACTCGAGAATAACAAGAGATTTAAAGCTCATAGCAGACATGCACGAGTAATGTTTCGCCTCATAACACTCACTTGTGACTGGCTGAATTTGGCATTGGGTCAAAAGTGTGGGGACGAAAACCCATTTTCCTAAAAGTGACACAATGCTTTTAACTGTTGAATAACCATGTACGTAAGCAAATACATTACATACACACAATACTAAAGAGAAATCAACAACAGAACCACTCTGGTTGGTTTGGTATTTGGAGAACATGTTTCCTACGGAGGAAACGACTCAAAACCACACTTTTGAAAGCACTAAAACAAGTATTTTGCCCTGTTGGTCTGATGCTGGTGACTTGAATGACCTGCCTTCCCGTCATCCTCCTTACATTTATACTCGCTGAGTTATCTAACAGAAACCAAGACTGCACACAGAGTGAGAGCAATAATAAAATGTGGATGACAGAAAATAAAAAATGAGTACGGCTATATATTTTAGCAGTCATGTCAGTTTAAAAAGCTATTTTCTTTTGTTATGATTTCTGCCATTCCAGTCTCGTTCCTCTCGAGCAGTCGAACGCTAACTGGGCCTGATGATTTATAGCTCCGAGCCGGAGCTTTGAAAAGCTCCAGGGAAAATAAGGACAATCAAATGACAGACTTTAAACACAGGGAGGTTCTTGCGAGGTTTGGGTCAGCTTTGTTGTTGGCTTCAGACGAATGTAAAATAGTCGAAAAATTGCGAATGGCTGGCAAGACGCATGAATTTTACAGTAAGTCTTTGGGAATAGCTTGTGTTCTACTTTCGGCTCGGCAAAATGCGGTTTGAGTTTCTCACCGGCCACATAAACACTGTTGATAAACACCCTGTTTAACATTTAAGAGTGACTTTCGGCTTCTTGCCATCGAGATTCTTTGCAGTTTTTCATGAATGATCTATTTTGGACTTATCCAGCGTTTCCTCTATTACTGGTGGTTTGGGCGCAATCCACAGCGAACTGGAGACGAAACTAAATGGCCGTCTGCGGAAACAGAACCTCAAACGTGATCTGCTTCGGTACCAACCGTCAATATGAAACATTAAAAAGGCTTAACGTTTATTAACCCCACGTTAAAGCAGTTTTAACCACTCTTTAAGCAACATCTTACCCTTTAATTTAAAAGGTTGTTAGCACCCTGAAGTAAAACCGTTTCGCAAGTGCTTACCACAAACTGCGATGCTTAAAGTAAATGTGCCAAATAATGCAGCGCTACAGAAATAGTTTATTGAAACACAGCACATGGTGACAAATCCACAGATGGACAAGAAATTTCTGTCATCATTTACTCACTCTCATGTTTTTACAAACCTGTATACATTTCTTTGTTCTGATGAACACGGAGGAAGATATTTTGGGGAATGTTTGTAACCAAACCGATTAGAGGCCCCATTGACTTACATAGTAGAATAAAATAATACTATGGAAGTGAATGGGGCCTCTGATCGGTATACTGACATTAAAAAAGCGTGTTTTTGCTCCCACCCAAATGATGGGCATTTTGGAAATGGTGTAATAAAAGATCTTTGGGGTATTTTGAGCTGAAACTTCACAGACACATTCTGGGCACACCTACGACTTATAATGCATACTGTAAAAAGGCCAAAATAGGTGCCCTTTAAAAAAAACTGTGTACCGTGTAATGCTCTGTAAGTCACTTTGTATAAAAGCATCTACCAAATGCATACATGCAAATGTATATTTTTGTATTTGGGTGACGTGACGGTAATTATTTTGTGTCTGTATGGTTTGATAAAATGTGAAAGGGTTAAAATTTCAAAATAAATGTGCAGATTACCAAGTCTAAAATTTATTTTATTTAATTTTGAAAGAATATTTGGGGATAATTGCAAAAATATCACTGTAGTGTAACCGGTCTTTGTCAATTGGTGTAACTAGTATTTTTTTTAATAAAAATATAAATATATTCATAAAAAAATGTGGAATACAATATAATCATCTAGTTTAGTGAAATATGTTTTTTTACATACATTTTTACATCATTTGTCAAAAATTATTTAGAAAACAGAGCTGTTTTCAGCATATGTCCGGACAAATATTACAAAAACGCATTCAAATTTACATTTAAAAATAAGTAATTAAATTTTATTTTAAAATTGATTTTTATGATTAAACTTGCATGGCATCAAGGTGGGTAAAATATTTCATATTTCTCATTCTTTGGCACAATTGGCGGTTACACCATTTGACATTTTCAGGTCCATTAAGTCTTAACTTTCATAAAAATGGTGCAAATGTATTTTTTATTGCATAAAATTAACATAAATACACTATGTGCATTGATATAAACCTGATGCATGCTTTAAGAACAGATTTTTGAATTTATCATCTTGCCAAACGGTTTTTGTCACTGACACATTTACTATAGTTAATACCCTAGATATGACAGAGCGCTTGAACCTTACCATAGTAAATATTAAAGTATACTATAGTGTATATATATATATATATATATATATATATATATATATATATATATATATATATATATATATATATATATATATATATATATATATATACTGTTTATATTGTTTTCTCATTTCTATGTAAAGCACTTTGAATGACCTCTGTGTATGAAATGTGCTATAAAAATAAACTTGCCTTGCCTAAAGTGTACTAAAGTAATTTTTCATGAGGGATATTTACCAAAATTACCAATAGTAAAATTATGTAATGGTTATGTAATATTGCATTAAGTTATTGACCTAAAGGCTTTAAGCAAACAATAAAACTCTTACTCTTGAAGAGAAGATGAAAAGCAAGTATTCATTACTTTAGAGAGGAACATTTGTGGCAAAGCAGCTGCGAAGCTTAAATGACTCAGAATATTAAACTAAGAAAAAAGAAATTAGATAAACCAGCTAATATCCTGCCTACAGCTATAGAGAGTAAAAAATGAATATCAATAACGTGTAATGCTCTAAAACAAGAACCACTAGAGAAATCCCACACACGCTTTCATACAGCCGACACACAGACATGATCCTGTTCTCACGCCGAAGACAGCGGTGTGGCGATGGCCTGCGGGGGTCTCGTGTGAAGAGAAAAGCCTCCGGTTACCGTCCACTCAGCACAAAACTCACCCGGGATCAAATTCACATGACTTATGGATTAAATATCGCAACAACATCCAAACTCAAAACCTCTTTAATAAACGATGAGCAGAGGTGAAACACTAAAGCACTGCTCTCCAGCATCCCACCTGAGGGAGACGAGAGCTCAGAGATGTTTGCTGCACTTACATGAAGGAAAGATGTTTCAGATGTGTGAGCAGGTCGGAGGTTTGTAAACAAAACTTTACATTTACTTATAATAGCAATGACTTCATGAAGAACAGATGCAAAGTGTGACATTTTTTCATGTAAATTTGACTCTTCTGTTTAGGTTCAGCCATTTCACTTTAATGCCAATTAATTTTATTAGTTATGTACAAATGTTATTAGTAAGTAATTCAAATGCCTTATTTTCACAAATGTCACATTTCAATGGCATTTAAAGAGGACATTTCACAAGACTTTTTTTAAGATGTCAAATAAATCTTTGGTGTCCCCAAAATTCCATATAGATCATTTATTATAACATTTATTATAATAATTTGCTCAGGTGTGAGCAAATATGTGCTGGGGGTTTTTGTGTCCTTTTAAATACAAATGAGTTGATCGTTGCACATGGCAGTGCCGTGGTTAGATTGTGCAGATTAATGGCAGATGAAGATCCCCTTCTGACATCACAAAGGGAGACAAATTTTTAATGAGCTATTTTTCCACATGTTTGCAGAGAATGGTTCACCAAAACTAAGTTACAGGGTTGATCTTTTTCACATTTTATTGGTTGAGAGCAGCACCGGGGTTTCCATTATAGCACTTAAACATGGAATAAAGTCCGATTTTCATGATAAGTCCCCTTTAACGAATCTATCTTTCACATGTTTGTTCATCTTTTGCATGCTTGTTTATTTATTTTTTTGCCAAAACTCTCTAAATCCACTTTTTTAGATAAGCCATGGTTGTAAATCACTAAAGCCCAGAGTATTGTCGCAAACAGTCGAATGCCCGAGCCTTGCAAAGCATAGTTTGCATTTGCATAATGCAATGCATCTCCTGGGCTACATACTACTTTTTCCTGTACGCCCATGCGTGACCTACGCATACAAGGTAGACACCGGCTACGTCCGAAACCGCCTACTTCCATACTATAAAGTAGGCATAAAGCAGTAGGCAAGGTGAGTAGTGTGTCCGAATTCATAGTATTCAAAAAACACGAAAGGCGAAAAGTGGTATTATCCAACGAAGACGACGACATAGGGACGTTGTTTTGTTATAAAAATACCTGAAAGCAGTAACGTGGCTTAATTTTAATGCAAATACATACAGTATATTAAACAGCTGTCCCTTGTGTTTAAATTGCGCTAGTTTAACGTCATTCCAGCTAACGACTTACTTCTTGTTATGACAAAGTATGTCACGTTATGTATCAACATGGCGGATGTAGTACCTCCGAATTCATTCATACTATCCATTAATCATACTATTTAGTATCTACGGTCGATGAGTAGGTACTTCATTTAATTCAGTAGCTACTGTCACAGTATGCGATTTCGGCGCAGCCCTGGTTACAAAAACCCGATGGTACATGTATACTGCACGCATACAATTATGATAAAAACATTTGCGTCACACGTATGCCTAAAAACAAAACTGTATTTCTAGCTTAGGGTGCAAGTCGAAACATTGCAAATGTTAAAAGTCAAAATTCAAAATGTAAACATGAAGAAAGTGAACCACACATTAGGGGGCGCTGTGATGCATGCGTCTCCCACATTTTAAAATTACTTTCAGGCTTAGCTTAGGTTGTTATTATTAACGTATTGTCCTACAAACAATCATAACTTAACATACGAAACACTGTGAGCACAATATTTATTATTCGGTGCACACACTGCAGTGAAAAATCACTTAGGTACACATTAAAGATATCGATGTCAAAAGCTAATAAAAGGTGTTTGTTGAGTAAACATGTTAAACTACTAAATAAACATCACAGCTTTAATATTAAATATCAGCTGACATTCTCATTCCTCCTTTGACAACATGATCAATTCATGCACTATTTCAGATGTAAGCATGGCATGAGTTTGTTAATTTTATAAATGTTACTGTTCATTCACTTCATCTAGTGGTTAATAATTCTGATTGATCACATCGAGCCGCTGGCTGTCCGGGCCACGAGGGGCTTGAGATGTTGAGGAAATCTTTGCGTTTTCAAACCCCTGAATCCACAGAGGATATACAGTACAGCATTACTGACAGTCAGTGTATCTTATCTCAGCTACATGAATTCTGGTCATTACAATATTTACCTTCTGTGAAGTAAAAGCCTTAGAGATGGCTGATCTTATAATCTAGTCATATTTCAAATACACAATTCAAATATCTCAAATGCTTTCAATGCATATTCATAACAGTTAAATGTAAAAAAGAAAACAAATCTTTTGCTTGTCTTTCCAATAAAAATCACCCACCAATGCCCTGGCAACCACTCAGAACACCTTAGCAACCACATCATATATTTAAAAGCACCCTTTGCAAATACATTTAGCATCACCTTTTTACAAAAGTAAACAACACTCAAAACTAGATTTAGTTTTACATAAGACCGGCTTTAAATGTTGTGTTCCCTATCCAGTGCTTTTCAAATTTTTTGGCCAAATTTGTCTTTTTCGAGTTCATCTACTTATTGGAGAGCATAAAGCGTTACGGCTCAGATTGATGGAGCGGGCGTGAGATTGGAGCAATAAAAGTCAGGAGTGAGAGATTGGACGGGCTTTGAAACACTCGGTTTTGATGGCCTCCATTTATCCACCGTACGGTTCACACACTGGTGTGCACACGGGTGCGAGAAGCCTGCTGTGATTGGACGCTTTTCATTCTAGATGACTTATCAGAGTTATTAAAGCACTAAACGGGAAATAAAACTAATATGTAATTTATGAATATTAGTTTTGTTTTATGACACACTTTTAAAAATAAAGGTGCTTCATGATGCCAGACAAGAAACAGTTCTGGCTGCATGGTTCCATGAAGAACCTTTCTGTTTCATTTTTATGAGTGAATATATACTGTACACCCTCTTACCCAGGTTAGATGAAGCTCGTCCCTCTGCAGCCCGGTCCTTAAGGCCTTCAGCGATGCTTAGCTGTTGTTCGTGGTACTGCTTTGCCCTCTCGAGGTCCTGCATACATCGGGCGGCGTGACCCAGGCCCGCATACGCCCTCATCTCAATGCTCTTCTCCTCAAGCTCCTGGGCGAGCTCCAGCACATGGGTATGGTAAGACATGGCCTTGTCGAAGTTACGTCGATAGTGATAAGCGCTACCCAGGTTGCTGTATGCTCGAGCCTCCTCCCGTTTGTTGCCCAGGGTCTTGGCGATACTCAGGTGCTGTTCGTGACACTGCACGGCGTTGTCGAAGTCTCCCATGGCGATGTAGACGGCTCCCATGTTGCCGAGCTCGCGTGCCTCTGAAAGCTGATCTTTAGACTGTTTGGCAAGCAGGACGCATTGCTTGTGACTGGCCAGGGCGTTGGGGTAGTCACCGATGGCTGTGTAGACGTGACCAAGGCTGCTGAGAGCGGAGGACGCTGCCTGTGGAGAATTTGAAATAAAAACACGATAAGCCAGAGAAAGATATTGATTATGTGTGCATCAATTACACAGTCATTTAAAAGAAATTGTGACAAAATAGACAATATACAACAAACAGTAGCTGCGTTTCCATTACCCTTTAAATTTTGCAAATTGAAACTGTGATACACCCAAAATACACCCAATAGAAACAAATACTCCATATATAGGAAAAAGAAGTGTTCATACTCGCATGAGGTGGTTTGTCAGGCAATTCGAAAAATAAATATTCTGCAATTCTTCAAAAAAAGAAATATTCTGTAATTCTGCAAAACTGCATTCAACGGTCACCTGGCGTACTTAAAAATCACATGATCATTCATTAAAGATGCGAAATCGCGTCCTATAACTTCCCAGAAACAACCCATAGCTTTTATTGCCATTAATGCTAGGATAACATGCCGACATCTCCAAATAATGGCTAGTGTGGTGGTTGTGACAAATTGTACGCAAACTTACCAAAATCCTTAGCCATGATTTTTGGAATGACTTATTGTGAGAGGAAAAAAAATATGCATAACATCAGGAAATAGACACGTCTTCATTTCAGAATCATTTCAAAAACATTGCAGAAGTTTTGCGCACATTTTTAATGAAAACTGGCGGCCGGTGTCAGTGCTAATGCTAGACTTTAAACAACTCTACAATTTTACTTTTCTTTACATCATGCCAAACAAATGCTCTTAAAAACATACTTTATCAAATTACAATTCATTGTACGAGAAAAACAACATTTCAAATTAAATATACCCGAGTTGGTCAGGATTTCAATGTTTTGGTGACCTTAACTGTGATAAATATGACTGTAAAACACAGCCACTTTTATATCTATAAACCAATTAGACAAAAATGTCTCCTCAAAACAAACAAAACTGTTGTGTTGACTGTCTGCATCCCATTATGGAGTCATTGAGAACAGCATGCCATGCAAAAACTGCCCAGCCGTGAAATGTGTGTCTGTTAAAAACAAAACCCGTGAAAGCACTTGAGTCAAAATCTTTGCTGATCTCTCACAAAACCCCTAAAAATATGCTGAAGCCCAGAAGACTCAAAAGACAAAACCTGTCACAGTACTGTAGATGTGAAGACACAAACAACTCGAGCAGAATCAAAGTCAGATCACCACTGATATGAGCTTTATAAACCAGAGAGGTTTTATTACAGTAAGAACTCTGTAGACAGCAATACAGTTTATATTTTCCTGCTGCTTTACAAACAACGAAAGACATCAGATTAAAAGCTTGAATATGTGATCTTACACTGGCCTTGATGTTACATTGAAAAATCTCCGACATCCCAACTAAATCCACTGAATAAAACACAACCACATGTACAGTAAAGATATCCACAGTACATTATTTAGAGAGTAAGAGCAATGGGCGCTCTCTCAGTGAAGTGCCGGGACAGATGCCCTGAATGGACAGAAGGTAAAACGCTTCTTTTTGGGGCATGCAGACAAAAGACAAACCTGCAGATCTCGGCCAAGCCAAAGACTGCGTCTCCAAGTTTCCCAGCACTGCCTGGAACCAATTCCCTACAGACATGAAACCTTGCAGCAGTTTAAAGGCTCTGCGCCATGTTACACAGCCAGGCAATTACCCTCCATCAGGAGAAGGGCTTCTTATGTTCTGAGATATGCTATCGGTCTGGTGTGTCCACGTGTGCTCTCTGTTTGAAGCTCGGGAGATTCACTCGAGCTCAAAATCACTGCACAGAAGCCTAACTTTACTTCCAGTACGGTCTACAGACCATTGTCAGGCCAAGACAAAGGGGATATACTGTAAGAGGGGCATTAAGAAAAAATGACATAAATAATAATTTGCACAACATTAAAACATGGTTTTACTGGTTTCACAAACAAGGCTTAGCTAGAGCATCTTTAATAAACAAGTCTTAGAAAAAGATGTTACTGGTGTGTATATTGAGACAAATCAATGTCACTGGCATATTTTAAGATCTGTCACTGCAAGGCATTTTCAATTGGGAAAGCTCAAACGCGTGTCTTAGTCTAGGACTAGCCTTAAGCACTGTTTGTGAAACCAGGGAAATAATTATTAAAAAAATGAAGACATACTCGTTTTTTAGGATTCTATACTTATTTATATTTAAAGGTGCAGTGTGTAATGTTTAGAAGGATCTCTTGACAGAAATGCAAAGTAATATACAAAACTATGTACAAAGACCTTTCATAATGAACCGTTGTGTTTATTACCTTAGAACGAAAACTTATTATCTACATTAAAAGAGGGTCCCCTTACATGGAAGTCGCCATTTTGTGCCGCCATTTTTCTACAGAAGCCCTTAACGGACAATTTGTTTTACTAAGTTGTTTCCGAGGATGACATGTTTGTCCGGTGGCAGCTACCGTAGCTTCTCTATGTGTTTCAAAAGCGAGGGGTGAGCAGTGGACTACGCCATTAGTTGCAATTCGCAACCTCACCACTAGATTTTGTTATTTATGTATAAAAATATGAATAGGAGATCTATCAACAAATGAAATATATTGAAAAGTGCTTTATAGGTTGCAGAGGACATTTATTAAAAAATGCAAGAAATGTGAGGTAAGCCAATATAAGAATTCAATTCCAATGATTTTACATTGATTTTATTAAAGATTCATTCACTTTGCGACAATTTATTGTTATGGCCTGTAACATATATGACAGTGAGTACCAAATTATTTAAATGATTAAAAATATAACCTTTTGAAAAATAATGACTTTAGACACCAATTGTACCTGCAATTATATAATCACTCATACTGTATCATATATGTGACCCTGGACCATAAAACCAGTCATAAGTCGCACACATATTTGACGCAATAGCTAACAATACAGCGTATGTGTCAAAATTATAGATTTTTATGCCAAAAATCATTAGGATCATGTTTCATGAAGATATTTTGTACATTTCTTACCATAAATATATAAAAAATGTATGAATCATTAGTAATATGCATTGCTAAGGACTTCATTTGAACAACTTTAACTCTTTCCCCGCAATTGACGAGTTATCTCGTCAATTAAAAAAAAAAACATTTCCCTGCCAATGACGCTTTCCTGACGAGTTTTTGATGGTAATCTATAATTCTGCTGTTATACACTAGATGGCTCTTACCCAATTTATAAAAAAACTGAAGCAAAAATGAATTTAATTAATTCTAAACTCGTGTATGTTTTGATAATCTTTCTGAATCTGATCTCTAACAAAATTACTTTACAAAAATGCAATTATTTCAGCTTTTTACCCAAACTGTGGTATTTTTTAAGAAACTTACCCATATTTAAGAGGTTATTAAAAGAAAACAAATGATTTTTTTTCCTTTTTGTTTTTTGTTTGAAAGCAGAGGGTCTGTTCTTTCATTTGATATAATTGTATGTTTATATATTTATAGAAGAAATTCCTGAAAGGCATTTTGTTGAAACATTTCAAAAAAAAAAAAAAAAAAAATCGCTGGCGGGGAATAAGTAAAAGGCGATTTTCTCAATATTATGATTTTTTTGAACCGTCAGATTCCAGATTTTTCAAATATTGTCCTAACAAATTATACATCAATGGAAAGCTTGATTATACAGCTTCAGATGATGTCTAAATCTGAATAGTCCAGGGTCACATATACTCAAAAAGTTGATACAGTCAAAAAGTTATTGTTCATAATATCACTGCTGATCCTAAGAGCCGACTGTGAACCTTTTCTTTTTAATAATGTCAAATGTGTGATCTTCTGGATCACAAGTTAGTTCTCTAGTTGACAAACGCAACCCTTAAACACATACATGTGACATGCACACTTCAGTGAACACTAATGATCTGATCACTTACTCCTGTTTCTATTGTTCCTGCACTTCATTCTTTTACAATTATGCCTTTAACCGCTATTGTTGTGTGTCCTAGCAGCTATTCATCTGCGGCTTTGCAGTTTCAGATCCGTGGAACGGTTACCTTGGAAACCCCACTGGATTTCTGTTAGAGAGCCGTTCACTGAGAGAGCCAATTTTCGACAAAGAGGGATTTTACACCCCCCTCTCTCGCTGATTTTCTCAAGTCAGCTGCCTGCTTGCATGCGTGCGTGTGTGCGTGTGTGCATGTGTGCGATTGCTGGCGCAGCACGTGTTCACGTCTTCACACGCCGCCATGCACACTGACAGGAGGTCTGTGGGACGAGAGAGCCACATTCACTTTCATTCTCTCTCTCCTGTCACAGAAATGGACACGTTGACAAAACCTTTTGCTCTTTGCTCAGGTTCAGATCAGAGGTCGTGGAAAAGTCTTGGACATCTTAACTTCAATAAAAGCCACCAGCAGGGACGTCTTTAAACTGACACTATAGATGTAAACCTCACCCTTAGTTAGTGAGACGTCTACTGACCCATCAACATCACTAAACTCATATATGAAGGTGAACATAGATGGTTTCCTTCAATGACTTTATCACAAATATCTACATTGTGTCATAAAGATAAAACATCCCAAGAGCAACCTTTGAGCAATGAAACTATCTCATTTCCATTTTCAGCACATGGTGCCATATTTTCTCATATTAAAAGTGCATTTTGACTCATTTTTATCCAGATAATTGCCTATAAAAGATCTGAGTCACTTATCGAGTCCCATACTTCATTGGCATGTAAAGAGGTTTTTGTTTCACTTCAAAAAGCACAAGTAGCACTGCCAAGTGATGACAGTGAGGATGAGGTATCATAGTGATAAAGAAGATCATTGAGACAATCTGGCAGGGAGAGAGAGAGAGAGAGAGAGAGAGAGGATGGAAATGATGATGAAGATGAAGATTTTGTGTACATGCTGGTCCTTTTGTGTGCGTGTGTCAGGGGTGGGCAACACAGGTTTAGAGATTAACATTTATGCATTTGGCAGATGCTTTTAACCAAAGTGACTTACAAGGTAGACATCTTCATCAGTATGTGTGTTCCCTGGGTTCGAACCCATGACCTTTTGCACTGTTAACACAATGGATCTTAGATCAATGGACCGTCCACATGTTAATAGCTAACTTTATGCAGTACATTAAATAACAGCACATCTGGTTTATTGGTCCTGTAGATGACACACATTTGAAGATGACTACCGAGCACTGATGTTTGTTGCTGTCCCAGTAACACAAAAGTATGTTTAACAGGACCGCACACACATTTGTGTCGGTGTGAAGTATGTTTCTGCCTTATTGACTCCAAATGTGAGATTTAAGAGCAGGGATTTCTTTCATCTCAACTTGTTAGGCGTCTTGCTCTCCTTGACTAGCAGCTGTACCCGGTCTCTTTCCTCTACAATCCCTCACAAACACATACGGTAGGAAGTGCAGCCGGTCAACAATATCTGTGAATAAATATACTCTCCTCCCCGGTGGACCGCAGCTATCCGCCGATCCACTGGCAGGACAGAGTGTTTTTCTTGGGAAAGCATGAATCACGATCTTCACACACATTACACACGGACACATACAGTAGTACTGGCAAAGTCATTTATAGTGAAACAACACTGAGAAACAAAGAGAGGACTACAAAGGGGTTTAATAGTGGCCTTCTTTTCTCTAAATGTAAAAAAAAATACTTCACTTCCTTGAAACGTCTTTAAAAGATATAAGGTCATCTTAACTGATATACCTGATCAGTCCAAATATTCACATTTACTAAATGGATCAATGACGTAACGTTAATTATTTTGTTTTCGTATGGTTCAATTAAATGTGAAAGGGTTAAAATTTCAAAATTAATGTGCAGATTACTTGCATACATTTTCTGTTTTGAGGACCGGTGTAACCGGTCTATGTCAATTGGTGTAACTAGTATTTTTAAAATGAAAATATAAATATATTCATAAAAATGTGGAATAAAATATAATCATCTAGTTTAGTGTAATCTAAATTATATTGATTTTTTTTTATTTAATCTAAGATTTTTGGTCAAAGATTATTTAGAAAACAAAGCCGTTTTCAGCATATTCAGGACAAATATTAAAACGCATTAAAATTTACATTTACAAATAACTAATAAAACGATACTTTAATTTTTTTTTTTTGATGATTATGTTTACATGCCATCAAGGTGGATAAAATATTTAATATTTCTCATTCTTTGGCGCAATTGGTGGTTACACCATTGACATTTTCAGGTTCATTCAGTCTTAACTTTCATAAAAATGGTGCAAATTTTTTATTGCATAAAATCAACATAAATACACCATGTGCATTGAAATAAACCTGATGCATGCTTTTAAAACAAGTTTTTTTTAAAAAGATTTTTGAATTTCTCATCTTGCCAAACCGTTTTTGTCACTGACCCAAATACAATCTTATATTCATTATTATTTTCATGAATAGTGTAGGAGAACGGACAGAAAACGATTGAGGATCTGATATGCCCCCCCCCAAAAAAACATTAACATTTTGACAAGCAGCAATAATTATAGTTTGCATTAGAATATAAAAAGGTATAATATAAAAATATTGAGAAAATTGCCTTTAAAGTTGTCCAAATGAAGTCCTTAGCAACACATATTACTAATGATAATTTTTTTTTTTGATATATTTACAGTAGGAAATTTACAAAACTTCTTCATTGAGCATGATCTTTACTTAATATCCTAATGATTTTTGGCATTAAAAAAGACCATTTTGACCCAAACAATGTATTGTTGGCTATTGCTACAAATATACCCGTGTGATTTATGACTGGATTTAATAATAGATAGATGTGCAAATTATTTAAAAAAAAAAATGTGCAAGAGTCTTCGTAAGCAGTTACACAAATAATCTCAAAAATGAAACAAAAAATGAAATAAACCTGATGCATGCTTTAAAACAAGTTTTTTTAAAAGATTTTTGAATTTCTTCTCATCTTGCCAAACCATTTTTGTCATTGACCCAAATACAATCTTATATTCATTATCATTTTCATGAATAGTGTAGGAAAATGGACAGAAAATGATTGAGGATCTGAGTATGTCCCAAAAAAACCACATTAACAAAGCTTCAAAAGGCACAATGTTAGTATGCAATAACATGCATTTTGGACAAGCAGCATTATAGGGAATTATAGTTTGCATTAGAATATTAAAAGGTACCGTGGTAAATTTCCATTTATGCATTTAGCAGATAGAAGATACATTTATTAACATGTGTGTTCCCTGGGTTCGAACCCATGGCTTTCTGCAGTACTCAAGCTCATGGTATTACCGTGGTATCTCAGACATGCTACCATGGTACGACCCTTGCATTTTTCAGTACTTTAATATAAATCTGATTATCATGTAACAAAGCAACAGGGTATTAAAATCACTTTACCATGGTACCACCTGTACTTATTTGTGAGGGCACACCTTTTAAAGCACTTGGCCACAGCCCCGACTGAAGTTTAACTTTAAACCATGTGTTCATTTTTGACACCAGCAGCTTCTAATAATTGGACTGTTTCACACTGGCTAAATGATTAATTCGGAGGTTAATGATATTGATCGTGAGCCTATCAGGAGCGTCTGGGGAAATCCGTGGCATGACAGAGTAAGATGGAGGCAGGTGGGAGCACAGTGTCCAAATTAAACAGACAAATGAAGACATAACCATAGGAGGCCATATTGGGCAAACCATTAAGCCTTCCAGTCGAATGTTTAAATAATTACGCAATTTACCAAATGAATTAATTGCACCATCTATTCATCATATCGTGAGGAATTATTAAGCATTAGAAAAAAGCACTTCCACAAGCTCCGAATTACTGCCGGTTCGATACGGACTTCAGTCGAATCAATATAACATCTCCAGGCCGGATCTATATGGGGAACGCCATACAAAGTGCATCTAAGGAAGAAGAGAAGATAGTGAAGTCATTAATAAGCAGCGCGTGAACGACAAACAGATCAAAGTGACGCAGGGCTCCGGTGGAAGATCTTCCTACTGACAGCTGCTACAGAAACAAGATGCAGAATAAAATCCTGCTTTAAATGACCGTCTGTGAAGACACGTGAGCTATCTCAGCACTATAGATGTGACACTTCAGGCACAAATTTAAATTGAATTGCGAATGTATTTATCACCAATACACAATCTAAACCATCCTAAACCCCTGATGTAAGACATCAAAATATATCTGTCTATACTCATGTTTTCTATTTTATAACAGAAAATAAATATGGATGTGACAAAAAAATGTATATGCCCAAACCAGAAGCAATAATACCTTATAAATGGAAAGCTGCACTTGCCTAACCATGGCAAATAATTTGAAACAATTTACAGAGACCTCGTAGCGGTGTTTAAGCCATCTGACATATATGTAGGGTTTAAAACTTTTTGTAAAGATTTAGTTTTCATGGTAAGGTTGACATTTGCATGGAATTGTTTACATGCATATAGACATTATGACATGAAGAAACTGACTGAATGCATATAAAGTGACCAATCAACAGAGTTGGGTATAACGCGTTACTGTGTAACGCATTACTGTACTCTAATTACTTTTCCTGATAACGCAGTAACGTAACGCTTTACATTTTAAATGTATGTAATTTGATTACAGTTACCAATGACAACAAAATTACGTTACTAGCGTTACAAATTAAGTGTTGAAAAATTAATTAAAATGTATTTTAAAATGACGTTTTGCCATTGCACGGCAACGTCTGCGAGCATGCGCGCAGCGTCAGTTAACGAGCATATGCTTACTCGTCTGAGACGCAAGCAAATGGATGCTATGTGAGCGGTGGTTGATCCTTCAACTGGAATACAGACAATACATGTCCATAACCTTGGCATTTCAGAGTGGGCTTTGCGCGATGACATCTGGTCTGCTAGAAGCGGTCGTACAGGTGTGTTTTTAAATCACTAATGTTTTATTTGTTAACATTATTTAACTATGTTATTTTATCATGAGCTCAATGCGTGCACTGCATTAAGTAATCATATGTTTATTTAAACAATTACCAAAACAACTTTTAATTGTTATATTTAACGAACTAACATGAATATTAACATTCTTTAACTTGACCAAAAAGCCCTCGCGAATGCGACGACGTGTTAAAACTATAGTTTCTGTCTCCGCGACCGCGAATGAATGTAGATAGTGTAGCATTCAAGAGAAATGCACAGACACTCGTTTAACTAAACTGCTGGCTTTATTTTAACAGAGCACCCGTAGGACGATGCTCACGCACATCCAGTCGCGCGCCCGCGCCAGAGCGTGCACAACATCATAGCCCAAAACAAAAACAAAAAAACCCTCCCCTCGTTGCACTAACCAATCACATTTCAGGGAATACATGGCAAAGAGAACAGAAACTCAGCGTTAACCCTTACAGAACAGAGTTGTAATAAACATCCAAGAACATCATTTTAAACACTGCTACAATAGATAGATAGATAGATAGATAGATAGATAGATAGATAGATAGATAGATAGATAGATAGATAGATAGATGTTAATGAATGTAGAATGTTTAATGAGAAATGTTAAACATCTGTAACTTATTATAAAAGCTACAAATATTTCTGGATCACTATATGACCAGTAATTTTAGGAGGGGGCAAAATCACACCAAAAATAGCTTTAAGCATTCAAATATGCACTGTAATCATTACTGTTTTCAAATGTTACAAGAAACATTTTCACATTAACACTGCGTTTGGGTTTATCTGTCCTTGTTTCTGACAGTTTCACTTTGTAGTTTTTTACATTTGATGTTGTCAAAGTAACTTAAAAGTAAAGTAATTAGTAATTAGATTACTTTTTGCATGTAGTAATCAGTAATGTAATCAAATTACAATTTTAAAGTAGTAATTAGTAATTTGTAGTGGATTACTTTTTTTGAGTAACTTACCCAACACTGCCAATCAAGTTCAATATTACTCAATCACAGTTCATTGTTTTATGTGATTACTCAGCCCATTCTCATGAAGTGCGTATAAATAGCACGCGGTGTGAAAAGTTGTGCAATACATACGGCAAATTACAATTTTGCGTACATACAGTTTTGGGGAAAGATACTTTTAAAAGTAATGCATTACAATATTAAGTTACTCCCCAAAAAAGTAACTAATTGTGTTACTTAGTTACTTATCGTGGAAAGTAATGCTTTGGTTATTTTTAAGTTACTTTTGCGTTACTTTCTCTTATTTGACTGAGGCTTGATCTCGTTCAGGCCTTGCACATGTTTTCTATGATTAAGAAATTCTGCATTCATAAATTGCATATTTCCATCGTAAAAATATCAAGCTCTGGCCTGCCGTCTCCGTTTCGGACTCAAAACTGTTCCCGCTCAGGTGTGCATGCATATAGGGCGTAAATCTTTGTGACGTTTAGTTTAATTCAGTATGTTGTGTTTTTTTCTTAAAATAAATTAAATTTAAAAAAAAATTTAAATAACTGAAAATATTAATGGGTACATTTATAAAGTAATGCATTACTCTTACTTCAGAAATGTAATATTATTACGTAATGCAGGTTACTTGTAATGCGTTACTCCAAACATTGTATGCATATGATTCGCCAGTCCTTCCTGTTCACTTAATACGGCACATGTTTTCGTGTCGTTTTATGTATTGGTTTCTCTTTGATACATAAAAAAACCCAAATCTAACCCCAACTCCAAGCGACCATGGTATAAAAATAGACAAAAACATGGAGAAACCTATATATTAAATGACATCCTACAGCAAATCCCAAATCTTATCCCAAACACAAGTGACAATGACTTAAAAATTGGGAAACCAATAAATCAAAGGGCACGAAAAGATGCGCCATATTAAGTAAACAGAAAGGACTGCCAGCAATCTTGGTGTATGTATTGCACATATTGGCTATTGCCTTTGTATAATTGTTCGTAGTGGAGCGTCCAGTTTCAATATTTTCACGTGCTGTTGTACGCATACAGTCTCAAATTTTGGACTGCATGTGGATAGTGCCCGGAGGACCGCGGACCCTCCAGATCACGAAAATGATCCAATGCGGACCTTTCACACTGCGTGCTATTTATATGCATTTCATTAAAATAGGTTGATAATTAATACTCAGAAATACAGAGATACTATGTGACCCAGACCACAAAACTTTAAGATTTATTCATCATCTGAAAGCTGAAAAAAAGCTTTCCAATGATGTATGGATAAGAAAATTCCTTAGGATAAAACTATATATTTGGCCTAAAATCTGGAATCTGCAAAAATAAATAAAAATAAAGTTGTCCAAACGAAGTCCTTAGCAACACATATTACTAATGATCAATATTTTTTTGATATATTTAAAGTAGAAAATAATCTTCATGGAATATGATCTTTACTTAATATCCTACTGTTTTTTCATAAAAATTGATAATTTTGATCCAAACAATGCATTGTTGGCTATTGCTACAAATATACCCATGCGACTTATGACTGAAAATAACTGCAAGAGTCACGGTTACACAAATAATCCCAGGATAAACAAAAAAGGGGTTCAATCTGATTAGATGAGGGAGTTTCAAAGCTTATATTTGATGAGATGTTTGTAAACAACGTAATTTGAGAAAATCAATAAAGCATTATAAACAAATGCAGTTATTATGGATTTCAATTTGGTAGTGATATCAAAAATATAGTCTAGATATTACTACAGTATAAATTAATTGCATTGTCTGTAATCATGCAGCCTCTAAAAGTGAATTAAAAATGTAATAATAAAGGCCAATTTAATAAAAGGTGAGAGACACTTGCACAGAAATGTATGTTGACGTGCTGAAAGTGCGACAGAAATAGATCGACAGAAGCGAATCGCACACGTGGAGCGGAAGCACTCGACTCCACGCAGACTCCTGAGGGAACGCCAGTCTTAGATCTGAATTTACCTTCAGGAAATGATCCTGACAATGATGTAAATAAAACATCTCCAGCACAATCAGTGGGGAGCAGAGATCCAGAGAGAAATGAGATGACAAAGAGAAAAGTCGAGGTGACGGAGCAGCGTGTCAGGTAGATATCCCTTAGATGAGATATAAAGAGTGAAAAGCCATAAACAGGAGAGATGAGAGAGCGTGATGAGAGTTTCCTGCAGGCGGCTGTTTTAAGATGAAGAGATGAATTATTTAAACGGCTTTATTAGCATCTTCTTTAGTCATTTCTCTCCCACGCTGCGTGCGTTTTCACGCCGTGCGCTTGTTCTCGAGGGGGAAATGCTCACCAGAAACAAACTCAATCTACTGACACTCGATTCACTCGCTGTGAGAATACCGACAGGCCTTTTCAACCACTTCATGCCTAAAACATTGCGCTGATGTCAATAACTCAGATAAAAAACCCTTGTGCAATTGTTGTGCTTTTGACGTTAACGCATAATTATGGCATCACATTAATGAGAACGATGAGAACATAAACCCACGAAATCAGACATGAAATGGTTGTTATGCTCTCGCTGATGGGTAATTTACAGCTTTAGGTCAGTTTCTCTTCAGTGAGTTGTATTGCAAGCTATCAGCGTTCAAGCACTGCTCTGGTAGAAAAATCGCAACTTTAAATTTTCTGTCGGTCTTAGTGCACGATGTAACTACAGAAGAGTCAAGTTTTAAATAGGAAAAATATCGAAACTCTTTGGTTATTTTTTTACGCAATGCTAATGATCTAATCAGATTCAATGGATTATGCTAAGCTATGCTAAAAGTGCTACCGCCAGACACGGAGATCGGCTGAATAGATTTCAAAACAGTAAAAATCAAATGTTTAACTCTAGGGAAGCTGGAAAATTAGCATATTTTCAAAAAAGTGGAGTGTCCCTTTAAAACGTAGTATTTATGCGTAACTTTCAAAAACACACAAAAAAAATTGTACGTAGCATATAATGTAGATTTAAGCGTATCATTACGTTTTTACAGCTACAAAATGTAAAACTTTCAAAACCATAAAGTTTGCTGTATAATTTTCTATCGATAATGTTACCACCCTAACCTTACCATAAACCCAAACCATTTTTATACCAAAAATATAATTACAAATATAATGTATTCTTTTTATATTATGCAAACTAATGGACAGAAATGTACAGATTTTTTGTAACAATATAGCATTTAAAAGATATAAAACAGTTTATTAAAATCAAGTACTGTTAGAAATAAAAAGCATAACAGACAGACAAATGTAATCACAACAATTTATTTACCAAAGCAGTACCAAAAGTAGTTAAAATGAGGATGTGCTGCAAGCGCGGTCCTTTCTGAAGTTTATGAAGTACAGAGAAATATTAAAGTTATTAATCCACAATAACGTTAATCCAGCTTCTTTCTGTCAAGGTGCGCATTTTATTTTTTAAACATACATCGAATGAGAAAGACGGCAATGTCACAAATCTGTGACGTAGGACGCAAGAGCCACTGAGCGTTTAATATCACTGCCGTAAATGTGTCGTAAAGCTTCCTGAGGCGCAATATTTGAATTTGATTCATAAAGAACGCGAGATTTGACGTTTACGGTCGCTGCTGTGATCGCTGGATAAAGGGCTTAATTTGGATCTGTTCCTTGCAATTGTATAAATATTTAAAATGTGGATTACAGCAAATGAATAAAATGAATATCTTTTGTGAATTTATGTTGTGTTTTGTTGTTATTGTTGCATAGGAGAAAACAATTTTGTGTGTCATGGGAAACTAAATTAATATTGCACAATGGTTAAATGATTACAGAAATGTTACTCATTTTAAGGTAAAGTGTAGTCTTGTTTCATATTATGCTAAATGTTCTCTGAAAATCATGAACATTTCATTAGGTAAATAAGTTATGTTTTAACTAAATAAATCAGAAAATACAATGTAAGAAAACATAAGAAACTCCAATGCCCGCGATTTTAATATTTATGAATAGGAATACGTACAAACCTGTACATCTCTAAAGCTGCTAATAACTAAATAATTAATGTATTATGTCAACACTTCGATTTTATATTATACGTTTTAGTTTAGCATTTTCTTCACGCACGATATACGGCCTCATTTCTCTTTCTTTTTGAAATGTATCTGTGATATACGAGAAAGACGTCTGCCTGACAAGTTTCTGGAGATTCTCCAGTATTCTACATTGAGAGAATAAAGCATAACGTTCATCTGGTTTATTTTGAGACTTTCACACACAAGATGCAACAGAGATCATTAAACCGCTCGTAAAGATATCAAAGGACACGTAAGGTCAGGCTGAATAATGAGTCAGATGTGTCTGAAATGAATCACAACTCCAGCATCTCATCTAACAAGCTTCAACTGTATTTAGACCTTCACAACTCACCAGACCTTCAGAATACAGCGACTTCAAAAGCTGCGACTTTGAAGTCTGTGTGTAACTAAAAGATTAAATGAAATAATAGAGCGAAAGAACAAAGACCGTACAGCGATGGCAGGTAGATTAGCATACGAGTTGTGGAGTGTGAGGTGAGATTGCAGGAAAACAGGTCACATCTCATTAGCTGCTTTCCATGTGTTTCATTAACAACTCATTAACCCCTCGCCAGGTACCTGCATCCATACGGTACCAAAAACACACACGCTTTAACTCAAACATACACACATGGACTCTTCTCTAAATCCTAGTGTTGATACAGAGACAGTAAGTGGTTGACTTCTAAGATGGCATATTAATAAAGATGAATCCATTATGTTTATATTGGTATACAAGTTTGTACATCATTCACATAACCAACTAATTATTATCCTTGCACATGAGACGTCAACTAATAATGAGAAACTCTAATAAACATAATACACACAAAAATGGCCGTTTAATTGGTTTAATTGCAAGGGATCACACATAAAAACGTATAAGGGTCAGCGACAAAAACAAGATGAGAAATCCAATAATCTTGTTTTTAAA
Organism: Misgurnus mizolepis; assembly: GCA_025389145.1. Classification (NCBI taxonomy): domain Eukaryota; kingdom Metazoa; phylum Chordata; class Actinopteri; order Cypriniformes; family Cobitidae; genus Misgurnus; species Misgurnus mizolepis. The sequence continues at coordinate 26,203,672 of JAIFKI010000020.1, forward strand.
GCATGCATCAGGTTATTTTAATGCACATAGAGTATTTATGTTGATTTTATGCAATGAAAAATTACATTTGCACAATTTTTATGAAAAGTTAAGACTGAATGGAAAGTATAATTTTATTAGTTTCTAAATTCTAATTTCTAAATGTAAATTTGAATGCGTTTTTGTAATATTTGTCCTGACATATGCTGAAAACAGCTCTGTTTTCTAAATAATCTTTGACAAATGATGTAAAAATGAATGTAAAAAAATAATATTGCACTAAACTAGATGATTATATTTTATTCCACATTTTTTTTTAAAAAATACTAGTTACACCAATTGACACAGACCGGTTACACCACATTGACACTTTTGCAATAATGCCCCAAATATTCTTTCAAAATAAAATAAAACTCAAATTTTAGACTTGGTCCTCAAAAAGGAGAATGTATGCAAGAAATCTGCAAAAAAATTAACCCTTTTACATTTAATTGAACCATACGGACTCAAAATAATTAACGTCACGTCATTGACCCACAACTGGAATGCCCTTCATGGGTCTACTTAGATCCGAAAACACGAGGTCAGACCCGAGCGTGTACGGGTCTAATAAAAGTCTGGTATAATATTTGCAGCCTCGGATAATTTAAAATTAATGTGTTTTTGCCGAATGGACCCGAGAAGACCCGAACTATCTCGTGTGTGTGCATCGAGTCCTTTTCCACCCTTTGTTTGCCAAAAACACTTGCGACATCGTGTGGATGGCGGGAGGTCAATTTTCGTTGAGCCAGACCTGTCAATCAATTTTGCACACTGTATTAATTAGTTTTTGTCATCGTCAGATAACAAATGAGTATGAAGTTTTTTTTCTGTCTGTCCGGTGCATGCTTGCTGCTGACTGCAAACACGTCGGTGACGTTTACTTTCACCCAGTCGAGTAAAAAACAGCATCGGGTTGGACTTGGGTCTAATTTTGTCAGGTTTTTCTCAGCTCGGGTCTTTCTTTAAAAAAAATATTTATGCACGGGTAAAAGGTGATTCGGGTCATTTCGGGTTGGGTACATTTCTTTGGACAGTTATTTGCTTTGAATAAAATGCATAAACGTTAATGCACTATTTTTATCAATACAACTAAATATTAGCATATAATAAACATTTCTATTTCATTCTGATTAGGGATGACAACAAAAATATTTGTCCGGAAATAGAAAACATTTCCAGTGTTCTACGGAATAAGTGAAAAAAACCCGAATACATTTAACTGAACAATTACATTATTGATATCGTGACCAAATACTAACCATCGTAGAGCATAGTATGAGGTGCACACGCTTTAAATATACAGTAATCATGATGGCAGTGTCAAAGGCTTTTTTGGTATTTTCGGCGGTCGAACATTCGGTGTATCCCTAATTCTTTCTTTCTTTCTTTTATTTATATAGCATTGTTCAATGCAACTATTGTTGCCCAACGTGCTGTACAAGAAATACAGACATCCACAATAACATAAAACAATACATCTCAACGAAAATTCTGATTGCTCAAAAATTGAAAAAACACCACATGACAATTCATTGTATTCATGTGTTTTACAAGGTAGTTAATTTATATGAATTCATACAACCAAATATCTTTTCGCCGCTATGACATTGGGTTTTGGGGTGAGGTATCATTATTGTTTCAATTCTAATAATCGTATGTTTTGTACGTTTCACTTAGTACGAATTCATGCAAATTAGCCAACTCGTAAGATACGTACGAATTCCTGGCATGAGACCAGGTTGGAAAAACCTGCAATTCTGCCTTTAAATTTGGCCAAGAGTAAAGATCTTACATAGAAAGATGAGGCTTCACTAGAAAAGTGCTTATGATGCCATAAAAATGATGTCTAGAAAGTCAGCCTAGGTGTTAAAAGACAACCCGTGTTATCCATGCAAACTTTTTCACCATACACATATAAGGAAGGGAGAGAGCTAAAGCTTTAATATGACACTTCATATAGATTTTATGTAAATTTGGTCTCATAAGATGTCATTCTCTCTCATGGCACCGCTGGGAGCTTGTTTAAAACCCTTCACACTCAGAAGTTATAGATCAGAGACACTTCAAACGCTGTTACGATGCAGATTCACACCTTTAGGGAATCAATGCCCTTTCAAATGCATTTGTACCTCACAATTACCATCAGAGCGCGCAGTCGACGTAATTAGATCGATGGTTCTGATCTGATTTCTCTGTAAGCCGAGCGAATCAACAGGAGTTTTTATCATTTGCGCTCTGATACTTTTGTCTGCGGTGCAATGCTGCATTGTTTTGTCGTGATGACATTGATAAATGTTGAATGCAAATGCTTTCTTTCCGGGCGGGTAGCTGTCGAGCGCCCAAAGGGACGATGAAGGAATCGAAGAGAGATAAAACGCAGCGAAGGCTGTGATGGAGGAACGTGATGTTGTTTGTCAGGTCTGTGTTAGAGGTCGAACGACTCAACAATAACACCGCACAATGCCCTCAGAGAAAGACGCAACATGACTGCGCAGAAAAAAAACCCTGGCGGGCAAAAACACTATTATTGGAAACGGACAGATAAAGACAAATATCCACTCTAAAAAGCTCCACCGTAGGGCTGTATTGCTGTCAAACGCTGGATCAAGTACTCGCCCCAGTGATAAAAACAGAGAGAGATCTCAGTGTGTCCATGTAAATATTTACAACCGATAATGGGACACTCAGCAATCGACAACAGAGCAGAAACCCTTCAGAGATCGTAATTGTCCATCTTTTCTTTGATGTGACCGTCAGCACACAGCGTTAAAACCCCTGCTGTCTCTGAAATGCAAGGCAGACAATTTTACCACTTTACCAGACGTGAATGAGGGTTCATCTCACCTGTCGCCACACCTGAACGCCTCCTGACGGTTAATGTCCGGCTCAGCACTTCATTCATACAATACATCCTAAACTTCTTACACAGTCTGTAGCTACAGTCAACTGTGGTTTAACTGAACAGAGGGAGGTAAAAGTGAAGAGAAACTAAAGCAATTGCAGGTTCAAAGACATTCACTTTACCTCTAATGGTGCGTTCACACCAGATGCGCGTATGAATGATCTTTTGTAGACATAGATGTTTTCAAAGACGTGATAGACATCCTGCAGTGCGATTTGTGCAAATTGAGCTATATATCTATATATTGAGACTATAAGATAAATAAAGTCTGCAAATTGAGCGTATTCGTGTCTGAATTTCACACACGATTATGCAAATTTTTGAGATGGTTATGACAAATTATTGCCCGTTTTAGGACTTTGAAGATTATGACGATTAATTGCCTGTTTTAGGACTTTGATGATTATGACGATTAATTGCCTGTTTTGTGACTACGACGATTATGACGATTAATAACCTGTTTTAGGACTTTGGCTATTATGATGATTAATTGCCTGTTTTAGGACTTCGACGATTATTGCAATTAATTGCCTGTTTTGGGACTTTGCCGATTATGACGATTAATTGACTGTTTTAGGACTTTGGCGATTAATTGCCTGTTTTTCGGACTTTGACGGTTATGACAATTAATTGCCTGCTTTGTGACTACAACGGTTATGCCGATTAATAACCTGTTTTAGGACTTTGGCGATTATGACGATTAATTGCCTGTTTTAGGACTTCGGCGATTATGACGATTAATTGACTGTTTTAGGACTTCGGCGATTATGACGATTAATTGACTGTTTTAGGACTTTGGCAATTAATTGCCTGTTTTTCGGACTTTGACGGTTATGACAATTAATTGCCTGCTTTGTGACTACAACGATTATGACGATTAATAACCTGTTTTAGGACTTTGGCTATTATGATGATTAATTGCCTGTTTTAGGACTTCGACGATTATTGCAATTAATTGCCTGTTTTGGGACTTTGACGATTATGACGATTAATTGACTGTTTTTTTTTTTTTTTTTTTTTTTTTGGGACTTTGGCGATTAATTGCCTGTTTTTCGGACTTTGACGGTTATGACAATTAATTGCCTGTTTTGTGACTATGACGATTATGACGATTAATAACCTGTTTTAGGATTTTGACGATTATGACGATTAATTGACTGTTTTAGGACTTTGTCGATTAATTGCCTGTTTTTCGGACTTTTATGACAATGAATTGCCTGCAGTGTTTCCCCTAGGTTTACAGCTTTGGGGGGGGGGGGTTGGTTGGTTGGTTGGTTAGGTATATATACAGGGGAAAATTGTGATTTGTTATGTGGGAGCTCTGTGGGGAGGGGTACTTCGAGGGGTAACATGTTTAATACTGATGACAGCAGAGCCACTGGTGTGTTTTAATGACATTCTGGACTTCTGATATGATCTGATAAGTTTCAACTTTAAATCTGTGTCAGAGGTTGACCCAAAATTAATATTTTAAAAAGGGCATCTTAAATGATGCAAGTCTATGAGTTTGACACCCTACAGTATATCCATTTTTTGCACATGTCATTATGCACAATTGATCAAACTTTGAAGGAAGTAATTCTTGGCATAAGATGCTACCCTAAAAGACTTAATTATCAAGAAAAGGTACAACACACAGTACTGCATCAGCAACACGTCTTAGAAATTAGCCATAGAGATTCCCTATGCTGGTCAGCAGCTAGTAAAACAATAGTTATCATATTAAATCATATAGTTAGGTTTGATTTGTGTAATCAAAATACATTATTTTATTAAACTATACAATGAGTTATATCCAGTGTTATCCAGTTAACATACTGTAATTAGATGAGTGACATATACTTTAGTCTTCTATTAAGTTTTCTCAATGTGGGCACCATTCTTACCTCTCTCTCTCTCTTTCTCTCTCTCTCTCACACACACACACACACACACACACACACACACACACACACACACACACCTCTACAATGTGAAATGATCCTGCGTGCGCGTTCTTGAAGCTGCTCTGAGTTGTTTCGCTTGAACTGCATATTTTCAACTTGCGCAAAGACGTGTTTAAAGCGCGTGTTTTCGCGGCAATTGCGCCGCCCAATTCGTGTCATTCGCAAATTCAGAAATATGACAGCATAGAATGTTACTGTTACACAGAGTTACTACAAAACACGTGGGCGGCGCAGGCATATAGCATGAGAGAGGGAGAGAATGCGCGCGTGTGTGGGAAAGTCATGATAAACTCAGTCGTCTTCTCTGTCAGTAACATCCGTGACTGTTAATGTTTACGCAAAAAAAGAGAGTATACGGAGGAACGGACTTTGAAAACACCCGTCACCTTTTCAGTTATGGGAGAGAGAGGCGCGCGCTGCACACAACATGAGAGAGAGCGTGCGCAGTAAATTAAGCCGAACAGTAAAATATAAATGTGCGCACTCAATTGGATAATTGTAAACACGCAAACACAGACAGAAAAGACATGCCATCGTGGAAATAAGATAAATAACATAATACTTGAGGGCTGTTTAGTTTGTTTAATAAAATAACAAATTGTTCTCTGGCGCTTCAAAGAAAATCAAATTTACTTGACCTTCAAGGGGGGCGGGTCGAGCCGTAAGGAGGGCGGGGCGCCCCCCTTATATAATGGTAGGGGAAACACTGGCCTGTTTTGTGACTATGACGATTATGACGATTAATAACCTGTTTTAGGACTTTGACGATTATGACGATTAATTGTCTGTTTTAGGGATTTGATGTTTAATTCTCATAAATTTTTTTGTTTGTCAGACATTGTTGTGATTATTTAAATTAAATCTTTTGCAAGGTTTACCTGGCAGTAAATATTAATACGCATAAAACATATTTAAAAGTAATTATTTAATGAATATATCTTTCAAAAACTGAAAATCCGTCATAAAAAATAAACACAATAAAGTCTCTGATAATTAACTGAAAATAAAAATGTAATCAAAATAAACTGACTACAGCAGAACAGGCCTTAAAAAGTAGCCAATCCTACTAAAGGTCATATTAGTACTGGACCACATGTCTGTAGTGGCTGCAGAAAAATCTATCCCTTACAGATCCTTAAGAATAGCATCCTTCACTTCCCTAAAATTTGGAATTGCTGTTTTGGAAATGTGTGTTTTACCTGGTAGTTCATACTGCTTATAAACATTTTGCAGCATTTCTTTAAATGCTGTTTTCCACTGTATTAAATGGCTTTCCAATGTATCGCGTTACACTATCAGTCAAGGAGCGGCATTAGATACGGTCTCGTTTATACAGGCGCTGCAGCTCCCCTTGTGTTTATTAAAGAGATGAGCAATCATTGCGGTGATCTAAATCATCGCGATGAGGTCAAACAATTGTGATGAGATGGTTATTTAATCATTGTGACAGCCTTAAAAGTAACAGAAGAGTACAGTGTATTGCATTAATTAAAGTTGATATACATTAACATTTATGCATTTGGCAGATGCTTTTATCCAAAGCGACTTTTTTATCAACATGTGTTTCCTTGGGTTCAATCCCATGACCTTTTGCGCCGCTAAAGCAATGCTCCACCACTGAGCTACACAGGAACGCATGCATTTATGCTTATGCATTTTATGCATTTTTGCATTTACAATTATACATTTGGCAGATGCATTTATCCAAAGCGACTTAGTATGAAAACTATACAGTTTTATTAGCATGTGCATGTTCTGGTATCAAACCCACAACATTTAGCCATTTGTGCTACATGAACATACTTATACATGGATTCAATATAAATATTGTACACTGGCATTGATTTGTTTTAAATAGTTAACGGTTATAACAAAAAAGTAAAAAGTATAGTATTTTACAAAGTACAAAAAATACACAGTATGCTACTGTAGTATGCATACTATATCACTATGCTGCATATTTATTTTAAGTGGTGTCCAGTTATCATATTAGACAATAAATGCTGTGAGAACAAAACAGATCACTGCATACTGCACACTATATACTGTACTTTTTGTCTTTTATAATACTTGCAGAATGCAACAAAACAAAACTGTAGTATGCAACACTGTGCTGTGGTCACATGACCTTACTAAATGGCCTCTCAGTGATGCCCAGTTACAGATAACATTTATTTCATCACACTGTAGGGAGTCAAAAGCATTGCATTGTGGGATACATTACTCCATGCAATCCTGGTTGTATACTACACATTTGGGAATTGTAGCAATTCATCCGGGTACATCATGCATGCATGTATCCCACTATAGGCACTCCTAACATAAACACCCACGCTATTAGCATGTCCACAAAAAAAAACAACAACATCCAATCTGTGATATTACCTCATGCTCAACCTTATCCATACAGGCCAAGGAAATACACCTAATCACATTTCCTTAAAATGCAAGAGAGGAACAAATTGCTTAAGCGCGGTGTAATGAATTGAACAGCAGATGCCAGGCGGCAGTAATGCGCTCAGACATCCAGCCGTAAAACATAAAATCTCGTTGACGATTTTTTGCACGAAGCAATTCCTCCTGGCACAACAGTCTGAGAGGGACCTCCCACAATTCCCACATGTAAACAGATGAAAACCAGCGAGTAAGAAAACACTACAGCCTTCACCGCCAGCTGGCCTGACAAGTGTTTGATTTCCCAAAAGAGCCACAGACGATGGGGTACTTCTCACAAAAAAAACAGCACCAGAGACGGACTGAGGAGAGACTAATCCAGTTTACTCATCTTTATACGGATGTCTGATTTCGGAGACGCTCGTCACCTCTGGAGTAATCCATTTCCCATTTCTTTCTGTTCCCTCATTCCATCAATTTGGGTGGCAGGGAGACGTCGCGACATGAGACAGCCGCAGTTCTGTCTCCAACCTGACACTGTGTCTCACATCATTTCACCGTCCCATTATTCAGTCCAACCAGACATGCAGAACACCTACAGGTTTGTCCAGACTGAGACACCAACATAATACTTGTGTACTATTATGTTGTTTGGAGTATATAGTACAGTAACTAGGGTAAATTGCTGGTCTAGTTAGTACAGCTAACAAACTCAAAATTCGCAGCATTCAACAGGACACGTTATGCAATGCACTCAACTTCAAATGTGAGACATGGACCAGGTGCACTATCAAGTGTAGTTTTAAAATGTTTTTTTACACATGGAAGGTGAGGGTATTTATAAAACACCTGTGCATACATGGTGTGCACAGGAATAGTCCAGTATAAAACCAGAGCAAAGCAATGCATCAAATATTAAATCCCACAATGCAATGCAATGCATGCAGTCAACTTTATCTTTCTAATCTAACTAATGCACCACAGGGAATATAAACCTAATCGACAGACAAAAACATTTTACACAGAATTAGATTAAATATGCTTAATTAATACAGATTCTTAAGATGATAGCTAGACGCAGGTGAGGTGTCTCCATTAAGTGGATTCTAAATATAGACTACAGAGGGATTTATAAAGAGATCAAGTCAATTACAATTAAGATGAATTCTTTCTAATTTATCAGAGAAAGAGACTTTTACAACCCTTTATTTACAAATGTTTAAGACCTCATTAAACAAAAAAACAAGCTTAAAAAAGAAAAACTAATAAAAAATAATAATTGATAGATTTAAAAAAAAATAGAAAAGCACCGATGGCAATTTTCTTGGCCGATTTACGATTTTTCTGTAGATGTGATTCCGATTTTTGCAGTTTCTGATTTTCTTTCTAGGAACTATAATTGACAGCATATAGGATGCAAACAAAAATTCACTTTACTTTAACTCTTTCCCCGCCATTGACCAGTTAACTCGTCAATTAAGAGAAAACACTTCCCTGCCAATGACGAGTATTTCCGGCTTTCTGCAATACCGTTATTATCCACAAGTTATAAAACCCGGAAGTATAGCCCTAGGAAAAACAGCTGTATGTCCGTGTAAGTTTTGCGGATCGCTCTGCATCTGATTTCTATCAAAAGTCCTTTACAAAATTATTACAAAATAATTATCACAAAAATTATCTTTTTGCTCAAAATGTTGTGTTTTTGAAGAAACCTACCCATATTTGAGACGTAATAAAAAGAGAACAAATAAAGGTAGGGTGAATCTTTTTTTTAAAGCAGAGGATCTGTTTTTTCATTTAATATGTTTATATACACTCATTGAATTGAATTTAATAAATTTTTTTAAGGTTAGTGGGTGCAATTAATTTATTTAAGCTACATTTAAACAAAAGTTTTATATTTTATTTTACTTTACTAATCTTTTTTGTTTAAATGTAGCTTAAATAAATTAATTGCACCCACTAACCTTAAAAAAATTTATTAAATTCAATGAATAATTTTTTTCAGTGTATTTTAAGAAGAACATTTTCTGGAATGCATTAAACTTTTGTGAAAATTAAAAATGCTGGCAACTTTAAAAAAAAGAAACGCTGGCAATAAAAGAGTTAGTAAAAACTTTTTTTCATTATAAAATAAATAATTAAACATTGCACTTTCACCCAAACTGCATTAAGTTACAGAATCTTCTTTCATTTGAACAGATCTTAAAATAAAGTGCTGTCAAACTCAGTCAGGCTCACTGACATTATGGCAGATGTCCAATTATCAAGTTAGACAGCTTAGAAGCATAGTTCCTAGTTAGTATGATGTGTAGACTTGATCGTGCTTTTGAACAAAATAAGCAAATCAGTCGAGTCAAGCTAGTTAGTTTCTCAAACTATGCATTGTACTATGGTGGTTCAGCAGTGAGTTATGTCGCCGTCCAGGTCCTGCATACAGGCGGGTGAACTGGTGAAATAATATCAATGTGTCATCTACGGATGCGGGGCAGGAATCAATATAGGTGTGGCAGTTTGGGTTGGGACCTTAATTTAAAACGGATGATGATTCAGGGCGGGTACATATTAAATGAATACAGCTGTTGGATAACAGATCGGGAGCTTCTTCCACTTCGAGTGTGCACTAAAAAAACAAACGGTGCTATATAGCACCAAAACTGTTGCTTTGGATCGTAACCATAGAAGAACCATTTTTAGTGCCATATAGCACCGGTGTAGCACCTGTGTAGAACCATATAGGTGCCATATAGCACCACTATAGCACCAGATATGGTTCTACAAAGCACTACATGGTTCTACACAGGTGCTTCACTGGTGCTTCACCGGTGCTATATGGCACTAAAAATGGTTCTTCTATGATTACGAGCAAAGAACCACTTTTGGTGCTATATAGCACGGTTTGTTTTTAGAGTGTATGGCTGTGACGTTATTGCTTGAAAAAAAAGGAACGGCACAGAATCAAAAAGTCTTGAGGTATTGGCCAATTCCGGTCTCTGGCCGGTAGATACTGTAGGTGCATCTCTATCAAAAATGTGAGATTTAAACAAAGTTATACATTTATGTCTGTTGCACATTAAATTGCACCTATTTCATTGCTAAAAACAACATTAATTTGTGTATTTGGTTTAATACGCTCTGTGTCCCTGATTGGCCAGCTAATCTGTACGTTGCGATTGGCCTAAATACCTCTGACATCAGCCGGAAATGTGACGCTCCTTACCATGTTTAAAAGATTTGGTCAGAATGTGAGTCAAAGCGGGAGGATAATGTTGGTCTTGTCTACGTCAACAGGCCCAGGAAGTAAACTATTGCCAACAATCCATGTGTTTGTTGTAGTCCAAGAAAAAATTTACATTGGAGACGATAACTCGTGTCATCATTGTTTACTTTGGGGTTTGTACCTTTTGCATATCGTTAACTAATACACACTTACACACCAAAGGAAATGTAAAATCGTGAATCGAACAATAGTTGAACATTGATTCACTCCACAAATAAAGGTCTCCCAGGTCTTTTAACAGATGGTAATATGCAAATGCATAGACTGTAAAAAGTTAAAAGTTAAAAAAAAAACTTCAATTGGTAAAACAATCTATTTTTAATTTTTCCAACTTAAAATTTTCACTTAAAAGTATTTTTACTTAAACATAAAAATGTTGAAAAGACTTATTTTTCCTAAGTTGATCCAACTTTTCACTTTTTACAGTGTATGCATATGGAGAGAGAGAGAGCGAAAGAGAGAGAGAGATTGGGGATATAATCCAGACAGCTCAAAAGTAAAGAGATAAAGTACAGAACAGCAGAGTCAGCAGTGAGAACCGGACTGGAGAACCGTTGGCTCTCTGTTCTCTGCTTTGTATAAGAAAATTCCCTCATCCTAAAAAAATGCAAATCCTCCTCTGGGATGCGGCACAATTTTCACTGCGCCGAGCTCCTAAAGAATGAATCTCATATTTCTGACCTTCTCCTCAGTAAGCTGAGCTGTTACCTGCTGAAGATAAAGAAAACCCCGGCCTGTGTGGAAGCCACCGGAAATGCACACGGATGCCAACGTTTTCACAGCAGTGAAACACTACATTAGCAACAAATTAACATCCTGTCATTTTTGTTAACTACCACTGACAGACGTGCTGTGTTGTGTTTAAAGGTGATGTGTAACTTTTTTAATGTTTTACACCAGCTTACACACTAATTAACATATTTGAATAATGCATAAATATTCAGAATATAAATAAAACACTCAGAAGAGACCCAACAAACGTCTTTATCTTGAGTATGTACAGTATGTGGCCATACAGCAAACTCTACATGAGAGAAAGACAGAGAGATGGAGACAAATTAACCATGAACAAACACAAGGAAGAAGAAGAAACAAAGCTTTCTAACAGATTTACAATCTGACTGACTGATTAAAAACTGCTCTGAGACTTGTCTTGTCTAAGATCTCTTGACTTAAAAAGCTTGTTTGATTCTTGCATGTGTTTAAATAACACTGCTTTTCTCATTTCTAATCATGTTTGACTTATTTAGATACATCTCTATAGTTACACACACACAAAGAGAGATGAGCCCATTGATCTGTGACACCTCAGGGGACAAACATCTCCACCCCCAAATCCATCTGAGGTACAATCACAGCTCGCTGGGTGTAAAAACGCTGCAAATTTTGACTGATTGATGATTTACTCTGTGTGACTCCAAACCCCACGGAGGAATCAAAGAAGAACTCAAAATAAGAGACAAATGAAGTCTACACAACACAAAATGACTAAATGTAAATGTAATCTTTTGTAAGATGGTGGACGTAATGAAACGATAATCAACAATGGTTTCTACTTTCTTGGGATTTTCAATGCTTGTATGTGAGCTCCAGAAACTTTTCCAAATGCTAGGTGTGTTATTATAAATGTCATGGTGAAAGTGTTAACATTAATCACTTTTTTGGATGTACAGAGGTGACCAAAAGTGACGTTTTTCCTCAGTATTCAAATATGTGTTAAAAATGTTGCATTCATGTTGTGTAGTTTTTACTAAACCTCAGCTTTACCGTACCGTGGGTTCACACCAGCCGCGTTTGAGGCGTCAAATTCGGGTCTACCACGTCTAGTTTGCCACTTGACGTTCACACGAAAATTCGATTCATGGGAGGGGCTTCTGCGACTCCACTAGCTTCCTGTAATCACGTCACTATTAGAGCAAGCTCCTGATTGGTTAACGCGGCGCGTTTTCCGCCAAAGTTAAAATGTTTCAACTCCTGTGTTTACCACACCAACGCTCAATTTGCGCCATTTGCACAAACTAGACGCACGAATGAGGCGGAATTGCATCTACTGCGCTAAACACATCATTTGCGCTGCGAGACCTCCAGGCGCGCGACAACGCGTCTTTACATTGATTTAACATAGAAGTCACTCACACTTGGTCTGAACGCAGCATTCGAGCTTCTTAAAATTTAATACAAAGATTACCGAGTCAAAAGCCAGCAGAACGTCTGCCATCATAAAAAAACAAGGGAGGACACGCCAAATATTAAGAACTGTATTAATTATAGTGAATGTAAGCTTTTTATTTGCATATTTGAACAGAGCACATTTGCCCTTTTGCCACATAGTTTTGGTAAATAAATACATAACTCATTTTACTTTTAATATCTTGATGCATTACTCAAACCAGTAATATCATTAGAGTTTTGGGGCTATTAATTGTCTTTGGTATTATTGTGTTATTATCATCACTTCATTAATTCTATATTCTTTTTTGTTTGTTTTTTTTTCTTCTTTTTTTATCGTTTTCCTGAGTTGCAGAAATGTATAAATAAATAATTTATTTGTTCATAGTAAATGTTTTAATTTTTCTTCCTTGTTTACATAATTGATGTGCTTTTTTGTATTGTTTTGGGGTATAACACAGTAAGATTTATGAATATTTGGAAGGTGGGTCGATAAGGGGTTGTATTAAATACGTTTTTTTTTTCTTCTCACCCCTTTTCGAATAGGCAAAGACATTGACATTGATAGTTAAAAAAAAAAACTTTGGTAAAATTAAAAATAAACCCTGAATAAAAAAATAAATAAAAGAAGTATTATATCACTTTTGGCCACTACTGTATGTGATGTTTAGCTGTTCTTTGCATTGAGTTAGCAATGGGTCTTCTCGGGTCCAAAGAAACGTACCCAACCCAAATGACCCAAATAATTTTTTATCCAAACCCAACGTGTATAAATACTTTTTTAAAAACAAATTCCTGACCTGAGACAAACCCGAGAAAATTAAACCCGAGTCTGACGCAAACCAGTAGCATTTTTTTAACCTGAATGTAACCGGCACTGACATGTGCAGTCTGCATTCCCAAATGTACCAGTCAGACATAAAAAAAACCTCGCATCTAATTTCTGATGATCTGACGGTGTATCTGACAACGTCACCAAGGTATCTGCTAAAATGTGCATTCAAAATTGATGGACAACGAAAACTAACCACACAATGTCGCAAGCGCTCTTGGCAAGCAAGGGGGGGGGGGTTTGAAAAAGTAGTTGTTGCACACGCACAATATAGTTTGTGATGTCTCGGGTTCGTTCGGCACAAATAAATGCATTTTAAATTACCCAAGACCCGATGCCGCTATTTTTAACCTGACTTGTGTCGAGGCACACATGAAATTTGAGACCCAAACAGGCTCGGGTCTCATGTTGGAGCTTGGATTTTCAGATATACAGTAAATGGACCCATGAAGACCTCTAGTTTGAACCCACGTAACATACATAATGATACAAAATGTATAACTTAAAATGCTATAAGTCACTTTGAATAAGTGTCTGCCAAATGCATAAATGCGTTTTGTCAAAAATTTGTCATCTTTGCCTTGCTGAGTTGTACCCCAATGATCCTGAGTCAGAGCAAACAGTGCGTGCATGTAAGAAACAGGTTTAGATGTGATGAATGCTGATGGATGAGCCGGTCTCTATCAGTTCAGGTGTGGGTCGACCTGTCCTCCGATAGCTACAGCAACATCAATACACAACACACATACTAACATGACTACACACACGATCTCTCTCTCTCTCTCTCTCTCTCTCTCTCTCTCTCTCTCTCTCTCTCTCTCTCTCTCTCTCTCTCTCTCTCTCTCTCTCTCTCTCGCTCGCTCGCTTCATTAAAATGGAGTTCCTAAAGCGTGCATTCATCTTTCTGACAGGCCTGCCATCGATCGACCTCGCTGCAGGATGCAATTCCAGGCCTTTAAATGACTCTGTGTTTGGTCACTGTAGTCGGCCGCTGCTGTGCTTGGTTGAGTTCGGCCCTCGGCTCATAGCTGGCGTATAGAGGAGGGTCAGTTACTCAAACCACGGCTCATTACAGCTCGACCACACGACGGGTCACGGCTATTCGGCAGAACTCTTTCATTTGATGTGCTGTATAAAGCGTGTCAATGAACCACGATTGATGCCGACCAATACGATGACACAAATGTATTCAGGATTAAAGTCATGCAATTGAATTTTTTCTGATGCAGTTACTATGATTCGAGTTGTGAAAAAATATGCTTCAATTTCAAGCGAGTGCTTTAATTTAATGTTTTTGCTAACAGTAAGTGAACTGAAAACATTAATCAACTTTAAATATTACTTGAATTAATTTATTTAAAAGCGTACGGTAGAAATATATATATATTATGTACGTCGATCTTTAACAAAAGAATAAATAAAAAATCCTTTGGCTTTCTAAACATATAAGCTAAAGTCTCATCGCGGAGATGAGACAGTTAACCTCACAAATGATAGATTATGATGAAGTTACTAAATACATTTACCAGCCAAATGATCAGTAATGTTTTTATTTACACATCAAGCCCAATTTTCCCTCACATTCATACGCTGGATATAACCAATACTTAAAAAAATGACATCAATAATATGCCTGTCTAAAGAAAAAGTAAGCATCTGCGAAATGCGAGCAGGGAAACAGAAGGCAGTAGACCAACAAACATTCAATATCTGCAAAAGCTATTCATCTCTTTGACAACAGCACATTTGTTTGTCTATTGAGACCATAATTCAGGGAATCTGCAGAGCCGCGCTGCACGCTGTACATGAAGACTGCATGAAAAATATGTTAATGCACTAAATACTCAAGGTCAGTTCTGCCACGAGTCTAAATACTGCAGCTGTGGTCCATTGACATGTTTGCTATATAAGTGGTGAGTTAGTGAAGCTGTGTGCATTAAAGTTCTTCATATATTTGAAACAATTACCCACAATGCTTTATGTTCACCGGGCCCCTTAAAAGTAAACCACACAATTCAATACAAGCCAAGATTCTCATGAAACAAAATGTTGGGAGTAAGACACGTAGTTTAATAGAATGCATGGTGCATAAATCTGTCGAAAGAGATATGCGTCCTTTCATTTTAAAGGTGCCGTAGAATGTAAAACTGTAGGCATAGATAAATAATAAGAGTTGTGTACATGGTAATGATATATCGTGAGCCTCAAACACGATTGTTTCCTTCTTTTTTATGTAAACCTCGTGCATGCTAAAGACTGCTGGATATCTCAACATAACACCGACTGTGACGTTACAGTCCAGATGTACACCCCAACATTAAATTAAGTACAATGATGTTACATTGCTAAAAACAAAGTTCTGACTGCTGAGTTAGCGCTATATGCTAGTTAATGCTATATGCTAGCGTTTAGGCTGAAGTTCTCTTATTGACGTTACAGTTACGTTTTGCAGGTCCATACTGAAAAACAAACAAACTGACCAGTCAGAAACGTCCATTAACTCATTCACCGCCTGCCTTTTTGAGAAAAGTTGCCCACCTGCATTTTTGTGATTTTAACAAAAGTTTCACAAAATTCCTTGCAGGAAAAATTTTCTTCTATAAAAATATAAACATACAAATTATATCCAAATAAAGAACACACCTTCTGCTTTCAAACAAACAATAAACAAACAAACAAACAAACAAAATGGGGAAAAAACGTTTCATTATATATTTACTTTTTCCACTTAATTTAACCACTGAAATATGGATATTTCTCTTCAAAAATACAACATTTTGAGCAAAAAGCTTAAAAAATTGCGTTTTTGTAAAGGAATTTATGTTAGAGATAAGACTCAGAATGACTATCAAACATAAAGGCAGTTAAAATAAATCATGAAATCTTTTTACCTTCCGTTTTTGATAAATTCGGTTTGGCGCCATCTAGTGGATAAAAGCGGTATTACACTTTCACTTTGAAATTCGTCCAGAAAGGCATATTTATTAGTTAAATATGAACTCATAATTGACGAGATAACTCGTCAATGGCGGTGAATGAGTTAACAATCTCCAAACAATTGATTATTCCTCAAAATCTGATACGGAGTCAAACATAAGATCTGATTAAACACACACAGAGCTACTGAAGGAGAAACAGCCAATCAGAGCAGAGCTCAACATTATTATTCATGACCCTACCAAATATGGTAATAATAGACCATTTCATTATAAAGGCAAATCCTAGGGTTGTAAATTGACATGTAAAACTGTTTCTGGATCATTTTGCACTTAATAAAGCCACAAATCTCCAATTTAACAGATTATTACAATGCATTCTTTGGCACCTTTAACTGCAAGGATGTCCTCTCCATCCACATGCCCTCCACCAAGAAACAAGAGCAAAAACTGCTGATGTTGCACAGCGTATCGTGAGTCATTTACATTCGGTAAACATTCACCTACTGACTGGTTATTTAGTTAAATGAGCAGTCACGCAAACACACGCGTGCACAGAAATCAGAAGGGTGATTCAGTGGTGGATCATCTACTCTTGGTACAGTAGATTCCCTTCATAACCTGAGAAGATCTGCCTCCGGTGACCACACAGCATCAAAGCATCATTAATGACCTTTAAACACACACACAGACACACACGCCTGACTATCCTTGAGTAAACACTGACTTAAGATGTCTATATTGGGCAATAAAATCTAAATGGCAGGTGCTTTAGACAAAGGTTGTGACAGGAAGAGGAAACAGAACCGAGCAATTTCCTGATCCATCGTCGTCCTCCTGGAATCTTCTTAATCTCTCAATAACACTCAGAAGTCATTATGGCTCTGGATGTCTGATCCACATCACAATTCAGCAGCAACAGACATCATAAAAACCTCAATAAAAACTCTCTCGCTCTATCTCTCTCGCTCACAGATAGACACAGGTTCACAATATTAGTAAAGACACCTCACAGATTCTCATAACCCAACTACTATCATCCAAAACGTCAGATTTTGACATAAAAACCACAAAAACTTGCACATCCAAAGACTTTTCTTTAATTCCCCAGCAAAGACTGAACATTTACTCACTAACAATCAGTAATACTTTGTATTTGTTAACGTAAATGCATTAGCTAATGTCAAATAACAATAAACAATACTTCTAGGAATGAACATAATTAAAGGAGTAGTTTACTTTAAAGATGGGGCCCATTGACTTACCATACCATTTTTTTGTCCTACAATGAAAAGTAAATGGACCCCATCTTTAAAGTGGACTACTCCTTTAACTGTTTAGTCGTTAATCGTTAATAATTTTGATCGATTAATGCTACCGATTAAAACTGTAACTTATGATTAAATTAATTTATCTGTAACATAAATAAGCAGATATTTTTGTATTTACAAACAAATGCTGGCTGTCATCAGAAAAAAAATTCGAAATGTTTTTGTACCACAAAAAAATATAAATACATTATAATTTCATCATTTGGTATACTTAATTTTTTTTAAATGAACATAATGAACATAATTAACTGTTTGCCGTAGTTAACATAATTAACTGTTTAGTCGTTAATCGTTAGTAAAAATTTTGATCCATTAATGCTACTGTTTAAAATTTTAACTTATGATTAAATTAATTTATCTGTAACATAAATGAGTGTTTTATGGCATTTTAACTGGTTAAATTAATAAATGTCCAAATGTTTTTGTACCATAATAAAAATATAAATACATTATAATTGCATCATTTAGTAATACTTACATTTTTTAAATCAAAAGTTAACATGAATTAATTAAATGAAATAACACTAACAATTGTATTGGCATATCCTAACATTAACAAAGCTTAATAAATGCTGATAAACTATACTGCTTATTTTTAGTTCATAATGCATGTTAATACAGTGTTACTAATATTTCTGTTTTTCACAAAAAAGACCCAGAACAAATAACAATATCACTAAGGTAATTTCTGATGTTGACTTTAAACGTTTTAAACCAAGAGACTTATTATCAGTGGCTTTTAGACGAAAAAGTATCATCAATTCTGTTTTGTTTACTCATTAAAAGGCGTTTTTTCCTCACATTTGTCAAATGTTAACTTTAGCACGCATCACACACACACAGACGATCAGTCGGCTCTTTATCCGTCTACCTGTGATGAGGATGGAAATGTTCAAATGGTCTCAAATGGAGCATGTCCTCTCTGCATTGGCTTTAATTAAACAGCTGACAGTGACTGCGACTCACGCGGGCCGCCGTATAATGAATGCATTTTAACAAGATGAAACCAAACCAATTACGACCGCTGTCATATTCTGAAGTGCTGGGATTAATGAATATAAGAACAATATGTTACCTAAAAGAGATTAAAGTGGGGGTCTGCGCTACGCTCAATGAACAACGAGCATCTTCAAGAAAACGCTTCAGACATCAGAGAGACGATGTGGGTGTGTGTGACACGGAAACAAAGAAATAAAGATGAGAAATAAGAAAGAGAGAAAGTGGGAAAGACAGTAGATGTGCTCACAAAAGCCTAATTTATAATAACGCATGCTATCGTCTTGTCTTGTGACCTCATTGTTTATGTAGGTGTTTGTTGCAGTAAACATAAACTGAAATTACAATTATCCTACTTTGACTTTTTAATCGAATTTTGTGTTAAATACACTAGTTGTACAGTATGAAATAAAGTCAATGTATGTTAAATAAATTCGTCATTATACTCAAATCGTCCCCGTGAACAGGAAGTCATGATCGACTTCCATATTGTGATGCACTTTCGAGTGAAATGGTTTATGATTTCGATTGTGAATTAATTGGATATAGAAAAGTAGGTTTATCTTTCAAAAATATAACTCGCAGCAGACGAATGCTGCGTTCACACCAGCCGCGGTAGAGGCGTCAAGCGCGAGTCAATGTAAAGACGCGTTGACGGCGCCTGGAGGTCTCGCGGCGCGAATGAGGTGTTTAGTGCGGCGCGGTAGATGCAATTCCGCCTCATTCGCGCGTCTAGTTTGCACGTTTGGCGAGAATTGAGCGCTGCCGCGGCAAACGCACGAGTTGAAACATTTGAACTTTGGCAGGAAAAACGCACCGCGTTAACCAATCAGGAGCTTGCTCTAGTAGTGACGTGATTACAGAAAGCAAGCAGAGTCGCAGAAGCACCTCACATGCCGCGAATTTCCGCGTGAATGTCTCGATGACTAGAATTTCATGTGCCAATGAAGTGAGTAAATTCAAAATGTTCAAGCGGCAAATAGACGCGGTAGACGCTAATTTGACGCCTCAAACGCGGCTGGTGTGAACCCACAGTAACATTTTCGGTGGGCAGATTTATTGGATGCTCCGCCCAAGCCTTCTAGCTGACATCACTAGTGATGATGGGTTCACACCAGCCGCGTTTGAGGCGTCAAATTTGCGTCTACCGCGTCTAGTTGGCCGAATGAACATTTTGAGTTTACTCGCTTCATTCACATGTGAAAGCTGCGTGTGAAATTCTAGTCACTGACACATTCACGCGGAAATTCGCATCATGGGAGGGGCTTCTGCGACTCCACTCACTAGAGCAAGCTCCTGATTGGTTAACGCGGTGGGTTTTTCCTGCAAAGTTCAAATTTTTCAACTTGTGCGTTTCCAGCGCCAAACCTCATTTGCGCCATGTGGCGAACTAGACGCGTGAATGAGGCGGAATTGCGTCTACCGCGCCACGCTAAATGCCTCATTCGCGCCGGGAGACCTTCAGACGCGCATCAACGCGTTTTCACATTGACTTAACATTGAAATCACTCACGCTTGATGCCTCTACCGCGGCTGGTCTGAACGCAGCATTAGAGATTGATCTCCACAAGAGGGCATAAAGAACATTTCTATTAAAAGTGTATGAAGGCGATGCATTTAAAAAATATATAATGGCCCACACGGATACATTGTTTATAATGAACACTGCAATATTCCATAAACAATAAGAATTGACAGTTTTGATTTTGTGGGTACTTCAAACCGTATCACACGCAGTGTCCTTTGGATGTATACTGCACATTTTTTGACGTCATAGATGTGAGGTTTTACATGCATACATATAAATGTACATACTGCAGAGAGCAGAAATAGTATGAGTAGGATGCTATTCCCAACATACTCATTATTTCCGTGCTCTGCATTCTTTTTAGCCTGTGTCAGACAGACAGAGAGAGAGAGAGAAAGAGAAAGAGAGAGACAAAGAAAAAGCTTTTGAATTATATTCCATTCTAGTTTGTGCCCTTTTATATTCGTCTTAAATCTTGACACAAGAGACAAAGCAGAGATCTGCTCTTCATCATGATGTAGTGAAGCCTTTGCAGTCTTCGCTCTGTATATCTGCTGTGTTTTCATGCTGTGTACACTATGTGCTGTTGTGTTCATCGCTGTACACTGCATGATGTGTTTTAATGCTCTATTGTCATGCACAATGAGGTTATACGTGGTGATCTCCTCCAACAATGCAGACACTGCATATACGAAAATACAAAGCACTACGTCCCACTTACTGACCGACTTTAGAGCTCTTGTTTAGAAAAGGAAAAAAGAAGAAAAGGAGAAGAAGAAAGAAGAAAAAATGGAAAGAGATAGGAAGAGAAGAAGAGATGAGAGGTGTTGTAAGCGTGTGTTTATGCTTCATCTGAGACTGGAGGTGTTCACTGGAGAAACTCTGAGGAGATTTCCTGAGGCAATGTGTGAAGAAATTTATAGATATAATAACATGAGCTCATTGCTTTGGATTCCAGAGTAATGATACGAACATTTCTCCTGCAGTTCCCCCGACACACACACACACAGGTCGTATTAAATCGTATTAAATCAGGTAGAGTACGTCATTTTTCATGGCCGTGTAAACACTTTAATCGCATCTATACCGCACTAACTGAAGTGCACGTGTGTTTTTGTCACACACCTTAAGCGCAAATTCGTTTTAAACTTGACATTACAAAGTTTTTCCTAAACTCTGTCAACATGATTCGATGTTAGCAGTCTACCTTTATCCAGAAACAGTTCAAATAATGCGACAGCAGCATATACAACCACACTATCATAATATTTCTGTCTTCATTACGGCACGGGAATAATGAAATACGTAAATAAGAATGTGCTTGTTATTTAACGTAAATAAATTAAAACAGTATATCGTATTTTCCGGACAATAAGTCGCTCTGGAGTATAGACGTTTACAACATAAACAAGCGGCTTTCGTGGTCAACACGTAACTTTCGGTAAACTCCACTAAGAGTTAATAACAACAAAGTACTTTAAAAGTAGTTTATTTATATAAAAAGCTAAATAAACAACACATAGATTACATAGGAAACCAAAACATTTACTATTTTCGACGAGATAAAAGTCCAAGAGTTCAGTTTAGCAACTAGTCATACTATTAAACAAACAGAAACCGGAAGTAAAGTTTGGACCAGACGCGTAATCGCGTCATTGCACGTGCGTCCGACGAAACCGTCTATAAGTTGCATCAATCAAAAATTTGTTTTGAAGAGAAAAAAAACACATATATAAGTCGCAGTGGACTATACGTCGCGTTTATTTAGAAAATGATTTCTCAAAATTCAAGCCGAAGAAAAGACATTTAATCTGGAAAGGCGAGTTATTCAACTAAACAATAGCACAGAACAGTCGACTGAATAGGTGTCCGTACATGTTAACGTAACATAAATAGTTATTTATAAGATACACAATAGCATACAGTATATCTTGGAGGCTGAATAGACTAAATTAACACGACAAGCCAAATCAAGTTAAAAAAAGTCCAGAAGTTATTCCACATTACTGAATCCATTGAATTACATAAATACAGGAGCAGCATATAGCGGACTTTCGCGTCTGTAGACGGTTTCTTTTGGTTCATATGAAATAATTTTGATGTATAAGTCTCACCGAAAAAAGTGTAACTTATAGTCCGGACAATACGGTATGTGAGTTTATCATTTGTGCTTTGCGTTGGCCTTTGTGTAAATATTAAGCACAATCATTAGCGAATAATCAGAAAATAAAAATTGCATGTAAACAGCAGTGAAGAGGTTAAATTGCTTCTAGACATATAAACATCTTTCTTCAATTAAGTCCTTACTCTGATTATTGGAAATAATCGCATTATTTGTGTACATGTAAACATTGAGCATCATCAGTGAGAATAACTTAAAATAATGTGACGGTAAAAATGTAAATGATCCTTAAAGTCTTTAGGACTTTTATTTTATTTATTTTTTTATTTTACTTATGCAAAATATCTCTAATTTTTTTCCTTTTACCTTGGTGTAAAATGAGATCTATACGTGTTTTTATGACAATCAACCATTTCATTGAGCTTTCTCAGTGGTGCATGTGAACAGATAGACGCCGAGCTGAAATGAGACAGAACAGAGATGTGATCGTCCACGAATGTGACAGAGAGTGGTGAGTTTGCCCTGCAGCTCCGACAAAACCATCAGTCACCGCACAACACCAAATAATCCTGTTTGAGGTGGAGATATGACCACCACACGTGCACACACACATTAAGAGGTTCGTCTCTTACCTCTCTGTCCTTGAGTTTCATGGCCAGGACGAGTTGATGTCTGTGGTTACTCAAAGCCTCTCTGTAATTCCCCTTGGAGAAGAAAGCCGAGCCCAGATTCCCATGAGCGCGACACTCACCTGTCTGGTCGCCTGAGGAAACACACAGTTGTGTCAGATGTTTCCCATACACACAACAACCTGACAAAACTCAGCTAAACCAACTTAAAGCAGTTACTTTCAAAATAACATGCAGTAAAAGGTAAAAGTTCAGATTTGGATTTGATAAGAAATGTTTGAGGTTACACAAGGTAAACTTTTGAGATGTCATTGCAAACTCTTCTGAGATTTTTGGGGTTAAGAAAGAAAATCTGAGATGCAAGGGACTTGATCTCCATGTAACCTCAATTCTGTCTAGAAAAACAACTAAGAAATTTCAAAAATCTGTGGGGGAGGCGAGGGTCGATTGTGAGGTTTTGCTCCAGACTACAAGATTACACAGCGATGACATCATAGCAGCTGCAGAAGCTGCAACATCTGCACATGTTGGTATTACACTCCCATCCTGAACGCAATCAAGAATCTAAAGTCAAATATAACATAAACCCGGTTGAACGAGACCTCAGTAGCGTACTAATGTGTTAAATACGAGACGTGAACCCTTAAACGCAAAGTTTCGCAGTTCAGGTGCTTCATAGCACAGATGGGGTGAGAAATGGTTAAACTCCTAAAGACTTTAAAGTCTAGCTGTAAAACCTCTGACATTCAAGAGCTGTGAGCTGAATATTTATGCCGGCTGTGAACGTTAAACGTACGCTTCGTAGTATTTACATTTTTTCTGTGTTGACAACAAAGATTAGTCATGTGTAAGCTGTGGCATTTTGAAAAAAAAGGCACATTTTAATTTAAAAGCCCCACGAAGCCTAATTACCATGAGACCTTATCAGCACGAGCAGGTCAAAATAATTAACTGAGCAAGAAGGTTATGAACAAGGTCACCTGAACGTCCATCACTGGATGCACATCCTCAAGAATCAAAAACACTTCTTATTCTGTCCACATGTCATTAAACTTCTTTTAAAAGGACCCACATCTCAGACACATCATAATATTCACAGTGCAATCTCTCTTCTCAAATGTGTGATGTCACATTAATGAGTTCATTAAAGTCAACGATAAATTATTCCTGGTAAAGCTGATGATCATCTAAACTCACCTAAAGTCTTGGCAACCTCGAGGTCTTGCTGCATGTAGGCGGTGCTCTTTTCCGTGTTGCCCAATGACCAGTAAGCGCTGCTGAGCGCTGAGAAAACCGAGCCGCGCAGTTTGAGGCTGCAGGTGCCAATCTTGAGCGCCGCCTCCAGAACGACCACTGATGCGCCGTGATGAGAGGCGGTCAGAAGCTCCTGGCCAATCACAGAAACCACCACGAATGGACTCTTGTCCAGCTTCATCTTCTGCAGCTGCTGGTACGTGGGCTCCAAAGATTCTGAAGTTGAAATAAAGGACAGAGTTAAGGTGTGACATAAACCATCACCTATTTTTTGCCAGGGCTGCACCATATTGAAAAAAAGGCAATATGCAATAACTTGCAAAATAATGCAATCTTAAATGTGCGATATACAATAATGCTTTAAGGTTGTAAAATCAAACTAACTACTAGTCTAACACTTTAAAGCTATTAAAGTGTTAAAATCATTTAGCTATTGCAAACTATCGCGATGTGCACACGCTGTTGCAGTATTTCCTATATATTGTGCAGCCCTTTTGTGACATTGGACTGTACATAAGCTTTTAAAGTGTTACAATCAGTAAATGTACTAACTACCGATATATACATGTATTGCAATAATTGCGATATATTGTTCTGCGCTTTTGTGGACGATATGTATTTATATAAAAATGCTGCAAACAATACTAACACAGTCTCACCCCATGTCGTCAATATTTGACGACACTTGACCATTCGTCAATATGTGACGCGGAGGGTATACCTTTCGCGTCATTTTTTGACGAACTGGGGACTTCAATACTATTACGTCCGTTGCATTCTCTTCTCCTATTTTCTTACCATTTTCGCGTCGGTTTAGGGTTAGATTACGCAAAATTAAACAGTGTACGCGAAATTAAACAGTGTACGCGAAATTAAACAGTTGTCACCTGGCGTTGGGGTTAGAAACAGTTGTCACCTGGCGTTGGGGTTAGAGTTAGGTTTGGGTAGGGATGTCATTATGTAAATCTAACCCTAAACCGACGCGAAATTGGTAAGAAAATAGGAGAAGAGAATGCAACGGACGTAATAGTATTGAAGTCCCCAGTTCGTCAAAAAATGACGCGAAAGGTATACCCTCCGCGCAAGGGCGTAGGAACCGGGGGGGACGGGGGGGACGTGTCCCCTCCAATATTGGAGACAGTTTCATTTGTCCCCCCCAAAAATTATTTGAAAAATTTTTGATTTTGAAATCTTTAACTCGCGTGCTTTTATTTTGAAAGCGCAACACAGCGTCTTTTCACCGGCCCGCCCCACCCCCTCAACGGCTAGTGGGGTCTGAAGCTGGCGACAGGTCGTCTGAGGTTAATATGAAGAGACAGCAGCAGCTCAGTTTAAATGATTTCTTTCTACTGGGGAAGAAAAGAAAGAAAGGAAATGTGAGTTGGTATAAATTTTGTCCAGGAGGATAATTATATTTTATGTCTAACGTAAGCCATGGATTAAAGTTCTCCGTCAATTGCAAAATTCTTAAATTCACTTTTCATAAAGACGACGTGTATTCCCCTTGCTAAGCGGGATTTGATCAAAGCCTGGAGTGGAGCGAAAGCACATTCTTCTCTCCACTGTAAGCATTCTGTAATCACTTCGCTCCGGGTTTTCAGACTGTAGTGTGTTAAGCTTGTAAAATTGGTTTCTTTGCACTGTATGCCTAGGGATTTACATGACCACTCGCGTCCCGTTTTTTAACTGATACGCTGATCTAATCAGTGACTGGTACATGTTTGTTAAACTTCATGTGGCGTCACAAGAACCAAGAGGCAGATGACATCAAAATCCTGTGAGAGCGATTCAAGAAAACATACGAGGAGACTGCTATCGAAATGCTTTTACGGTACTTTGATGTCGTCCGCCTGTCGGTTCCAGCACCGCTGCCCGAAGTCGAACCCGCAGCATAAGCAGCAGTGCTGCTGATCACGGCACATGATAATGATCACCGACACCTGTCATCCAATCACAGACCCCGTCCCGTCGAGTGTACATTACAGGGGTGATATATACGATTTAATATTTTCTTTTTATAAAGTGGGTAATTTACTGTAGCTGTTTCGCCTCAATCTGAAATGCCCCAAAAGTATTTCCAACTTTGCATGGACATTCTCGTGCGTGAGTCACAGCCTGTACGCGTGTTTTAAATAGCTAAATCTATGTAAGATGTTTTTTTAGTTTGTCACATAAATTAACATGAAGGGGATAACGTTTTTTTTAACCCTTAGTGCAGGAGTCACAAGTTTGTTTTAGACATATAGTAAAGGGAATGGTTCAATTAAAGGACTGTGTTAAAAGTAAAGCTGTAAATCAACAAACTATTAATAAACCTACCATATGTTTTAGACATAAAAGTTATAAATTAGGAGATTAACTATCATTTTGACAAATGGCTTAAAACAATACAATGTATATTCACACAAAACCATACTTGCACTGCTGCTGTAGCCCACCTTTGGTCCTGTATTTTATAGTGACAGTTGGCAACTCTATATATGCCACATGAGACTTCAATATTGCATTAATAGCAAAAAAGTGGTAGCTTACTCAGAAGAAAATAAAATATAAACATGCACTGAAAGTGTATTTACTGAAATAAATACTGAAGTATATTTCAGAGATTAAAAATGGCATTTAAAATATGCAAACTGACAATTTTAAAGCAGTTTAAAACATCTCTCCTTAAAATGCTATTGGTCTCACCTATTTACATAAAGTGTCAGTTCACAAGACTTTTTTAAGATGTCAAATCTTTTGTGTCCCCAGAGAACATATGTGAAGTTCTAGCTCAAAATACCATATAGATAATGTATCATGTTAAAATTGCCACGTTGTGATTTTTTTTTACTTTAACCCATGCCTTAGACTTGTTGATATTAAGCTGATGTTGTGATTCAACATCTAACTAGTAACGCTACACTCTTCTATTAACCTTACTAGCCAACGAAGGCTGGCGAAAATATGGCAGACTTTCCAGTAATGTAATGGAGAAAAGCGATTTGACACTAAAAACAGTATTTAGGATGATGATTGTAAAAGAACATGATGAGTTAGTCTGTCTGTGTGTTTTTGCTTGTTCATGACATTCCCATCAGTATTTTTCTATACCTTGTCCATTTCCACTACTTTCATATTAGAGATCAGATGAAGTTCAGCTGGAAACTAACAGTGGTGACACTGGTGAGGGTAATGCAGGGAGAGCTAGCACTGAGGTCCAGGTAGGTGTTATATGAAGGGTGAGGTGATTTTAGATTGTTGATCATGAAAGGAAAGTTTGAACATGATTAGAAGTGAACACGTTAATTATATCATTTTAGTAGAATAAAGTATGTCGGTGAATGTTTTGCAGTGTATGACATATTTCTGTTCAAATCATTAACGGATCTGTCAGGTTTCCGATATGTGTCCCCCCCAATGTTAAACTCATTCCTACGCCCCTGCCTCCGCGTCACATATTGACGAATGGTCAAGTGTCGTCAAATATTGACGACATGGGGTGAGACTGGGTTGACAATACATACAAAATTATTTTATTTTTATTTTTTCTACATCACAAACATTAGCAAAGTCTAATTCAGTAGGTTAAACATGAACTCTTGCTGTGTAAACCTATTACAGTCGAAAGTAAACGTAACAGCTCATGTTCTGTGAAACAGCTTTTGTGTGCAGAAGCGGAGATGATAATTCATACTCGTGTCATCTCAGCAGACTCACACAAGCTTTCCTCTGCTCCACAAATTCACCCTAGAACTGCTTAGTCCTAAAATAATCCTCTAGGTTATTCTGCGGTAAGATTTACCGTGAAGCGGGGTTAGGAAGACACCATATGTGCAGAGGTGACCCCAACAGTTAAAGAGTGAAAACGCACTCACTGTCATAAATCACCACGGACCGCAGTCGAGTGTCACCCGGTGCCCTGCGGGACCTACAATAGATCCTTTTTTATCTGCCCTTCCCAATTTTGTCTGTAGTGTATCTATGAAATATATTTCTTACTGTCCTTCTGGGTGTGTGTTTGATGGCTAATTCAGCAATGTTTCATCTCACGCACACATACACACATGTAGTCTCTTTGAAAGATGTCATAAATCTGTATATACACCAATAGGTAGTTAAGTCTTATGATGGTGTATGCTGTAGCTTAATTGGTAAAGCATTGGGTTTGCACATCAGATTAGGAGTTCAAATCCCATTTAAAGGATCAAAGGATCTTCCAAATGCATAAATGTAAGTATGCACTGTAGTTTGAGTTTTACATTATTATTAATAATCAAATATTGAATAAACACACTGAGATTTCTGGTAAGGGTTCTGTTATTAGCCAAACCAAAACACTAAATGATCATCAATCGCTTTTTTTAACAATGCATTCCAACTTATGTGAAAATGAAAATCCTGTATCCTAATTCAGCGAGACAGAAGCTCCAGACGCTTGAGAATTGCGACAGGTTTAATTCCCACTTCTCGTGTAGCCGGCGGGCGGGAACGGCCTCTGCCGACGGCTCCAAACACTCCGGCGGCTTCTCTGTGTGTTGTCATACACATTCATATCTCGTAATTGCATTCAGCCTGACACGTCTACAAGTTACATAAATCTAAATGGCGAGAAACTATTCGGCTTGGGGACGGTAATGTGTGTGTTTGTGTGTGCGCAAGAGCTCTGAATCGAGTTAACAACAGACATGGGCATGATGAAGAAGAGCACAGAAGTGCTTTTGCATCCCATCGCTGCAGAGAAGAGATTTAATGATGAGTCTCTGGATGCCAATCTCTCTTTCTCTTTCTCTCTCTCTCTCTCCTCTTTGCCATGTGAAACAGAAGCTTGACGTCTCGCAGGACGATTCTGCTAAATAAAGAAATAATAACTGCGACTGACAACAACACCTACCTGCATTTCATTCTGTTTATTTTCTTTTAAAATATTTACATTGCCATTTCTAAACCAAGCCGGAGTGGATTTCCATATCTATAACTCGCAGCGAATTCCGAGGTATTCAAGAATTCCCTGGAGAATTCCCTCGGAAGTCTGAGATGATTCATCAGAGTTTACACCACTGGGATGAGCAAAAAACAGAAACATACGACGCAACAACGAAGCACACATTAAAACGTCAATCATCTTTGAAAAAAATGATATTACACACAAACCTTTCGGAGCTGGTATATGGGCCAACATTTGGTCCTGCACAGCCAGATATAATGTTTAGACCGGACTATAACCTGGCCAAAAACAGAAAGACACTTACACCGTGTCTAAATTGCCTACATAGTATGCTGAAATCAGTAGTTGATGGCGCGTCATAAGTCCGAATTCATAGTATTCAATAAACAGTAGGCGAAAGGAACCCGGATGACCTAATACTTCTGGCAAGATTTTGAAGTATGCATTAAGCAAAACAGCTGTTCCTTGTGCTTAAATTTCACTTGTTTAACATCATCCAAGTTAACAGTTCACCTGTTGTTATGGCGACGTATGTCCTATGATGTATTAACTAGTGATAGGATAATATATCGCAGAGGCAGACATATCGGACGATATTTGGATTTTTTTTAAATTATCGACTGTTCGAGTAAATTTCTCTATTACTTAAATTTGATGTTTGTAATAAAAAATACACTCAGTGTTCCTCAATGTAAAGCCAAAGTCTGACAGACTGTTGTGTCACATTAATTATATCTTGTAAATATGTTTGAAGTTCTTTAAAAGGGTATATTTATAAATGTTATGCGTAACAAATTTTTTAGTTTTACCAATTTTTTGTTTGTCTCTTATTTACTGCGATAACATTTGTGTTATATCGGCTTCATATCGGCCATATATCGGTATCGGCATCAGCAAAAAAACAACATATCGGTTGACCTCTAGTATAAACATGTTGTATAGTACGTCCAAATTTTGGAAGCAGGGTTTAAGTTTAACTCTTTCACTGCCAGCGTTTTTTAAAAACGTTGCCAGCCAGCGCCAGCGTTTTTCATGATTTTCACCAAAGTTTAATACCTTCCAGAAAATGTTCTTCTTTAAATATATAAACATACAATATACCAAATGAAAGAACAGACCCTCTGCTTTCAAACAAAAAAAACCGTTTCATCCTACCTCCAGTGGTTCTTTTGTAATCAGCTTTTGAATATGGGTAGGTTTCTGCAAAAACACCACATTTTGAGCAAAAAGCAGAGATAATTCCATTTTTGTGACGGACGTTTCATAGAGATTCCATTCAGAGCGATCTTTAAAACAGACACAGACATGCAGCCGCTTGCCATAGGGCAATACTTCCGGGTTTAAAAAGTTGTCCACCTGGTGGATAATAGCGGTATTGCGGAAAGACAGAAAATCTCGTCATTGGCGGGGAAGCGTTTTCTCTTAATTGACGAGATATCTCATCAATGGCGGGGAAAGAGTTAAAGGACATCACATTTATTTGCTATTAAAGGTGCTGAAGAATGCATGTAAATAATCTGTTAAATGTTTCTGTGATATCTACATAGAAGGTTTGTGGCTTTATTAAGTGCAAAAATGATCCAGAGTCAGTTTCACAGTTTTACGCTGAGATTAGCTATTAAATCTGAAGTTTGCCACTTTAAAACCTGAATTCAAGAGGCGCAAGATGTTCATTTGTTATGCTCAGAGAAAAAAAACGAATCTCAGCTCAACCGTCTGCAGTTCTTCACCTCACACTTTAGAGGAAAAGCTTTGAACGACAACTCTGATGATGTGAGGATGAGAGAAGAACAATTCAATTAAAGTCAGGTTATCCCGCATGCAAATCCTCACACAGGGCCGCTACGCCACTGATAAAGGGATGAGAGAGAGAGAGAGAGAGAGAGAGAGAGAGAGAGACACTTGTGTTATCAGACTGCTCAGGGCTGTGACTGATCACCTCTCTGACTCCTTAACATAATCTACTCTCTCTCTCTCTGTCTCTCCTCGTCTCTCTCTCTCTCTCTCTCTCTCTCTCTCTCTCTCTCTCTCTGTCTCTCTCTCTCTCTGTCTCTCCTCGTCTCTCTCTCTCTCTCTCTCTCTCTCTCTCTCTCTCTCTCCCAACAGATCAACCTGACACCTGAGGGACACCGGTGGGAATATAGGGGATGTAATTAGCCCGAGATAAAACACCCTTGGTTAAAAACACGGATATCCTACCAGTCCAGTGGCTGTGTGTGCGGCCCTCATTTACCTTCACATGAAGTGTTTTAAAAGTGCACATCAACACGTACACACATCCTGTCACAGCTGAAGAAACACAATCTTATGTGTGTGTGTCACTTCAGGAGGGTAAACGTGTCATTTACTGTAAGAGCTGGATTCATATGCTGCTATTTTGCTATGTGGTCTTGTCGTTGTTGACATTGGGCAAAAATGACCGCAAACCCGCTCATTTCAGAGCTGCTGGGTGTATAAATGCAGTTACATTACAAAATGTTCGAAAAGCATTAAACTCACAATTGCTCACACACACACAACCTGTACACTTACACTTATGTGGACCACCCATTGACTTCAATCCTTACTAAAATGTATTTTTGCTGATGCAATATCACCTGAGACTACCTAAAATAACTTTGAAAATTGTAGAAAAATGTGTAGAAAATTATTTCCCTTTCAGTTTTTTTGCAACGACCATGTGTCGCACACAAAAATCTGGTAGTACCTCGTAGTGGAGACTTCATGGCGGCCTCCACCATCCCCACCAGCAGCTGAAGACTCTTGGGATCCTGCGCCAGACCAGACGCAAACGCTGCCAGGGCATCCGCATGACGCCCCAGATACTGAAGGGCAACACCCTGTCGGAAGTATGCCTGCGAAGAGAACCAGAAAGAGAGCATGTTACAATTATTATTCTCTTAAAGTCCCTTTGTGGTCAAAAACTATTTTTATTGTTGTTTATATGTGTTTTTAATATGCTTTAAGACAAACCATGTGCAAATTCAACATTTAACACCAATGCTGAGTATTTTATTCACAAAATTGGAGCAGTCCCAATACTGCGCTTTTGACATCATCACAGCTGAACGAGTGGATCAGTAATTTAAGTCATAGATATTATGTATATATGTCACATAGACTTGACGCTGAAACGATTGCAGCACAATTGCCTCAGCTCTACTTCTGTTATGCTCACATTTATTTACATCTATTGTATGTAGAATCTATTTACATGTATATCTATGGTCCGAGCTGTGCAAATGAGTAGAGGTATTCATTTGCATATTCATAGATCCGTGTATACTAAATAAGAGTTACATTCAAGGTGTTTTAAAGCATGAAAAAAGTCACAAGAAACACACTTTTACATCTGTTTTTATGATCAACTACAGGGGGACTTTAAATAAAACTCAAAATCTTATGCTGTGTTCACACCAAACGCAAATAGAGCATCTGGTGTGAATGATTTCACTATTAAGTCAATGTAAGGATGCGTTTACGCGCGTCTGGAGGTCATGTGGCGCGAATGATGCGTATCCTGTAATCACGTCACTACTAGAGCAATCCGTCTAGTTTGCGCGAATGATGCGCATTGAAGCAGGAATTACGCGAATTGACGAGCAAAAGATGCGCACTGAAGCACGAATTACACAAATTGACACGTGAATGACGCGAATTAAGCATTGCCGCGGAAAACGCGCAAATTGAAAAATCTGAACTGTGGGGGAAAATTGCGCCGCGTTAACCAATCAGGAGATTGCTCTAGTGACGTGATTACAGGAAGCGAGCGGAGTACCAGAAGCCCCTCCCATGACACAAATTTCCATGTGAAATTCTAGTCATTCGAGACATTTACGCCGAAATTTGCGTCATGGGAGGGGCTTCTACAACTCCGCTTGCTTCCTGTAAATGAAGAAGCGAGTAAACTCGAAATGTTCAAGCGTCCAACTACGTGCGAATAGCGAGTTTTTGCAGCCACTACTGTGTTTGGTGTGAACCCAGCATTACACTCTCGCTCAAACATTGCTTTCGCTTTTTGCCACTTCAAGATTTCTCACGTGACCGTACATGAATCTATCACAAAATATTCAGGAGATTTATGCAAAGACTGCTATAGCTAGGGTCGCATAACATGCAATTAAAAAAAATACACGATTGTTTTAAAATATAAATAATGCATCATTTACCAATGCACTGTTTGTTTTCTTGGTGACATGTGTCAGTATGTCACAATTTTGTCTTTACATAAACAGTTATGCATTATGCTATGGTATATTAGTTAGTAGCCACAGTCCCTTGCAGAACTCCCTTCACGTTACAGCCACTTCAAGGGTACACATGATGATAAAAGCCTGTCTGTCAATCATCACTACACAGCTGATCCAGTAACTCCTGCACTCCCTGATATGGAAGTCATATCTCAGACATAACATGCATGTATTCATGTTTTCAAAGAGGCAATCTGAATCCTTTGATGCACACCTGAGCAGACCGACAGCTCACCCGGTGTGCCACGGTAAACACCTCACTAGTTCACTCTCACAGCACATAATACCCTCTCTATATTCACCACGAGATGATAAATGCGTATGTCAGCATTCCCGTTTGCTTCAAGTGTTCGTAAATACGCAGAAGAGGTCGAATAAGGTTCGGATCTTCAACTCTGATGTTCATTAGATCTGCGAGAGAGTACGGCCCACTTCCAGCAGAGCGCTGACAACTGTTGAGGGGGCAGGAAGGAAAATTAAGACATGACATTGAATTTATGAAGGGCCCTATAATTAATATCACTTTGTACTGGGAGCGGCCTTTGATTACAGACTCTTCTAGTTTTTCGACAGCTTCATTGAAACGAATGAGGATGCAGATTCAATTCAACACATTAACCTTTGGTCTAACCGTGTTATTATAAGACCTCTCGAGCCACCGTGCTCAGTTCGATATTAATTGCCTCTTTGTGTACGGCCCGCTGCTCCGCCCGCACCGGCATGTGATTGGTCGCATTCGGACGCTCTGTGTTCACATCCACGAGAGCACTTTTAAGTTCCACTCGGCATCAATATCCACCCGGAGGCAAATGGATTCGGG
Source organism: Misgurnus mizolepis (assembly GCA_025389145.1). Lineage (NCBI taxonomy): Eukaryota > Metazoa > Chordata > Actinopteri > Cypriniformes > Cobitidae > Misgurnus > Misgurnus mizolepis. The sequence goes on from JAIFKI010000020.1 coordinate 26,238,009, forward strand.
TGGGGGAGTTTGTTTCAGATGACTGGGATTCAATTCCATTTCTCTAATGCAATTTTTAAGCAAATGTGTTTTTTCTTATAGATAGAAGAAAAGGAGTGTTGTAAGCGGCACATGCAAGCATGCACGGACACGACATTAGTTTCAAATTAGAATTAAGTTGATTAAATGACAAGCCCGGCTTTGTATTGTGTCTCCACCAATTTCCAAAGCTCTAATTGGTCGATTAGCGCACAGAAATTCCCACCGCAGACGCCGACGGCGCCTGTGATTTCATTCTGCATTGCTTTCATTACTGACGCGACGCCGGTCTCTTTATCTCTCATTTCACTTCATTAACTTTAACGCATTTCATTTCATATTACATACAAAGAAATAAGGCCTGCGCAGCCATAATCTGTCTACATAAAGTAGGTTTGGGAATCGATTCATAAAAACCTAAAGCAATCGGATACGCTTCTGTAGCTGGATTGCTTTAGCTGAACAAAGGTCCCAGGTTCGATTCTTAGGGAACACACTTACCGATCAAATACATGCACTGTACGTCACTTTGGATAAATGCATCTGGATGCCAATTCACTACCTAGCAACCTAACAGAGGTACCCTAGCCTAGCAACCGATTAAAAATGCATCAGAACATTATAGAGACATGTGGATTGGATCGTTTCACTTGTGGCTTGGAGTGTCATCACTGGTGGAGGCCAGTTTACTCCGAATGCAGAGATAAATGTAGATAAATTGTGCACATAGTAATAGCTCTATAGATTCAAATAAGACTTAAATACTTCTATTTCTCTCTCTCCAGTGAATGTCATTCACAACACCGTTTTGAGTTTGCTGTGGGATGAGTGATTTGAACTGAGGTGACATATGGAGAATCCAACCATTGGCACTGCTTTGGCACCTGACATCCAAAATGTGATGCTCCATCCACAGTTAGTTACATCTAATCATAACTATGGTCAAAATGCAGAGACAACTGTCAAACACATCTCTTACACAGCTCTGATCCAGACTCACAATGTGCTGGGCTGAGAAATTTCATCCGCACTGCCATCAGCTTTGGTGACATAAAAGCCGTTTCCTGCTACATGAGCTTCAAACCCACCGAATTATTCAATTCTGCCAAGATCGACTGTCATTATTCACACTTTCTGAACACAAATCGTAAACCACACCGGCCAGCACAGAGATTCAACCACATATAAAGAGCACAGATGCAAAGGCCTCTAACGCCACCTCCGTCAAAAATGAGATAACGCTATTAAAGCAACACTAAAGAGTTTTTGCTCTTTGCTCCCCCTACAGGTTAGAAGCGTAATTGTCCATTACCACTGTCGTAAATACTGCAGCATAGCTGGCTCTGATTGGATTGTAGGTCTGCCGTAAAGCAAGTTTTTGTAGTTTTCACCCGAACTACAGGACCGCGACCCGACGGTTGGAAACTTCTTTAGTGTGGTTTTGGCCGATAGAGGGCTGCAAAGCGAATGTGAAAGTCCTGTTCACCCTGTTTCGAGTGGATGAACGACTGAAACTGTTTTGGAAACGTTATTTTAAGGTAAAAAAAACTCTTTGGTGTTGCTTTAACAGAATGATCTTGCCACATATTAGAGGTTCATCAAATACTTTAACTTCAAATCTCCTTAATCCCAGTCTCAGGTCATTCAGAAGTGGTTTGTTGGAAGAATCCTTTAAGAGTCTGATAAAAAAATAAACAAGCTTCAAATATAACTGAACATAAGAGTTACTTTTCTACACATTTATCTTCACCAATGACATAAATAGCCGTAACAGGCAGTCAGTTCTACAGCAGGTGAGCGTGTTGCCCCCTGATGGAGTTACTGGCTGCCTAGCAACACTCGCTTGGCAACACTCGCCCGGCAACACTCGCATCCTTCCTCCGTCTCACCTGCTGAGCTCTTGGCTCAAACTACAGACAGAAAAGTGATAAAAAGTGTGCTGATAAAGACGGAGCAAACGAGAAATAATTACTGAGACTCGCCTGCTATGCCACTAATCACATCACCTACACAAAAGAACAAAGACCCAGCGAGGGTAAACATATACGAGACTGAATAACTTCATTATAGCTCATCTGTACAGACATTTAATGGCTTGCCTGCTGTGCACCATGCTTTGTATAACAATATTATATAAGCACAATAAAAAAACAAGTGCATTTTCAGAGTTGAGGAAGAAAATAAATGGCTTTTGAAGGTACTTGTTTAAAGTAACTTTAAAAAATTAGATGTACAGTAGCTAACTAAGAGCGGATATTATGATGTTATCGCTGTGTGTCACCCGTCTCTTTCAATAAGGCGTTTCTTAACCTGCTTGTCAAATGAGTACCATCCACGCCAGTAACTAACGAGAGAAGGATGACGTGAACTCACATTGGGAGTCGCTCCCGAAATTCGCTCGACATTTGCATAAAGTTAAACTTTTCTTAAATTTCTCGCGTCGCTAGACACGCCCATACGGTCGCCAACGATCACTTTTGCTCGTGCCGCCGGAAGTCGCCCGGTTTCCATTGAAATGAATGAGATCTCGTCGCTCTGCTACTGCTGGTCGCTGGCTGTCTGAATGGGGCGTAAGGGTGGTATTCATATAAAAACTCATATACAAAAGCCTCTCTGTCAAGGTTATATGTTCATCAAATACTTTCACTTCAAATCCACTCAGGCCATTTAGAAATACTGCTTTGTTGAAACCATTAAGAGTCTGAAAAAAAGTCAGACGAATTTACGCTGCGTACACACCAAACGCAAAGCATCGGGTTTCACGCTTTAGATCACTCACAGGATTTAACTTCGTGCATGCAAATTTTCAACTTGAATTTTCAAATTGTGTGAAGACACAATTGACGTGTATAGCGCATTTTGCGGCAATCATTTGCATCAGCCCGCATGAGTTTGCGTCTATTTGCGTATTTGCACTGACTTTGTAAGTAATCCACTCACGCAAAATATTTAATTTGCGTTTTGTGTGTACGGCCAATTAGAGGGTTTTGTATGGAGCCAGAATGATCTCAACAATAATTCATGCAAAAGCACGATGCACACATGCATATCCACAAATCAATTCACACGCATGAAACCTTATTTATGTGCACAATATATATTCACAAAAAACGAATCACATGCCCAAAATAAAAATACATATTGATAAAATACCTTTCACAAACGAAAAACACAATTCACAAATGTACAACTGTGTAAGAAAAGTTTTAAATGTTTAAAATTCATGAGTTTATCGTGACTGTGCGAATCGTCTTTGTACATTTGTGAATTGTGTTTTTCGTTTGTGAAACGTATTATATATATATATATATATATATATATATATATATATATATATATATATATATATATATATATATATATATATATATATTTATTTGTTTATTTATTTTAAATTTTTTCGTGCACATGAATTAGGTTTCATGTGCGGGAATTTGTGCATCGTGTTTTATGCGTGAATTCTGGCTCCACAGTTTTGCATCTGAGCTCTTCAAATATTGATGAAAAGTTGTTTTCACAATCAAAAAAAAGTTTTTTTTTGATGCATGAAAATATTTTATATTTTATGCTCTATTCCTACTTGTAAACATAGTTTTGTAGACTACACTTATTATTTTATATTTTTGTAAAAATGTAAAATATCATCGCACAAGTCACTTTGGATAAAAGTTCCTGCTAAATGTCAAACATTGGAAATCTAGAGTGACAACATCAAACATGAATACAGAAAATAATTTTTATTAACAAAATTAAATAAGAGTTTTTATAACCAATGCACAAAAAGTTTGCATAAATTAAAATAAATATGCATACAAATATGAATCATTTAAAACACCTATATTAAAAAATCAAATTAATATAGTAGTGTTTCTACTTGAAGTTACTTATTCGTCAACACTGAGTATTTTCTACACTTTTCAGCACACGCTGGTGAGACAACAGAATGTGACATCCATATCTAAATATATCTCAGCTGGTGGCCCAAACGCATTTACTGTGCAATCACACGAGCGCGTTTGTGCGCGGCATCGATCGCCGATCCGCATCACACTGTGAAGGGATGCGCCGAAAAAGGTCACGCTTCAGGACCGCAATCAATGCGACGCATTGCACATTCTGAGTCTGTCACAACTTTCTCATGCGATCCCAAACCTGCTGAAGAAACTCGCCATTGTAATCACAGCTGTCTGCGGTGTCATCTACATAGGAACGCATGACAGACGGACGCTTGATTTCATGTTAATTACGCTGTGCTTCTGATGCCCAAACCTCTCATTTCAGTCTCACGATTTATAATTGGACAGTCAGAATCCTGATGTGAAAATCAGAGTGGTTTTATCTTAAAATCTTTCACGTACACTTAGACTTGAAGGAAAATAAAAGCGTTCATGAAGCAACAATGGTGGCAGAATGGGACTTTGGTGAATAAACAGATGCTTCATTTATTGATTGTTAGTTACATTAATCTGGACCAGATGGCTACAATGGCAACACTGTCTGGCATGAGTGGAGAGATGCGACTGAACACATTTCTAATGCATGTGTAGAAATGATGTAGCGCAGTACTAAGCCGTTCACATCTGGTGGGAAGTTTCTCCAAGACGTGCCAACATTTCTAGCTTGTTTCTCAACATCGCTGGCTTGTATTTCTACCTTGTGGTTGCCAATCCTGAGAGAGTAAATCTATCCTTTACCACAGAAACAGAAAAAAGCCTAGCGCCCTGCAGGAGCATGTCAGTAAAGCAGTAAATGTTACATGTTAACCTTCTCTTCTCCTGCCAATTCCCTGGAAAAAACACGTAGACACGTGCTTCAGGTGAGCTAAGATTGCCTGACCTTCCCACATTACCTTCTCAGATCATTCATCTTCAAAAGGCTTACATGAAATTATGCTAAATCTCAACCTAAATGTTTCAAACCCGTAGGACTTTCTATCTTCCCTTAAACACAAAATGAGATACAGAAGGAGATTTGAGAGCTCCAGCAGTGTTGTAATTGTTCTTGTTTCATGTTTAAACCTCATTTTGAGTTCCCTAGTTTGTGTACAAAGCAATGTATCATAAGATCTTCTCAAAAATGAATTCAATATTAAACATAAATGTGAGTGAGTCTAAAACATTTACTGAAGTAGATGCCATTTTCTTGTATTCTAGTACCTTTTACATAAACAATTGCTTTTATAGCCTAAACGCTTTCTTTACCTTGTTGTGTCCTGGCCATAGACTGTACAAAACATGGACGTAGTGTCCGTGACGTCAACCGTAGGTTTCTAAAGAGCGTTTTTGAAGCCAAAAGTGGGTGGAGCCAGCCATCGCCATCTTGGCAAACGCATTACTGCGTGTCACTCCCAGATGGAGGAATGTGGGTGGAGCCGAGCGGAGAGCAGCGGCAATCCACCTGTCACTCAAGCTGCCGCCCCCCCAATAATGCAAAACTTTAATGCTTGATATAATTTAAACAAATGAGTTGAAAAAATTTTGTTCCAGTTGTCATAAATGGCAAAATAAGCTATATACAACAAAAACATTTTTGCGGTAAAGTTGGGCATTTTAAAATGAGGGTCTATGAGGATTGATAACAACTCATTTCTAGTCGAGATAAATAATAGTAAGTTGAAATGACTTGTAAATCCTAGTTGATTCAACAAAAAAATTTAAGGCAGCAAAGTATTTTTTACGGTGTGGTTTTGTGGTCCAATCCATTAACGACTATTTCCACCCTCACATAAGACAACAAATTAGTTCAATATAAAATAGTCCATTTACTGTTGTGGATGTGAAGAAACCCTTACGATACATTCACGCGGGGCGAAAGCGTTAGCGCTTCTCATTTACTTATGGGTAACGTCATGCCTTGCCGAACTGAATTGTGGATCCGTCAACGTCACGTCACAGCCGTTGCTTGCTGCTGAAGTTGATCATTTCTCACCTTTCATGCGCCAAGGCGTGCTTCAGCCAATCAGATCACCTTTTGCAAATAACCTAGTGCTATCCAGCCAATTACGTTTATGGAAGACCGTAGCATGTGTTGCACTGATTGTGATTGGTTGTTCAGACAAACCTTCCGTCAGGCGTTAACGTTTTCGCCCCATGTGAATGTACCATTTATCTACTTTTTTTTCCTATCGTTTGATATTTCTGATGGAAAACAGTATTATTAATAAAACAGACAAAACAGTGCCAAATAATAGCTAACAATCTAGCAATCACCTAGCAATTAGCCGAAACCTCATAGCAACGTCATGGCAACATTCTGACCACCACTCAGACATCTTAGCGACTGCACATCAATGCCCAAAATTATGCAGTAATGTCATATTTTTCTCAGAAAAACTAATCTTGGTTATTGACCAATTTTGTTGTCCAAGCTGGTGAGTGTGAAATATTACTGAAGCATTCAGTGCCAAATTTACTCTCAGTCACTACATATAATGACTAATAAACCACACACACAAAAAAAACAAAACATGGTCAACATGGGCGCCCGCAACATAATTACAAACGCTGAACATCCGTGACACCAATAAAAAGGAAATAAAGAGACGCTTAAGCAGATGTTTAACTTGTTGTTTACATGTTGGTGGACACATAAGTTAGCACAGAAGAATGAGAGAGCAGTGAAAAAATGTTGAATATATTTTTCCCTGCCGATGTCTGGTTATTGTCCAGCATGACTGTTGTCCAACTATTCTGGAACAACAAACACATTGAGATCTCTCAGCCGATTACCAAACAAACGCAGCTTAATTCACAACACATGCACTGGAATAAATATAGTCCTGCTAATTCAAATCCCTTCTGCAATCCAGAGATTTTAGCAACTTATTCTTGCGTGCACGGCTGACATTGCTCTGCCATCCGAATTTTTCCCATGGGTGCACACTTATTTCCATTTCTAGATCTTTAAAAGTGTCATTTGTAATAGCTGTCATTGGCTGCAGGGCGAATGTTGTACATCGGTAGCGGGCACCTTCATCTTTATAAAATCTACATGAAATAAAAACTGATCATATTTAGACATGTACAATTCATCAATGCATCAAATGAATGCGTGACTTTATGGTATTTCATCTTAATGTATTATCTTTCTTTGCCACTGTTTAGATTTTTGGCTGATGTCACATTCACAATGCAATCAATTCCTGATGGTGAAAACCAGATCCAAACCATTACAAAATATCAACGTTTGACTATAAAATCCATTACAAACTCCACCTCATGTTCAGATTAAATATCTGGAGCCGGTTGCATCACCCGGACATTAAAAAGTTAGGTGTACCCCTTACGCTGGACTCCAGTGCTGTTATTAATACTTAAAGGTTCAGGTGTAAGGTTTTTGACTGTACTAAATAAAATATAAAATACCAATATATATCCGTAGATAAGCCCCCCTAAAATACGGCCCATAGACGCTCATGATAACACTACCAGCCACTTGTATATGTTTATGTTTTCAATCTAAAGATGTGATAGCTTTTTGCAAAATAGACATAACAGGTGCTTTCTTAATAATCAACAAAAGCACCATAGACTATAAGTTGAACACATGCAGTGTTTCCCATACATTGATTTATTTGTGGTGGCCCACCACAGAATCAACACTGGCCCCCACAAATAGAATTTTCATGATTCCCATTTACATTTTTATTTCACCATTTAAAACAGCTTAATTCGGCTTAAAATATAATATAATATATAATACAGATCAAATACAGATACAGATCAAAGAGTAGAAGTGAAACATATTTCAGGTGCCAACACTAGATCAAACTCAAACACAACATGATGACGTCACATATATGCTAATAAGCCGGTGACGTCATCATCACCACAGTCTCCTCAAAATCCTGTGGGAAACACTGACATGGCTCACGGTTCGGTAAAGGTTGACTAAATGAGGATTAAAATGGCACATGGTTTCGAAGGCGAGTACATTGTTAAGTTCGGTTATTATCCGGCACACATGGTGATGTGATCTGGTTAAAGGTAGCCAGTTTTCAGCGTCCACCTGCAGGGAGATTAAGACACAACAATGCAAACAACAAACCTTAATTGAAACAGCCGTCACCAACTGTTCATGGCGTGAAAGCTCAGCCCAAAATAACAGGGCTAATCTGCATGAATATTAATCTGGATTCCTGTGGGAAGCTAATCAAACGTCATTAATCTGCACACGCTTGGCTTTGCGAGCGTTTTCAAAATGAACAGGCCTGCGTGCCAGCTGGAGGATACCTGACCCCGAGGACCGTGGCCGGAAAAACAAGCAGGCACACGCAGTTCACAAAGAGAGAGACGAAGAGCACCCGGGGCGGCATAAAAGCGCACGTATGCGGGCGAGAAGCACCAGGGGGCCGCGCTCGATGGGCGACGCTATAACGGTAACGATAGCATCCAGCCGAGTCGTCCCCTGCGGCGGGGAGCCGCGGCACGGAGTGCACTGAAGTAGGAAATTGAGGCCGCCGCGAGTTCAGCTTTCTTCCGAAAAAGCCCTGTTTCGTACGACAGGGGGTTTAGGCAATTACTTGTGACAATGGCTGGCATGGCAACCGAGAGAAAGATTGATCTGGACACGAAACAACTGTGTTTGCTTTATTAAAAGTAATTCATCACTCTGCTGGGGTGTAATGGTGCTCAGAAAGAGTCGGTGTGGGAATGTGTGCACGTGGACGGGCCGTCAGGGATTCAACTTTATACTAACAAACGTCCTAAACTCAACTGGATGTTAAAAGAAAAGCATCAGAGTGACTTCTGGAGCATAAGTATTTAGTGTACAGTTCTCACAACTGATGTGCTTTCAATAACACCTGCATTCTGTAAATGCATGCCAACATTCAAGGCCTCATCTCGGGGAGCTGTGAAATAATGAGATGCCATCTCATTCCAGCATCTATGGCTATACTCATGGCAAGAACCGTTTCATTGCAGCCATGGGTATTGAACACAATGAGAGACATTGCTGGAGACTCTATAAGAGAAACTGATTGTTTTTATTTAAAGTCATTGATGTGTTGCAGAGAGGCATTCAGTCTGTTCAACCCAATGAAGTATCATGTGAATAGATGGAGTTTGGGAATTTTGCCCAGGTGCTGTGTCACCTTGCTCCGGGACGACCCGCTATGCGACTGGCACTAATGGTCACGTGAAGGACAGAATGAATAAAAGAAGAAAAAGATAGTGCTGGCAGGTACAGACATAATTGCGATGTGAGAAGCATAAGAGAAGTGAGAGCCAGAGGCGCTGGCGATTTTAGCAGAGAGCCGCTGATGAAGGTCACTGCCGTCCAGCTGTGAGCGAACCCAACGCTTCTCAGCACGATCCATCTGTATACACACTGATCTACTGATCTTTAGTGATAGACAAGAGCAGAGGGTTTTAAATAGAGCTTTTATGCTCAACATCTACCCTAAAGGCATCTTTTGACAGATAAGACATAATAATGCACAAATTTAACTTTGTCATAATAGTGCTTACATTTCATAAATTAAAGGAAGGGTAGGCAGTTTTGTAGAGAGGGTAGCAATAGCAAGCTAGCTTTTAAAGGATTAGTCCATTTTCTTAAAAAAAATCCAGATAATTTACTCACCACCATGTCATCCAAAATGTTGATGTCTTTCTTTGTTCAGTCGAGAAGAAATTATGTTTTTTTGAGGAAAACTTTCCAGAATTTTTCTCATTTGAATGGACTTTAATGGACCCCAACACTTAACAGTTTTAATGCAGTTTAAAATTGCAGTTTCAAAGGACTCTAAACGATCCCAAACGAGGCATAAGGGTCTTATCTAGCGAAACGATTGTCATTTTTGGCAAGAAAAAAAAAATGCACTTCTAAACCACAACTTCTCTTCTTCCTCCAGCTGTGTGACGCGCCAGCGCGACCTCACGTAATTACATAATGACATGGAAAGGTCAAGTGTTACATATATGAAACGCACATTTGCAGACCATTTTAAACAATAAACTGACACAAAGACATTAATTAGTATAATTCCACATACAACAACGTCTAAATGGTCCTCTTTCTCCACACTTGTAAACATTGGGGCGGAGTTTTGCATTCGTCATCCGTGATCTCTTGACGTGATGACATATTGTGTGAGGTCTCGCTGGTGCGTCACAGGACCGAAGATAGACGAGAAGTTGTGGTTTAAAAGTGCATATTTTTTATTTTTCTTGCCAAAAATGCTAGATAAGACCCTTATGCCACATTTGGGATCGTTTAAAACTGCAATTTTAAACTGCATTAAAACTGTTAAGTGTTAGGGTCCATTAAAGTCCATTAAAATGAGAAAAATTCTGGAATGTTTTCCTCAAAAAAACATAATTTCTTCTCGACTGAACAAAGAAAGACATCAACATTTTGGATGACACGGTGGTGAGTAAATAATCTGAATTTTTTTAAGAAAATGTACTAATCCTTTAAAGCATAAAGGGCTCGTTATAGTTGTTCGTAGTTCCTACGGCGTAGCCGTCACGGCCTAGGTTACGCCTTGGTTTTATACTTTTGCATCGTGGTCCACATCGACGTGCAAACACACGCGCAAACCGCTGGTAGGCAGTATCCACGTGTGTTACCACAATAGCAGCAAGACCATCAATGAAGAAGCAGTTTGGCAAATTTAACCCACAAACAAAGAAGAAACAGCAACTTGTTGTGTATGTTTTGAGATGACCAGCAGTGATGGAAGTAAATAAACAGCAACTAATGTTAAATCACTCCTCAACGAGGTCTATCTTTGTTCTCAATGTCGCAAACGGAAATACCTATGATGCAGATGGGAGGGGTTCTAGTGGACCAATCATAGCGCTTGTGGTCCGCGTAGAACTGACGCGCTTTTAAAAATATGGTGAGGTGCACGTCAGGCTACACAGAGGCTACAGATAACTTACGGCGTAGACCTTGCGCACAACTATAAATTGGACTTAAGATCTCACCCTCCCTTCAAAGCATTTACGAAGCCACGCCTCCTCTAAAACGTTTTTCTGCTGTTTTTAAGACTGTCTGTTTATTTTAGGAGAAACGTGAGGTAGTCACTGTTTGCCTTTCATTTTCATAGGGGAATCGAACATGAAGGGTTGCCAGATCTGCATAACAAAACCATATGAAAACTAGATCAAATACAAAAACTTTACTTGCATAAAAATAATTATTAAATTACGATTTGACAAAAATATTATGGTCCTACACCTTTAATAGAATAAACATAGTTATATGCATTTAGACCACTTAACTTAGATTTAAAGATTTATTTTCAACCAGCATAATAAAAATGTTTCTGAAAAAAAATTGCCTATACCCTGCCTTTATATGCTTGGTTTTATAATAGCATAGAATATGCATTACTTTAATACACAATTATTCAACTGCACAAATAGACGTTTACAAACCTACAGTAAAATATTCTGTAAAGCTGCATTCAAGTGCAAGTGTGCAAATAAAAGTGACTTTACACGCCTCGAAGGCTTTCAATACGAGAACACATCTGTTTTTGCATTTCTCATGCTTGCCCCATTTAGATGAGCGTGCACGCAAGCCAAAGACGCAATTTATATCTGGCTGCAAATTAGCAAATGTTTGTTTGTCCATTACGGTTGCTTGCGGGTCAATTGGGCGCAAGTGGAGCATCGCCGAACACAGTGGCGTCTTTGTAATCTTTGGGCCGGACGCATCGAGCGTCGCTGTTCATCTGCAACAGTGTAAACAAACAGAACGTAATTACAAGAGCTGCGTTATGTCTCTTTCAATGGCCTTGAGCATTCTTGCATAAGAACCCGCAGCCATAATCAGAAAAACATCTGTGCGAGCAACCAATGCGCTCAGATGTCGAGCCCAGACCCGCGTACTCTTTATGATGATGTACCTGGAGCAAAATAATAACCATTGAAGTCTTTGAAGAGACTTCTGCGTCTGCAGAATAATTTAACTTTACGGAAAAAAACGACTTCTTCCCAAACTGCAGTGAATCGGGATCCTCCCTTTCAGAGCCCAGCTGACGGATACAGATAGTGCAGACCATTAATGCTCCGGTTTGCTTGTGTGATTCAGATCGGAGACCTCCAGGCCGACCGGATTCAAAGAGTCTTTGTGACTGAAGCGCAGATGAGATGAGAAGAGAGCCACTGTGTTGCTGACAGCACGCCAGACTCTGCTGATGTCAGCACGGAAGTCGAACATGGCAGACGCTTCCTCCGGAGCTAATGAAACGTGGAGGTTTTCCTTCATCGTTATGCATGCAAGATCCTATCCCGCCTCTAATTATCGCCCGGCTCTAGGTAGGGTCCCGATAAAGGTTCGCTCTCTAATTGAAATCAAACCTGACCTCTGGGGAGTGCTGATGGGTAATCTGACATCACCGCAGCTCTCAGACAAACTTCAAAAACAATCGATGGGATCTGAAATTAAATTCATTAATAGCTGGGGCATCAATTACATGAGGAATAAAATCGAGTTGTTCCTCACAAAAATACGACTAAGAGAAATGATATAGTGGATATCAAGTGTCTGGGTCATTGTCGTACAGTAATAGCTCTTTCAGTAGGGAGCGCAAGGTGCTACGAGGTCACGTCGGATGCGGCGGCCATCTTTATTCACAGGTGGTATTGGGTTCAGTGACGGGGCAAATACAAATACCATTTAGTCGCCCAGCCTGAAGATAATCTACTTTCAGTGGCAACGAGGAGCCCATAAAAAGCCATAAGGGAGACGTGACTCCTACACACAGACGACAGCCTGACAGCTTTCCGTAGAATAAAAGAGGAGACTTTATGATGTAAGAGCGTTAGGGACTGTGAACCGGTAACCTGACTGGCGCCGGTATGGGAACGGTGTGAAAACACTGACTGCCTTTATAGTAAATCAAACTAGCAAATGGTCACGTGATCCGTTGGCACATCACCAGGAGATTAAACATTACATGGGCCACAGAGCTTCTTCAGTATGGCAGTGTGACGACTACAAATGACAAAAGCATTGGAGATGTTTGTTAGCATCACTTACTGTCATATCTACACAAACTACAATATGTATACAACTGCTAAGTAATTCATCCAGCTCCATTTCTGTTACTGACATGAATAATACATGGACGTATTGATGTCGTGTTAGCAAACACTTTTGTCTTGGTGTATTGTGTTAGTTTAACAATTATAAGGTTTGGGTTGTCAACATTTGATCAACTACAGTTGCAGATGTGGACACAGAGTCATCTTCCTCTCGATTGTTTACGGACCGTCATGGCAAGGTTTCCAAAAACAACAAAACCAACCTAGGGAAGGCCGATAATTTGCATCTCGTCAGTAAAGCCGGTAGGAAATCGATATCAGTTGCTTTCAGATGGAGCGGCATTTACTACACAAAGCTGTAGTTCAAGGACAAGCTGGGCCATATTGCATACATATCGCAGGCGATACGTCCACGAGAATTAATGCGAAATTGCCCCGATTGTCAGTGAACTACGGCTTTGTGTAGTAAATGCCGTTCAATCTAAAAGCAGCTGATGGCGATTAACTTCTAATACCGAAACCGGCTTTACTGACGAGATGCGCAATGGATGACAATCACATGCAAATTATTGCCCATCCCTAAACCAACCTAATGGCCAATTAAATCTATCCCAATGACCATAGCCCAAATACCAACACTTTATTTTCATAAGTAATATAATCTTACCTTAACTCTTTCCCTGCCATTGACGAGATATCTCGTCAATCAAGAGAAAACGCTTCCCCGCCAATGACGAGTTTTTCCGTCTTTCCGCAATACCGGTATTATCCACTAGGTCCGCAACTTTTTAAACCCGGAAGTATTGCCCTATGGCAAGCGGCTGCATGTCCGTGTCTGTGTTAAAGATCGCTCTGAATGGGATCTCTATGAAAAGTCTGTCACAAAAAAGGAATTATCTCTGCTTTTTGCTCACAATGTGGTGTTTTTGCAGAAACCTACCCATATTCAAAAGCTGATTACAAAAGAACTACTGAAGGTAGGATGAAACTTTTTTTTTTTTTGAAAGTAGAGGGTCTGTTCTTTCATTTGGTATATTGTATGTTTATATATTTGAAGAAGAAAATTTTCTGGAAGACATTAAACTTTTGTGAAAATCATGAAAACGCTGGCGCTGGCTGGCAACTTTTTTTTTTAAACGCTGGCGGTGAAAGAGTTAATATGGACTACACTTACATGTACACCAATAATGCCATAATTTCCAATAATTAAAGTCGCCATGAAACGAATATCCGAATGAAACGGCTTTTGAGATGAAATAAGGCAGGGCTGGATTTGAATTTGTCCATCGAGATCTGATTGGATCGTTTGAAGTTGGATCGTGTTGCTAATTGCTAATCGCTGCGATCTTCTCCTGGATCGTTTTTCATTTCAATTTCATTGCGACTTTAAGGACTTAAAAAAGCAGCTAACTTCTTTACTTTTTATATTTTTTGATAATTCGCTAATAAATGTGCTTATTATTCACACATAGCCCAATGCAAAGCACAAATGATGAACTCACACATACTGTCCTCTGTTTTAATTCACTTGCATTAAATGACAAACTTTTTGGACTTTTATGGACTTATTTTGTTATTCAGTGCCGTGATGAAGACAGAAATACTATACACTGCTGTCACGTATTTGAACCGTTTTTGGATGAAGGCAGACTGCTGACAGTGAGTCGTGTTGACAGAGTTCAGAGAAAACTTTATAATGTCAAGTTTAAAACGAATTTGTGCTTAAGGTGTGACAAAAACACACGCGCACTTCAGTTAGTTCTGTATAGATGCGATTAAAGTGTTTACATGGCTGCATAGCGCGATTAAAACCGGGGTATGTATGTTTTTATACAATTACTTGCTGCGATTATGAGCTTAATTGCATTATTTTTATCGAAGTATTGTGTTCAAATGAGGTAAAGTATAATTGCATTCAATATAATTATATAGGATTATAATAATTATAATCCTTCAACATTTAACACACTGGAAAAGCAATTTAAAAAAAGCAGTTTTAAAACGTGATCACCACAGATTTGGCAACACCGATTAATGCACCACTTTGGATGTTTCCATCATGGTGGACGACTTGCATATAGCGACCCATAGAAACAGCCGCTAATGCCGTATCTATGTGTGTGTGTATATATATATATGCTAGAAACACCATAAAAACACTTCAACATCTACAGAAAATATGAACATTTTGTTGTTACTATAATGAAGAGTTAACACATATAACTGTCTCAGTTTTGTTAAACTACTGACAGGCTATGATGGACCGCATATGGAGCTAATTACGAATAGAAGAAAAAATAAAAACTTTAGCCCCTTTAGCCCCCTTTATATAAGTGGATGTAGAAGAGAATGACCTTTACAGCTTCCTCACCTGACACATCTTTTCCCTAATTCTCCTCTTCGAAATGACAAAAGCACAGCGAGCTGCCACCCGGCCCGAAAACACGCTAGACGCACATTGACGTTTCGCGGAGAGACTTCAGATTAATTACGGCCCCTAGCTGGAAACACGACCCGTCCTCCTTATGTCTAACAGAAGAGCTGTTCAACGCTGGGCTGTGAGAGAAACTAAAGATCACTTCATAACATCGCTAGACTGTTTACTGCTTACAAATGCAAATTGACGTGCAAAAATAGAGGCCAATTTTAAAGTATGTGTTCATCACGATACTAATACTAAAGTCTTGGCTAGAAAAAAATCTCCCATTTTAAATCAAAAACACGGGTTGATGGGATGATAGCTTCTCGTCTGGGACGCGTTGACAACCTCGAGCTAATTTCAAATAGGGGGATTTGTGGCTATTAGCAGAGACCTTCAGACAAGGCCTTCTGGACTCTTGAGCCAATCGGCAGCCGCCTCAAATGTCATCAGCCGCAATTACAGAAACTCTCTCGTGATTCAGAAATCGACCTTCACGGCACAAGATATATAAAAAAGCTGAATATATAATATCACTGGGGAATCAGAACCAACATAACTAAACACTGACGCTTCTATGTCAAGTGTAAATGATATTTTCTTTATTTACATTTGCAGGTTTCTGGGATTTAAACGTGTGTGCATACTGATGACGTTTTATCTACATATGCTAATTCACATGCGGTTGTTTTGAGTAAACGAAGCTAACGTGGGGAGAGATAACGGCGCTGATTCTATTTAACGTTTAAGAGGATCATTTAGCGCGGAAGCGTTTGCTGACTCCACTCGAAAAGCCTCTGAAATAAGCTGTCTAGGAAGTGATCACGCTGAGCGGATGGTAATGCAGTAAAGCTTTTAGCATCTAAACAAAATCACATTCTCACCGTTCAACCAAAGCTTGTTCACAGCTTGTGAATTAATAGTCACTCGCTTTTCTTTCTAGCTGTGCATGCTAAATAAGTTCGAGAAAATTTCAAACAGTTTGTAGTGCTATGAATTGAAAATGATCCAACTACGTTTCTTTCACAGCTTCTAGAAATACTTAAAAGCCCCATTAAATCATATTAATATGCTAGTGTACTGCTCAAATCTTTCAAAATTAAACTTCTAACAGACACATACATTTAAAATGTACAAAATAAAAGATTTAATGTTTCCAAATAGGATCCTTTTAGATAAGAATATGCCTTAATCTCACCTGCCACTGAGCAGCAATTTTAAAAGTTTGGTAGATTTGATGTAAAGCAAAGACTTTTGGTTTTAATAGGAATGCACCGATATACAATTCACCCTAGTGGTTCACTGGGGAATTGCAGGTGGTTCATGACTTGATGAAATTAATAAATTAGGATTAAATAATAAAAAAAATCTAAATACTTACAAAAATATATATTTTATTCATTTATCATATGACCATTACACAACACAACAATATATCAGAAAACTGAAAATTCATGCAAAATGGACAATGAAAAAAATTATTCATTCAATAACTCATTTTTTTAAGGTAAGTGGTTGTAATCAGTTTATTTAAGCTACATTTTAAAAAAAGTTTTGTGTTTTGTTTTGTTTTTCACATTTTTTTTTTTTTTTGTTTAAATGTAGCTTATATAAATTGATTGTGACCACTTACCTTATAAATATTTAGTAAATTAAATGAATAATTTCTTTCAGTGCAGATACATTTTATGTAGCAATAAAAATAAATGTTTTTGAAGTTAAACATGCAAATGTCCTATTCAATTATTGAAACATTCACTTAAAATCTCAGGGGGTATTTCAAGTAAACAATTTAGGTCAAGGGGGTTTGCAAAATCCCGATAATCTTCACTTGAATTTAATAGCTTTTGCATTTTCTCACAGATTTGGTTGTGTAACTATGGTGTGTGTAATTCAGGCATCTTGTATTTAAATTGCGCAATTCCATTTGCGATTGCACAAAGCCGCGAATTGTACAGGAAGCACCAGATCTGATTTTCATTGACGATCTGGATCTTGTTGCAAAAATTCCTCCAAACATACCGATAGTTTGGCTTTTTAATCTTTTTGCTTTTATTTTTATTTCGAGGATATAATCTGCCCTGATCATCGACTGTTTTTAACAATCGGCCGATGTCTGAAATTGGGAAAAATGCTTTCTATCTGCCGATACAGATTATAGGCCGATACATTGTTGCATCCCTAGATGTCTTTTGATGTCTCTGTTTTAGGAAATACTGCAACACGTGAATAAAAATGGTCCAGATCAAAGTATTTTATGTTCATTAAATGCCAGATTTTTTTCTATTCTAACCTGCATCAGAAGTTACCACTATGGTTTCACGGACCATTAAACATCTCCTGAATTACTGTCGCACAGTTTCACTCCACAACACCGGACTGACATCGACCTCTGGCAGGCCCGGACCGCCGACTGACACTCCATCTGAACTCACAAGCATCATTTGAGAGATTTTAAAAGACAAAAGCTTTGTTGTAACAGCCAGTACCTCACAGAGAAACTAAAGACTGATTCAAGGTCAGCAGAAAAGAACAGATGTTCCAATGCTGCGGCACACAACAGAGAGACAGAGCTATTCCTCTGCCATCTCCAACAAACCTCAGCAGAATATAAAGAAACACTCGAATAAAAACTCTTCTTCATGTTCTATAAACCTATATGACTAAGGCCCAATCCCATTTCTCTGTCTTACCCCTTACCCCTACCCCTTAGTTTTGCACGTTCACGAGAGTGAAAGGGCTATCCCAATTGGTCCTTACTCTCATGTGAACGTGCAAAACTAAGGGGTAGGGGTAAAGGTAAGGGTAAGGGGAAGGGGTAAGACAGAGAAATGGGATTGGGCCTTTATGTCTTCTGTAAAACCCTAAAGATAAATTTCCCATACAAATACAGTGACAAAAAGCACAATAAAAGTCATGGAGCCATAGACGACCTCAGTCCAATCCTGATCAGGACTCTTTGAGGATGAGTAAATAAAGTCAACATTTTCATTATCGAGCCATTCATTTCTTTAAAGGGGATGAGTTTAGAAACAACTTTAAAGAAATGCTTTAATAGATCTAAGGGGGAGAGACCTTTCGACTGAAACAGACAACGCTTTCGCAATTGATTGAACTGTGAGAGGGATATGAGACGGATTTGTGATGGGGGATTCAACACTTCTTGTTGGATTCTGACAAGAAGCTTCAATCGATAGGCTATGGATGACAAGGAGATAAAAACAACTGATACCATCATTTCTCCTCAAGTAAAGGAACTTAAAGCACATCCGCCTTATTTCTGATAGAAGATCAGAGATTATCAGATTAAACCCTTACACAATCATTAAGATCTTTATTACGTAAAACAATAACAACATGAGATTAAAGGATTACTTCACTTAATCAAAATAATCCTGATAATCCCAATAATTATGTCTTTCTTTTTTCAGTAGAGAAGAAATTCAGTTTTTTAAGGAAAACCTTTCAGGATTTTTCTCCACATAGTGGACTTTATTGGACTTCAACAGTTTCACTGCAGCTTCGATCCCAACCGAGACATAAGGGTCTTGTTTAGCAAAACAATCACCATTTTCACCCAAAAAACCCCCCCAAAAACTGTTAAACCATAACTTCTCGTCTTGTACTATAGCTGTGTGACGTGCCAGTGCGACCTTATGTATTACGTAATCACGTGGAAAGGTCACATTTTACATATGTGAAATGCAAACATGAAGATCATTTTAACTGGAGGCAAACTAAACGGAGACATTAATTCGTATCATTCACATACAACAACGTCTGAACGCTCCTCTTTCTCCACACTTTTAAAAACTGGAGCTGTAATTTCACATACGTCATATTTAATTCAATTCAGTTCAATTTTATTTCCAGTATACTGTATAGCGCTTTTCAGGGAGGAACAAAAAGTCCTAGGAGGAAAAAAACCCTTGGGAGATATATATTTATTGACGTTATATATATATATATATATATATTTATATGGGATGTAAACGTGTGACCTTTCACCGTGATAACGTAAGGTCACGCTTAGGGATGCACCGATACCAATTTTTTGGAATACGAGTACGAGTACTTGCATTTCAGTACTTGCCGATACCGAGTACTTAATAAAAAACATGATTTAAATGTACAGGTAACAGCTTTAGTCATATAATTTAACAAAAAAACCAGGGACTTGTTTTCCAGTTTGTTGTAACCTCTGCCTCTTTGGACAACACAAGAGGCATTAACCCCTTACACGCCGCTCAAGCATAGACATTTCTCAGACCGTGGTATCGATCCCTGGTATCGGGGGACTTTTAACGATTACGAGTACTTTAGAAAATGTGGTACCGAGGCCGATACCCGATACCAGTATCGGTGCATCCCTAGTCATGCTAGTGCATCACACGGCTAGCACAAATGACGATGGTTTGGCTTGATAAGACCCTTATGCCTTGATTGGGAGTCCTTTGATTCATCATTGTTTGTACTGTATGTTTTCTGATAGTTGTGCATGAACACCTGCTTTCTGCAATGGGTCAAAAATGGACAAGTATTGGGTTAAATTAACCTAAAAAAATGTTTATATTTGACCAAACAATGGCTTTCAACAACCTAGCATTTTGGTTTAAAACAAGCCATTATAGGTTAAATTACAACCCAGCCGTTGGGTCCGTCTCTTTTTAATACAAAATTGGATCCTTCAGATTATGCATATGCCAGCATCTTCTGTATAATGTTAAGTTCTAGTTTTTCACAAAATGTGCAAACATCCAGTTATGTACTATAACGCACTATAATAAAGAAGTGGGATGTAGAGAATCATTTGAGTAAATTCAGATGTTATTTTATATCTTGTGGAATATAGGTCAATATCATGCAGTACGTCTCTCCTCAAGGGCTGTACTAAATTTATCTTTCATTTTAAAAACAGTCTCTTATTTAATATAACTATAAATTCTAAATATATAGGGTAAAAAAGGTTTTTGCAGATGTAGGAGACACTGAAATCACATGAAACAATGCAAAACATGCAGAAGCCCTCATGAAAAGACACTACATTTAATTTATTTTATAATCAATACAGTTCTTGCATGAATACAGTTAAGGGCTTATTTAATGTCAACACTTAACTCCTTAATTACAGCGTCCATGAGTAATTATCATAAAGCTGAAATAAATCACTAAACAGGTGGTTAAAGATGAATTCTTGGCATTCGGATAGGAAGCACAAACACGCTGGCAGGCTCAAGAGCGAGAGGCAAAAATATCCCTGCGAGAAAAGTGGTGGCGTCCGGTCCTTCGTCCTTGTGGAATGTGACCTCTTTTTGTCTTTGAACGGGGGCGACTGAAACGGCCTGTGCTACTCGAACCAGATCTCAACAGCTGTCTGGTTAAAACCTTCTGATTCCCCAACCTGCCCGTCACTTTCTAAATCAAAGCAAACAAAGGCAAACCTGGCCTGAATGCACCGGTCAATCACAGGCCCATATTTGTCTCCTCCGCCCCAGCGGACGTGTGCAATTCTCCTCTCCCGACCTATTATTTGTTTCCGTTTTATCCGTGCACTTGATTGCTTGGGCCATTTGCCCGGCCGTTTCGAGCGTGTAAACATAGCAGCGCTGCTCGGTGGTCTCCTGACAGCCTGGACAGACAGAGAGGACAAACTACTGTCCTCTGATCCATCCGTCCCTCACAATCCTCTGGGCCGCACATACAGCGGTGAGCTCGCTTAATGGTACTGGCTAATTAGGCTGTCAATCAAAGACGACCTCTAAGGAATGAGGGAGGGACATACAGAATGGGTTGAAGTGTCATGTGACCCGGACAATATGATGATGATGATGATGTGCGCTGATGCTCAACTCCATGTGCAAATAGATCTAAAAGACAGGATTTAAGACGTAATACGCCTTTACAAGAACGTAACCATGGTAACCAATGATAAAATACTATAGTTACTAGAGATGTTGTTAGTGAATGGCTATGTTGCAACAGTTTAACTAAGGTAAGGGCAGTAATTTGGACACAACTGAGTCAATGCATGTTTGTCATGATTTTAAAAACTTTTGATGCTTGAAATTATTTGTGTAGACAAATATAAGTCATGTTCATGTATGAATTCCTCAACAAAACTTAATATGAATTTATGCCCACAGTAATATACTGTTGAATATGTACCCCCGCCCAGTCACTGGGGCAATATCCCTTTAAAAAAGGTCCTTATATGTACCATTAGATACAGATATGTTCATATTTTGTACCAATATGTATCTTTGAGATACCATTATGTTATGTATTATTAAGGTCCTAATAAGTTTTGGTAACAGTGACCAAAATGGTTTGGCAAGATGAGAAAATCAAAAAAATCTTTTTGATTTTTTTTATTACATTTGCACCATTTTATGAAAGTTAAGACTGAATGGACCTGAAAATGTACAATGGTGTAACCGCCGATTGCGCCAAAGAATAAGAAATATAAAAAAAATTATCCACCTTGATGGCATGTACCTTAATAATCAAAAAATAATAATAATATTTTTAAAATATCACAAAAAATAAAAAAAATATTTGTTATTATTTTATTTGTTATTTTTTATTATTTTTATTTGTTATTATAAAATGTAAAATGTTTTCTGTAATATTTGTTTCCTAAATAATCTTTGACAAATCATGTAAAAATGTATATAAACAAAATCATATTACACTAAACTAGATGATTATATGTCATTCCACATTTTTTATGAATATATTTATATTTAGAAAAAATACTAGTTACACCAATTGACACAGACCGGTTACACCACATTGACATTTTCGTAAATATTCTGTCAAAATGAAATAAAACCAGAAATTTTAGACTTGGTCCTCAAAAAAGGAATGTATGCAAGTAATCTGCAAATTTATTTTGAAATGTTAACCTTTTAATTGAACCATACGAACACAAAATAATTAAGGTCACATCATTGACCCAACAATATGTTCCTCTGAGGTACAAATATGACCAGTGACCCTAGGGTACATATTTTGACCATTTTCTCTGACAGTGTACTGTACTCTCCTGTAAATATATCTTCATCACAACATAATATCCATACTTCCATTTGTGTTATTGTAAATTTAAAAATGTAAAGTGCATCTAAACTCTTTACTGTTATAGTATATATATTGCAACATTACAGTATTGTAACATTCCCATTAGACAGGAAGTAAAAGTCTTTTAGCCTCAGCGATCTCTTCATCTATTGTGTTTCTCTCAATGCTTCCAAACAAACCTTCAGCAGAAGTGAATTCCCAGCTCAGTGTACATCAACCAGCTGTCAATCAAACACAACAAACACATGGCCTGATGGGATACAGATACAGCACAGCGAGGGGGTAGAAAGCGTCCAAGGACCCTCGGTCCAGCATCTTTCTATGCGCATCTGAGAGTATAAGACGCTCTGAAGTCAAGAGCTAATGAGTCTCCGTCCCCGGGGACGATGAGGTCCAAAGATTCAAAGCACAAAACTCGAGGCATCTCTACTTTTCATGTCCTTCTCAAAGAGAAAGACGATGACCGCCTCTATCTGTCTCCTGAGCTGTTGGCATCGCGGCACAATGGCATACAGCCCTTCTTCCACATTTAATGAGACCTAAATTATCTACTTACTAAGTGTAACTGAAATATCTAGCTCGTAGTGTCCCGGAGGGGCGGAAATTTGGCTGTTATAACCACCTCGGCCGGCATATTTCAGGAATTAATCACTGTACGGCCCATTTAAAGCATCATTCTTTGTTAGTGCAATCGGTTCATATAGATTCTAATCTTTTTGCTGTCAACAACGATGCAATTATGAGGACAATAAGGTTTTCGGCTGCATAACTTAATGTTTTCTTTCATAATAAATTCTGTTCTGTTGTGCATTACGCATAAAAACAACCCCCAACTCCAAATAGGACGCTCGTGCCGCGTTCAGTCATACTGTGACAGTGCGGCCTATTAGCAGGCATCCGCTAATTAACAGTTCTTTAGCGTTTACCGCAGCGCGACCGCAGTCTTGTTAGCATCGTTTTCCAATGGTGTGAAGAAGCTCGGAGCTCATTCGAAATGCTTGGGGTTGCACGCTAATGATCAAAGGAAGCAACCCCTGATGACTGCGACGCATGCTGGGCCGGCTCAAATTATGGCTGATATTATTGTGCATTGGAAAAAGAGCTGAAACATTTATGCGTCTATCGTCTGAAAGCCGGGAAAAACATCCGCGTCTGGAAGCCGCTCCTTCAGCAGTTTTCCGCCTGCGGTGAAAGGACAAAAGATCATTTTGCATGAATCTCTTCGGATAAATTTAAAGACTGCAGAGATGTTCTGCAGGTGTAGCCTGATACGCATTATTGCACACGGAGGATGAAACACACGTATAAACCCGTTCCCCCAGACTGCAATTCAAAGGCACTGGCTGTAGATGATAAAGTCAAGCTCATTATAAATTTGTGCGTCTGTTGCTATTTGTTTTCTAGATAGCCGGCTAATGAATGGAG
Source organism: Misgurnus mizolepis (assembly GCA_025389145.1). Taxonomy (NCBI): domain Eukaryota; kingdom Metazoa; phylum Chordata; class Actinopteri; order Cypriniformes; family Cobitidae; genus Misgurnus; species Misgurnus mizolepis. Next base: position 26,261,949 of record JAIFKI010000020.1, read on the forward strand.
AGAGATACATACATCTTTCTGAAAGCTAAACATGACACAACAAACAAAAGCATCTCCATTCTGTAAGGATTGTACAAGACACACATATTTTCCAAATCGACCGGTTGTCTGAATGATTAGTTGACTAGTCTTTCTTATATAATTAGGCTGGTTTACAGTCATGTATACCAGACACCAATCGGATTTGTTTCTTATTAGTGACCAATATTTAACAGATCCAGTGAAGAACAACATATTTTTTAGTCCAGCAAAAAACTAAAGGTTGTGCACAGTAGACGGTATAAAGTCTTAGGCCCTGTTTACACCTGGTATAAAGATGGATTTTGGTCCATCGGATCATAAGTGGGCGATGTTTAATACAGGCATAAACGGGGTGTGAAATGTTTTGAGCTCGTCCACTTTCGACCACATTCAGAGGTAGTCGAAAACGCAGTCGACCGGATGATTTTGTGTTGTAGACGGGTATGCGATCTAATGGGTTCAAATTTGTTCGAACAGCTGCAAAAGACTAACAACTTTCTAACAGGGCTGCATGACAATTAATCACAACGTTTCATTGTTTCGCAATGTTTAATTCTGCATTGTTTGCAAAATAAAAGTTTTTGTTTACATCATATATGTTTGTGTATAATAATTATTAGAGCTGCCTCACGATTAGTCGCGACTAATCATTTGCAAAATAAAAGTTTTTGTTTACAAATAAAATGTGGGTGTACAATGTATAATAATTATGTATAAATACACACACACACACACACACACACACACACGCGCATGCATGTATATAATTAAGAAACATTTGCATCTCTATATACATGTTTATATTTTTATATAATTTATATTATATATAAATATTTATTATATAAATAGATTTTTATGTATGTGTATGCATTTATATATACATAATTATTATACACAGTACACACACATTTATTATGTAAACAAAACTTTTATTCTGCAAACGATTAGTCGCGACTAATCGTGAGAAGCACTAATAATTATGTATATATAAATACACACACGTGCACAGATAAATATAAGAGATATTAACTTGTGTATATACATTTTTATATTTATGTATATTTTATATTATATATAAATATGAATAATTATATACATATTTTTAGGGCTGTCAAAAGATTAATCGTGATTAATTGCATACAAAATAAAAGTTTGTTTTTTGCAGAATATATGTGTGTGCACTGTGTGTGTGTGTGTGTATATATATATATATATATTTATTTATTTATTTAGATTTTGATATGATATATTATATACAGAATAAAAAATGTATACAAACATACTTATTTAAATGTATACATGTATGTGTGTTTATATATACAAAATAATTATACACAGTGCAAAAAATTAATATTATGCAAAAACAAACTTTTATTGTGTATGTGATTAATCGCGATTAATCTGTTGACAGCATTAATTATTTTCCTAAAATTATACATGCATCTGTGTGTATTTATATATACATAATTATTAAACACCATACACAAACATATATTAGGTAAACAAAACATTTATTCTGCAAACGATTAGTTGCGATTAATCGTTATGCAGCCCTATACTCTCCACCTATTGATCTAATGTGTGATGTACCGAACACAATGTTTTTACATCAGTCCTGACTTCTAGCGCAAACCTTCATTGTTCTTTAGGCTTCAAATGATAACTCTAAAGTGCCTGCTAAACCAGGGGTTGAAACACCCCAAAATTTGGGTGAAAACAAAGTAAATGTTTATTTATAACCCAATTGTTTCTGTCCAATAATTACCCAACCATGGATTAAAACAACCCAGTGCAAGCAAATTTAATAAGCTGCATTAAATCAATTTAGATGTTTTGATTAGTAAGCTTTACCAGTAAGAAGCTAATTTTACAGCACAGCACTGCTGATTATTAAACGTGTTAATCAACTGGTTATTTGTAAGAAAACTATTCAATCATCATGACCTGTTTCTGTTCTGTATAAAAATTGCTGTGTTCTGTATTGTGGAAAAAAATGCAACGTTTCAACGCTCCATTGTTTTGTTTTTTCAGCCCATCTGGTATTCTCTTTAGTGTGCTGACGGCCCCTCGCGTAACACGGTACAGTTGTGAGATCAGAGACATAAGCTCCTCTCCTCCACCGCTAACCCTGAAACCAAACCCTCTCTCGGTCACAACAGCCTCCTGACCTGCATTTCCTGCGAGCGGCACATGGCAGGGAATTGGAAATGCGGTGGAATGCTAAGTATGCCAGTGAATCCGTGACAATATTCCTGGCTTGGGCCTTTTCAGGAGTAGAGCGAGGCTTTGTCAAAGCCCCGGTCTGAAATGTGACTTAAGAGTGCAGTCGCTTGCAGGAAAAGACAACGGGAGGAAACAAAATCCAGACGTTCCTTCCAAACCTCAGGATGGCTTTGAAGGATTATTTGAGCCGTAAAGTGCGTGAGATTTACGGTCGCAGTGCGTATGCGAGTGTGTGGCGGAGACCCCTGCAACCGACGCAATATTTTTGCTTTTTTATCCTTAAATATATTTCGTCTCGCGGCTTTCCATCCCTAATGCTGCAGGTAAACATAGAAACACCCACATGTGCTCTCGCCTCATTCTGACCGCTTGAGAGAGAAAGTCACGGTCAACATGCTTTCCGTTTGCTTTTGAAGCAAACATATTCCAGCAAATGAAATGCAGTTTGAGGTGAAATAAATAGAAAACATACGGGTTGAGTTCAAGGCGGACTTATAGAACGTAAGGATTTGATCTACTATCAAGGGCAGATTGCTGAGAGAATGCCGGAGGAGTTGACTGCAGTAAAAGCAGTAAGAAGTAAATCAGGCTCCGACTGTACAGATTCCAGCCCTCCCTTCTTTCTCTTCTCATGACTTATACTGAGGCCGAAACAAAACAATGGCTTGGCCGAGGGCCGCCATGTTTATTAGAATGTCATTGATTGTTGGATTCATAGCTGGCCTAACTCCATCTTTAAGACACAGATGAATACAATTACGGCACGCACGAGAGTGACTTTAACATACTTTAGTGTTAAACAATCCAGCTGCAGAGACTTTAATTGACCAAACCGCAAGCGACTATTTCATGAAGCGCCGGTCTTAAACATCCACCTGCTTTCCTATTTCACTCCCTTACTGCTGCGTCACATACAGCTGCTTCCAGAAACAGAGAAATATAGAGACTGAGATGTTATGTTTAGATATACTACCATACTACTTCTATATGCAAAGAAAAACCCCACAATGCATTTAGATTTCTTCTTTGAAAAAAGTGTGACAAATGAAGCATTATATTTTTAAAGGGATTTAGTGCAACTCAACAGTATAGCATAATTGCATTTCAATCGATAATATTCATCTCTGCATACTGTATACTATTTCACGTATGATTTAAAAAATAATGTGACATAATGTATACAGTGTAGTGCAGTATGCAGTCCATTGAATCCACACTTCAAAATTTTGCTGGAAGTATTAGGTCATCCGGATACTTTTCGCCAACTGTTTTTTTGAATACTATGAATTCGGATATATTACTCCCCTTGCCTACTGCTTTTTGCCTACTATATAGTAGGGAAGTAGGCCGTTTCAAATATATGAAGTAAAATAGTAAGTACTATACAGTATGAATATGGATATTATTAATTAATTAGGCTGTACTACATCCGCCATGTTGATACATCATGAGACATACGTCGTCATAAGTTGGTTGTTAACTGGAATGACGTTAAACTAGCGCATTTAGGGGACAGTTGTTAAGTTATCGCTTTCGGGTATTTCTAAATAAAGCAATGCCCCTCCGTCTTCTTCTTCGTTGGATAACTCCTCTACTGGTGAACTGGTCCATCAAACTGGTCCATCAAATGAACACTTCGGGATCTTGCTGGACGTAGTAGGTCCTCCAGGTACTTTTTTTGCCTACCGTTTTTTGAATACTATGAATTTGGACTAGGTATGCATAACGATTAATCGCGATTAATCTATAGCAGAATTAAAGTTTTTGTTTACATCATATATGTGTGTGAACTGTGTATAATAACGTTTTATAGATAAATGCACACACATACATGTATAAAATGTTTTCATGTGTATATACTAGTGATGCACCGATGTATCGGCCACCAATATTTATCGGCCGATTTTTTATGAATTTGAAACCATCGGCATATCGGCAATAGCACGAGAAAGGCCGATACCGATTGTTTATTAATTAACTGCATAAAGAAATCCATTAAATGTAAAAAAAAAATGAGTTAAAGTTGTTAATAAAATAAATGCTGTAGCAAAAACCACCTTTGCAGGTTGTCATGCGTTCTTATTATATTAGTTTTAGCTTAATTTGTGCCTCTCTTATTATGTTGGTCAGTTGAATGTTAATTAGATCCAATCCATGTTCAGTAAAAATAATTTGATGCAGAAATAAACTAGCTAATAGACCAACTGTATAGTATTGTTTACAAGTGTTTAATATCGGTATCGGCCAGAAGTTGTCTGTTTAAATCGGTTTCGGACCAAATAAATCATATCGGTGCATCCCTAGTATATACATTTGTATATTTATGTATAATTTATATTTTATATAAATATAAATACTTAATATATTTTTTTTCTTAAAATTATACATGCATGTGTGCATATTTATATATATATAGAAAATTATTATACACAGTTCACACAAATATGGGTGATTCTCGTGAAATTAGACTTATGAGGTGTCATTAAACATTTTGATAAAAAAAAGTAAATGCAAAGTAAGAGTATCAAAATAAGAAGCAAACATCTCTTCATGTACTATTTTGCACATGATTTCAAATGACATCATACAAACCAATTTTGATGTTTTTTCCACATTTAAGGGGAAAATTTTCATTACCGCAACGTGTCCATGACTGGATTTGGGTTCTTTGACATGGAAATATTTATAATTAAAAAATCTAAAAAAAATAAAAAGCTTCAGTGCATGACATACTATAAACATTCATCATTTACATCATTGGTAAATGTAGAGATATATAATAAGAAGTATAAATGTGTCCAAGACCAATTTTCTCATCCTCCGCAACAATTTTCAATTGTTAAGCCCTCAAAGAACTAACATTTAAAAAAAAATGTTGTAAGTGACATAATTGACTGTGACACTCAAGATGGCTACCAGGTAAGCAGTTCTTATTTTTTCTCTCCAGATAAAAGTTGAAATTTTGTTTGTCATAGTACCCAGACAACTTTTTATTTCTCATTACCGAAACATGAGTTTGTAAATGCATATATTTAATGTAATATCATGTTGCGGTAATGATAAATGTTATAATGATAATCTAAAAACTTTAAATAATTTTATAGGAAATATTTTTAAATCCTCTAAAAATAATGGATATAGTAAATTCAGACCTTAATCGTATATGTGTCAAAAAAATTGGCTTCAAGGGCTTTTTAAAAATTCTGCTGCTGGACATGGATTTCGTGAGAATCACCAATATATGATGTAAACAAAAACTTTTATTCTGCTATAAATTAATCGCGATTAATCGTTATGCATTCCTAATTCGAACCTACTACTCGCCTCGCCTACTGCTTTTTGCCTACTATATATAGTATAGAAGTATGCTGTTTCGGACGCAGCCATAGTCTGTGGTCACATTTCCTCACAGTGCTGGTTCAACATCACCTAACAGCTAACAGACGCTACACATGTGTAAATAAATAGAAAGCAGAACTATTTTAATATCTAAAGTATAAACACACATGCAGCACAAATGACTGTCATTTCAAATGCAGTACAACACAGATGAAAAACAAATCTAATAAAACAAGTGTAAAACTCACTTAAGATCAAGGGCTGTTTGTTTGATGCAGCTATGATTAAAATCCCCAAATGAAAAGCTTTATTATTAGTTTATGTTGCACGGTCATGATGTCAGTACTGTCTGTGTCCTCCAGCAATAAATACATGCACATATCTTAATGTGAGATAACTCAGGTGCGCTAACCTCCTACTAAACAGCTGATAATTACGCTTTCATTTGTTCCACTCTTTCCAGTTTTCGCTCCCAGCCTGAATTTACTGAATCTGTTCCAATGAGTAATTATCATTTAATAGCGATCCCGCTCAGTCTCTTTGCCTGGAAGGGAAGCACAGTTCATCTGAACTAGCCGGTACCATAAGCCGAATTCAGAATCCTTAAAAGATCAACATTCAAACCTATGATCATCAGACGCTCCAGACAAACCTCTCGTCTTTCTATGGCATGTGTGATATTTGTTTAAAAACAGCTGGAAAGGTCAACACAAATCTGGGGCTGCATCCCAATGCATGTACTACTACTACTACACATTTTATTTAGGCCCTGTTTACACCTGGTATTAAAATGTGTTTCGGTTGATCACAAGTGGATGAGAGAGATGCATGTACAGTTACACATGGTGTTTTAATCCGTCTCCGTTTCTGTCCTGATAACTTTGAGGGGATAGTCTATGGGCGAGTGGTTAAAACACAAGTGGGATAAATGACGAGTTTAAATGGATGCATGCTTGTGTTGTTTTTAAACATGCTGCACAATGTTTTGTACATGTAGATGTAATGGAATGGTGCATTTACACCAACCGCGGTAGAGGCGTGAAGCGCGAGTGATTTCAATGTTAAGTCAATGTGAAGACATGATGCGCGTCAGGAGGAGGTCCCGCGGTGCGGAAGAGGCGTTCAGCGCGTCGCAGAAGACGTGTTTCCGCCTCAAAGGCGCGAATTGAGCGCTATGCGCGGTACGCGCGAATTGTGCTTTTGTGCATTTTGCGGTTCACGCAAATTTGCGGCTGACGCCCGAGTTGAAAAATTTGAACTTTGGCGGAATTTCGCGCCGCGTTAACCAATCAGGAGCCTGCCTGCTGCTGTGGTGGCAGCCCCGCCCGCAGTCACTCACTCAACCAAGGCTTGATATTGTCCGTGCGCAGTCACCCTGAGCTATACGACACAAGTTGTTATTTCTATAGAGGAGACAGGAATAAAAAGGACCTCGCTTGGAAGAGTGTCAGTAAGGACTTTGGGCAACCTGGTAAGTTGTAATACACACTTCACTTTTGAGTCACGTGACGTTTATCGACCCGCGCCGTTTATTTTCCCCCTATAGTAAGGTTACCAAATACAAACCGGTAACTCTCTCAATAAATGCACAATCAACATCAGTCATCTTGCAAACAGACAACCGCATAGCACTTGCCCCTCCCACAAGAAGCGGAGTTTGCCTCTGACGCGCGTCAAATGCTTGCTTATTCTGGGCGTCTACTCCGCTCTACACGCGCGAATGCATCAAAATTGTTCAAGCGGCAAACCACGCGCTGTAGACGCGATTTTGACGCCCAAAACGCGTTTGGTGTAAACTCAGCATAAGAGCTTTCTCTGATATGTCAGAGCAATTGATGAAATTACTTTCGGACGCTTGCAAAAAGAAGAGTTTTGTTGCATCAATGATAAAATAAAGGCAACGCCAAACACTGTGGGTTCGCGCTAAAAATCAGGACCGATGTAAAAACATTGTGCTCGGTACATCACATTAGATTAATAGGTGGAGGGAAGTCGGTCTGTTGTGGCAGCTCGAACACATTTGACCACATGAGCGTCAACATCACAAAAGCAATCCAGTCAAATGCGTTTTCGACTACCTCTACATGTGGTCAAAAGTGGACTTTTCACACCGTGTTTACACTTGTATTTAGCGTCGCTCCCTTGTGATCACGCCAATATAAACTTAAATTTGTTTTTTTGTCAAAATAACTTATAAGATGTCTGATATTCAATCATGTTAGCAAAGTCAACAATAGTTACTAGTGTTTGCTTCCATTAATTTATTTATATGCGCGGCCAAGATGGCGACGTCAGGCACCGCCTACTATTGGCTTCAAAAAAGCTCTTCACAAACCTATGGGTGACGTTGCGAACACTATGTCCATATTTTTTACAGTCTATGGTTTGGACGGCTATAGACGTCTTTTTAACTGTTGGGAACCTAACACAAGTGAAAATGTATTCAGAAAAAGTGGGGGATATCACAAATGAGCATGAAAATACATAAGCCAGCAATTTTATTTGCCAAAAAAGCACAAAGCATCTGAGCAACTTTGTACGAGTATCCAGAGTATTTTGTGGTGATTGTCAGGGTGAGCATCTTAATAACTGTTGCTTACTTTAGGTTTTAGATTGAAACAAAGCCCAGATCTTATGCATCATGCAATCATGCATCATGTGTGCTACATACACAATACATGGATCAAGGACAAAACAACAAAACAAGCAGAAATACATCCTTATCCCTAAAGCAACATATGAGCTGGCTCAGTAAGCAAACACAATAAAGCAACATACTGAACACCTTTACAACCACCAGCAACATTTTCCAAAGAAAAGTCAAAATCTACTACGAGTCAAGACAAACTAATCCTAATCTTGCATTCTAGTCAGCCAGAGCAGGAATTGGAAGCTATCCTGAATGTTTTAGGGCTTTACTCGTGACTCAATGGGCCAAAGCCCTGGCTGGGCTTCACACTGGGGATGGTCTTTTATGATTGGCTGTTTAAACGGCTTTGCATATCAGCATCGTCTAGAGAAAAAGTAGCCCAGACAGAGCGGATGAACGCTGCTGTCCGACCGGCCCGGATCACACGCCGTCATAACTGTGCAGCTCGTATGGAAAACGGCCACTGTCACAACACATCTGCTTGCAAATGATAAGCCGCGGAGAGCTGGGAGTGTGAAGGGACGGAGCGGCTCCAAAGGAAATGGAGAACCCTGGGGAGCGCCAGCTTAGCGATGACCCAGAGAGGGGACACGAGTCTCGGCATTAGCTGGCAGTCGGCGCTTTATTTGGTTACGAGAGATTAATAAAAGTAAGCTGCTTTCGTTGTGAGGGCCGAATTACTTCGCCCAATGATTCTCTCTCTTTGTTATTGGCCTGGGGTCTCCTCCAAATACACTATCACATGACTCCATAGCACTGCTCCTCCAGGAGGTGCGGGACCAATCAGACTCAAAACTAATCCTCATAGTATACACACGTGCGTGACAAAACCACTTCCGTATATTTAGCATATTGTGTATCTACAATACCAGCTGCCATTATAGTGAAAAATTGGATTTTAGCATCTTGTGAAAATTGATATGCAGTTACTAGGCTGTTCTGACTGACATTAAGCATGTCGTGAGGCGGTTGCTATGGTGTTTTGAGTGGTTGCTAAGTGCCTCTAAATGGCTCAACAAGTTGTGAACACACCAAACATGAAGCATTGCGTTACTCGCTCTAGATTCCTCGCGGGATTTAACTTTGTGTCATGCAAATTTTTAGCTTGAGTTAAATATTTTCAACTTGCACAAAGGTTTGTTTTTGTGCAATCGAACCATCTAATTTGCGTCATCCACATCGGCCTACGCCAGATCGCATTTATTTGCGTCGCTGCATTGACTTTGTATGTAATCTACTTGCACAAATCGTTGAATTTGCATTGTTGCATAAACATCGTTATCAACAATCACAAAAAACAACTCTTCGCATTTCAGCTTTATCTTATTTCTTATTCCTTATGTGATGATGTTTACTATATTTTATATATTCAACATAAATTAGCTTACTCTTGCATTGAATTGTGGGTAATATAAGCCATTAGAGTGCGCATGAATATGCACAAAATTACACTAAAAAAGCAGACCATTCTAGTACGGTAAGGACATACATTTTACCATACTATGATTTGGGACATACTAACTCTAATTTCGCAACATTTTTTACAAAAAATCTAAAATTAGCAACAAGGAACAACACAAAGGCTGCATCCGAAACCGCATACTGTGACAGTAGGTACTGAATTAGATGAAGTACCTACTCATCCACCGTTAAAATAGTAGATAATATATAGTATGAATATGGATAGTATGAATGAATTCGAACTTAATGCATCCCCCATGTTGATACATAACGTGACATACGTCGTCATAAGAAGTAAGTTGTTAACTGGAATGACGTTAAACGTGCAATTTAGATACAAAGGGACAGCTGCTTAATATATGTATTTGCATTTAATTAGAGCCCCGTTACCGCTTTTGGATATTTTTAAATAAAACAATGACCCTCCGTCTTCTTCGTTGGATAACTCTTCTCCTGGGGGATCGCGGGATAGCAAAGCGTCCATCAAATGAACACGATGATATCTTGCCGGAAATAGAAGGTCATCCAGGTACTTTTCGCTTAGTGTTTTTCAAATACTATGAATTCGGACATACTACTCGCTTCACCTACTGCTTTTCGTCTACTATATAGTATGGAAGTAGGTGGTTTCAGACGCAGCCAAAGACTATAGCACGAAGATCTGTAGTAAACCATATCATGACAATCATCATCATTACATGAAAGTGTATCATCTGTAGTCTTCAACGTGTGTCCTGCAGGATGCCTGCGGGCAGTGACGGCCCTCATTATCATCTCTCTTTCCAACACATTTCATCAAGCAGTTGATGTGGGCTCACACACAAACACATCTGACACACACAGCTTCATATTCTGTACACATTTGTGACGCGTATCTAAACTATCCAGTACAGATCTACATATAAAATACTCTAAATATTGCTAGTGCTTCTTACCCATGATGCAATGGGGTTCAGGATGGTTGCCACTGACACACTTTGAATAAGCATCTGACTTCCATACTATATAGTATTTGATTAAAGGTAGCCGAAAAGTACCCGGATGACCTACAACTTCCGGCTAGATTATTAAGTGTGCATTCGATGGACTTTACTATCCAGTGGGGCCATGCGAGCGGAAGAGTCATGAAATTAAAAAAGTCCTTGAATAAAATACAAATATTGTTATTAACCAAACGGCTAAGTGATTTAGGCACCAACATTTTTTTAATTATACGGATACATTAATCATGGCCGTGGTACGTCATAGGTCGAAGGACATACATGACAATGGAAACATGGCGGATGCAGTCTAAAATATAATATACTGTAAATGTTTTGCTTAGAAAAGTAATAGCACACCTCTAAAACCTTAACCAATCACATTACGTCATTTATGTCTGTAGCACAAAACGGTTCAGGATGAATTACACACCCAAGTTTAAAACTATAATAAAACTAAATAAATAATTAGGGGTTTGTTCAAACATTAAATATGAGCTATAATCATAGTGATGTTTGCTTTAGCAAGCTTCACTAAATACAGCTAAGATTTTATCATCTGTTGAATGTCAAACGATGAGGTAACCAAAGTTTAATTGGGTGCAGAACTGATATTGTATTACAGGTAATAAATTACATCATAAACCGGCGAATTATAAACGCTGTGATGCGATGCTTTGTAATTGCGGTAGACAAAGGATTCAGAAAGACCTGAACATGTCGTCTCATACTCGGCTGAGGATTTGTGTGGTCTGTCCATGATAAAAACACAACCATGACTTCACACCGTACCTTCACCCAACAATCGTTCTGCTCGAGGAGTGAGATTCATTATTTTAATGTTCACACGTTGCCATCTGTACTAGAGACATCAAACACATCCGTGCGCTCGCTCTTTCTCTCAGTCATCCCCCCCGTACTGTAATCCCACAATGCACAGCTCTTCCAGAGCCAAGCAGAAGAATGTTAAGAGCTATCATTAGCAGCAGATCTGTTGGATTTACTCTGAAGGCGGAGCGTTTGGGAACGCTTGGAAAAGAGAATGGAGATTTGACTCGTTTTAATCGCTACAAGTTACTGGTGACTTCAGGAGGAAGGTTAGTCAACAATTGCCAAGATGCAACAGAACAAAACGTAGCTAAGGTCCAACGAGAGTGTACTAAAACTAAAGTATAGTCCTGTTTTTGCAACACGAGGGAGCTTTAAGAGAAGCTGAGCGCTTGTAAAAACACATACGAATATTAAACGAGTAAAAAAGTGTAAAAAACAGACCTCCGCGTGTGCTTAACTCTCCTCAGAGACTGTAGTTAGAAACTTCATCAAAAGATTTTCTCCAACTTTTCTTGTGCGCTGCTTAAAGGGGACATTTCATGAGAATTTTTTAAGATGTAAAATACATCTCTGGTGTCTCCAGAGTACATATGTGAAGTTTTAGCTCAAAATATCATATCGATAATTTATAATAACATGTTAAAATTGACACTTTGTAGGTGTGAGCAAAAACGTGCCGTTTTCCTTTAAAATGTAAATAAGCTGCTAATGCAAATACTGATCGCCATAATGGTGGTTTGTTGAAATTGAAACTCAATTGTGCTGTCAATTATTTTTTTTCTCTCTGTACTAAATGCAGGTTAAGGGGCAGTATTATTATAATAAGATCCCCTTCTGACATCACAAGGGGAGCCAAATTTCAATGACTTATTTTTTCACATGTTTGCAGAGAATGGTTTACTAAAACGAAGTTACTGGGTTGATCTAGGTCAGATTTTCATGATATGTTCCCTTTAACAATCCCATGACATCTGCACTTCTGCATCACACGTAAAAAAGCAAAGACACCGTTTCTAATCTTGAAGACCGCAACTGTAACATTAAACTGCACAAAACATTCATTGTTGCAGCTCAGGTCCCAGCGGCTTTGCATTGCGACGGGATCAGCAGACACAGGCCGCATGTAGACTCGCACGACAGACGGCGGTGGCGTGCGTGATGGGACACCGCCAGACATGCTGTGACAAGTCATTTGTCGTAGTTAATAATTCATATAGGCATGTTAGCACCACGGTTACACACATGTGTATTAGCAAAGACGGCTGTATTGACTGCATGAAAATTTAATGCGATCTGAATGACTGGGCAAAAGAACAAAGAGAACGGATGATAAAATAAAAATCTGGTTTCGAAGAGACCCTTTCGATTTAAAAGCATCAATGAGCGATGATTTAATTATTAACTACTCACACATATATCGCTGAATAATTGAAAACATCTTTGAAATCGCTGCATGCATTGCTTCGGACGTGCTGACGCAGCATTCGGAAAGATGATGGATGTTTTGGGCAATTTGTTGCTCGTGCATTTGCAAACCGTTGCGACCTCCGAACTCTTGAGGTTGGATTGCGGCATGCGTTGGCATCATAAATTCTCATTACGCTGGCACAGAAATGAGAGCGTGTGCAGGGGAAACGGGGCTCTTATGCGTACCGCATATCATTTTGGAGGCATCCTCGGAGCGGATTTTTCCATATCGGCCACGTCTCCCCGGACTCGCGTGGAAAATAAGAGCAATGACCCTCTCAGCGAGGAGCTGGTGTGTGGAGAGATCTGCTGTTAGACGCCTCCAGCCACCGCACCTTATTATTCAGACCGGCACAGGTCGCTTCGGCTAATTTCAGCTGACACGAGAAGACCGAACCGACGCCAGGAGGTCCTGTATCCTTCACACACACTTATAAGCAAACATAAACACACACACTAGAAAGCAATGCAGCTATGGCAGGCAAGCTAAATGGAGAATTGGTTTCTTTGACCAAGAGATGGTTTAGTGACGGCCCCCATACACATACATATATATTTAAAACTCGTATCTAGAAAGCATCTTTAGAAATAATAATAATTTCCAGTTTAGATCCCTTAGAAGACGGCTGACTTAATAGGCTACTCTGTATGATATCTGATCCCCGCTCCAACAAATATAAGAGATCTTTTATTAAACAAGACTAAATTTTTCAAGGTCTGCCCTCAATACACTATAAAAATCCCTGTTCGCCGCATAAACTCTCCCCATTTCACCTCGTTCTGTTCAATTCTCCTCCACATAATCACGTCTCAAACCATCTTCACTCCCTAAATTGAATTCTAATAGGCATACAATGAGCGTGACATCAGAATTTGCAGGAGAGATCGCACATAATCCAACATCTAAATTAAACCCAAATTGGAAGGGCGTTGGTGATTTGCAGAGTGCATTAATAATAATAAAAAAAGAGATGTGATTCTGGGGCGAGCACGAGTTGCGGTCTGACTCCCTTTTCTTGCTCAACGTCTGGACGTGGTGACAAATGCAGCTGTCGACTGCGTGAGTGACCTGCAGACGCATGCAGTCTGCGAGAGTTTCACCAGCTCGTATTCTTTCTACAACAATTCAATAATTGTTTATAATCTCTGTCTCGAAACTAATTTTCGTTTTCAAGTAAAATTAAAAGATATTTGCATAGAGTATATCTTAAAATCTTATGCAGTTCGGCTTTTTAAGAATCATTTTGTTTGCAAAACGAGACAAAATAAATGTTCAAACATTTTGTTCTTTTGTCACGTCTATGTTCTGCTATTTAAACAGCCTGCGAGTATTTTGATTTGATATTCACTGCTTTCATGCATCAAAAAAATCAATTTTCCACCACTCTTTCTTTAGCACTGCAAAGCTGACTGGGCAGTACTGTTAGGATTAGCGATGACGTCTGTATAAATGCAATGAATGCAAATCCGCAATAGCGTGCTATCTAGTCTACCGTTTCAGTAGAGTATTAATGTATTGTCTCTCTGAGGTGACGGGGAGATGTCTTTGGTGAATTTAGCTGAACAAAAGGAATGAGTATTGGGTTGTCTACAGTATCAGTACTGGGAGAAAGTTTTCATCACGACTCCTTCGACTCCCGCTGAGACAAGCATTTATCCACAGCAAGACCAATCAAATGCCCCCTACGGCGTCTAATCCTCCCCTGATCCTCAAATGAGACTTGTTAAAGACAGGAGAATAAAAACACAACAAAAGAAACGACGCCAGACCCTCCAAACGACCTCTCTCTCCCTCTCTCCCTCTCTCTCTCTTTCTCTCTCCCTCACACTTCCTGCATTCCCAACCTTGACCTGATTTTCCTACATTCCCATTCACTTCTGTTTTTCTTTTGTCACTTCCTGCTCCCTCCATCCTTTGTCAAAGTCTGAACCTTCTGTCGTTCTTTACGATAAGGAGAACTGAGAAATGTTATATGATCATGTCATACAATAATCTCATCCATGGTAATAAGTAGAAATTCAAGCTCCAAAATATGTTTTATGATATAGGGCTGTTAATCGACTACAATATTTAATCTAGATTAATCGCATGAGTTAAATCGCGATTAATCGCAATTTTTATCTGCTCTATATTTACCTTTTTAAGTAATTTAACACTTTTTTAAGTTTTTAATACTGTTTTCAACATGGGCGTTGAGAAATATGGATGCTTTATGCAAACGTATTTTTATTATTAGTGAAAGAGTCGGCAAAGTAATTTTTTAGAAAAATTCAGTTAAAGTTTTACGGTTTAAAAACAAAATCACTGCATCTATACCATAAAATCACTGGTAAAACTAATAGATTTGGCACACTTAAAGTCAAAAACAATATATATATTCAACTTTTTTCTT
Source organism: Misgurnus mizolepis (assembly GCA_025389145.1). NCBI lineage: Eukaryota > Metazoa > Chordata > Actinopteri > Cypriniformes > Cobitidae > Misgurnus > Misgurnus mizolepis. Next base: position 26,277,314 of record JAIFKI010000020.1, read on the forward strand.
TCTTTAACTGTTTGATTGACATTAAGACAGACAGCTTTAAGATCTACTGTAATGCAAGGATCTAATATAATCTTACACATCAGATATTTTTACCCAATAAGTAATCAAACATTTACTTAAGGCATAACAGATTTATCTGCGTGAATTCTTGTATAGATAAGAGAGAGATATTTTTAAAACTGTAATTTTGTGTAGATGTCTGTAATATCAGGGTCATGCGCTTGCACATATGTATGCATGCTTCAGATGTGTCAGTCAGTACGAGGAAGATTTTTTGAGTCTTGTCGCTCTTAATTACTCATTTAACATAAATCAGGTCCGAACTTTATCTCTCTTAATACCTATTTTAACATCAAGCAACTCCAGTACTTTCCAATTCCTGCAAGTTTTAAAACCCAAACCAAAATCTTGCAAGTGGATGGACACGCATCTTTGTATCCATATTTGCATCCATATTTCTAAAAACCCATGTTGATAAGAGTATTAGAAACTTAAAAAGTGTTAAATTACTTAAAAAGGTAAATATAGAGCAAATAAAATGTGCGATTAATCATGAGTTAACTCATGACACTTCAATATAAATGTTTCCATTACAGAGAAGAAAGTCATACAGGATTGGACCAAAATGAAGATAAAATATTTAAAAAAAATTTGGGGGGGGGGGTTGAAATGACCTTTTTAACTGGTTTGATTGTCCCAACATTACATTTCCTCTCTCTCTCTTTCAGTACGATATCTCAATCCATAAAAAATCCATATTCCTTTTTGATTCCCACTTCATAATTACCTCCTTTATCTCCAGAGAGTCAAAAAAAGGAGGCCACCGGCTGGAGGAAACCTTCCCGAAACTTTTGATGGGTATCCCGTCCACGGGCAGCGCCGCTGGGTTAACAGGGCCTGAGAACAGAGGCAGAACTTCCAGTCTTCTGAGTTGGGTCACTTCTCCAGAGACTTGGCACAGGTACAATCGCTCGCCTAAAAATAGTCATGCGTCTCGTTCTGCTCCTGCTTTCTCTCATTCTGTTTTTCTCATTACAGCAACAGGCCGACGTTACAGAGACTTTGTGCCGCACTCCCTCCAGAAACATGAGAACAGAAGTCCTGCAAGAGTCTCTGTTTTCTACACGTCTGTGAAAGCCGTCAGCGTTGCTGTCAAGCGTGCGCCGTTTCCCACAATGCAGCTGAAGATTGTTATTTGTACAGTATGCATCCTAAAGACCCCACAAGACCATTATTTATCTTTTGCCACCAATATGCACATTTAAATTCAGTCATTTTTCAGGGGAAAACAGATCACAGACACCGATGACTCATCCTGCACACCCAAACATTTATGCATTTGAAATGAGAACGGCCCTGCCACAAGCTAACAACAGCAAATACAGAATTATTTGAAAGAGAGAAAACATTGAAATATTTTAATAGCAAATATGTCAACACAGTAAAGAAAACATTTCATGGGGACCTTAAAGATTTATACACTGAAACTTCGACAACTCGGCAGCCAAAATGTATTATTTTAGTGAATATTGAACATCATTCTGCCTGACATCGATATGAATGGCACAGATTTCTGTTTCCCCACAGACAGAATAATATTAGAGAATAACATAATAAACTAAAACAGAAATAAACATAACTCAAATACTTTTACATGTATACTATAAATAAATAAAAAACTACAGACAACATTGCTGCAAAATTACTAATAAAAATGACTAAAAGCCAAACTACGCCATTGTTTCTGCCTATTGTTCACACACAATATGTTCTGTAAATGTTACTAGGTCCTCTTTAAAGGACTAGTCCATTTTCTTAACAAAAAAAACTACAGATAATTTACTCACCGCCATGTCATCCAAAATGTTGATGTCTTTCTTTGTTCAGTTGAGAAGAAATTATGTTTTTTGAGCAAAACATTCCAGGATTTTTCTCATTTTAATGGACTTTAATGGACCCCAACACTTTACCGTTTTAATGCAGTTTAAAATAGCAGTTTCAAAGACTCTAAACGATCTCAAACGACTCATAAAGGTCTGATCTAGTGAAACAAATATGCACTTTTAAACCACAACTTCTTGTCTATCTCTGGTCCTGTGACGCGCCAGCGCGACCTGATGTAATTGCGTCATCATGTCAAGAGGTCACGGATGATGTAAGCGAAACTACACCCAAGTGTTTACAAGTGTGAAGAAAGAGGACCATTCTGACGTTGTTGTATGTCGAATGATAATAATTAATGTCTTTGTGTCAGTTTATTGTTTAAAATGGTCTGCAAATGTGATTTTATATATGTAACACGTGACCTTTCCACGGCATTACGCAATTACGTGAGGTCGCGCTGGCTCGTCACAGGACCGGAAAATAGATGAGAAGTTGTTGTTTAAAAGTACATATTTTTAATTTTTCTTGTCAAACAGACAATTGTCTTGGTAGATAAAACCCTTCTGTCTCGTTTGGGATCGTTTAGAGTCCTTTGAAACTGCAATTTTAAACTGCATTAAAACTGTTAAGTGTTGGGGTCCATTAAAGTCCATTAAAATGAGAAAAATCCTGGAATGTTTTCCTCAAAAAACATAATTTCTTCTCGAGTAAACACAGAAAGACATCAACATTTTGGATGACATGGTGGTGAGTAAATTATCTGGATTTTTTTAAGAAAATGGAGTAATCCTTTAAGGGAGTGATCCCAGAACATGTACAGGACGTGTTTGTGTTCACACAGAAGCCCCTCTGCCAATTTTACGAACATTTTCTGAGACCAAAGTGGTGTGTGAATGGGGTTTATGTCAGTCCTAATGTTTGCTTTTGTTGGATTTCAACAGACACTGATTAAAGGCAAAACTGGAAGAGCCTCTTAATTTTTTCCGTGTATTCTTTCTAATTTCACAATATTGTTTTGGGGTCGGTTGTAAATATTTAAATTGGATAACAGTATAATTATAGAAAGTTTAAATGATATAGTGACATCACCATTACTGAGGTTTTTCATAAAAGGAGCCTATAACTTGCTTTGCATAACCCTAAGGCATCCAATGCGGCAGCATACTGTATGTCACAGCTTGTGTTTCTCTCTCTCTCTCTCTCTTCAGGTTTCCTCTCGCACCCGCAGCCTGGCTGGCGTTATCCCCGAGCCGCAACCCCAACTCCACCCTTACCCACAAACGGAACGAGTAAATATCTCTACCCTGTCTCCTAAAACCTCCCCAGACCTTTAATTACATGCCCACCTCTTTCCCAGCATTCCCTGCATGAAAGGCCACACGGCCGATGCGGTCGCAGTTCTTTAATGCGGGCCGCTTTTAATGGCTCGGTTTGAAACTCCACGGTGGATTGAATCACGGAGGGCGACTTGAAGTCTGCTGGGAAAGATGGCTGCTATGGTAACATAACTGATATGTTTACCTGCCGTATTGATTGTGGTATCTTTTCAGACTAAGGCAAAGTCCCTTTAGGGAAGTCATGCCATTAGACAGCCATGTTTGCAACGCCGTTATTTAAGTCATGCAAGACTAAACTCCTATCTTAAATGGGGAAAAACAGATATCACATGCTAAAATCACAAACAACAACTTACATAACGTGACATTAACTGTACCACGACTTTTAGGCTCAAATTGTGCCAAAAAAGGTTGTTATCGATTGAAGATTGGTTATTTTATATTGAGCGTTGCATTGTATCCTTAAAGCAGGGCTCAATCTTGTTTTATCCAATATCTTTAACTAAACAAATCGTACAAAAGAAGTGCCAAAAATACACCACAAATTAACTTATTAATAAAAATCTTTACTTTAAATAAAGGTTTGGGATCGATCACCAGACATGAGCAGAACAAATTGCTGTGCAAATTGCTCAGAAATCTGTTTTAACAGAAAAGTGATGCATTTATGTCAAAAGAGCTTAAGTTGTATTGGACTTGAACCATAGCATTAACCACACAACCTCTTTCAGTTTCAGCCTTGAGAAAGAGCACAGCACATGTGGGACGTCTATGAAAACACACACAGTTGGACAGAACTCTGTTTTGGGATTCAGAAATGTCTAGTGGCGTTTGAAGCTCACGGTCGGCCGGGGTCGGCATTCATGCACCTGTGCTTTTGGGGGGCACGGGAAGCCGCAGAACTCGCATTTAACCGGCCACTGTCAGGGGACACTGGCTTTTTAAAGATCTAAGATCTGACTACATGAAAGGCGAACCCTGTCTATCCTGAGATCTCTCTTGAGCAGAAAGACACAATAAGACAGAGAGAGAGAGAGAGAGAGAAAGAGAGACAGAGTAAAATAGAGAACAAAAGCATCAGAAAAAATCAATTATGTTGCATGATGGGCACTATTTTTATTCTCTTTAAACGCCATCAAGCAAAACTAGATTTTTGTAAAGAAAACGTGAGCCAAGTCTGTCCAGAAAATGCAAAAGATTGTGACTAGTTGCATGGTTGCTAGGGTGGTTTCTAGCTGGTTATTATGGTACCTTAGGTGGTTTCTACAGTAGTAAAGCAATGAAATCACAACCAACCTACCAACCACCCACATCACCCACGACGCGGTGTGTCACCATTTCTCTTTCAGTGAGGTCATTAGGAGGTGTTACTAATTCTGGTTGTCCTAAACAAATGGGTAACTTTCCTCTTAGTAACTGACGAAAGCCGGATAACTTGAACACCACTGCTTTAAACCCAGAGTATAGTTTGTATTTTTACGTGCATAAAAAACATAACTATACTTATAGCTTTATTCTTATTAATGGTCGCTCCCATAGACTGTAAAAAAGATGGACGACGCCCGTTCACTCTCCTCCATTGGTGATAAGTGAAGTCGCGAGTGTCCCGATACAGCACTGAAATTTTGGGTCTGCGCAGTAACAATTTCAAGACCAGTCCTGCGCAGTAGTGAGCAGGAAGTAAAGCCGCGAAATCAAGGCCCCGTCCTCGGTCTCAAAGAATGTGCATATCACAGCTGTCAATCATGACGTGACATCGCCGTTTTTATAGGATTAAATAACTAACTAAACACAAACTTATTTTAAAAATACATCAGCGTGATAAAAACTACAGTAAATGACAGAAACCAGCTTCGGAAAAAAAGATAATTGAAGTGTAATTAAAGTGTTTAGTCTCATTGAATAACATGGGGGAGGGGGGGTTTATGACCTTTCCCAGGACCAGTCACGGGGGCGATCGAGATGTTTTGGCTTAACTTTTCAGGGCTTGTGCGGCACGGTTGTTCGCTCTCGAAAGTTGCATAAAGTTGAACATTGTCACGTAGCTGGACACGCCCACTTCCTGTCGCCAACGGTTACTGTCGCTCGTGTTGCCGCAGGTCCCCAAGCTTATATTGAATTAATGAGATTGTGTCGCTCCGCCACTGCTATTCCCTGGCGGTGTGCATGCAGTGGGATTTCCATTCAAAAGTGAGGCGAATCGTTAAAAAATTCGCAAAAAAAGAAAAACAAACAAATGTGAATTAGGTGTATTTCTATCTAGTTGTTCGAGCGAATAACGGTGGTATTGGTAACCAACAGTAAATAAAACAAGGCACGCTTAGAAAGTGGAGACATGTATTTAGTTACGATTGGGCAAGTTATAGATTTACTAGCAGTGCAGTTTGTAATTGCAAACTGAATGCACAGAAGAAGGAATGCAGAGTTTTTGATGCAGGCACTAACAGCAAGGGCATTGCCATGACGTCGACCCCCATATATGTTAAAGACAACAACAGCAGAAACAACCAGATAATCAGTTTCGTGGTTTTAATGTTCACTATGTCAGAATTTATTTTGCAAATATGTTTCCATCTCCCATTATTCGCATTTACTATTTTTCGCAAAAGTCAAAAACCACCTCAAGCGAGTGTAAAACGTTTTTGCGCATTAAGAGATTTTTATTCGAAATTTGCCTCGTTTCTTATGCGATACTTCAAAATGTGCATTAAATCGAGATGATGGAAATCCAGCTAGTGATACTTGCCTTAACTATAAGATCAGAATCTTTAAAACTGAAGAAAAGAATAACAGACGGAGCGACTTGTCTGCAGATGTTATCATAGCAAAAAGGCTACGAAGAAATTTGCATGAAATTAGAAAAAGAAAAGTTTCTCCAGGCTAGCGCTGACTTTAAACAGCCTCCGTTCCAATCACAGCCCAAATTAAAATCAAACTAAAATGACACGTCTCGTCCCAAACGCCGTCTGGTGAAACAAGACAGACTGTTAAACAAAGTTGAAATGGTAAACCATATGGAAAATGTTTCATAACACAGCTGCCTTTTCCATCCAGGCAAATCTGAAACATGCAAGATATCTATAATAGGCAAACTCGTGTGTAGTTAGGTCGGTGTATAATTACAGCAAACGTTGGTCTTCAGAAGACCTGAAATATAACCAAACTACAGTGATGTGTGTATGAGGTCATTTCCTCTTGAATCACATTCATGCCTGTCTGACAGAGCTCAGCTTTGCTCTATATTTCTGAAGGAAAATCTGGGACACCTATGGTGCTATAAGAGCAAAGGATCCTGGGTAAAATTAAGTCTAAAAAAGCACTGACTTCCATACTATGTGTTTCCCTTACTACAGAAGTCAATGGGTACGGTCAACATCATTTATCTAAAACATGATTTTTGGGTGAACTATTCCTTTAATCAAACTACAGTTTTTAAGCACCACAAAGTTGGAAATATGAATTCCTGAATTATTATATAACCCTTGTAAGTCCCAGCAAGAGAAAAATTTTCCTGACTCATTTTTGAGAAACCATTTGTTTAATATAAGATGAAAGCATAAATCAATTTTGAGTTACAGATAAGAAACTAGCGATCTCCACCCTTCAGTTTCACTCCGGGCCCTGCAGACGGAGATATCAATCATTTCAAAGCAATACGAATGTGTTAAAATTCCATTTCTCTGCCTTTCATCTTTATTTCCTTTGGACCAAAATGTTTTCTGGGGAGATAAGATGACCTTTTCATTTAAAGACAATCAAACCCAAACAAAACATTGAATAAATAAATGTTCTGGCATGAGCTGCTTAAACATACAGATGCATAAGAGAGGCACTGTTGTGACCTGACCATCTCTGATGAGAAAACTGGGACAATTTCGCAAAAACATGCAGAACTCTGGGTCCATTACGAAAGTTCAGGCTCGAAATGCAGGTGCGGATATTCTTGAGGGAAATCACGATATTAGCCTGACATTTACGAGCTGTTCACGAAAATCAGTCCAAACTGTTTTAAATGTCAACATAGTTCATAGACGTGTTGTAGAAATAGTTCAGAGGCTGAAATCTATCTGGTATTTATATCTGTTGGTTAGCACATTGAGCTGTGGTGCTAACGTGAGCAATGCGGGTCTCAAGACTCAAATTTAATCCTGAAGAAATGCGAGTGCTCCAAACATAAAGGATTACTCCACTTTCATAAAAAAATCCTTATAATTTACTTACCCCCGTGTCATCCAAGATGTTTATGTCTTTCTATGTTCAGTCAAGAAGAAATAAAGTTTTTTGAGGAAAACATTTCAGGATTTTTCTCCATATAGTGAACTCTAGTGGATCTCAACGGTTTTAATGCAGTTTAAAAAGCGCTCAAACGATCCGAGGCATAAGGGTCTTATCTAGGGAAATGATTGTCATTTTTGCACAAAAAAAACAAACAAATTCAACCACAACTTTTCATCTTGCACTAGCCGTGTGATGCGCCAGCGCGACCTTACGTATTACGTACTCACGTCGAAAGGTTGCACGTTACTTATGTGAAACGCACACTTGCGGACGATTTTAAACAATAAACTGACACAAAGACATTAATTAGTATCATTTCACATACAACAATGTCGGAACGGTCCTCTTTCAACACACTTGTAAACACTGGAGCAGTAGTTTTGCACACGTCATGCGTGACCTCTCGGCATAAATACGTAATACGTTGCGCTGGCGCATCACATGGCTAGTGCAAGACGAGAAGTTGTGGTTTAAAAGTACTTATTTTTTTTGCTAGATAAGACCCTTATGTCTCGGTTGGGATTATTTGGAAACCTTTGAAGCTGCATTGAAACGGTTATGGAGTATATGGAGAAAAATCCTGGAATGTTTTCCTCAAAAACCTTAAATTCTTCTGGACTGAAGAAAGAAAGACATAAACATCTTGGATGACATGGGGGTAAATTATTAGATTTTTTAATGAAAGTAAAGTATTCCTTTTACAATGATATTTTTCTTTTTAAATCTAATTTTTATAGACAATTACCCTCACATATTATGAGCAAAAGTAGCGGTGAGTCCATTGATAAAAATGATAAGATTGAATACATGTCCACATCTCTTGATGCGCAGGAGCCATTACTGCCACTTTAACCCCAATGGAACCATTAAAATTAAATTTCATAGAGCTGTAAAAACGACACGGCATAATTACATTACACAAAAGCCATTTTTAAAAGGAGGGGGGGGGAGAAAAACCCAGCTCAACGTTGATTAACTGAAACACTATTCTAATCAGGTTTGTGGAAGAGGCCGATCCGCCCCTGTCTGAAAGCCCTCAGGACACAGGATCAGGGTAATGAGAGGAGCCCAAGCTTTCAAATGAGATCATTCTGCAACTAATTTCCCAAACAGAAGAGTGCTCAAGACATGCACCTATTTACCAGAATGAACAGAGCGCATCAATAAACGATAAGCTACATCAACTTTGCAATTAATCGGGATGGAGGCAGTATTTTGTGAATCTCGCAGGCATCCGCTCAGGAAAACGGTTTTTGCCTGTAATGAGGGAGGTAAAGATGCACGTCAGGATTTGTCTGGAACATTCAAGTTCTCTGATGGTCCTACCATTTGTGCTTTGGGCACGTAGGGTGGATGAGATGATGTCATTTTACTAAGAGATTTTCCTTTAATGAGAACAATTTTAACCCCAAGCAAACACTCAGCTCTACACTACAAACATTTTCAAATGTATGAACATTTTCTGTGACACTTCCCTGGAATAATCCCTGTCAGGAAGACACAACCCTAAACCAGCTTAATCTAATCCAGTCGGTTTTATTACTTAAACCCAGCCTAAATCAAGTCTGTTTCATCAGTTTAAACCAGCTTAATCTAGTCCAGTCTGTTTAGTTAGTTTAAACCCATCCTAAATCAAGTTTGTTTTATCAATTTAAACCAGCATAATCAAGACAAAGTCAAATTCATCAGTCTAAACCAGTTTCATCTAGTAAACCCAGCCTAAGACAAGTCTGTTTTATCAGTTTAAACCAATTTAAAGGTATTGCGGAGGATTTTCTTTTTCCGGGTGGATCATCAAGACTATTGGTCCTCCTAGTTGTCAATCAGGTGGAGAAGGCGGTTCTTTTCTAAAATTCGAGAAAATCCTACGCTACACCTTTAATCAAGCCAGGTCAGTTTCATCAGTCTAAACCAGCTTAATCTGGTAGAGTCTGTTTAATTAGTTTAAATCCACCCTAGGACAAGCCTGTTTTATCAGTTTAAACCAACTTAATCAAGCCAGGTCAGTTTCATCAGTCTAAACCAGTTTAATCTATTAAACCCAGCCTAGGACAAGTCTGTTTTATCAATTTAAACCAGCTTAATCAAGACGGGTCAGTTTCATCAGTCTAAACCAGTTTAATCTAGTCAAGTATGTTTAATTCAATTAAATTCACCCTAGGAGAAGTCTGTGTTATCAATTTAAACCAGCTGAATCAAAACAGGTCAGATTTATCAGTCTAAATCAGTTTAATCTAGTTAAATCTGTTTTCTTATTTAAACCAAGCCTAGGACAAGTCGATTTTATCAGCTTAAACCAACTTAATCAAGCCAGGTCAGTTTCATCAGTCTAAGCCAGTTTAATCTAGTCAAGTCTGTTTAATTAGTTTAAACCCAGTCTAAGTCAAGTCTGTTTCATCAGTTTAAACCAGCTTAATCACGCCAGGTCAGTTTCATCAGTCAAAACCAGCTTAACCTAGTAAAGTCTGTTTTCTTAGTTAAACCCAGCCTAGGACAAGTCTGTTTTATCAGTTTAAACCAGTTTAATGTAGTCAAGTCTGTTTAATTAGTTTAAACCCAGTCTAAGTCAAGTCTGTTTCATCAGTTTAAACCGCTAAATCAAGCCAAGCCAGTTTCATTGGTCCAACCCAGGTGTTTTTTATTTATACTTCTGCGTTGTTGTTCGCGTTGACATGCAATTACACATGCAGATCAATAGTAGGCAATGTCCACGGGATTGTATTTGGTGTAAACACAGTATCAAGACAAATGCCGAAGAAGAAACAGCCTGTTGTGTGCACTTGTGGAGAAGCATCAGCAGTGATGGAGATAAATAGACAGCAACTTTTATTGCAGCTTGAGTTAAATATCGCTCCTCAACTTGGTTCAGCTTTGTGTTTGCCATCACAAGCGTAAATGCGTATGAGGAAATGCGACAAATTTTTTGCACCCAAGGGAGGGGGAGGCGCACAGCCTACGGCATAGGTCCTACACAGATCTATAAATCAGACTTAAACCAGCTTAATCATGTCAAGCCAAGTTAGTTTATTTTAGACTAAACCAGCATCAACTAAACAACCAAAGTTTCATCTGTCTAAACCAGCTTAAGTCAAGTCATTTTTATTTCTAGCCTTTTTCACATTGCACATTTCTTTGTGTGCAGCTTTATAGAAAATCATGCTTTAAAAACAATCATATAATCATACAGGGCTTCCATTAAATGGACCAACTGAACAAAGTTTTATTTTAAATTCTGGGCACTTAGTGTTTGCCACCAACCAATTTGGCTTCATCAGAAACACCTGGTGTCGACAAACAGAACCGTCTGTTCACAATCTCAAACAAACTACCCCGAGACACGCCGCACACGGGCTCCCCAAACCCCGGGAGGAGCATATGGTGCGGACGGACCGCCGAACGTGTCATAAAGTGAGAGAGGGAACGAGAAGACATGAGCGAGACTGCAGAAACCACAGCTGAACAAAACTCTGTCAGGCTCCATTGGTCTCGACACAGCCCGATTTCTCAGAAACGCTCAACGATAAAGGGCATTCCAGGCAGGAAAAATCTAGTTCAGAGTTCAGCCGTTCAAGGCCAACAGCGCTTGAAAATGAAGCCGAAAGAAGCGGCGGGCTGGGAAATGCTAAGCGCAGCAGTCTCCCGCTATTATTTTCCACCCGGGCTGTGATGTTAACCTGACATATGACCTCAGTACCTGCTAGAGGACGGCTGATAGATTGGACGGGCCGCACCGAATAGATATGAAGAACAGATTTGACATGTACAGAAGATTTGAGAATACAGTGAGGAATTCTATTAGTCTCGTCTGTTGGGACAGCGTCTCTCACGTCCGGCTCTCGCTAACATCAGCAGCACACAAACCTCACGCTGGCAATCTACCAGTCTTTTCTCCGGTGTTTTTTCCATCCCGTCATTTTTCATGGCTCCTCTGAGATGAGTTTATACGCATTGCTAAGCATGTGTGTGTATGTGTGTGTGTGTGTGCATGTGTGTGTGTTGAACATGCAATGCATCCAGACTGCAGGGGGCTTCCAGCTGTAATGACTGTAGGACTGCACACTGCAGCTTTCCAATTAAAACCCACACACAACCCTACCCCCTTTACTAGCGTCCTCTACACACACAGACCTACACACAACCTGAGACACAAACACACAACCTGAGATACACACAACAACTTGGACACACACATAGACAGACTGTACATATAGTACACCTAACCTGAGACACACACACACACACACACACACACACACACACACACACACACACACACAGACAAACACATGCACGCACGCACGCACACACACACAAATACATACATTAAACCTAACCTGACACACAAACACACACAGAGAGAGAGATACACACACTATACACACAGACACAGAGATTCAGAGACACACACATAGAAAAACACACACAGAACCATGCATACACACACACAACCTGAGACACAAACAGAGAAACACACACAGACAAAAACAAAGACACACACACACATGCAATATACACAAGCAGAGGGACACATACACACACACACACACACACACACACACACACACACACACACACACACACACACACACACACACACATGCAATATACACAAGCAAAGGGACACATACAAACACACACACACACACACACACACATATACAATACACACAACCTGAGGCACACAATCACACACACACACACACACACACACACACACACACACACACACACACACAACCTGAGGCACAATCACACACATATAAAATACACACAACCTGAAACAGTCAGAAAAAGACACACACACAAACATACACACACATACAGTACACACAATCTAAGACACACACAGACAAAAACACAGAAACACAGGCATTCAATACACACAACCCGAGGCACACACACACACACAGACTCAGAGACACATACATAGACAAACACACAGACACACAAACATACAATACACACATCCTAAGACACACAGAACCGTGTGCACACCCACACACACAACATGAGACACAAACAGAGAAACATACACAGACAAAAACAAAGACACATACATGCAATACACACAACCTGAGGCACACAGACACACAAACAAACAAACAAACACACACACACACACACACACACACACACACACACACACACACGCACACATACAGTACACACAATTTGAGACACGCACAGACAAAAACACAGACACACATGCATTCAATACACACAACCTGAGGCACACACACACAGACTCAGAGACACATACATAGACAAACACACAGACACACAAACACACAACCTGAGACACAAACAGAGAAACACACACAGACAAAAACAAAGACACACATATATGCAATACACACAAGCAGAGGCACACAGACACACAACCTGAGGCACAATCACAATCACACCCACACACATATAAAATAAACTCAACCGGAAACGCACAGAAACAGACACACAAACACATACACTACACAAAATCTGAGACACACACAGACAAAAACATGGGACATGCATACAATACACACACACACACACACACACACACACACACACACACACACACACACACACACACACACACAGAGTCTCAAAGACACATACAGACATACAAACATACAATAAAGACAACCTGAGATGCACAGCAAACCAGACACACACACATTCACACAAACTGTACGCACACAGAAAAACAAACACACACTTCCTCATGCAGATCTTATGACAGATTCTGTGGATTTATTTTCCCCACAGTCTGTGTTTATTAGTTGTTATTTTTCTAATAAACCTGTGGATAATCTCACCCATCATCATCTCAAACTCTTATCAGATAGCAGCCATTGATCTCAATATCAACCATCTCTCATCTGATTCTTCAAAACTAAATGATTGACATTACAGTTTTTCTCCATTGGTTTGGCTCATTTCTTGAAACAGAAATTACATTCTCAAAACTCTAAGATAATTTGGCAAAACAGTCTTACAGTTCAGCTCAACACTATAGCTTACTTGCAAAAGCTCATATATTTCCCAAAACTGTTCACTCATGCTTCAAAACTAAATTCCTTTCCCATATAAAGCGTCAGTGCCACAAAAATGGCAAATATCCTTCTCAACTGCTTTGGCTCATTTCTTGAAACAGACCGGACGTTCTCGACACTCTTGGTGCTTTTGTCAAAATAAAGTGGATGGTTCGGCACAACACCATGGTTCACCTGCAAAAGCTCATACCTCTACCAAAATAGTTCACTCATGTGTCAAAACTAAATATCCTTCTCATTTTAACAGTCAGTGCCCCCAAAATGCATCGTCCCTTTGGCATTGTGTAAGCACTGCAAGTCGAAATGTTTAGATGTTTTGTCACTATGGCAGGGGACCATTGAAATATCTCTTATGTCCACCTTTCAGTCTTATCCCTTTATTGACAATGGTTACTGTACTGTTTTTGTCTAGCTAACACAATACAATTGTGTATAAAACTGAAAAAAAAAAAATGATTTTAGGGTAAGAGTAGGCTCCAAGGTTTGACACCACACATTGCACTCACACTGCCAAGGAAATTGTAACGACTTTTATTCACACACAAAGTAACTTCCATACACCAGACCAAAATAAAATATATAAAGCATAATATACTCTAATATAAACACAAAAAACAATGAAAATTATATGCAGCCTGCTGTAAATAATGCGGGAGTTTCAGAACTAACATTTCTTCACTGGTCGCTGTCCTCACCTTCCCTATCCTGGCCACCATCCTCACCCTCCTGACCATCCACACGCTGCTGTCTGTCTGGCCACAGATTCTCATCCACATCACAGTGTATTATTCTCCCTTGCGATGCAACGAGGGAACAAAACGGCGTGCCTGTCGCAACCATCCCCTACACTGATCTTCTGTAATATCCTAACACGCAGCGTTCATCATGGAGCAGGGACCTTTGATTTTGAGCCCTATGCTCATATATCTCCACCTCCTAGAGGAGAAAAACTCAATAGGATTGAGGAAAGGAGAGTAAGGTGGTAGGAACACCATGACCATCCTTGGATGAGTAGTGAACCAGTCCCTGATTAGCAGGCCACTGTAGAAATTCACATTGTCCCATACAATGACATATTGTGGTAGGTGAGGCCCGACGAGACCTTTCTCATTTTGAGGGATCAAATCAAAATGAAGGCGGTCCAAGAAGATGAGGAGCATCTGTGTATAGTATGGGCCAAGACTGGGGATGTGAGTGGCCACACCATTCTCAGATATGGCATCAAACATAGTAATATCACCCCCTCACTGGCCTCGGACATCCACCGTGGCCCGGTGGGCAATAATTTTATGGCCACGTCTTCGGCCCTTGGCCAGGTTGAAGCCAGCTTCATCCACAAACACGAGGATGTGAGGGGCCTCGTTTCCTTTAAATGCCACTATTCTCTACAAAAGCGTAAACTCCTACTTTGTTAGTCAAGTTTTAGTTTTACCTGACTGTCAATTGCTGTAATAAATTTATCAAATGTTCAAAGCATTCATATATGTTATTCATGGTATTATGTTCTTGACTAATTTTGCCAGTTGAAAAGACTATTGTGCATGTGATGACTTATACAATGAAATTACGCTGACACATTTTGGAGTGAACAACCATTAGACTGAGAATCAACCAATCAGTTTAGATCAACAAGATCTATTCACTTGGAAATTGTGCTAAATGTAGGCTACCTGTACTTAATCAGTTGCAAAGATGTACTGAGCTATTGAGACATGTACTTAGATATTTGCAATTTGATGAAATGAATGAGAAATTCAATTCTGTTGTGAACACTTGCCAAGTGGTTTGGACGTTTGTCCAAACTGTTTTGAGAATGTAATTTCGGTTTCAAGAAATGAGCCAAACCAATGGAGAAAAACTGTAATACCTTAACTCCATACATCAACAATTCTCTCATGTGATTTCTCTTAAGAAACTCATTTAATACTTACAGCACACAAACTCAAATGAGCAAGCAAGCATTTCATGTGCTCATATATTAACCCCTAAAATACTGTGACCCTCCATAAAAATCATCTCAAGTTCTCAAGACGACGTCCAGAAATAGATTGTTTAACACCTTCATGACAACAGTGTTGAGATGATAATGCTTTCTTCACAGCAGATTCTCATGTGATCTTTACACAGCAAATGGCACGAGGTGACAGGTGGCAGAGGAGCATTATGGGTAAGATGGGTGTGGCAGCAGTGCTGGGAATTGAAACAAATTACATTAGAGGGTCCTGTGAAGTCTCAGCGAGCAAAACCTCGAGGCGCACTGTTTTTTTTTTCATTTTTCACACTTTAAAAAAGGCTAAACTGAGTTTAGCTTGGAGGGACGTGGCATGTGCCAATGCGTGTGCGTATATTTTTGTTCAAGGGTAAGACAGGAATCATATTAATAATGGAGAGCACACTTTTTGGATTTTCCTGCTTTGTTTGTTTGGAGAACTTCAATATTTGTTCGGTCAGGTCACAATGCTGACAATCCCTCTCTAGTAATCTGTTCACCAGTAACTACTGGTTAAATCCGGTTAAGCCCTCCGAACAGACGGATTTGAGATGTGTTACATGATTGTGACCTGTCGCAAGACAAACGAAACTCTGTATTCCTATTGGCTGTCCTGGATGACCTCAACTTATTCAAGGATTTCAGCCTTTATTCATCCAGGTCAGAACACACGTGCATCAGTACACACGATGTCAGTCTCCTCTTTACTGCCCTCCAAACACACTGACAGCTTCTGCTCTCTGTGCAGCTGACAGGACTGAACTGATTCAAGGTGAAACCGGCTAAGAGCTGCATTCAGAGAAAACACTTCCCCTTTCTCCTGCGCCCTTCAGGAGACCTCTCTCTCTCTCTCTCTCTCTCTCTCTCTCTCTCTCTCTCTCACACACACACACACACACACACACACACACAGATGATGAATACTCCTGCCGCCGCAGCAGTATGGTGCATGAAAGACCAGGGGATGGGGGTAGGGGTGGTTGGGGGGAAATGTTGTCAAATATAATTTCTCCAGCACTTACTGTGATATGTATAGTTTTCACACTAAATCCTCGTGTTTCATGATTCAACATGTATCTGTGAGTTTGCTGGAGTCGAAATGAACAAACATACTGCATTGATTCATTAGTTTTAATTTGTCTTTTTTTAAGTTCAGTGCCAGAAATGACTCATGTTCGTAAGTTTGTGAATCGATTCAAAACTTTGAACGATCGATCAACTGATTAAATCATTAGCAGCGCTGCAAGTAGCATTGCATTATAATGTGTGAGTGGGAAATGCATAGGTTGGTATTGCTGTTCATTAATACGTTTGGTCACAGTACTGCATATAAATAAAACTGATGACCTCTTTAAAGGGTTTTACTTATTTACAGAAGACATTATTCCAACTAGTCAAATACTGTTGCAGAGTACAACCACATGTTTAATATAAGAACTGCAATGCAGTAGACAGACAGACAGACAGACAGACAGACAGACAGATAGATAGATAGATAGATAGATAGATAGATAGATAGATAGACTGACAGATAAATTAACAGACAGACAGAAAAACTTAGAAACGGATAGATGGACAGACAGACAGGCATACAGAAAGACGGACAGACGGGCAAACAGGCAGGCAGATGGATAGACAGATGATAGACAGACAGAAAAACTTAAAAATAGATAGATGGACAGATAGATAGATGGATAGACAGACAGAGAGAAGGATAGACAGTAAGACAGATGGATAGACGGATAGATAGACAGAGAGACAGAAAAACTTAGAAACGAATAGATGGACAGACAGA
This sequence comes from Misgurnus mizolepis, assembly GCA_025389145.1. Lineage (NCBI taxonomy): Eukaryota > Metazoa > Chordata > Actinopteri > Cypriniformes > Cobitidae > Misgurnus > Misgurnus mizolepis. Next base: position 26,294,636 of record JAIFKI010000020.1, read on the forward strand.
TGGATAGACAGATAGATAGACAGACAGACAGACGGATAGATAGATAGATAGATAGATAGATAGATAGATAGATAGATAGATAGATAGATAGATAGATAGATAGATAGATAGATAGATAGATAGATAGATAGATAGACTGACAGATAAATTAACAGACAGACAGAAAAACTTAGAAACGGATAGATGGACAGACAGACAGGCATACAGAAAGACAGACAGATGGGCAAACAGGCAGGCAGATGGATAGACAGATGATAGACAGACAGACATACAGGCAGAAAAACTTAAAAATAGATAGATGGACAGATAGATAGATAGATGGATAGACAGACAGAGAGAAGGATAGACAGTCAGACAGATGGATAGACGGATAGATAGACAGAGAGACAGAAAAACTTAGAAACGAATAGATGGACAGACAGATGGATAGACAGATAGATAGACAGACAGACGGATAGATAGATAGATAGATAGATAGATAGATAGATAGATAGATAGATAGATAGATAGATAGATAGATAGATAGATAGATAGACAGACAGATAGATAGATAGACAGAGAGAAGGATAGACAGATGGATAGACAAAAAACTTAGAAACGGATAGATGGACCGACAGATAGACGGACAGACAGACAGACAGACAGACAGACAGATAGACAAACAAACTTAGAAACGGATAGATGGATGGACGGACAGACAGACAGGCAGGCAGGCAGGCAGGCAGGCAGACAGACAGACAGACAGACAGACAGACAGACAGACAGACAGACAAACTTAGAAACGGATAGATGGATAGACAGACAGGCAGGCAGACAAACTTACAAACGGATAGATGGACAGACAGACAGACAAAAGGATAGACAGACAGAAAGATGGATAGATAGACAGACAGATGGATAGACGAATAGACAGACAGACAGGCAGGCAGAAAAACTTAGAAATGGATAGATGAAAAAGACAGATAGACAGACAGATGGATAGATAGACAAACACAGAAAAACTTAAAAAAGAAAAGATGCACAGACAGACAAACTTAGAAACTGATTGATAGACATACAGACAGACAAACAGAATAGACGGATAGATCGATAGACAAACTTAAAAACTATGAAGGTATATTTGGTGCAAAACAACTGCACACCTGTGACAGTGGAATTTGTATTTGTAGAGATTATCCACACATGTGTATCAGTAAATTTGAAGTCACAGATGAAGAGTTGCAAACTTGTAGATTTTTTTTCTTTCCCTCAAATACAACATAACAGTTACACATTCACAAATCCTTCAGTGCAGCTGCACAAATCCCATTTTACAAATCACAGATTAAGAAACTCACAAGCTCATGTTTTTTGCTACAATTGCTGCAGTAAATATGGTGCAAAACCTACTTGAACACCTGCATCAAAGTATGTGAAGTCACACACAAATTTTGTACATTCGCAAATCAGTTTGTGCATCTGTGCGATGAGAGTTGCATGTGTGTAAAAAAAATTTTTCACAAATATTTTTTTATTTTTGAAATATTTTCTAGCACAAACACAAGTACATAAATACAACTGCTTGAATCTGCTGCTACGAGTTTCAAACACTCTTTTTTGTGTGCTCTCTGTTTTGCACCAAATATCTCGAGATAAGTGGTGCGAAAGTGATTTGTATACCTGTAGGCTATGTTCAGCACTTCCCACCAGGTGGCGCCTGACACTCACTGAAGCAGAGTTTATTAATTACCAGCAATGTTTCAGCAAGGTAAATCGCCTTTATCAAGGTATTATTTTCACCAAGTGGAGAACAATATAAATGGGAGTGCTAATTATACACAGATGAAGGTAATTACATACAATATTCCAATGATTCATTAGTAAACAAAATATAAGTTCCATAAATCTCAAACCATCAATATAAGTAGATTAAAAAAATACAAGCAGCAAATACACACATAGGCCTACATACCTAATAGGCTTTACTATACCTAAAAGGCCTCCTGTCTAAGTTAAAATTGGTCCAACTCACCTCACCTTCTAGATGAAAATACCCTCTCAATTCCTATATACAATAATGAAGTTATAGGATGATTAAGTTCAACAAAATGCAGTGCTAGTGGAAGGTTCATATTTCTGCATATTATTGCACTCTGATGTTTCACGATGCGTGTTTTATACTCTCTATTTGTTTTCCTACATATGATTTTCAACAATGACAGTGTTAAAGTGGTTTCTGTTGGTATAGATGGAGAAGAGAGGTCTGATCTAACTAATTTATCTCCTAGATTACATTCACCTATATTCAGTTAGCCTATGTTTACTTTACTGACACAACAATGTGCCCAGGATGGTAAAATAATTATTTCAATGTATTACTAATAAACAACACAAGTCTTGTGCATACTGACATGGTTGTGCATACTGAAATTTTTTTCTGGGGTGCATGCCCTAGAAAAATACATATGGACCTTGGTATTTATAAAATCCTCTGTACGGCCCTGCTCATGACAATAAGAATCCACTCTCAATAGTGTATGACGAGCTGTAGGTTTTTTAATCGGATCCCTATGTAAAAAATTACAAGCTACCCACAAGTCTAAAAAGCTGATTTGATTTGGGTTAGCATCCAGGGTAAATGTTAAGAAATCAGAACAACTGTTAAGATAATAATAAAAACAATTTAGTTGTTCAGTTACCCGATTCAAAAAGACAGAAATAATCATCCAAATTAGTATATTAGAAGAAAAAAGCATGTATCTTAGTTATGTGTGTATTTGCTGCTTGTATTTTTTTAATCTACTTATATTGATGGTTTGAGATTTATGGAACTTATATGTTGTTTAATAATGAATCATTGGAATATTGTATGTAATTACCTTCATCTGTGTATAATTAGCACTCCCATTTATATTGTTCTCCACTTGGTGAAAATAATACCTTGATAAAGGCGATTTACCTTGCTGAAACATTGCTGGTAATTAATAAACTCTGCTTCAGTGAGTGTCAGGCGCCACCTGGTGGGCAGTGCTGAGCACAGCCTACAGGTATACAAATTACTTTCGCACCATTTATCTCGAGATATTTGGTGCAAAACAGAGAGCACACGAAAAAGAGTGTTTGAAACTCGTAGCAGCAGATTCAAGCAGTTGTATTTATGTACTTGTGTTTGTGCTAGAAAATATTTCAAAAATAAAAAAATATTTGTGAACATTTTTTTTTACACACATGCAACTCTCATCGCACAGATGCACAAACTGATTTTGCGAATGTACAAAATTTGTGTGTGACTTCACATACTTTGATGCAGGTGCTCAAGTAGGTTTTGCACCATATTTACTGCAGCAGTTGTAGCAAAAAACGTGAGCTTGTGAGTTTCTTAATCTGTGATTTGTAAAATAGGATTTGTGCAGCTGCACTGAAGGATTTGTGAATGTGTAACTGTTGTGTTGTATTTGAAAGAAAGAAAAAAAATCTACAAGTTTGCAACTCTTCATCTGTGACTTCAAATTTACTGATACACATGTGTGGATAATCTCTACAAATACAAATTCCACTGTCACAGGTGTGCAGTTGTTTTGCACCAAATATACCTTCATAAAAAACAGATAGATGGACAGACAGACAGACAAACTTAAATAAGGATAGACAAACAGACAGATAGAATTCAAAAGATATAAACCTGTTCTTTAACAATGGTACACAAGGACATTTTTATGCACAATTTCAAATAAAACTGTAAATGAATCACTGAATCAGACTTGTGAATCATTTCAATAAAATGCACAGGTTGAATTGATTCACAACCTTTCTGCCACTGAAGCTTACATTAGTGAGGCTATTAAACTCTTAATGCTTTCTGTTGTGAAACCATAAAAACATTTCAATCTAGTCTAACACCACAGTTTATCATCTCACGTACACAATGAATATCCATTCACCTGACTCCAGCCCTCATGCTAAGAACAAGAAACAAACATCAAACGTTTTGTAACCAACAGACCAGCACGCCAACTCCTGCAGCTAAATGTGTCCACCGCTTATCAATCTGCATGTGAAATGCTGCGCCGTTGAATTTACCGTTCAATTTAGCTGTCAAGAGAGCCAGCGGGACGGCAAACACAGCAAACGCCTGAAAGATTTCACCTGGTCACTGCCCTCCAAATCTCACCACTTCACCATCTCACACAAACTCTCATGGAATTAAAGGGATTTCAGGATTTATTGCTTGGTGGTCATCAGGTTTTACCATGGAAACCATTGGGAGGACAAGGGCCAACTGGTGCAGAGATGGTTTGTCGTGGACTTGACGTGAAGGATCAGGAGAACTCTGTGAAATGCATTAGGAATTCAACTTACTGCTGGAGATAAAACTCATTATATATAAACCAATAAAGCTAGGTAATAAAGCTGGTGTAGAGCTGGCTGATATGATGTCATAAAACATTGAGATTCTGTGATAAACTTTATATCGCTGTTTGCACACTGAGTCTTTTGCTTAAACTACTAAGATTTAGGATTATTGGTGCAATATTTTGCGAATGTAATCAGGAAGATAAAAAACACAGAAGATTAATTCAACCCATTAGTTGAATGAATCCAGTGGTGATCAGACGGCTGTTTGTAGTTTGTAAGAGCTCAATGCTGTGCACAATTCTCCCGGGCGACTGCATTTAAGCTGTTTTTCCACTTCATCACGCTGGGAAATGTGTTGCAGGATGGTCCTGCATGCTTATTCACGCGACGGATGTGCGGACTACCTGAAGGCCTCAGAAACGGCCAATTCGGTCTTATTCAGTATCACATGCATTCACAATACACACACATACACACGTACAACACACACACAGATCAATAACAATCAACAAAGTCATTACATGAAAAAACATCCATGGCAAAAACTGCCAACCAAATCTAAACGCTCTGAATCTGCTCATAATGGTAAATACAAGTGTATAATGGGCCTACTACATTTGAAAAGCAGTATTAGAAATAGTATGCAGCAATAAATGTTTAAAATGGTTGTCACATGAACTCTCAACACTGAATCTCTATTTTTGTACCGCTAGAAATGTAAAAAATAAAAAAGGTTATCTAGGTTCATCTATTCTGTACATACAGAAAATTTGCATACTGTGTGCACAGCATAAATCCTGCAGACTGCATAAATAGTAGTATGTACTGTAGTATGCTAGCATGCAAATACACACACCTCATTTAAATAATAAACTCCAGTGGGATGCTCAAACTGATTTCAATCAAAAGCAATATCACTATGTAAATGTCTGACTTGGGGTTATCTGAACCTGCTGAAAAATTACATTACATTACATTAGCCGCTTTCATACATAGCGACTTACAGTGTGTTACAGGATACATATATTTTTTATTAGAGATGCATAAATATCGATTATTCAGACTGATATCTGCAGATACCGATGCTGATACCGATAGTTTGGTGTTTATATTAACTTGCAAATTCTGAAGATTACATTTTCTGAATGTTAGTCATTCATATAATGACCATTAATATTGAACATTAAACTAGTGGTGTTTCTTACATTTTCTATATACAGAGCTTAAATTCATCCGTTTTTCCTGTATACATATATATATCGGCCGATAGCCGTTACCGTGGGTTCACACCAGCCGTGTTTGAGGCGTCAAATTTGCGTATCGCGCATCTAGTTTGCCGCTTGAACATTATGGGGTGGTTTCCCGGACAGGGATAAGCTTAAACCAGGACTATGCCTTAGTTTAATTAGAAAATATAACTAGTTTTAACAAACATGCCTTACTAAAAACATTACTTGTGTGCATTTTGAGGCAAAACAAAGGGCACTGATGTATTTTAAGATTTGTCAGTGCAAGCTGTTTTCAGTTTGGACAGCTCTAACATTTATTTTAATCTAGTCTAATCTCTCTCCAGGAAACCGCCCCTTTGAGTTTACATGCTTCATTCGCGCCTGAAAGCCGTGCGTGAAATTCTAGTCATTGAGACATTCACGCGGAAATTCGCTTACTTAATCACATCACTACTAGAGCAAGCTCCTGATTGGTTAACGCGGTGTGTTTTTCCCCTAAAGTTCAAATTTTTCAACTCGGGCATTTGTCGTGGCAACGTTCAATTCGCGGCATACGCGCAAACTAGACGCACGTCCCGCGAGACCTCCAGACGCGTGTCAACGTGTCTTTACATTGACTTTACATTGAAATCACTCACACTTGACGCCTCTATCGCAGCTGGTCTGAACGCAGTATTAGTCCTTTTATCGTCCAATACCGATTATTGGCCGATATATCGGTGTTTCGCTATGTATCATTGTGTGTTCTCTGGGTTTCAAACCTATGACATTTTGCAATGCTAACACAGGTGTTCGTTATTGACCGACATGGGGTTTATAACTGACTAGTATCTATTAAACCGGCTAATGCATCGATCGAATGATACAATGCATCAATGCCACACGTAAAATAAGATCTTTTATTTTGACAATCTACTCATGTAACACCCGTCTATGCATTTCTCCCAAAGCGTGCATTTTCGTTTACTGTTTGTGCATCAGATTGCGATGCAACAACAAAGCTGTGGTAGCAGCAAAAACACAGATGCAAAACTTTGTGCTCACTGTCATCTATCAGCAAAGTTGATAAATCGATCGCTGTACCCCTAAATGGATTTGAAATCGTATCCCAAATTTTTTTTGAGGTATCAGCAAACATATTAACATGCTGAGAGACTTGATATCACATCGTATCTGTATATTTTGGACAAGCTAAACATAAAACAAGCACCTAATCTGCATAAGATTTTGCATACTACAAAGTTTCAGAGAAATAAACCAATCAAATGCAAATATCTAGAGCTCATCTTAGTGACTGAAAGACAAAGGAAATCGACTCAAAGCGGCGCTAAGCATTCACATACAGGTGACTAGCGAGACGTGCTGCTGATCTGGCCGTCTGCCTGCGACGCTGATGTGGAAGGCTGTAAATATGCTGGCATATCATAAACCCAGCAGGTGCATTCCCTGCTAGCGGCTAATCATCCACCTGCTCTTCCTTTCTCAGTACGGGGTGCTCATCAGCACATCTTCCTCATCAGCACACAGAAGATCCGACAGGGACGGGCGCAGACCTCGGGTTACCTTCCGCGCCCCCTCCCGACACAGGAAACGCTCAGTCAATATCAGTCAGAAATCACGGCGGATGTGGCCACATACCCACCGACCAGGTGTGCGAGACGATAGGACGTTCTTCATCGAAAATTTGCCAGGCCTGCCCAAGCAAACCACGCTTGTTTGGATGCCGCGGGACACAAACGGCACCGGTGATGAATATAACGTCTAGAGAATGATAGCCTCCCTGCAGAGATCTAATAAATAACACAGGAATCAAATGGAGATAAGGGTATGCGGCTCCCCAGAGGTTAAGAGCTGCTAAATGAGGTTACCGCAGGAGTATCGCCTACGATAAGGGTTAAGCTCGCTCCCATGAATCTGACGCTAAATCACATTTCGCTGAAGTATCGTTTATTAAACCAAGAGGTATTTAAAAAAATGTCATGTTTATGGGAGGATATTATTCTCCATAGCATTACAGCAACAATTCTGATAAAGAAGTGCAAATTTGTTTGTTTTGTTTTAGTCACACTAGCATGGTTAACCCCACAACAACTATCATACATTCGATGTGAAATCATAGACTGTTACATATGGACGTAGTGTCTGTGACGTCACCCATAGGTTTGTGAAAAGCTTTTTTAAAACCAATGCTGTCGCCATCTTGTCATCGCGTCACTGCACATCACTCGCTTTTGATGTTGAACGTCTTTTTTATGTGCTATTGGAAACCAATTTTTCAACAGTCTATGGTTGCTTTAATAAGCTCTTCTGGCAAACCCAATGTCAGTTTGCACAAAGGTGAAAAGATGACGCTTAAAGGTGCAGTGTGTACATTTTTGCGGCATCTGGTGGTGAGGTTGCAAATTGCAACCAACGGCTTAGTCCACTGCTCACCTCTTGCTTTTGACACACCTAGAAAAGCTACGGTAGCATGTTATCGTCGGAGACAACTTAGTAAAAAAAATTGTCCTTTAAGGGCTTCTGTAGAAAAATGGCAGCACAAAATGGCGACTTCCATGTAAGGGGACCCTCAGTGTATGTAGATAAAAACGTCTCATTCTAAGGTAATAAAAACATAACGGTTTATTATGAAAGGTCTTTATACACCCCTGATAATATAGTTTCGTAAATTATTTTGCATTTCTGTCAAAAGATCCTTCTAAAAATTACACACTGCACCTTTAACTAATTTGTATTTGGTTAATGAAACCTCTCCAAATGTCAATCATCCTTAACACACCACAAAAAATCTGATAAGATAATCAACGACCAAGACGATCTGGACTTCACCTAGGAGATTGTCGTAAGGGGGATTTTCTAGTGTGCAGCAACCATTAGTTAACCTAAAATTAAAATGAATTAGTATTTGTACATTTTCCTTCCTTTGATGCTCCGTTCACATCAACCGCGGTAGAGGCGTCAAGCGCAATTGATTTAAATGTTAAGTCAATGTGAAGATGCGTTGACGAACGTCTGTAAGTCTCGCGGTGCAAATGATGCATTTAGCGAATGCCTCAAATTGAGCGTTGTCGTGGGAAACGCGCAAGTTGAACAAATTTGAACTTTGCCGGAAAAAACTTGCCTCGCTAACCAATCAGGAGCTTGCTCTAGCAGTGACGTGATTACAGGAAGCGAGCGGAGTCACAGAAGCCCCTCCCATGATGCGAATTTCCGCTTGAATGTCTCGATGACTAAAATTTCACCTGCGGCTTTCACGCACGAATGAAGTGAGTAAACTCAAAATGTTCAAGCAGGAAACTAGACGTGGTAGATGCGAATTTGACGCCTCAAACGCGGCTGGTGTGAACCCACGGTTCATGGGTCAGATCTTCAAATCTAAAACTAATGTTTTACAAATAGTGGCCAAGAATAGTATGACATCAATAGCTGTGCTTCCATTACCCTTTAAATTGCGCAAATTGACACTGCAGATTGAAGATAAGGCCAATGGAAACATGTACATTTTGCAACAACTTCCATATATCACAAAAAAGTTCTTGGCATTAATGTTTGAATAAAACTCGAACATCTTCTTCGGTTAAAAATAATGTGTAGTGCGGTGGATGTGATGTTAGTAAACCTACCAACCATGTTTGAAATGACTTATCGTGATGTTTCAGTCACATATCATCGGTTAATGGAAACACTGTTATTTCGCAATAGTATTTCGCCGATATTTAAACAAATAACGCAAATCTGTAAACGCAGCTCTAAAGCGAAAGCAAGTCCATATGTTTCATTTCTTTCAAAATGAGCTTTCATCTTCAGCGCCACAGATAACTTCACCCAGGTTTTGTCTTTCAACCACTTTCATCATCTCCAAATGATTCACATTTAAATGATTAAAGAAGTGCGTGTTAAAGAGAATTACAGCGGTCTCTGTAGACCTGAATCAGCTGCCCTCACAATAACTAACTACCCTTAACATCTGCCCCTCATAACAAAATACCCTCAGGGTCTCTCCCATTCATTGTGAGTGAGTAACGGATGGCCTGTTTAATCTGCTGAGGTGTTGAGACGGAGACGCTATGATCCTTGTAATCCGCGGTAAACAAACTCTTCCTTCTGCTTGCTTTATCAGCGCGTTTCCACTGTGGCGCTGGGAAAATATGAAGTGCTTTTGAACATATTAGTGTAATCCAATCCAAAGCAGAGGTCTCCAGCAAACTCGTACCCGCTTTATTGATCTCCACGGAGAGGGGAATGCGGGATTCATCTTCAGGGACTAAAGGAGAAGAAAACAGGCCTAGATTTTAAGTAAATCAGTTTTACGGAGCTGGAAGCTGAAATATGGAGCTGTAGTGAAATACGGAGATAAAGATGCTGAGATGCTTTCAGGTCAGATGGTCAATGCAGAGCTTGTGTTAATACTAAAAAGGGGTGAGAGAGATACATTTATGACACATGCTAGTAAAACAACGGCAGCGGGAGATAACAACAGATAAAACAGCTAAAGATCAAAGACGGGCTGAGGGTTTTATTATGTGTGGACTCACTGTAAGCACTTCAACACACCATGAGACAGAAGGGTTCAAACAACAGACCAATCTGACATCTACTTTTATCTTCCTAAAAAACATGTAAAACCATTAGCACTGTGTTGCTGCGAAATGAAGTTGAATTTCTTTTTTAAGAAAACACAACATCACCTATAAATATAGTAAATCTCGAATAATCTCAAAGTGGTCTCTTAATTTTTCCACGGCTATGTTTTTGATTACATATTATGGATATTACGGTAGATCTCAAGCAAAACCTGTACATACTTTACTCTGTATTTTTTGGAAACATGCATTAGATGTGTAGCAGTGGAAACACTAAACCCTGTAGGAAATGTTGTGGGTCAGCTTAGAAAAGAATGTGATTGGCCAGCCAGCCGTAAATGTGATGCTGCCAAACCCAGTGTGAGCCTGTCTGTCACTCAGCCTGTAAGACCCGCCTCCCTGCCAAAAACTCACACATGGTGACTGGAGGTCATACAGGCAGCACACAGCGCATGTAATACTAACCTAAACTCGCCCAACAAACACCAGCTTCCAATGGTTGTTGTTTTAAGTGTGTTTGTGTTTTATTCAATTAAAGGGACTTTTTTAAGATGTCAAATACATCTTTGGTGTCCCAAGAGCACATATGTGAAGTTTTAGTTTAAAATACCATATAAATAATTTATTATAACATGTTAAAATTGCCACTTTGTGGGTGTGTGCAAAAATGTGCCGTTTTGGGCGTGTCCTTTAAAATGCAAATGAGCTGATAAAATTCAAACACTGATCACAATAATGGTGATTTGTTGCAATTAAAACTCAATTGTGCTTTTCTCTGCACTAAATGGCAGTGCTGTGATTGGATAGTGCAGATTAAGGGGTGGTATTATTATAATAATAAGAGCTCCTTATGACATCATAAGGAGAGCCAAATCTCAATGGCTATTTTTTCATGTGCTTGTAGAGAATGGTTTACCAAAACTAAGTTACTGGGTTGATCTTTATCACATTTTCTAGGTTGATAGAAGCACTGGGGACCCAATCATAGCACTTAAAGATGGAAAGAGGCAGATTTTCATGCCATGGCCCCTTTAAAGGTGCTGTAGAATGTAAAACTGTAGTCATAGATTAATAATAAGAGTTGTGTACATGATAATGACAAGTCCCAAACACGATTGTTTCCTCCTGCTTATTTAAACCTTGTGCATGCAAATGATTGCTGGAAAACAGACCAATCTCATCATAACACCGACTGTGACGTTACAGTTGAGATGTACGCCACAACATTGAATTACACATTAATTACAATGTTGTTACAATGATAAAACAAAGTTGTGACTGCTGAGTTAGCGCTATATGCTAGTTAATGCTAAATGCTAGCGTTTAGCCTGAAGCAGCTCCATACTGAAAAAAACCCAAACTTACCACTCAGAAACGTCCATTAACAATCTCCAAACAATTGATTATTCCTCAAAATCTGATACAGACTCAAACATAAGATCTGTTTACACACACACAGAGCTACTGAAGGAGCTGCTCTGAGAAACAGCCAATCAGAGCACAGCTCAACATTATTATTCATGATCATTCCAAATAAGGTAAAAATAAACAAGACAAATCCAAGGGTTATAAATTGACATCTCTGGATCATTTTTGCACTTAATAAAGCCACAAACCTTTTATGTAGATATCAGACAACAATTTAACAGATTGTATCAATGCATTCTTTGGCAGCTTTAACCAGTGTTTGTCTGGTTAATGATATGCTTACGCAGACTGATGATATTACAATAACGTCCATTAAACCACAACACAATCTGATGTGATTATAATCCATTACGGTGAGGTGAGCATCACTGCCATCCCTATATGGAAATTAAAGCACACGGGTGCAAATGTCTACTGTAGGGGGAAAACGCATTCAGTACCTATTAAAGGTGAAGTGTGTAATTGGCCAATGGAGACAGGGACATCGACCTTTGAATGTCTCATAGCTGAGGTTGCATTAAACCGGAATATTACACATTTTCCTGTTAAAAGATTTGCTGGAGAAACTTAAACAAAATATTTTCCACCATTCCAGCAGTTCGCACAAGAATGTTGGTGGTTGTTGTGAACTGAAACCATGTTTGTGTTTTTGACATTTACATAATGCCAGAACTGTCCAAATGCCTTTCTGGAAAGTATGTTTGTGCCCGTGGAGGTTTCTGATTAACTACAGCCCTAAACAATACGTCCCCAATGGAGGAGAAAAGTGGAACCCCAATGAATCGAATGCGATTTAACTCCCACGGTGTAGCGTTGAAATGTTATTAGTTTTCATCTATTGAGCAAGAAATAAATGTGTATCTTTGTAATATCATCATTTTGAATATAGAAGCAGCAATAGTACAGCCGACTTCAGTCTACAAAGCCAAAGTTTGTTATTGTTTGGCGATCGCATGCCGGTCTCCAGCTGCGTATCGGGTTTTATCTTTCATGGTGGTCTTATTTACAAACTCTAGTAAGAGGTGAGCTGTACGATGAGTCACTTATAAAACTCCATCTTTTATTCATATGGGAGCTATATGAAATTCCTTTAATCTACAAAACGCAACAATATGACAAATACTCGCTGCCAATAAAGGCACACTAATCAAAATCTTCTGAAAACAAAAGCAGAGGAATGTCACAGATTCATTTCATAAGAAAAGAGAAAAGGCCCTTCATCTGATGATGTTTGCCCCCTAGTGGAGCACACGAGCAACTACAGCCTTTGGCTGATGATGATCAATGGGCCCTTAGGCAACAGCACACTCAGCATTTGCTTCATTCAAAGTGGGCACAAATCTGGGATGAAATGATGTCTTTGGACTCAAAGAGAAACAGACGTGATGCCAACGTGACCAACACAGCACCAGAAAAGCATGTCAAACAGCTTTTAATAAAATCACTTGTAAGATTTCGCAGAAACATGATGACAGCTTGGTGCCAGGAAAAATCACATCGTTATGAAGATAAACATGTTGGAAACAAAATAGGACTGGACTTTCTCATGTTTCTGTCTTCAGTAGCAGCACATGGAGGTAAAAGATTTAAAATCAGAAACGTACAGCCACTTAACCACTGCGTTCAACACGTAACCACGGTGCAGATGAAGAGCTGTAAAGATCAGATTACAAAACAGAAAGGTCTCGTTTTCATCTGCATTCAACTAATTTTGTCCAAACTTTCATCAGACCAGCCAAAACACAGATCATCTTAATACCGTGCAACATTTTTATATGAACACACATACGACTTCGGATTTAACGCACTGAAAATCTGCTCAGAAAACCACATCAAGCTCTTATACTGTAACCTCATAACACACATTCACGGCCATCCAAGGGTTTTTCCGTCTATTTCGCTGGCAAACTCAGAAAATGCTCCATAAATCTCCACCGCACACCCTTTATTTCCACTACTGAAATAACGTGGCGTATGTTCTTCTTACCTTCTTCCTGGGCTGCCATTTCATCATATTTGTAAACCAGAAATGAACAGCATCAAAACATCACGATGGCAGAGACGTGGGATTCAGGATGAGAGTTGTACAGACATAAAGTCACAGCGTCTCCGGACGGCGGTTTCATGACGCGCAATCGGTGCGTAAAAGCGCAGTCCACTGAGTGTCCTCTGAATAATCCAACAGACGAAGAATATCGGCTTTAACACTGTACTGTTAGTTTTATTGTTATTTAAACAGATGCCGATGGTTAAAAATAACTCCAGAGCGCGTTTTGGCACACTATTTGCGCACACATTCGCCCCCCATCGTTCGCTTTGGATAGACGGCGGCTTCTCTCGGGATGTACAGTGAGATCAGACTGAAGAAAAGAGGGAAAAAACTTTCCGTTCCGATAAATGTAGGGCGCGTTTTTCTCCTAAACGATACGATTGCCTTTAGATGTCACGCATAGATCGTTTAATAGCGCGCGACGAGACCGGTGGAAAAGCGCAAAAGTTCTGGACAAAGCGAATATGGAGCGTTGAAGGAAAATATTCCCAAAATCACAGCGGATTTAGATTCCAGAGACGATGCGTAATTCTGCTACAGAAAACCCTTGAAACATTCGGGAATAGACGAATCCACTTGGAGAGAAGTCGAAGAGGAGGAGTGGAAAAGATAAACAAAAAAATCCTCGGTATTTTAGAGTTAGAGAGAGAAGGAAATCCTCCGACAGCGTAAAACTGAAGCGCAGGACACTAATAACTTCCTTCCCTACTGCGCCTCTGCGCTGGAGAGCTGAGGGGAGACGCGCACTGCTGGGTCATAGAGCCGCCGGATTACTACATACTGTACTATATAAACCCTACTGCTGCTGCTGCTTAAGGCAGATGATAAAACAACCAGAGCACAAACCCAAAATCCCCAAACTGTCCATTCATGACATCTGATAAAACACAAGTTCAAAGAAATAAACTCCGTGCTTGAGAGACAGACAATGTGCAGAATGGAGTAGCCTACTTACTGAACCCTGCGTAGTATACATCTTATTTTAAACAAAAGCAGACATTATTTCACAAATAAATAGTTCATGCATACTTAAATATAAAGAACAGCAAAAATTGAGAAAATGTGCATTAAGGGGCTACTCACTGTTTTTATTGATTTATTAGTTATTAGTGGGTAGACATTAATAAACATTATAATTCAAAACAGGTCATTAATATATATTATTCATTTAAATATTACTATTTATGGAAACACACATTACAGCTCCATGACATCTGAATGTATATTAGCCAATGATGTGTTAAGTATTACATAATGTAATGATGTTTGTTAATGACTTGTTAATGAAAATGATCACCACAGTGTTTGCTCAGGCCGATATATATCAGTACAGTACTGAGTGGATTAATGCATTTGGTTTGTATAAGGCACTGAATTGCAAAAACATACTGGAAATAAAAGGTGTCCTGAACTGAATGCCCTAAATATTTTGTTGACAAGTGCATATGGTTTATTTCAGTCTTTGGTTTTATTTAGAAAGATCCCGCTCCTTCTAAATTCCAGTCCGGTCCAGCGTATGTTTATCAAAGCCAAATCAATTACAGCATTCTTTGCTCACTGCCGATAATAGCTCACTGTAATGTGACACCTGTTTTGCAGGCTTTGTCCGTCGATGTCCGCCTTTAAAGATTTATCTCTGCTTGTTTACCTTGGTTTTGGCCTCTTTAGAGAGATTTAGGAGATTCCTCGTGTCCACACTTGGCAAATTATCTTGAACCCTTAATATTATTATTCTGAGGTCTTATTTCAAAGAGTAAGAATGTCACTCTGTGTGCTGATGGACACGAAGAGAGCAGACCCGCGTCTTTCATAGCAACTGCATGTTCGAAAATAAATGCCTCTAGTGTAGTTCAACTGTGTGTCATTTCCTCCATTTGCACACAAAACCCATTGTGTTCGTCGTGTTTTATTTCTAAACAAACGTTATGGACATTGGCTACTCCACAGTGAAAAGTAACACACACATGCGCACAAACAAACAAACACGTGCACTTCAAGAAAGAAATTACTCATCTTGTGCCAAACCCGTATGACATTTTCCTTTCATTCAACACAAAAGGAGAAATATGACAGTTTTTCATATCTTTTCCATACAGTGACATAGTGCACACCTGTCAACCTCCTAAAAAAGGACAAAGCGTCATAAAAACATTGGTTCTTACATGATTTGAGACATTGAGTAGTACATGATGAATTATTTCCTTTAACAGCAGTGTAACAACATTACAAGTGTGAACAAATATAAATGACCTCCATTAGTTTCACCTAGAAATAAAGGCACAGATGTTGTGCTTCAGTTTCAGTTTGAGGTGACAGATTGGACATTGTTAACCAACAATGAAGATAAACTATGTGCCACATTATGCATTTAAGAATTAGCAATAAAACTTCATTAGCAGAGCACCTGTCTAACGTCGAGATATCAAAATAATATTAGGTCACTTTTGAGCGGTTTAAAACTCATGTTATTATTGTGGTATTGGCTTAAAGATGAGCCATTGCATTTGCATAACACCAGACTGTGACATACTAAGTCAAGCATCATTAATACTATTGCTTATGCTTATTTAAACCTTAACTTTGGTGTGTAAATGTCCATGTTTGTGCTACAGACATTTGAGATTCATATCATGTGGCTTATTGAGAAGAAATGTTGAAATTTTTATACATTGGAAAAAAATATGGCAATGCTGTGTGCAAGTTTAATCAAATTGCTTATGCAAGTCAATTGAACTTACTATTTTAAGTTTTTGACTAGTATAAAATTATTTAATTTTATTTGTTAAGTTAAAGCAGTGGTTCTCAAACTCATCGGTTCATCCTGTCGCCCCCACCCCAAAGAAAATTCATGACTTAAAAATCTCGAATAACAAATATTACATTAAGTTAATTAAATTATACAATGTAGCGCTGTTGGTTATTTTTCTGAGGTTTAATTGCACAAAATGTATTATAAATTATTGTATTTTTAAAAATACCCTACAGAAGCCCACATCAACGACACCATGCACAGCAACATGCTTAAAATCCATCATTTAATACAGCTTAGCAACCACACGGCCAATGTCAATAACCAACCACAACAGATAAACATCACTGATGTCTTCTTCAGAAAATGTAAAAAATCCCATTTTCAATAGTTCAAACTTTCATTGCAGCAAAAGCAAACATGGAAAATGCTGGAATTGATCAACAGGAACAAGCACAACGGTGTCAGTGGAAACAGATTTCTAAAAAAACCTAAGCCGTATTGAATCTGTTTATCCAATCATGATAACACAGGACACAAACCTTTATAAACCTCTTCTGTTGACTTACAAACATCTGTACTGTAGGTCTTCTGCTTGTACCAAAAAACAAATCAGGGTGAGCGGGGCACAAACTAACACAATGTAAATATTATTCTTCATCAAAATGATATCTGTTAATACTATATGAGAGGAAATAACTCACTTTTATGATTTTTTGTCTTAATTGTGCAGCCCTTTCAAAAAATGCATTAATGCATACAAGTATGTACAAGAATACAATGTTTGGATATCTATAAATATATAAACAATATCCACCTTTAGTACATAGACAGAATTTGATTGAATTATTTCCCTACTATTGATAAATAGCTGTGATAAAACTTAAAAATACAATGTCCATTTTTCCATCACATTATGACTTTTAGCTCATAAGTAAAAATATCTCATGATGAATTGAATTCAATGTGAGCCTACAAAGCTCATTTGGTCACTTGCAGCAAGATGAATTTTAATTTCAAGCAGTCTTTAATAAAATGCCAATAAGGGGAGTAGCACAGTGGCTCTTTGGGTAGCACGGTTACCTCACAGCAAGAAGGTGATGGTGTTTTCATGTGTCAGCATGCAGGTTTACTCCTGGTAGCCTGGTTTTTATCCAAAGATATGCAGGTTAGGTGCCAAATTGTCCCTAAGGGGGCGTGTACACCAAAGCATTTAAATGCGGCTGAAAAGCCAAGCGGACGCGACTGTAGGCGCTTGCCAAAGTTTTTTCAGCTGAGCACTTTGGTTTCTGCTTTGTTTATCAGACGTTGAACGATGTGCCAGTTGGTTGTTATGATATTTGTCCCGCCCCTTCTCCACTTTGATTGGATGGCCGAGTGAGAATTGACATTGATAAGCTGAGCGTTTCACCAACTCTGGGCACCCAGCGTTAAGCGCAGAAAAAATGGCGAACGCCAGCTGCGTTTTTGGAATGCACAACACTTCCATTGGAAACAATTGAAAACATAGATTATAGATTATAGTGTATAGATCAGGGGTCTTCAAACTTTTTGTGAGCAAGGGCTACTACAATGGATAAAACAATCTGGAGGGCTACTTTTTTATATAGTCTACTCAAAACTTTTTTCTTTTATTTGTTGATATGTTTTATCATTGTTTAAAATGTTAACATACATAAAAGAAGTCAAGCTAATATAAAAAATATGTAATAAGTGAGGAATAATTGACGACGGGCCATTGAATTATAAAAAAGCACACCCAAGGTGGTAATGCTTCACGTCGTGCCGTTACACCGCGGGTGTGCATTATTTTCAAATAATTCAAAGGACCGGAGTCAATTATTCCTCTTATACCACGGTTACCACAAACATTGCTCTGGTGCCTATTTTTAAGACATTTGAAAAGTTAGGTGTGCGGTTATCGAAAAATAATGCATACCCATGGAACATTTCTCAACCAATCAGAATACAGCATTCAACAGACCTGTGGTATAAATAAATATTGAAATTGAGACTATACAGAATGTGCTGTGGCGGGCACCACTCAGACTCTGTGCGAGGCAACCTGGTGCCCATGGGCACGATGTTGGGGACCACTGGTATAGATTAATTTAAGCATAGATTAACCAATTCCCAGGATGAAAATAGCCATAAATGCTGGTGTGAAGTTAAGAAATAATAAATAAATAAATAAAATGCCAAGAAGCAAAATTTGCAGTTAATAAATAAAGCAACAAATACGTGCCGCAGACTCATGTTCGTGTTATTTGTAGAAAATCCCTCTAGGTTTGTTTTCAACCGAATGAAACGCAAGTTTAAAGGAATTTTCATAAACAAGAATATTGAAATATATTCCGAAGGTTTGGAGATCTTGGAAAACATCCTCTCGTGTGTGTGTCGCTGTGTTTGACAGTGAGACCTGTGGGCTATAATGAGAGCTGATAATTAATGTTGTGTAGCGTATCTCACAGCTCCAGTGTCTCTATCTCCAGTGAACAGCTCAAATCTGACTCACTGACGGTCGAAGAAGAGGGCGGGCGTGAAACAACACTTCAACTCTACACAATATAGATGGAACAAGCCTTTTTAAGACCAACAGCTGCTCCACCTTCTCTCTCCGACCACTAATGGCTCTCGATTGAACCCTGGCTCTCTGATGAAGATGTATTGAGTTCTTGGGTCCCCTGGAGATCCACCGTCCAATTCCCATGGGGAAAAGTTGGGTCACCCGGGTCATATTCTGATGTAGACCGCCCATGAGGGACAGAGGGAGGTCAGAAAGACTCATCTTAGATACAAACTCCTGAAGAAACTGTGGTGAATGACAATAGAGTTACAAAATGTGTACACTTGTGTACTCAAAATAAAGGTTCTTTAACGGTTCTTCACAGCGATGCCGTACTGTGCGTGTACATTATCAGTGACTTTGTCACTGTGTGTCGCTAGTCTCGTTCAATTAGGATGTGTTCCTAATTGTGGTTGTCCTAGTAAAAATTATAAATAAATGTGACCCTGGACCACAAAACCAGTCATAGTCACACGGGTATATTTGTAGCAATTGCCAACAATACATTGTATGGGTTGAAATTATCGATTTTTTATGCCGAAAATCATTAGGATATTAAAGGTGTAGCAGCGGATTTTCTCAAATTTTAGAAAAGAACTGCCTTCTCCACTTTTTTAAAAGAAAATGCAGTTGCGCAACACTCCTGATTGACAACTAGGAGGACCAATCGTTTTGATGATCCACCCAGAAAAAGAAAATCCTCCGCAATACCTTTAAGTAGGGATCATGCTTCATTCTAAATTTCCTACCATTATATTTATCATTTGTAATATGTGTGGCTAAGGACTTGATTTGGATGACTTTAAAGGCGATTTTCTCAATATTTCAATTTTTTGCACCATCAGATTCCAGATTTTCCTATCCTAACAAACCAATGGAAAACTTATTTATTCAGCTTTCAGATGATGAATAAATATAAATTTGCCAACATTAATCACCTAGCTTTCATTGAAATTTCTGGTTCCTCAAAGAACCGTTCAGTTACAGGTTCTTTAAAGCGGTTCTTTAATCTAAAGAATCTTTCGTGATTTAAAGGTTCTTTATTGAACCATTTAGCCCAAAATGGTTCTTTTATGACATCATGAAACACCTTTATATTAGTTTTTGTTTGTGGAGTTTAATGGTGAGCGGGGCACAAACTAACCTAAGATTAATTGTAACATGGCTACTTTACAAATATATACGGTGCCGATCAATCTGTGCTTTTGGTCTTTTTCTATTACTGTCAGAAGATCTCCTGTGAATTTGTGAAAAGTGTTGATGTGTTTTGGTTAAAATATTGAACAAAGAGCACTGAAAAAAATGATTCATTTTGTTTCATTCAAAATGTTGATGTCTTTCTTTGTTCAGTCGAGAAAAAATTATGTTTTTTGAGGAAAATATTCTAGGAATTTTCTAATTTTAATGGACTTTAATGGACCCCAACATGTAACAGATTAGAGTTTAAAATTGTAGTTTTAAAGGACTCTAAACGATCCTAAACGAGGCATAAGGGTCTTATCTAGCAAAACGATTGTCATTTTTGTAAAGAAAAAAAAATTATGCACTTTTAAACCACAACTTCTCGTCTTCATCCGGTTCTGTGACGCGGCAGCGCGACCTCACTTAATTCGTCATCACGTCAAGAGGTCACGGATGACGTATCGAAACTACGCCCCAGTGTTTACAAGTGTGTAGTAAGAGGATCGTTCCGACATTGTCGTATGTGGATTGATACTAATTAATGTCTTTGTGTCAGTTTATTGTTTAAAATGGTCCGCAAATGTGCGTTTCATATATGTAACTAGATGAGGTCGCATCACAGGACCGTAGATAGATGAAAAGTTATGGTTTAAAAGTGCATATTTTTCATTTTTCTTGCCAAAAATGGCAATCGTTTCGCTAGATAAGATGCCTCGTTTTGGATATTTTAGAGTTCTTTGAAACTGCAATTTTAAACTGCATTAAAACTGTTAAGTGTTGGGGTCCATTAAAGTCCATTAAAATAAGAAAAATCCTGAAATGTTTTCCTAAAAAAAAATATTTTTTTCTCAACTGAACAAAGCGTCTTCCAAGTTTAGAACAAGCAGCAAAAGATGTTTCATAATTTAGAATTACATTTGTGTTAGACACGTGACTATTTTGGTGAGGTATGTGCCTTTAAAAAAGATCTCCTGTGACATTAGGTTGTAAAACCCTGTTTGGATCTAATTGGAAGCTTTATTTTTAAGAGTGTGGTCAACCAAGCAAGAATATAGACTGGTGGGAAACATTCCCTGAGGAGAAACTCTCTCTCTCTTTCTCTCTTACAGACCCATCAAACTGTCTCCCAATATTAGATATGCTGACCTTACAGACAGATTATTTGCCTCTGCCCTAGGCTACTCAAATGACCCCGGGGGCAATTAGATTTAAAACAGAATTACCTTCGGGTTCAGGGGGTCTTTTGTTCTCACGACTGCTAATTTAATCTGTTCAAAGCTGCGTTCTGTTTGTGTATCCAGTTAAGTTTAGCTGGTCGGCATTGAAGTCTGTAAACACAGTGTTGAGTTTAAACCGAGCGTACGAGATTCGACGGCCTCCTGGAGCTGTGCCACTATTGTGTAGCACCATCAGCCCATAAAAACAGCCTTCGATCGGGTTAGACTGATTGTGCTATTGTCATCTCGAGAGGATGCTTGGGTTTGTGTTTTCACATTTTCAACAAAAAAACCCATTCGATTTATGCCTGAATAGTTCAATATACACCAAAGTACTCTATTCTTCTAGACTTTCTAGTAAACAAGCTCTCTCTGTTTTGCGCAATATGCATAATTATACATTTATGTTGCGAGGCCGTAACAACACACAACCCTCGTTTAAAATTCAACAGTTTAATCAATAATTCATATATCGTCAAACGCGCCCTGAGCTCCTCTGACAAATGTTGAGGTTTTTCCCATCACCCCTATTTAGTCCCAAGGGTGCCACTGTTGTTAAGATACTAAATGAATATCCACCGTTAAAACGAGGCGACGCCATTAAAGAAAATTAGGGCCGATGAGACAGATGCTATAAACAAAGCACGGCCGATCCTTCAAAGGAACCGGCGAAAGAAATAAGGTTAACATTACATTTGAAAGATGGAAATCACTTCACCTGTTAATCTAACCGCTTTTATATACATTTTTTGTCTTTGTAATAAAGGACACACGAACACTTGCTAATACCAAAGATATTGGAAATAACAAGATTGAGCACTGCTATTACTATGAATAGGGGGTGATATGGTCGCTCGGGTAACTGAAGTCCCGCCGTTCAGTTGAAAAAACCAATCATCAATCGATAAAGACTGATGATGATTATCTGGAGGAAGGGCTCTGTACAGAGTCGCATAAGGTGCACATGCACAGTCGCTGAAATGTGTGTTTTAGTGCAATTTGAACATTAGAAACAAAGGTTATTGTACAATGGATGCCAGGTTTAATTGTTGGTCATAAATATGCTGTTTAACTATTTCCCCACCATTGACGAGTTATTTCGTCAATACACAATACTGCCATTGTCCACCAGGTGGCTCTTTTGCAACTTATAAAACCCGGAAGTATCGCCCTTGGGCAAAACAGCTGTATGCCCATCTAAGTTTTGAGGATCGCTCTGCATCTGATCTCTATCAAAAGTCCTTTAAAAAAAAAAATTATTATTTCAGCTTTTTGCTCAAAATTGGGTTGTTTTTGAAGAAACTTACCTATATTTGAGTGGTTATAAAAAGAGAACTAATGAAGGTAGTATGAAACTTTTTTTGTTTGAAAGTAGAGGGTCTGTTTTTTTATTTAATATATTGTATGTTTATATATTTAAAGAAGAGCATTTTCTGTGCGACATTTTACTTTTGTAAAAATCATGAAAAATGCTGGCGCGGAAAGAGTTAATTGTGATTTTAACACTTCATTTTAGAGATATCTGTCATTTAAATCGATAGGACTGCTTGGAGGCGTTGTAAACATGACCGCCTAGTGGTGCGACTTCCCTAAAGGGGCATTGCTAATACCCATGGTTAAAGACATTTAGTCATAGAGATTGGAGAGGTGGGTTCTTAGCAACCACATAGCAACACTGTAGAAGGGCCCTAGCGACCACCTGTTAACATTTTAGCATCTACTCAGAAGACCCTAGAAACTGCATATGTACAGCAATGCCCTAACAACCAGCCATGACACTGTGACAATGAGTTCAGCTCGGCCAATCACATTCTCTTCAGGAAACACAAAAATCGAGGTTGCATTCGAAATCACTTACTGTGACAATACATACTAAATTAGATGAAGTATCTACTGCTTAATCATTAAAACAGTACGTACTAAATACTGTAGTAGTATGACATTTTTCAACATAATGCATCTGCCATGTTTTTAATGTCATGTGACCTGTATGTCCTTTGACTTATGACGTAATCAGAACAACCCCGACCATAATTTAGGTTTAACAAGAAAATTAAATACATTTCTCTGTCTGTTTCTCAATTCTTAGAATGCAAAGAACGGACTTGCGTTCTCGTGGAGACTGGTCTTGCTGGTTACCTGACCTCCCCAGATTTCAACGCATCCTCGATATCAAGAACACATATTTTCATGCGTCTTCTGTACTTGCGTTCGTGAGAATTGGAATTGAACTTCGACTGTTAATGATGACGTAGAGCGGGGACACAAGGACGCAAGATCGCTGAAGAACGCATATTGAGAAACAGTATTATATTTACTTTTTTTATTTTATTTTGCGGGTCCTCAGCTCGCATACTCACATTATGTGAATCATACCGTAGCAGAGTACGTTTGACCCCAAAGTATGGTTTGTTTGGCTAGTGTGAACGCTTCGTACTGTACCAGGGTACGGTACACTTTGCACAGGTGATCTCGGGTACGGTTCACTTGATTCGGGGCAGGGTATGCGTGCTGGAATGCGAAACTTCAGCTGTCACTGTAAAACACTTTTATATGCGCAACAAAAATACTAGGGATGTTAGAAATTAGGGCCGGGACTCGATTAAAAAAATGTATCTAATTAATTAGAGGTTTTGTAATTAATTAATTGAAATTAATCACATATAAATATTTGACCTGAGAACACTGAGAAGTTATTTTTTCACATGGATTTTTTGTATACCATGAATAATGACTGAATACATAAGCTTCAGCAACAAAATATTGTTTATTTTTGTTCAACCAAGTCGTTTTACTCGGAGTCGGGCTAACGTCCACGCTAGCTGCTATATGTTTTGCATTGAGATGATACTTGAGGCTCGATGTGCTGCGGGTGATATGTGAATTCCTTGTTGCATAGCTTACACACAACCATGCTCTTATCGACGCTTCCATCCGTTCGTTTTTTATAAAATAATTTCCCATCCACAGGGCCAACCAAGCAATCTCATCAGCTTCTTCGTTCATGTTCACTGTGGTTTGTTGTTGTCTGAAGTCATGAACGCTAGTTGGTGCTCCAGTATAATCGGTCCGCCGAAACTCATCCAATGAGAAATGTTCCGCGGTGCAAAAATAAGTGCGATGAAAATGCATTAAAAATGTTTAACGCATTATTTTTTGTGTAATTAATTGATCTTAATTAACGCGTTAAAGTCCCGGCCCTATTAGAAATACATGGATATGGATAGATACATCGATAAAATTTCTAACGATACGATGCATAGATGCAACACATAAAATATTGATTGATACCTTCATTTTGACACTCTCCGCATCCTCATTCATTGACATAACGTCCATGTAGACATTTTCTACAACTAGCTCAGTGATTTTCACTATTGCAAATTTTGGAACAAAATACTGAAAGACTTGGACTCTTGCCATCGTAAGCTTGATTTTATGTGACATTTTCCCCTCATTAATTTTTCTTTATTAAAAGAAATGAATTTTTTAGTTTGTTTGATGTTGTAAATGTTCCAATTGGGAGAGAGATTGTGCCATTTTCAAAGAGTTTAATTAAATGTTTATGTTATATATTTTGGTTGCATTTGTAAGTTATTAAAAATTTTACTGTTTACCTAGGTGCATAATATGAAATATATATATCGAATCACATCAAATCGCAATTGCATCGAAGAAGTGTTCGATGCATCGGCAAATATTGCATTGATGGCGGAGAAAATCGATATTGTATCGTATTGAAATGAACTGTCCAGTTGACACCAAATGACCCCAGATAACAGAGGTGTGTTTGACATCATGTGTGCTGCACGAACCAATCAGTTTATTATATTGTAGCAGCTCAAGAGCAGACTGCTCCTAATATGCTTTAAAATATCTCTTGTGGTTATTAATGTCATATCCCAAATGATCTGAACAGTGCGCATGATTTCAAACACACCTAATAAGCCATAAACTCATAGGGCTCTATCTTGCACCCAGCGCAATTGACTTTGTCCGTGACGCATGTATCATTCGTATTTTGCCCCGGCGCATAGCGGGTTTTTCCCGTCACAGAAGCACGTCGGCAAACTAGGGAATGAACTTGCGCTCCCTGGGTGGTTCAGCGCAAAAAAAGAGGCGTGTTCGGGCGCAAACCATCCCTGATGCTATTTTGAAGTTTCAAAAAACAATTGCGCCACTGACCAGAAAAAAAAGTTTAAAGTCAGTGGCGCGTTGCGGCGTTGTTCATTATGCTATTTTAAGGGCGCATGCTTGACCATAATGTATAGGGTGCACAACGCGCATACACTTTGCTTATCTAATCTACACAGATGCAACAGTTATTTTTGCAAATCATAAATTGTTACACTTAAAAATATTAATACACGAGATAAGGGGAATCATAGTGGTGAGCATTGTGGTGATAGTTTTTATTTATTCTCATGCAAATAACGATTAAAATATTTTCATAAGTTTGTTGTGTGGCTGTATTACGTTTATTTTATGTAAATAATAATTAAAATGTTTTCATAAGAAACCTTAATGTATATGAACTTGATTTGTAAGAGTACTTTGGGGTTGGACCTTGCTTGCGTTTCTTGGGTCCGATTTCAAAGCCCCCAAACCCTTTCAGCGGTGAGGGTGGACGCAGCGATGTCCTCTGCTGGCGTCAAGTCCTGAGGCAGATCCACCTCCTGTTACACGGCGTGCCCGATTTATGCTGGCAAGCGTGGGATTCCCCCGTACAAGGACGTCGGTCTCCTCGGCTGTGAACCGCTCCTGGCGTGCGCCTGGTAAATCCGTCATAATAATAGCAACCCGCCATGGAACTTGCGCCCTTGCGTTTAAAGGGAATGTTGGATAGCGTTCTGATTGGTTTATTTGACGTTACGCCCAAACCACACCTATGAATAATGAACCTACTTCAGACCAACCCCTTATTGATTTGCGCCCGGCGCAAGAGTTTTTTCTCACGCCGGGAAAATAGCAACAGCGCCCAAGATCTGCCCACAAAGTCACTTGCGCGTTGCGCTTCGCACTTGCGTTTCAGATCGTTAAAATAGGGCCCATAATTATGACGAACTCCATCATGCATATCTTTCAGTTTTCTTCAAAACAATCACATATTTGAATGATGCAAGTGTGCTCGGGTACGGTTCGGTTGGGTTAATCTAACCGGAAGTAGTATATCATCCGAGTACTTTTTCCCTGGACACACAACTTGCCTCGCATACTGATTTTCACCTACTGTATAGTATGGAAGTAGGCGATTTCAGATGCAGCACTACTTCTGTATTTATTTCCATGAACATAAGGATGTTTATCTACAAAGGGATGTACGCTTTTAACATAAAAACACTTCATTCAAAAGACACAAGGCCTTTTAAAGCTGCGTTTAATAATTCATCCTCACTGGATATTGATGTAACGCAGTTCAGCATGCTGTTTAAATCAACATGGCTGTTTAAGAGCAGTTGGATTTCATTTGAAACCAGATCAATAAAAACACAGCACTGCGGAGCCACAAACGTACTCTGAAGATGTGAGAAGGGCTTTGTGTGATCCCCTAGTGTTGGCTAAGATAACATTTTCAACTTTGCGTGTTTGTTTCTGACGGGCTATGAAGGGTGTGGGTTAACGTGACTGTTAGTCCTTGAAGCCGCGATACAAACGCCAAATATACATCCCACATTTTCATCGTCTTAACACATTCGAGTCTGAACTGCAGCTAGACTATTTTTAGAGTTGGCCCAATTGAAAGACCCACAAAATGGCTTGACAATCAGACCTTTTTCTCTTGTGTTGATATATTATATTCTCTCCAAAATAGGGCCAGCTGGGGCAGGACATGTTTTATTAAACAGCCAAAAGCCTTTAGTTTAGGTCACACAGACATGGATCATGATTTGCTACCTGTTATTGCTAATCGGCATCAAGGGAAGAACAGTTTCATCTTAGAGAGCATTTCATTACACACCTGCACACAAGTCATCAATTTTTCTCCTCTGTTTTAACAAAAGATAAGGACTTTAAATTGAAAATGCATAGTGTGGGTGTATTAAATTTCCTCGAAGCTAATAAACATGAACTAAAAGCAATAAAACGTAAAAATAATTTAAATGTATCACTGTAAAAAGAAGATACAATTCATCCACCGAGACTTGGATCAAGCTATAAACCAATGGGATGCGTGACTTACATGAAGTGAGCAATCAGCCGTGAGAGGAAATCGGGCGAATTTGGATTCATGACAAAGCCTCACACACCTGGTACTCACACAGCTCTTAATGTAAAACGTGTAACTCGCACGCCCGTGAAGGTGTCAAAGTCGCTCGACAGCCTCTTATGGAGCAAATGAAGCCATGATGAGGTGTGGGACACTGTGGTTAATGGGTAAGCACCGGATTTATATACGGTAGCATGGGTTATTGGGTTCAGGTGTGTACGTACTCTTTAAAATAAAGGCTCCAACTAAAAGCAGAAAAAAAATGTATAGGATCTTTTTAAAGGTACAGTAGAATGTAAAACTGTAGGCATAGATTAATAAAACGAGCTATGGTAATGACATATCATCACGATTGTTTCCTCCTTCTATGTAAACCTCATGCATACAAAACACCGCTGGAAACAGACCAATCTCAACATAACACCAACTGTGAGGTGCAATGTTGTTACAATGCTAAAAACAACGTTGTGACTGCTGAGTCAGCGATATATGCTAGTTAATGCTTTGTGCTTACGTTTATGCTGAAGTACTATTGACTAGGGCTGGGAAAATGCAAAATACGTTGACGCAAAATATGCACGTCGATTCGTCAGACCCACAATGGTGGCGCCAAAAAAGTAGAAGCAACACGAGTGGCTCCAGTCCACGCCGGTTTCACACAACAAGTGTCAAAACCGCCGCCATCTTGAAACAGGGGTCTTGTAATAGGAAGTAGCTAGGTAACGCTGCTATCTCCGCCTGTACTTCGAATTCATGGACGATGCCGGACTTTGGTGCTGCGTATTGATGTTAGGCCTACTAGCACTATGCATTACAGTTAGAAAAAGTAAATTTTCAAAATATCAAAACTTTTATTTTTTTCTGGACTCAATGCTAAATACATGTCTGACTGTTGAAATGAACCAAAAGAAAACCAAGAAAATCGCATTTCATTTCGTGATTTTATTTCCGTTACACCATTGCGGACTGATAAAATGAATGGTTAGATTAATCGATGCATCGAAAAAATAATCACTAGATTAATCGTTTAAAAAATATTTGTTTATCCCAGCCCTACTATTGACGTTACAGTTACGTTTTGCAGGTCCATACTGAAAAAAACACAAACTTACCACTCAGAAACGTCCATTAACAATCTCCAAACAATTGATTATTCCTCAAAATCTGATACAGACTCAAACATAAGATCTGTTTACACACACACAGAGCTACTGAAGGAGCTGCTCTGAGAAACAGCCAATCAGCGCACAGCTCAACATTATTATTCATGACCCTTCCAAATATGGTAATAATAGACCATTTCATTCTAAAGGCAAATCCTAGGGTTGTAAATGGACATATAAAACTGACTCTGGATCATTTTTGCACTTAATAAAGCCACAAACCTTCTATCAGAGAATAATTTAACACATTATTACAATGCATTCTTTGGTAACTAAACAAAAGGCGTTTTAAATCTTTTTAGAAAAGAGCACTGATGCTTTAAAGAACCCAGAAATCAATATACTGATCTGATGAACCAAACATCAATAACTTCAGCACCTTTTCGAGAACCCACTACAGTCAATAACTCAAAATACTCATAAATAAATGAGTATTTTTAAAGGGACAGTAAGTAGGATTTACCCGCATCAAGTGGTGAAATTGTATTTTGCATTCAAACGAACAGTGCTCTCTAGCGCCTCGCTTTTCCAAATGCGTGTTGCAACTACGGTAGCCGTTATGTACTCACTGATCTCCTTGTCCGTTTCAGAGGGGTCACGTGTTCTGAACGAAAACGCATTTGTGGGCTAGTGCTTTTTGGCCCTCTCTGCTATTCTAGTTTATCAATACGGCGTAACGACATGTAAGGCTCCTTGGACTTACCCGTTCAATGTTAGCTTACAAAGAAAAGTCAGTTCATTGGCAGAGGTCATTTGACACCAATAAGGACATATTTATGAATAAAGACATTGATTTTGACTAATCAATCCTACTTACAGTCCCTTTAACGTTTTTGCATATTTACATTAACATGTGAACTTCCTTTATATCACTACAGGGTGTGCAATAGGCGTTCTCATTCTTAAAATTCCAAATAACTCTTGTACAAAGATAAAGTCCAGGAATAACAGGACCGGTCCATGTGGTGCAATCACACGAGCAGGCGTGACGAATAAAGCCGAAACATTTCATGCTTGTTAACTCTGAGAAGCCGCTCTCTCCCAGAGCCACAAAAGAGGGATTTTGCTTATAATCAGGTTCAAGACTTTGATACAAACCTCAAGCCTGCTTTAAACCCATTACGGCCCTCGCGCCCCACGCACATGCGCCTCTGCGGCGGATGCACGTTTATTCTATAGTACATCAAAAAGAAGAGCGAGAGGAGAAGGGAGTCGCTCTGACACGAAACATCGCTGAAGTTCAAAGACGAGAGAAGGACAGCAGAACTGCAGTTTAAGAATATTTACGACTGCTGAAAGAAGATTTGAGTGTCTGTAACCTTCCATCTTTCTTACAGAACGACAAGAGGGTCAGAATTTAGAAAAGATAAGAAACTACAGGGAGGGTGAGAGAGAAACTCACACAGAGATTGAGCGAAGGAGAAAGAATGCAAGAAAGATAAAACATTATCTGCTACATCACTCTTAAAACATCAAATCACTCGTAAAGGGTCTTCAATGGCTCTTATGTTCAGCTTTCTTTTTCTTATCAAGATGCATTTGGAGTTGCTTATTTTAAATGATAAAGTTCTTGATATTCTGTCATACACAAAAAATGCTGGCTTGTTTTAAATGAACCCAAAAAAAATGTATATTTGATACAACAATGGGTTAAAACAACCCAGCATTTGTTGGAGCCGATGGTGTAGTGCGCAGCGCTCCGACATGTGGTGCTTTCGCACTTTCGGCGACCCGAGTTCGATTCCCGGGTCATGGTCATTTGCCAGCATTTTTGGTTGAAACAACCCAGCATAGGTCAAATTACAACCCAATGGTTGTAAAAAGGTTGAAAATAACCCAGCATTTCTTGCAATCTAGGATAATTTTAGATTGAAACATCAAATTCAATGAAAAAATATGGTGCATTACAGAAATGCTGGGTTATTTCTAGTGATGCACCAAATCCAGATTTTTTGGGTTCGGCCGAATACCGAATCCACTGTTTAAGATTTGTCTAAAACCGAATACCGAATCCTACTCGCATCCTTATTCCATTAACACAGTAAAACACTTTAATAAAGTAAAAAACGTCCACAGCAGTGTATTTTTCATTTTATTTGATTTTAACTGTAAAAAAAGGATTGGCAATAAAATAAAACTATTTTGACAATTACTAAGCTTATGCATAATGAAAGCGATGCGGTGCGATGCGCTAGTTTTTTCCAGGTGCGTCCACGAAATTTGAACCGCCCCTAACGCTCACCAAAAAAAAACTCGCATATTTTCACGTCAGCACCTGATGTGTGTAAACAACGGCCATGTGACGGCCATCCCTAGTTATTTCTAGGGCTGCCTAATAATTAGTTAGCAGAATAAATTTTTTTGGTTACACAATTATTATATATTATTATTATAAAAAAATATATTATTTTATATTTAAAAATATATAATTATATATTTTTAAGGAAAAATATATTGATATAATACATATTTATATTTATATATAATATAAAAATATGTTAATATACAAATGTTTATACACATGCAAATATTTTTTAAATATATATACAGGTATGCATGTGTGTGCATTTATATATACATAATTATTTTACACATTACACACACATTTATTATATAAACAAAAACTTTTATTCTGCAAACGATAAGTTGCGAATAATCAGCTCTAGTTATTTCAACGCTAACTCATGGAAATTTGTACGAATTTTACGAGGAGGATAAATGGTATTAATTTGTACGACCACATTCATAAATTTTTGCCTTGACCCTTGTGACGTTGGGGTTAGGGCCG
Organism: Misgurnus mizolepis; assembly: GCA_025389145.1. Lineage (NCBI taxonomy): Eukaryota > Metazoa > Chordata > Actinopteri > Cypriniformes > Cobitidae > Misgurnus > Misgurnus mizolepis. The sequence goes on from JAIFKI010000020.1 coordinate 26,326,134, forward strand.
GGGATTCATGATTGTTTTTTATGATAATCGCACATTTTTGCATGATTAACTTTGTACACATTCACAGAAATTATCCACTTTATGAATGAATTCTTGTAAGATCAGGCTTGGGTTTTTCAACACAACGTTGGGTCAAAAAAGGACGAACCCAGCTGTTGGGTTAAATTAGCCAAAAAAAGTTTATTTTTGACCCAACAATGGGTTAAAACAACCCAGCATAGGTTAAATTACAACCCAACAGGTTGGGTTTGTTCCTCTTTGACCCGATGCTGGTTGAAAATAACCATAGTCACAATAAAATGGAAGTAGCGATTGTCTTATTTTCTGCCGCCGTGACGAATATCCGAGTAAAATGGCTTCTGAAATGAAAAAGGAAGGGCTGGACTTGAATTTGTCCATCGATTGATTGGATCCGTTGGGTCATGTTGCTATTTGCTAATCTTTGCGATCTTTCCCAGACCCGCCTACCCGCCATTCCTCAAGACCGAAAGTAAAGAGAGATTGTTTCGAGGAAGGGAGGAGATTTGTGTTTTTTTATTAAAGATTATGAGGGCACATACATTTTTTTTTAAATGCAGTGCATAACATACATAATTGCGTAATTGGGTTATTTTCAACACAGCATTGGGTCAAAAAAGAGCAAATCCGGCCACTGGGTTAAATTAACTCAAAAAATTTCTATTTTTGACCCAACAATGGTTTGAAACAACCCAGCACTTTTGGTTGAAACAACCCAGCCTGGTTAAATTGCGTTCGTCCCTTTTTTACCCAACGCTGGGGGTTGAACATAACCCAGCATTTTTTTACAAACCAGAACTGAGCTATTGAACGGGAGATGATAAACAATAATGGTGATGTCAGCTAAAAGAAACGTTTCAGAAACACAGCAAGTTATTACATTTTAAAGAGAAAAGCTTTTTTACAGGGAGACATTTATATTACAGTAAGAAATGTGTTTAAAGTTCATTCACATTCAATTCACATTTATTTGTATGAGCTTTTCACAGTTACACTGACGCAAAGCAGCTTTACAGGAGGTTTACAGCTTTACAGAAATGTGACCCTGCTTGTGAAAACCCAGCTCAAGTCATTTTACAGTGATTTACTCCATCTAAATCTTCATACATAATGTAAAGAGCATTCGGTGTAAATATAATATTCATATTTGTATTATAGACTAATGAATGTCAAAGATTAAAATCTATGAGTGAAATCAAACTTTGATGCTCCTCATCTCATCATAAGATTATAAAACTTTAGTAATTCCACAGACAGGGTCACAAAAGTGTTAAAAACTGATTTGAAACATGAATAATAATAACAATGTGGATGAATAGTTAACAGGCTACATTTTGATTTCATGTTGCATTTAAGTGGCTTGTCAAGAACAAACAGTGCTTAAAAACTAATTATATTCTGAATAAATGTTTATATCAGGTCACAAATCCATATCATTCATTAAAGATAATCAGCTGAATGTTTTAAATAAATTGCAATTACAATCCTTGATGATTCCAACAAATTACACCCAACACGCCCCTTCTCATCAGACAGCGTAATGGAAAATGTATTTACTAAATCTTTATTTACTCAAGTTTAAGGACTTTCATTTACTGCTTTAACAAAAAGAGTCGCACAATGATCGGGAGGCCACACAAAGACATTTATGAACACATCCAGCTTCATAATCGAATTCCTTTCCCACTCCCCACCAAAACAGGCGCCGTACGAGCAGCAAGCGCATTGATCAGGTGAGAAAAGTTATTGCACGGCGGTCCAGTGGGAAATGTGTGTGGGCGTAACCTTGTGTTTATTTCATGCCGAACTCTTTGAAACTTTGCACTAACGTGAAGGAGGCGTCCTCATTACCACCTCACTCCTGATCAAAACTAAACCATATGTGCTAAACCATACTCACAAAATAGACGATCTGTTACATAACATGCTTTCGATCCACGTGTTTTCATCTCTAATGGGAAGTGATGCTGTAATTGCGCCGGTTCTGAAATGACATTGTACCTCGAAATGCATCGGGGCGGGCAGCGCGCCCTCTGAAACCCAATAGCTCACTTTGTCTTTGTAGCAGAGATGCCTGTGATAAGCGAGAGATTCCAGAAAGTGCCATTAAGCCGGCTGCTGACTCACTGGGAGTTCAATGGCTGAAATACATCATATTCTCAGCTCGCATTATCCTCGCCCTCCATCATGCGACGTTCACACAGCTGCTCGCGTGCAGACGTGTCAATAAATATCAAATTTAGTCTCTCATCACACAAGGTCTTAAACGCGTTTGCCAGCCTGGCAGTTTCTTTCACTAGTGAAACCTGACTATGTGTCAAACATTCCCGGCCTTGAACATTACATACAAACTATCTCTCAACACTTTAAGTCTACACCAGCCCTGGAAAGATCTTTTAAATTATAAAAAGCATTTAACTCGATACAGTGTAACAAGATATGGCTCCAAAGAAATTAAACTACAACTAATCTGTCCTATTTTTGGCTATTTAACAGAGAAATAACCACTTTTATAGTGAGAGCAGTATTTAGTGTTACAGCAACAGACATAAACAGAAAAAGTCACGCATTAACTACGTGTAAACAGATCAGCATTAGCATATGAATGAATGATACACTAAACTGCATTGTTCAACACTATCTGACATGGACACTAGACTACGAGTGATATTACCGGATGTGACAAAAATATCAGTGTGGCATCCACCAGTGGTCTTCCAGGCTTCTTTTGGAGGAAATTGTTGCTCAAAGAGATGCCAAGCACTTTTATTACAGCTGTCAGCTGGTGAAATAATAGACTGGTAGGAATAAAGGGACTGTCGCAGATATTGACCCCAAAAATGACATTTACAGACAGAGATCGTGATGGAGTGAGCAGATATTACGACATGTTATCACAGAGTTCAGGAAAAACAACAAACTTTAGATGAGAGTAAGGCTATGTTTACGACGACGATGTAGTGAAAAACTGAAAAGTTTTTCTTTTGCATTTATAAAAAAATTCACAAACACGATAACACTCTCAAAAAGATCGGATCTGCAAAGACGACTAAGGGCCATATTTACTAACAGCTTGCGCCAGCGCAAACCATCATTTTGGCGTTAAATGACGATTGTCGAGATTTACTTAAGACGCACAGTGGATAATTAGCGCTGAAAAAAGTGTGGTCTACTTATTTTTGCGACTGACCTTATTGCATATGCATTTCCAGGAGTTTCCCTTTCAGACGCAAAATTTAAGGGAGACAAATATTAAAATGATTCACGCAACGTGATTAACTCATGCTTGCACGTGTGATATTACTGGTATTTGCGTATAATTTAACGCAAATATTACCCTTGGCGCTTTTTTGGAATTGCGCTCTCGCACTAATTTGCCCCGTTTAGTAAATCTGGCCCTAAATCCGTTTTATTGCATATGGCTGGTCAGTAGTTACCGATGTTACTTGGTCTTTGGCAAAGATTTCAAAAGCATCGAGCAGTTTCGTTGAGGTGGGTTTATTACCCTGGACAATATAGTGCCGAAATTTAGTTGGAGAAGTGTTAATAAACTCAGAATCTTAAGTAGCACAAACACAGTCCTGTAGACCGCTATTGTTGTTTTGATTTTACTCGCGAATGCCTATAGACTGAAATATAGGCCTGCAACTAAAAATTATTTTTATATTCGATTACTCCGACAATTATTTTTGCGAATAATCGACTAATCGCACAAAAAACCAATCTACTCAATTCAATTTTTCACTTATTATAGCTAAATAAACTTTATTTTTATGTTTTACTTAATTAGGGTATTTACGTGTAGAAGTGTACGTTGAAAGTACAGAAGCCACAGATTGAGTTTTACAAGTATAATATTTTGATATTTTAAGCTTTAAAAAATTGCAGCTTTTAAATAGTAAAACATCTTTAAATGTCAAAATATAACTAAACAAAAGATATTGAGTTTTAATCTTCATGGATGTGCTGTTGAGGAAATTTTGCCACAAAATCATTTTAATTTTTAACTTCAGACCTTGATGGGTCCTAACATCGCATCAAAATGACGGTAATGCAGAAGCATGTGACGTCACAAACCAACTAATCAGTAATACAATTTGTTAACAACTATCGTTTATTATCAATTAGTTTTTGCAGTACAACTAAATGTACACATGCGCATGATGTTATCGTTATCACAATATCACATTTTTGTAGCTTACATGCAGACGACAAGGCGTTGTCAACAAAAACTTGCACTTTAAAACCCGTCTTCAAAAGTTTGCGTTTTAAGGAACTCAAAATGTCATTGGCCTGTAAACCAACAGCCAAAATGCAAAAAATCTTTCCTAGTTATGGTTGAAATCGTTATACGGTCCCTAATATCTATAGTAAAGAACTAAAATATATATTAATTTCACTGATAACTTAAAATGTTAAATGCTCTCTCATTTTATTAATAAATTAATGTAACTTAATTAGAAATGGCAACATTGTGTTTATTTAACAGTCAAATAGGCATGACCATTGTTGATGCTAAGGACATACATGAAATATGTGGCATACAATATTCTGTGCTTTAATAACAAATCAGATTGGTCAGAAGGTACCATTTCACAAAAAATGATCTCATATATGATTCTGTCAGTGAAACTGTGAATCTGTCATGATTTTCAAAAATATGCAAGAAAAAAAAAAGTAATAAAATGTTTAATTATCACTTTATTTTCAACAAAAAAAATAATCCAGTTGCATAGCCAGTAAGAAATATTCATGGTACTTATTATTGATAGATTCAATTAATAGTTTTTTTGGACCCTGTGCAAAACATATCTAAAATTTGGGTTGAAAATGTGCTGCTGGTTTAAGTGATGAGTCACCAGTTGTTATAGTTCACAGAGGAATGAGTCTGCAGGGTGCAAACCACCCGTGTGCCGTGTTCACACATACTGTACTGTACGTGCCGTGAGTGCAGCTTAATCTCACCTTATGATCAAAGCCTTCATGTGCTGCTATTGTAAGTACCTCTCATGGGAAATGAAAGATTAATGTTGACATCAATCGGTCCGTTAAAAAAATCTCTTTATCAGGTCTGAGTTATGCAGAGGAACCGCGGTACGTGCACACTTCTTGAAGAACAAAGTGAATCTGGAGGTATTTCAGTAATGTCAAAAACCTGCTCTATCTGCAAGCGTGAATCGTAAAATAATAGCAGTGGAAAGTTTTGGGAAGGTGCCGTTCTTGTCAGCGAATCTCACCCATCATCTTTGTTTTGTTTTTGCTACTGTCAGGATTCACATTTGGGGCTCTCTCGCTCAAGTAGAGCATTTAACGGGCCGCTCTTCACTGACAAACCAATCATCAATCACCAGGTGACTCCGCCCTCTTTTTAACCATACTTAAAGGCTGACAGGCGTTCGGATCACATCATGCGTGACCGGTCATCTAGGTGACATGTTTATTTTGAACCTCATCGCTTCGGCTGTAGGGAAAACCAGCTCGCACCATGTAAGTGTAATATGATTATCAAGATGTAAATATACAGTAATACCACATAAAGACTGATATGAGGATATCCTGAACTCATAAGTTATGTGTTCTTACTAGGGTTTAAATTTTCCTATTCCGGTTCTAGTTCTGCCTAACGATTCCCGGTTTTAATTCCGATTCCATTATAATAAAAGAAATATAAAAAATAAATAATGCACAATACTTAAACATTTCCAATATTTTGACTTTCTTTTAGGCATGTTTAACACTTAGGGCTAGATTTACAAACAGTTTGCGGCAGCGCAAGCCATAATTTTGGCGTTAATTATTGACTGTCGGGATTTACTAAAGACGCGCAGTGGATAATTGGTGCTGAAAAGGTGTGGTCTAGATATTTTTGTGACATATGCATTCTAGGAGTTTCCCTTTTAGACTCAAAATGTATGGGAGGAGCTTATTTAAATGATTCACGCAATTTACTAATGTTGGCATGTGTGATATGAATGCGATTTGCGCCATTATTTAACACCAGAAAAAAGCATGTATTAAATAATTTTGCGCTTGAAATGGCTGCAATTGTTGCTAAAAAAGAGGCACAGAGAAAATTGTTACCATGTAAGAGTTTATTTGGAATGCCAGAGGAACATATTATTCCAAAATATTTTTTGCCGAGCCATGTTTTTTATTTGCTGAAGTAAATACAAGAGGAGTCACTAAGTTTCAAAACGTCTTGTAAACCTTCATTTTTGTTCTCCGGATCTTTTAAGTATACTTTGGCTTTGTTAGCTTGGATTACACACTGCAAATTTTCAGCTGAGATGTCCGTGGTGCTGAACTCAAGCGCATCAGGCGTCAGTAGATCACCCGCACCTCATCAGCTCGGCTTATTTGCAAGTAGGGCTGAACGATATGGCCAAACTTTTCATGATATACTTCTTCATTTCGGTCGATACAGTATAAATCCAATAACAGTATGCATATTAAAAAAGCCTCAGGAAAAACTCCTATTACAGTAATATGTGGAGAAAATATTAATAAGTCAAAGTAACTCTAAAACTTTTGAATGGTAGTATTCAGTGTTACAAACTGTAAGAAAAACTTTAATTTGACGCAAACTAACCCGCACCTCCTTCTCGTACTTCTGAGTGACAGCTCTTTTCTGAGCAAACACTCCAAAGTCGAGAACAGATTAATTGATCGCATGGTGACAATAATATGATTTAACGCGAGGTACAGATGAGCAATTTTAATCTGCATCCGTTTGCTCGCAGTCCTGGAGTTCATGGTTGCTTAACTACAAAATATGCCACACGCTTTGGAGTGAAAAATCGCCTTGACCCACGTTTGTAGACATGACGTGAACAACCACGGGATGCCATAATGTATATTGAAATATCTGAAATGTGTTTAGAAACCATATCACTGTTATCAAAAATATTATACTGCGCAATATAATTTTTTGCAACCCTGAAATTATTTGCGCTGCTCTTAGTAGATTGCGTTGGTCATTATGGAAATCAGCTGTTGCGCCTGTGTTATTTAATTTGCGTTTTTGTAGTAACAATATTATTACTCCCATCTGCGCTTTTATGTAATTGCGCTCTTGTGCTAATTTCCCATGTTTAGTAAATCTGGCACAAAATATACAAAGCATAGCTCAGCAGCGCGAGTGTTTTCTGTGGTTAGCTGCGTTCATTTGGTTGCGTTAAGGGGGTCGCACACCGGCCGCGAAGCTCAGCACCGCGTCGAGTCGCGTATAGGACAACTCTGAGATATCGTAAACTGGAAGTGCACATTAAATAGCGCGAGCTTCGTCAGATAGCGTCTACTTCAAAATGCAAAATATACGTAAGCAGCCAATGTTAATCGTTAATGATTTGAGACAAATATGATGTTATTTAATGTTAAACTATGTGAGTGGCGCTCTGTGGCGCGACAGGGATTTGAGCAACTTCCTGAGTCGTAGCTGGGTGGTGCGGACAGGCTACACCTGTCGGTGCCGGTGTGCGTATACTCATAGAAAACAATGTGTTTGAGTTTTTTAGAACAGCGCGGCCCTGCGCCGAGCTGAGCTGCGCATCCTGTGTGCGACCCCCTTTAGTGTAAACAGTGGCTCAACGTAATTAATATTCATGAGGTAAGACATGGCTATTTAAAGTGACCTCTCCCAGCGCTTTCCCTGTGCATGCAGCGGACCCGCTTTTAGAACCGAAACATAAGTATTATGTATCCTTTAAAAAAACAGAACCAGTTCTGAATAAGAACTGGTTCTCGGTTCCCAACCCTAGTTCCTACTGGCACTTATAATTACACACCAGTTTCTCACCGGTAGCTAAAGTTGGTCAGGGCTTCCTCAATAATTAAACGTAACTAGGTCATGATTTAAAGATACACTCGCAAATTTAACAAAAATATAATTTAATGTCACCAAAAATAGTACAGATTTTTGTGCTTAGTGTACTGGAAGGTGCAGAGCTTTAAACCTACAGAAATCATTCATTAATAAAACGTTGAGCATGAAGAGATCCTGCAGTGATGTTGTGTTTGGAGGCAAACTAATGCAGGGTGATGTAACGGCAATGTAAAGCGTTCTGTAGAAACACAGATGAAAGTAAGGTTTGAAAGGCCGGATATGGAAAGAGAGAGAGGAAGAAACATAGATGAGAGAGATAGAAAGTAAGGGAGAGAGAGGGGGGAAGAGAAAGAGAGAGTAGCCCTCCCTTGCTTCTCCACACAATGCGGCCCACTTCCTGTTCTCCCACAGGAAGTGAGCTGGAACCAAACCCCCCCAACCTCTGGGAAAAGCAGCTGTGACTGCAGTCAGCGTCACTCCATTCTGTTCCATTACACAAGCACACATTTACACACACACAAACTCACCCATCCTTATAAAACACACAGATGATGGGCACACGCAAGCACAGACACATTGTTTACCATCTGATAATAACAGATGACAGCTTTGATGATTTTATATATCTGTGTTCACTGTAGAGTTGATTACCCTGCTGAAAAATTGCATGTTTTCAAGCACATACTTCTCTTCTGACAGACGCTGCACATCTCACACAAAATCTGTGTTTGTAGAAGTGAAACCCACTGGACGAGTAGTGTACGAACTAATCCAAACTATAATGCAAAGTGTGTTTAAATTAATCGAGCAGAATCTAATAAACACCCCAGCCATTTCATATTTTCCGTCTTTTTCACTTAGACGAGATGTTTTTCACTCCTAGTGTGAAATAAAATGCAGTAGATGAGATTAGGGTGAGTTACTGAAGCTTGGCTGCCACAGAGCATTGTGGGTAATTCTGTCACACAAAAGTGTGCAACACTTGTAAACCTGTTAAATAATTATATAGATACATAGATGTGTCATTCGACCTCTCTTACGCTCAATTCACACAGGGCGTCATGCGTCAGACGTTTCGAAAGGGTTTATGATAAAAGATTTTCGCTTTTTTGTACTCTTACTCTTTCGCGATTGCTGTAAGCCCAGGTGTGGTGCAGGTCTCTCCAGGGTCATAAAGTACACCTGATTTCTCACAACATACGCAGACGACTTGCTGATTTGTCCTGTGTTTATATGAAAATCTGATTTACTCGCTTGTGTTTTATCTGAACTAGATGAACAGTTATCTCATTACCTCAAATGTGCCATAATTAATTTTAAAGCTCCTGTTCTTTTCTGTGTTTTTGAAGCTTTGATTGTGTTTACAGTGCTCAATATAACATGTGTTCATGTTTCACGTGTAAAAAACTGCTGTATTTTTCACACAATTTTCTTATCTGTATAGCGCTGTTTTCACTGTCCTAAAAACAGGATGATGTCTTTCTTGTTCTATGAAGTCCCTTCATTAGAAATGCGTAACAAGTTCTGATTGTGTAGCTTGTTTAGTGCATTTTGATAGCTTGCAGCTAGCTAAGCTGGCGACTGACGTATTCCTGTGGGTGGAGTTTAGTCAAAAAGCTGTTCTAGTGACGTCATTAAACCAGGAAGTAGAGGGCTGTAGTCCAAACCGGCCGTTCGTTGTTGGCTTTGAAAAGCTAATTCTGTTAAAGAAAATATATCACCTGGCAGTGAACTTTGAGCTTTATCATTTTACAGGTATTATTTATGCTATTATAGCAACATTACACACTAACCAGGGTTTAAAAAAATAGGATCAGGGAGAACGTGACCTTTAAAGTCCTTCTATTTCATTGCTGAAAACAACGTTATTTTGTGTATTTGGTGTAGTATGTGTTCACGTGGTTTATGGTTAAAAAACACATTATTTTCCACATAACGTACATTTTTGTAGCTCCAGATTTCCCTCTCTTCCTTTAACGCACAGAGTTTGTATAAAGCTCATAGATCTGAAAAGCTCTGTGTCCCTGGTTGGCCAGCTAATTTGTACGTTGTGATTGGTCTGAATATCTCTGACATCAGCAGGAAATGTGACGCTCCCTACCCTGTTTGAAAGATTCCCTCACGATGCAATGCTGACAGGAGTTAACTTACAGGCTGTGAGTCCTAGTGGGAGGAATTATGATAATCTCGGTCTTTACTACATCAACAATCCTAGGAAGAAAACTGATGCCTACAATCCGTGTGTTTGTTGTAGTCCAAGAAAAGAGATTTATGTTGGAGATGATAACCCACCTTATCGTTAACTTTGGGTTTGTACCTTTTGCGTATCGTTAACATGTACTAACACACACTTACACACCAAAGGAAATGTAAAATTGTGAATCGGACCATTGGTGCTCTTTAATATTACCGTACTTTCCGAACTATACGCCGCACTGGACTATAAGCCGCATCATTTAAAAATGCGTCATTGAGAAGAAATATCATTTATAAGTCACAGTGGACTATACGTCGCGTTTATTTAGAAAATTATTTCACAAAATCCAAGCCGAAGAACAGACATTTAATCTGGAAAGGCAAGTTATTCAACTAAACAATAGCAGACAGAAGCGCAGACTGAATAGATGTCTGTACGTTAAAGTAATATTATCAGTTATTTAAACGATAAACCATAGCATACAGAACTTACCTGGAAGGTTGAAAAGTTTAATTAACCAAACAAGACAACTAGTGTGAAGTTTGCAGACTCGTCATTCCACATCACTGAATCCATAAAATTACATAAATACAGGAGCAGCATATGGCGGACTCTTGTGGCTGTAGATGGTAATGTAGTCTCTTGCCTCATAAATGTTGAAATTAATTTATACTGACTTACAAGGCGCACCTGACTATAAGACGCAGCACCAGCCAACACTGAAAAAAAAATGATTCATTCAATTTACTCAATTTTTTTAAGGTAAGTGGTTGCAATCAATTTATTTAAGCTACATTTAAACAAAAAAGATTAGTAAAGTAAAATGAAATAAAAAATGTTTGTTTAAATGTAGCTTAAATAAATTGATTGCAACCACTTACCTTAAAAAAAATAGAATCAATTAAATGATTAATTTTTTCGGTGAAGTTATGAAAAAAACGCGGCTTACAGTGCGAAAAATACAGTATTTATTTGATGTATATGTGAACAAAAGTGCACTTATATGTAAAATCAATTTTAAATTTGGTTTGCATCAGTACTCTTTTGTACATTTCTAGAAAATGTTCACAAAACCTTGATAATTTAGATAAAGCGGTAATTTTAGTCACTATAACCGTGATGTAAAACTTATCTGTACTATCAACAACTGTTAAAATTAAAATGGTGCTGTGCAGGTCACAAAATATTTTAAAAACAAATCCAGGTCATATTTCACACCAACACGTCAATTGTTATGAAAAATTGCTAATTAAGCACCTTTCCACCTAAAATGACTTTCATTTAGAGTTCATTATTTTCTTGTACAGACAGTGAATGTCACAATGAAAAATGAAAATTTAATGGTCATAGAATGGGCTTAATTTTCTTTAATTGATATGTAATTATTTGTATCAACTTTAAGATGAAGCGTTACCTGGCTGATACTTTTTCTAGATGGGATCATTATGTTACCTCCCCTACACATCTCAAACCCCAGCTTAACACAAAGATAATAGAGAGACACATCTGTCGATCTGGAGATGTGCTCCTCACCCTGCTGCCGTTCTTTCACAGAACTTTCACGGATAAAGAATATCAGCGAGATGTACTTTAAAGCATTTTAATGACAGTCTCACCATCTCGATAATTCAGAGAAAAGACTGGCAGGCAGCCCGCTGCATTACACATCTGATAGAGAACTTAACACAACTGAGACCCAGAGGGAAGCCCACCGTATCTCTTCCTGTGAATTTGACGATATGTGTTCTTGAGTTCTCTAGAGACCAAACCACTATCCTTAAAGACTCAAACTCCCACGAGAGGGTTAAAACCTCAGCTGGAGCGTTGCTATTGTTCGTGTTCCCAACCTTCAAAGTTTTTGAATGCATTCAGATTCTAGTACAATGCAAACGGTTGCACTGATGTCCTTGAGCGTTGGTGAATGTAGTTTAGAGAGTAATAATAAAATCACACAATACAAACAGACCTTACTTCATATGTTGAGGGGAATCTACCACTGCATATGTTTGCTGCACGCTAAACATAACCATCCTGCACATTTGGCTCGGGTCAAGAAAACAGCAGCCCTGTGCAAAACAACAGCCGAGATATCCGGCTTCTAGCGGGGGAATGAAACGAATCTCATTCCTGTGCCAGGGATCCTGCGGCCAATGCCAATTCTGCACCCTGCCAGGACGCATCAGTCTGCCCACCATGCCAGAGAGAAAGAGAGGTGGAGAAAAATAGACAGACTGAAGATAATGAACGGCATACTACCATACATATTGGATTATATGAAATATGCACGGTTTGGGTATTTTCGGTAGGCAGGGAATAACCGATGTCCTACTGTAATGAAAACAAAGCATGGAAAATGTATCCCATGATGCATTGCACGCTTGAATAAAGAAATATAAAACATAACTTTAATGTTTTTTTCATTATTCATCATCACTCTTTACTGCGTAAAGTTAAAGGTTAAATCCGTACATTTGTGTAATTCAATAATTTTGTGTTCAGTGTTTACATCATACAGGTCCATCAACATAACATTTTAAAGGAAAACACCACCTGTTTTTATATTTTACTATGTTTTTACCTTAACTTAGACGAATTAATACATACCTATCTTTATTCAATGCGCGCACTTAATCTTTGTACAGCGCGTCGTGAATGTGTTAGCATTTAGCCTAGCCCCATTCATTCCTTAGGATCCAAACAGGGATGAATTTAAAAGCCACCAAAAACTTCCATGTTTTCCCTATTTAAAGACTCTTACATTAGTAGTACCACAAGTAAGTATGGTGGCACAAAATAAAACTTTTGTTTGGAGCCATAGGATGAATGGGGCTAGGCTAAATGCTAACACATTCAAGAAGCGCTGTACAAAGATTAAAAGTGCACGCATTGAAAAAAGATAGGTGTTTATTAATTCATCTAAGTTGAGGTAAAAACATAGCAAAATATTGAAAAACGGTGGGGTTTTCCTTTAAGATGGCATGCTAATACATGCTTCATCATACATTACAATATAAGTTGTAAAAAAATTGATATAACATCTGAGGTGTTAACTAGTCCCCAATGCATAAATGTATGTAGGACCCTAGCTCACTTCACATTGGGACACTGTTCACGTATTTTCCTGTGACGTGGCTGTTGAAGCGTGTTGTGATAATTCACAGCTGTTATTCATCAACAACCGGCAAAACCAACAGCTCTCTGAATTTTTAAACACTTGTGAAAACACTTTCATTATTCTCTTACTTATCTGTGTATAAATTTAGAAGAAGATTACATTTAAATATCAAGTAGATTGTGATCCCTTCCTGTCTAGCAATGTGCGTTTATATTAGGGAAGAACATGGGCGAAAGTACAATTTAAAACTTAATTTAAAGTGTGTTCAATAACTCACAAGTGTGGTCTATCAATACCAGGTGAAATTTTGAATAAATGTAAAAGGACTTCAGTATAAATTTAACTTTGAACATAGGGAGCGCATTGTTTATGATCTTGTTTATATGTAACGGCAAACATATTTTGTTGTTTATCTTTGCAAAAAATAATAAAATTTTCATTTTAAATTTCAATTTTTTTAAATGTTTCAAAAGCAACCTGACAGTACAAACATTAATTGTTGAAAATAATTTTTTTTAAATTAAACTAAATTACATTAAATAAATGAATAATATAATGTTCAGCATCAATAGCAGCAGGACAAAGTAACAATTGTTATTTTCTTCCCGACAGGAACTCCTGACATTTTAACCCGATTTACTTTTATTTTGAAAAACTCTGAGAAGTCAAATTTCAGGATGTGCACTAAATAACCTATAGATTGATCTGTACTTTAACACATGAAACGAGAAACACAGCATGTTATAAAAAATGACCGCTTTAGGAATTTACTTTTCATGGTCAAAAACAGCTTTCTGGACCTACACGCGCAAAACGGTAAGGAAATAACGCGACATTTGTCAGTTCTGTCAAGGGTTGCGTGCTAAAGATGCTGTCATAGTTTGGAATGCAAATGTTATCAGGGCTCTGAGAATATTGCTTTCTTACTTTTGTCCAGCGTTACTTTCGCCCCGGTTCTTCCCTAAAACTAAAAAGTTTGTCTTTATAAAAGTTATGTCGCATTTCATGAAGTTTATTGAGTAGGCTCACACGATTTTTGTTTGGAGAGCTTTAGAAAAGGTCACGTGATTTATGGTAAGGGAACATAGGGACCATAGACATTATATACGTAGACGCCTCATGAAGCCACCATATTGGTTGGGTCTCCTACGCTAGCACCAGAGTCAATCAGAGTCAACGGAGAGCGAGCAACTATACCCGTATTTTGTGCAGCTTACGTTTGCAATAACTGGCGCAGTATTGATACCAGATCGCATGGGATTACCTTTCACATGTAAGATTGAACAATAATTTTGGATATTTGACCATTTATAATATATAACGTTACTCACATGTAACCAAACCATGTAAAAATCTGGTAAAACTTTGGCAAGTTATGATTATTGTAGTTGGGGATACACCTTCCTCAGTAGAAATAGATGCAGGGGGGCGCATTGGGGACCCATCCAAGATGGCAGCCGCGCTGATGCGTCAGCTCCACTAGGCAGCGTCAATCTATGATGCGTCTACTTATATAATGTCCTTAAAATGGCAGACTCCCCTAATCAGTGCCCTGACTACTGAACAAGGGAGTGGATTTAGACAAAGCCAAAATAATATATTTGTGCGCACAAAAGACGTGAAATGTGAATTGCCCCTTGGTGCATTCAAGCTATACATTGTCTTAGTATGTACATCGGTGTACAGTGCATGTAAGGGTCGCAAGATATACTGAAATCATCGCAATATGTGCCAAGATATCATACCTGTATATCGCATCATTTAGCAAGTTATTGCACATCACATTTTTCTTCATTATCGTGCAGCCTTAGTGCATGCAGTTTCACAGTATACAGTACATTACATACTGTGCAATAAAGTCAAAGTATTTGATTTCTAACGTAGCTGGAGAGATATAAAGAGAATAAGATATGGCACAAAGCCTCCTCTCATGTTTCTCTGTAAGAAGCGCTTGCATCATCCTATCGTACCGCGGCCAGCCCTGCTTCCCACACACGTGCTAACACAAAGACACAAACGCAATCATGGTGAAAACAGCGCTGGTAATGGGTACATGTGAGCGAGACATTGAGCTTCATGCAGTAGGTTATCTTCTCTCGTGGCCTGTTTTAATCACCGCCCGTTGATTGTGGTAAATGACTCACAGCGGATATCACATCTACAGTGTTGTGTGTTAATTGAACAAAGTGGGTTGCCCGGTGGCAAAGACCTTTTTAGATGAAGTTTTGCTTATCCAGCGGTGGAGCGCTCTCTGCCAGTATTGATCCCCTGCATTCACACTTAATTGGACCGAGCCACCCAGCGAAAGTGCCATTTAACCAATAGGGAAGCATTTGACTTTGGGTGGTTATTACTACTAGTATTGATCAATCTTTTCAAGCATGCCACCAAAAGTCTCCAAGTAGTTAATTATATAGTGTGTAATTACAATGCTACACAAATTTATTTAAAACCTTTAACCACACTTAATAGTTGACCCAAAAATTAAAATTAGCCCATGATTTACTCACCTTAATGACATACTAGTTGTATATGACTTCCTGTCTTTACCTAAAAACATTTACATTTATATTAATTCATATCCTGGCTCTTCCTAGCTTTGTAATGGAATTGAATAGAAGTCATGTGTTTGAAGCCCATCCATCACCATCAAAAAATCCATACGACTCCAGTGGGTTAATTCATGTCTAAATTGAAACGAGATGTTTGCGAGAGAAAACGATTGGTAGTTTGACATATTTAATCGTTACATCACATTTGAATGTAAATACACATCTATATCAAAAATGTCTCGAGCAAGAACGCAAGAACCAATAATATTCTTCTGTATCAATGTGAAGACTTTTTTTTGAAAGACAGAGTGCACTTTTATAACCTACTGAATGTTGATTTCTTTTGCTGATATTGGACAGGTTTAAAGAATTTGGTACTAATTAATGCCATAAGAAAAACTGGTAGACCCAGGATATTATTTAATATACAGTATATTTAATATATATTATAACTTAAATAATATAAAACATTTGATTAGCCTTTGAAATTAAGTCATATGCACCAAGGATGGCATTATGGTGAGTAAACTATTGGCTTATATTTCATTTTTGGATGATTTATTCTTTTAAAGTTGGAGTCAATGGGTTCAATTCCCGACTTGAGATCCTGTGCCAGTCCCATTTCACTTTCTCCAAAATTATTGTGTAATTTTTAGAAGGATATCTTGACAGAAATGCAATATAATATACAAAACTACATTATCATGGGTGTATAAAGACCTTTTTATAATGAATCGTTATGTTTTTATTACCTTAGAATTAGATGTTTTTATCTACATGCACGAGGGTCCCCTTACGTGGAAGTCGCCATTTTGTGCCGCCATGTTTCTACAGAAGCCCTTAACGGACAACCTTTTTTCTCTCTGACGATGACATGTTATTCCGGTGGCGGCTACTGTAGCTTCTCTATGCGTTTTAAAAGCAAGGGGTGAGCAGTGGGCTGAGCCGTTGGTTGCAATTCGCAACCTCACCAATAGATGCCGCTACAATTTACACACTGCACCTTTACATAAATAATTTAAAAAACTGAGCTAACTGATATCTCATAACAGGCAGAAGGTAAAAAGCCACTTCTGTCTTTCCATTTTCTGTGTTTGGAAACAAATGAAACAAATATAAAAGAGACATCATCCAGTAATCGACAACACTCTAAAATTTGGCCATTTGGTTAAATTAACCCAGAAAATGTTTATATTTATTAAAAAAATGTTTTGCTTGTTTTCAGGGTGGAATTTGTGGGATTTTTTCAAATATTTTTATTTATGAAAATAAATTATGAACCACATGCTTATTATTATTCAGGGTATTATGTCATTTCTTGTAACCGCTGAAATAAAATTTGATCATTTTTGTCCCCACCATTGATACAAAATTATTCATCAGAGGCAGGGATATAAAACCAGAGGGGGGAAATCCCCCTCATCTCTCCCCAACAAATCGCACCCTGCTTGTTTTAATGTCTGACAACAGAAACAGAACATATATGTCAATGAGAATGGCTTTATTAAGCACTTAGTTGCATTAAAATTAGGGATGCGACAATAAATGCTGATAAACACTAATAATACCTGGCCGATAACTACTCTGAATTGCACAGCCGATATTATGTACAACTATTTCATGTACTACGGCTTTTGATCAGTAACATAGTAAGCATCATCGGCCGATTTATCGGTGCACCCCATAGACTGTAAAAAAAAAGATGGACGACGCGACATCGCCTCCCTCCATTGTAATGAATTGAAGCCAAAAATGTCCGACCACGGATTCCGCCATGTTACGTAAAAACGACAGTTTGGAGCCAAGGCATGCGCAGAAGGAATCGTCCGTGGAACCAAAGGCGGAGCCGCGTTATCAAACCTCCGCCCAAACGCTCGCGCGACCAATTCAACCACGCCAATCTTAACGGCACGCCCCCTTTCTATAGCGTCAAATGACTAGCTAAAATGAAAGTTATCACAAAAATTAACACTTGAACGTATATCAGCGTGATAACAACTACTTAAAAGGACCAAAACCATCTTTCGGAAACTTTTATTGGAAGTGTAACTATTTTTTTTATTTAGAGCAGAGCCCATTTGTTTGAATCGAGAGGGCGGGGTTATGACTTGTACTGCAGCCAGCCACCAGGGGGAGATCCAAGAGCCAGACTCCAGAGGCTTCACTTTTCAAGACTTATGAGGCACACCCGGTGCACCCCTATTTAAAAAACTGAAGTTTAAAGACTAGTAGTAAAAGTGTCAACACTAGTCTAACTTTGAGCTTAAATGCAACGTAAGGATGTCACAAATATGCTAATTAGTATGTAAAGAATTGCTTCTGAATCATATTTGGACCCTAATGGGGCATACACACCGAACGCAAGTTCAACGATTTGCGCAAGTAGATTACATACAAGGTCAATGCAAAGAAGCAATCAGATGCGTCCTTGCGCGGGGCGATGTGAATGACACGAAGTGGGCGGCGCGTTTGCAGCGAAAACGCGCTATTCGCCTTAAACGCGCCTTCGCACAAGTTGAAAATATTCAACTCAAGAGAAAGATTTGCATGATGCAAAGTTAAATCCTGTGAGTAATCTAGAGCGAGCAACGCGATGCTACGTGTTTGGTGTGTACGTAGCATAAGAATCGAATCTGAATCGATTCACGAGGGTACAAAGATTCTCTCACCTCTAATATTTAACACAGTAATTGGTTAAAACAACCCAGCATAGGTTAAATTTGTCTATTTTTGACACAACTATTTTTGAAAATAACCCAGCATTTTTAGAGTGTATACAAAACACCTTACCAACTTCACAAAAAAACTGCTAAAAATCACCATATAGCAACACTGGCAACAACAAAACTTTTACACCTAATCTGACTCCAACAGATGTCAAAGCTCAGATCTCATTGACCCAAGCAAATAGAAACAATGTGGCAAAGCATCTGTCCTGTAGATACTGAACACAGGTCAGAACAACACAGACGGATCATAACAAAGATGACACAGTCCGCATCCAGGTCCCAAATAAATAACTTTAAATTGCATGCGGCGTGTCACAGAAATCCTTCAGGTGGAATCGGAGAGCGTCTTTGTAAGTTTGAAGTTGTCTGGCTTTAAACTCTGACGGATATTAAGCCGGTGAGACGTGGCTGTTAAAAGCGTGTAAAAGAAAAACAAAGCACTTTATTAAAGCCGTGAGCACAGCTGGTTTCTCACACTTTGATGTGTGGATGAGGTGAGCGCCGACGTGCCGTCTGTCCCCAACAGGAACGTGCTCGACAACGTTTAACCATGCATGAAATAAAAAAAGCTGGGGATATTTTTTTTACTGAACCTGATAAGACATATCACATTACAGGAAGAATAAAACTATTATGTCTCCATGGCAACAGTCAGGCACGTTGCCCCCGGCCCCGTGACAAGAGAGAGGGGTGAGAAGGAGATGGTCTTGTTTTTATCACACAGAGATTCTTGATCTTACATAAAATTCAATTTATGAGAGCATGCGATGCATATGTGTCCATCCACTTTAGATATTATTACGTGTTTAATAAGTAAATATTGGTAACATTTTACAGTACAGTTGTATTTGTTAACATCAGTTAATGCATTAGTTAACATGAACAAACAATGAGCAATACTACAGTATTTCTAAATAAAACAATTAGTTCATGTTAATGTAACCATCCTCTCAGTAAATGACAAAAGACCGATGATGTGAACTCCACTGCTTTACTCTCATTGGTTGTCGCTCCCGAAAGGTTCTCATCATTTGCATAAAGTTGAACTGTTCTCAACTTTGTCACGTAGCTGACCACGCCCACTTCCTGTCGCCAGTGGTCGCTGTCACAGGAAATCGTCAAATGAATGAGATCATGTGGCTCCACCGTTGCTAGTCGCTGGTGATGTGCATGCAACTTGTAATGCATGCAACATAATCAATGATGCTTGATTATGCTGCGTACACACCAAAAGCAAAGCATCGCCTTCCTAGCTTTTTATTACTTGCAAGATTTAACTTTGTGTCAAGAAAATTTTCCGCTCAAGTTAAATATTTTCAACTGGCGGCAATACACGTTTAAGTTCAATAGCGCTTGTTTTCGCGGCAATCATGCCACCCAATTTGCGTCATTCGCATGGGCCACCGCAAGTTTGCATTTATTCGAATCTTTGCATTGACTTTGTATGTAATCTACTTGCGCAAATTGTTAAATTCACGTTTGGTGTGTATGCTCCATAATGCTGCGTACACACCAAACGGGAAGCATCGCGTTCCTCGCTCTAGATTACTTGAGGGGTTTAACATAATTTTTCGCTCAGATTGAAGATTTACAATTTGCGTGAAGACGCGTTTGAGGTGAATAGCGCTTGTTTTTGCGGCAATCACGCCACCCAATTCACATCATTTGCATCGCCCCACGCAAGTTCACATCTATTTGTGTCTATGCAATGACTTTGTATGCAATCTACTTAAGCGAATCATTGAATTCGTGTTTGGTGTGTACGCTCCATTACTGTAAAAACCATCTGTTCATTTACAAGAGAGTTTGGCTTCTTTAATTCCTACCACAAACTGGAGCAGCGGTGTTTCTAAGACGCTCAGGTGTGCCAGTAATCAATATGCAGTCTGGCCTTCTGCTGCTGGCAGAGGTTCATCCACAGAGAAGAAGAGACTGAACGCATCATAACTTTGACGTCCTATGGAGAATATCTGCTGGCGTTTACACCAACACGATTGTTTACATCAGTATCAAAATCAATGTAGTTATGTTTACACAATAGCATTTGGCACTAAAAGTTGAGCTGGCGAGTAAACCGTGTTTGGTGAAGGCTGCCAAATGGAGCGGCTCGTACCTTTGTTGTGGTAGTGCCTTCATCACTACAGCTGTGCAAAATATTAGAAATGGAAAAAAAAACTGCAATCAGAAACACAATCCATAAAAGTATAAAAGTGTTGTGACTGCTCTGTGATTCAGAATGCCATACTACCCCTTGCTAGTGATGTAGTCTTTGTATACTAGACTTCCTGAATGCATACAATACCATAATTACATGATCTAAAAAAGTTATACATAGTCATGTTCAGAATGATGTACTACTTACTATTTTTACATACTACTTACTATTTTTACAGTATGAATTTTAAGTACTATAGTTAAGGTATGCACGCTAAGTACTACTTTTACTTTATGCACGCTAAGTAAGTAAAAGTACTTTTACAGTATGCACGCTAAGTAAGTAAAAGTGCTTTTACAGTATTCACGCCAAGTAAGTACTACTTTTACAGTATTCACGCCAAGTAAGTACTTTTTACAGTATGCACGCTAAGTAGTACTTTTACAGTACAGTATGCACGGCAAGTAAGTACTATTTTACAGTATGCATGATATGCATGATATACTACTTATTATTTTTACATACTAGGTACTATTTTAAAGCAACACTGAAGAGTTATTGCTCTTTGCTCCCCCTACAGGTTAGACGCGTAATTGTTCATTAGCACTGTCGTAAATACTGCAGCATAGCTGGCTCTGATTGGATTGTAGGTCTGCCGTAAAGCAAGTTTTTGTAGTTTTCACTCGAACTACAGAACCACTACCCGACGGTTGGAAACTTCTTTAGTGCGGTTTTGGCCGATAGAGGGCTGCAAAGCGAATGTGAAAGTGCCATTCACCCTGTTTTGAGTGGATGAACCACTGAAACTTTTTTGGAAACATTATTTTAAGGTAAAAAAAACTATTTGGTGTTGCTTTAACAGTATGAATGCTAAGTGCTATATTTAAAGTATGCACACTAAGTACTACTTTTACAGGACAGTATGTATGCCAAGTAAGTACTATGTTTACAGTATGCTCGCTAAGTAGTACTTTTACGGTACAGTATGCACACCAAGTAAGTACTACTTTTACAGTATGCACACTAAGTAAGTACTTTTTTACAGTATGCACACTAAGTACTACTTTTACAGTATGTATGCTAAGTAATACTTTTACAGTATGCACGCAAAGTACTACTTTTACAGTACAGTATGCACGCCAAGTAAGTACTATTTTTACAGTATGCACGCTAATTAAGTACTACTTTTACAGTACAGTATGCACGCTAAGTACTACTTTTACAATATGTACACTAAGTAAGTACTTTTTTAAAGTATGCACGCTAAGTACTACTTTTACAGTATGCATGCTAAGTATTACTTTTACAGTATGCACGCTAAGTACTACTTTACAGTATGATCACTAAGTAAGTACTATTTTTACAGTATGCACACTAAGTAAGTACTTTTTACAGTATGCACGCCAAGTAAGTACTTTTTTACAATATGCACGCTAAGTAGTACTTTTACAGTTAGCACGCTAAGTAGGTACTACTTTTACAGTATGCATGCTAAATACTACTTTTACAGTATGTACACTTAGTAAGTAGTACTTTTACAGTAGACACACTAAGTAAGTAGTACTTTTACAGTATGCAAACTAAGTAAGTACTTTTTACAGTATGCATGCTAAGTACTACTTTTACAGTATGCACGCTCAGTAAGTACTATTTTTACAGTATGCATGCTAAGTACTACTTTTACAGTATGCACGCCAAGTAACTACTTTTTTACAGTATGCATGCTATGTAAGTACTATTTTTAAAGTATACAGTGTGCGAGGTCTTTGTGCATAACCGGATGATCAATACATTAATATAAAATCTCATAAAAGCATGAAAAACTGCATCTTATAATGCATTATGTACAGATGTAAAATCTCTCTTTACCTGTTTCATCAGACAACAGGAGGATACTGTTTGAATCATTTAGCTCTGCATACTACATACTGTTTCACATCCTATCATAAAACAAGTTATCCAGTGTGCAGTAATGCAGTAGTATTCGTGTCTCTGTCTAAATGAGCTTTGTAGCTCATAGTAAGGACACCAAACTGATTTTTTGGAGTGTTGGTCTCGTCCACAAACACACTACAGTAATAGAGATAATGGCTTCCTTCTCAGCATGCACTCGTGTGTGTACGCATGAACAAACAGCCACATGGGCTCTGAGCGACTGCACAGCTGCAGATGGACGGCCGGAGGACAAAACAGCGCTACAAGCCTTCAGAAAAACACACGGGCATCTCTCACAGCTTACTAAAAGCCGGCAGGTTTTCAAAGTGATGATATGTAAATGAACGCTTGTTTCCCTGAGTAACACCAGGTTTTATGTGCGCTATGTAAATCAGCTTGTGACGTTGACAGCAGGTTTCATTAAACCAATAAATGTAATTAGTTTGATTATGAGAGGAGAGGTTTGGTTAGGGGGAATGCATACTGCAAAATGTTTATGCATTCGTAATAAAAATGAGGCCTTGACAGAAGTTTTGAAGCATGTGAAAACGTCCTATCATTTTTATAGTTCTAGCAACTTAACCCTCAGGTTTGTGTAGCAGGTAGCAGAGATTACATCTGTCAGACACAAAAACTCTGTACACCAACATTCAAGAGACGCTCAAATCCCTGCAAGCTGTTTCCCGAGGCAGGCGACTCTCCTTTCAGCCAGTACAAGTGATGCCCGCTCCTGAAATACAACCAGGAAGACGGACCGTGAGCTGAAATTGCATGCGGCATGCAGCCCATCAATAATGCAGCGTCTCCGTTATTTGTTTACGCTCGTGGCTGGTGGCACTTCATTGTTTTTTCATGAACACTGTTAACCGCATATTTATGGCGAGTAACTGAGCGCAAACACACAGGCATGCAAATACAGATGATGTGGGAAACAGTGCTGGCTATTCCACAAAATTTACATACCTAGATGCTCTCGCACCAAGCAAACTGCATCTGATGGATGAGACTGCCTTCCTAAACATCACCTAAACCAAGATATCACAACCTTTGCTGTCATCACAACCCTTATTTCTGATACTGTTTACTTCTTATTTACTAGATTTAAACTTTGTTGTTGTTCACCTTTTAATAACTATTAGTTTCACAACATCAATCAACAATTGGGAGGTTAGATGCAAAACCCTCTAAGTGCGTCTGACGTGCGTTCTTGTAAATGAGCATTTTTTTTTTATTTTGTCAACAAACCGGTATTTCTGAATGACCTGAAGCCGAGATTAAGCAGATTTGACGCGAAAGTATTTGATGATCGTATAATATGTGCCCAAAGCATTTGGTTTTTGATGGAGGTAGTGTTTACTGGCTATTGCATCTGAGCCCATGTCATGTTTAAATGTTGTTTATTTTTCTCACGCATTTGTTCAAGACACCTGCTTAGGACCTGCATTACAATTAGGGTTGCAAAGCTTGGGAATTTTGGAAATATTCAAAGTTGGAAACTTAAGTAAAGGAAATTATTTGTGAATTTTGGGTTACTTAAATGTATAGAAATTGTATCACATACAAACATTAGCTTCCTCAACATCGAACTTGGGAATTCGACATCAGACTCGGGAACAGACTCAGGCTCTGGAATTTTGGAAATATTCAATGTTGGAAACTTAAGGAAGTACAGGAAATTGTTTGTGAATTTTGGGAAATTTTAATTTATACAAATCGTATCACATACAAACATTAGCTTCCTTAACATCGGACACGGGAATTCGACATTAGACTCAGGAACAGACTCAGGCTCGGGAATTTTAGAAAAATTTAAAGTTAAAAAACTTAAGGAATTAAATGAAATTATATGTGAGGTCAGATGCAAAAGTTAAAGGAAGTAAAGGAAAATATTTGTGAATTTTGGCAAATTTTAATGTATACAAATCGTATCCTTAACATCAGACTCGAGAATTTGACATCAGACTCGGAAACAGACTCAGGCTCTGGAATTTTGGAAATATTAAAAGTTGGAAACTTAAGGAATTAAAGGAAATTATTTGTGAATTTTGGGTTATTTAAATTTATAGAAATCGTATCACATACAAGCATTAGCTTCATCAACATTGGACTCGGGAATTCGACATCAGACTCGGGAACAGACTCAGGCTCTGGAATTTTGGAAATATTAAAAGTTGGAAACTTAAGGAATTAAAGGAAATTATTTGTGAATTTTGGGTTATTTAAATTTATAGAAATCGTATCACATACAAGCATTAGCTTCATCAACATTGAAGTCAGGAATTCCACATCAGACTCGGGAACAGATACAGGCTCTGGAATTTTGGAAATATACAAAGTTGGAAACTTAAGAAATTAAAGGAAATTATTTGTGAATTTGGGGTAATTTATACAAACCGTATCACATACAAACATTAGCTTCCTCAACATTGAACTCGGGAACAGACTCAGGCTCCGGAATTTTGGAAATATTCAAAGTTGGAAACTTAAGCAATTACAGTAAAGGAAATTATTTGTGAAATTTGGCTAATTTAAACAAACCGTATCACATACAAACATTAGCTTCTTCAACATCAGACACATTTTCATCCGTGTGCCCCAATTCCCATATAACCCCGTGTAATTTCCATGGACAGGTTCCATAATTCCCAGAATTTTACATCCCTAATTTTAATACGAATTGAATGTTTAGCACCAAACAGATCTCCAAAAATAAGTTTCCTGCAGACTCCTCGTGACCTCTCCTATGATCCGCTCCAATTAAACCAAAGACTTCATCCTCAAGTATCTTGTTAAAATGAAAAACCTCACACTCCGCTCTTAAGAGTCAAGTGCTGGGGTACTCGGCCCGATAAACAAGAGCTGTGACGCTTCAACGGGTCAAGAGATCATCACGGGTAAACACAGAGAATCCTAATAGGGCATTTAATCCAGCCTGCGTGTAGAAAAACACCGAGCCGTAAATAACACCGAGATAAAGCGTACAGAGGAGGTCAAACACTCACAACATGAAAAACAGGAGTTTACTTGTCCTATTAAATTAAAGTCTGATGTACTTACTAGACATCCAACATTCACTACAGCTGACTCCCCGTCTGAGCTGAATATTACTGGCAAATAAGCCGAAACAACATCACTCCCCACTTTATGCATTTATCCAAAACAACTGCAGTACAGTGCAAACTATATTTTATCAATATAAAAGTTGATCCTGGGAATATACTTTACATCAACTTCTAGCTGGTTGTCCGTGAGCCCTGTATTGTTGAAGTAATCCTAAAGACCTTGATGAGCAGATACAGATGTGTTTGATCAGAGTTAAACCAGGTTTAGACAGACCAGCAGTGTGTATGAACAGAAGTGAATCTGAATTATACGATTACATAACACGATTCAGATTAATTCAGTTTAGTAAAAGAACTCAGTCTAATGTAAAGCTCATTGATCTCAGCTGCCTCCATCAGCTCCTCACCGCTATCATCTCGCAGCAGAGATCACATGCGTTGTGATTGACTGCATATTGGCAACACACTTTATTACAGACACACAATGATGGATGTGTGTGTGTGTATCTAAAGTTGGATTTATACCCCAGTGTCATCTTGTGTACTTAAGTGCATGTATGTTTATATCTTTGGTGTGTGTTTGTACTGAGTATACGTGTGTGTGGGCTTCATTGTATATATTTAGAAGTGTACATGTGTTATTATTAATCTACACATTTGACCAAACCCATAAATCTGAGTATTAAACTTGGTATTAAACAGACTACGAAGTGTGAAATGTTAAGGAGAGATGTGCTATTACTTCCCCACAAAAAAATTCCCATAGACTCTCAATGAAACAATGACCTGAGTCATATCTGTGAACATGCCAACATCTGACAGTCCTAGTGTGACAGAAAAACTAGCACAACTGAAGTTTTGTTTGTTAAAAAAATGTTTTTTTACTCACACATCTCTGTGTTATTCGCATCCCTCTGAGCAAGTTTGTGTCTATTTGTGTCTTTGCATTGACTTGTAATCTACTTAAGCAAATAGGTGAATTAGGGTTTGGTGTGTACGCACCATTATGCAGCGTACACACCAAACACGAAGCATCATGATCCTCGCTATAGATTACTCGCAGGATTTAACTTCTTGTCATGCTGATTTTTTGCTTGAGTTGAATATTTTCAGTTTTGCAAAAAGACGTGTTTGAGGTGAATAGTGCGTGTTTTTGCAGCAATCACGTCGCCGAATTCACATCATTCGCATCGCCCTGCGCAAGTTCGTGTCTATTTGTGCCTTTGCAAGCATTGACTTGTAATCTAATTAAGCAATTCATCGCTAATTCAACTATTTGCTTAAGTCAATGCAAAGACACAAATAAATACAAACTTGCGCAGAGGGATGCGAATGACGCGAATTGGGCTGCGCGATTGCCGCAAAAATACGCGCTATTCACCTCAAACACTTCTTGCAAAACCGAAAATATTCAATTCAAGCAAAAAATTTCCTGACACGAAATTAAATCCCGCAAGTAATCTATAGCGAGGAACGTGATGTTTCGCGTTTGGTGTGTACGCAGCATAAGACTTCCTTTCTTAAGCCAAACATAGGATTTTTTTAAACAATCTGCCAATGTACAATAGTGGGGAAAAGCTTTTATTTGCTCACACAGATTATTGACCAATATATTGGTGCATCGTTGGATTTGTATGAATTTGATGATGAATGGGCTTCAATTACAAAGTTAGGAAAAGCAAGGATATTATTTAACTTAACCCTTAACGTTACATACACCTAGAATTAGCACTAAAAGGAATAAATTATAGTGTAGTTTATCTTTATTTTTAGTGAACTATTCCTTTTACTCCTCAAGCCCAAATATTTTCTCTGGATAATCAATAATCCACAACCAAAACACAAACTACTCATTCGAGTTTAAACCAGCTCTGACAGTGTTTGCTATTAAACATAATTAACTTAAATCAATACCCACACAACATCCTGATACTGGATAAAGCATCACAGGAGGAAAATATCTCTGTGTCTGTGCCGCATCGGATTCGGATCATTAACAGCGATTCAAAACTTTTAACCGAAATACCACCCACAATGTCAAGCTCTTACTTCAGCTGGAAATCAATACGCTGAAAACAAACGGGGGTAGAAAGGCACAGAGGTGAGAGAACCAATCACTGAAGATAGAAGAAAAGATCAGAGGTCATCAAACTGGCAGTGACAGGTGGATAGACCGTCTGACTTTTATTTAAAGATGAAATGAAATAGGAATAATATTAAGAAAAATGGTTGTATTATCAACATCTCCAAGGCGATGTAATGCAAAACAGTTGCATCGTTAGTCTGTGTCAGCTCTCACAACCTCGCACGTGCACAAGCATCTTCCTGATCACACTAATGATTGCAGAGCCATTTTGATTTTTCAGCCTTTTTAAAATCCATCTGGCGTCTCAATTAGTGCGATTAAGTCTTAATCTGCGCAGGGGGAGATGTGTGGATGAGAGGACAGGACGTGGCACGCTGGTCGCATCGCCCTGCAGAGTGATCACCGCCCCTCCAAACACATACAAAAACGCGGAGCGGCAAGCATTTCTTGTTTTTCTAATCTCGACACTTCTCGTACTCCATGTTTGTCTCCCAACGCACACACTTCACACTTTAGACCGGTGCCAAGAAATACTCCATTTCCACAGAACCGCCTTTATTTCGCTCGGCTTGTTTCACCAGGGAATCTGTGTTTTATGGTTGCCATCCCACTGCCAGCGACTGATTGGAAATTTAATAGGCAGGCTCTAGAGATGGCCTCTCTTTCGCTCATATACACAAGCCGGAGTCTATAAAGCGAATGGGTCTCTGTGTATTAAAGTGCCTCGGCATCGGTCGTCTGTTCTGTAGCCAGAGGCGCTAAGAGAGGAACAACCGGTCTTTGAATCAATGATCTCATTAAGGGTTTGCATTAGGTCCGTCACTGTTCCAAAACCTTGAGAGATCCCTCAGTAGGTGGGAATTTAAAGAAACCGTTCACCTGAAAATACAAAAGGTTACCATTTGCCATTTCAAACCCTGAATCAGCTGTTATTTTTTCCAGTGTAGGAATCTTTGTATGTTTTCTGTTTTTTTGTTGATTTAGTCCTATTAAACCACATTCACACAGCACGCTGATCCCAGAAAAGTCCCATAAAATTGCCAGTATGCCTTCTGAGGGGACGCAAACACATCCCGTAATTGTTTCTGGGATTGCTCCCATAAGAGGAGCGCTTCCTGTGTGAACAAGAGGCAGAAACAAGGCCTAAGGTGCGTGCCATATTGAGGACGCACAAGTCATCGCAACAAAAAGTTATGGTTCAGATCTTTGACACAGGGATTTAAATGCAGATTAACATTTAATGGCGAGAAATGTCTGCAAACTGGAATAAAGCAGAGATGAGATTGCTCGTCACTATCTGAACTGAAGGCGAGATCATTAACCAGCACGTCATGCACTTCTTTATGATCTTATCATAAACAAAAACCATGCACATGCTTGGTTTCTCGAGCGAGAAATCATGGATAATAAGCAAACTTTATATGCAGGCGTAAATAATGTCTTTACAGGATTTTTACAAGATGTGGGTGAATGCACGCAAAAATTGTGAATAAACCCAAATTAAACAATCACGGACAAATCCAGGGATGCATTTTCCATAATCTGTGTTTAAAAGGGGCTTTAGACAGATGTGGCCACTATAAATTGTTGTTGTATTAAAAGAACAATAAACATTTTTTGAGAAATGTGTCGCAGAGAGATTAAAACACCAGCATAAGAAATTTTTACTTTTTTAATTTGAATTTTATATATAAATATTCATATTTACACATATTTATTACAATTCATACATGCATTCAGTAGATGCTTTTGTCCAAAGTGACTTATAGTGCATTTAAGCCATGCATTTATCAGTATGTGTGATCCCTGGGTGTCAAACCCACAACCTTTAACACTACCAATGTAATGCTCTACCAATAGAGCAATGTTATATAATTATTCATAAATTATTTTAATAAAAACAAAAATAATAATAAATAAAATGTGACCTGTGTAAAACATTTTTAATTGAGATTTATATACATCTTAAAGGTGCAGTGTGTAGATTTTAGCGGCATCTAGCAGTGAGATTGTGAATTGCAACCAACGGCTCAGTCCACCGTTTACCGCAACGGATAGAGAAGCTACGGTAGCCGCCACAGGACAAACATGTCGTTGTCTAAGACAAAATACAATATTGACAAAGTGCGCTCTGTAGAGCAGTTTGTCCGCTTATGGCTACTGTAGAAACATGGCGGCACAAAATGGCAACAATGGCAACCCGCATTGTATGTAGATAAAAATATCTCATTCTAAGAAAATAAAAACAATTCAGTTCATTATGAAAGGTCTTTATACAGCACTGATAATATAGTTATGTAAATTATATTGCATTTCTGTCATTAGAACTTTCTAAAATTTACACACTGCACCTTTAAAGTTGATAAGCTTTCCATTGATGTATGGTTTGTAAGAATAGGACAATATTTGGAGATACAACTATTTGAAAATCTGGAATATGAGGATCGAAAAAAATCATAATATAGAGAAAATCGCCTTTAAAGTTGTTCAAGTGAAGTCATTAGCAACAACATCCACTCACAAAAATAAAGTTTTGATATATTTACAGCAGAAAATGTAAAAAATATCTTTATAAAACATCTTTACTTGATTGATTTATGATTTTTGGCATAAAATAAAAATTGATAATTTTGATCCATACAATGTATTTTTGGCTCTGCTACAAATATACCCATGTGACTTATGACTGGTTTTGTGGCCAAGGGTCACATTTATGGTAAATCAAATTACAGTATGCATTATTTCTTTTGCACATTGCATCAAAAGAACCGTGTTACATTTGTTGCCAATGGAGAGGATTTCAAAATCATTTCACTTTCTTAGAAGGCAGCTGCCTACATAGGCAGCTCATAGGTTTTGGAACAAAGCTTTTATATATTACAGTGGTAATAATGGCAGGCCATTGCCGGGTTCCTCTTCATTTACAGCTGCAGTATATTTCAGACCGCCCCTCCTCTCCCCTTCCCCCTTTTACAATATTGGTTTAAATTATTAACCAATCTTTTATGAGCGTCGAGAAACCCCATCCCAGGGCGACTCCTTCCTCCGTCAGCTCTCTTTCTCTCTCTCTCTGTGTGTCTGTGTGTGTGTGTGGTTTATTGAGAAAAGGCCGTGCTATACAATACCGTTTAAATCACGCCACAGCATGTGTGAATGCGTGATCATGTGTGTGCATCTGTATTAATGTGATGAATGCAGTAGATTAAACTGGTGAAGGTAAAGCTCTCAGCATGACTGAACTCTTTATTGGGATCTATAATAGGAAACTGATGAAATAAAAATCCAAGTAAATATGCAATGAGAATCTTTTACTGATGAGCAATATCAAAAGGCAGATAATAAAACTGAGTTACACCAGTGGATGCGGATGAGTCAATACAGCGTTTAGTTACACTAGAATACATCAGCTACTGTATATATCACTGTAAAACACAAATAGCGATCAAACATCAACCTTAGTTTGCATTTAAGGAGATCCCCATTCTCTTGCGTCTTCTCTATGCTAGGCAAATCAATTTACAATAGCAAGGAAAATATTGGGATCACCCAGCCTGATCTCATAGGAATTTTTTACATATTTCCGAGTTTGCTAATTTGTATGAATTCGTGCTAAGTAAATCGTACAAACAGTACACATATGATTATTATAAAAAAAAAACAATATTGATACCCCACTCCTAACCCCAAAGTCACAGGAACGAGAACAAATTGTACAAAAACGTACAAATGTGGACATACAAGTTTATACGAATTAGTCACCTCGTAAAATATGTAAAAAATAGGGGTGAAAATCGGACTGTTCGTTGCGATACGATACAATGTCGACTCTCTTTGGCAGCGATGCGATATTTGATGGTACAGCAAACTTTTAATAGGTAAAATTATTGTATAAATAACAAAACTAAAGAAATACATTTTAAGATTTTGCATACCATTTACCCTGTTAAGTCAATAATTTCAAAATATTCTGATATTGATGATTTATGTTCCTTTTGTAAAATTGAGAAAGAAGTGTTAACACATTTATTTTTTTATTGTAACATAACCCAAGTTTTTTGGAAAGAATTGGCAACCTATATTTTTAGTAAAGTAAAGGATAAATATTTTTTTTCTTTAAAGGATATCATTGTACACTATGAAAACAATGCAAACAAAGATCTTGAGTACATTGTTAATTTATTCATATTACAGGCTAAATTCTATATACATAAACAAAAGTATTTAAATGCACCACCAATTCTCAAGGTGTTTTTAGCAGAATTTGAATGTTTTATTTCTTCTTTAAAATTGTTAAAAAACAAAAAGTCAATAACATGTTTAAAGCACTATGACATTATTTTCAAATGCCTGATGTCCAATTAATACTATATTTTGTTTTATATAAAACTGTATAATGTTATGCTCTGTTTTGTATTCTTTTACTTAATAATAATAAAAAAAAAATAAAAAAAAAAAATAATAGGTAAAATTATGAATTTTTTCCCTAATAATTTATTGAAACTTCAATATTACGAGCCTAGTTAAGCAGTTCAAATTTTAATAACTCACGAATGAAACCAAAATATAAAATATCAATGTTTAATTAAACTCTTTAAAAAAGGGAGTATGAAAAGCAAGGTAAATATTGGGATCACACAGCCTAATCTCACGGGAATTCGTACATATTTCCGAGTTGGCTAATTCGTATGAATTCGTATTAAGTAAATCGTGCAAATACATATGATGATTATTATTATTTTTTTTAAACAATATTGATACCCAACCCTATCCCCCCAAAGTCACAGGAGCGAGAACAAATCATACAAAAACGTACAAATGTGGCATACAAGTTTATACGAATTAGTCACCTCGTAAAATATGTTAAAAAAAAGTAGGGGTGTAAATCGGACAGTTCATTGGGATACGATACAATGATGGTTATCTTTTGCAGCGATGCGATATTTGCTGATACAACAAACTTTTAATCGGTAAAATCACGATTCAATTTGAATAATTTATTGAAACTTTAATATTACGAGCCGAGACAAGCAGTTCAATTTTTAATAACTCACAAATGCAATCAAAATATTAAATATGAACGTTTAATTAAACTCTTTAAAAAAGGCACAATCTCTGTCCCCACTGGGACATTTGCAACAACAAACTAAGAAGAAATACACATTTCAGTAAAGAAAAATAAATAAATAAATGAACAAAATCTGTTTTTACAAAAATACGTGCTTTGTCAGAAATGTGTGGATGGACGTCAAAATAAAGGTCCCCTATATCGATATTTTATGTGTGGCATCGATTCATCGTATCGCTAGGAATTTTTTCAATGCATCGAACCGTATCGATGTATTTTTACACCCCTATTAAAAAAACTATGAGATTATGTTGGATTACCCCGAATACACCTTACGATATTAACTGCACACATGCACAATTATTGCGAAAAAAAAAGTGATTTAATGTCAGAAAGACTTTTTAGCTATATATATCCTCACACATATGTCGACCATGCAGGGTTATTTTTAGGAGTTTAGATACCATCTTCTGTGAACATCTGATTATTATTTATGTCTTCATCAATTCAACGTTTATATCACTGATACCTTCAGAGAGTCTCTAAAGGTGATACACCCAAGGCTCAGAAAAACACAACCTTGAGATGTCATGAAGAGAAAATTAAAAAACATTGCTAAGCGATTTGTTGCGACTATGCAGCATCTTGCGTTCATTTCTGGAACGTTTCTATGCAAGCGAAGTTCTCACGAGCTATATTCATCCGGCATGGTCACATTCGCTGACTTATCGTCACCTGCGTGACAGCCGCCCCGTAGAGCCGTATGATGAAATGGCACATTATGGCCAACTGCAGCTCTACTACATCCACAAATCAAAACACAACGTGTCAGCCTGCAATCTCAAACACACAGACACTAAACACGCAAATATGAACACACTCAGATGTTTGTGTGCACATAAAAACAATTTGCACAGAACATAGCACAGACGCGCAATAAAAAATAACATAAAGGGATGCATTCACAAAAATGTGCAAAAATCCATGCAAAGTAAAACATTTTGTAAATAGGTTTTGGTTACTGCACACTCCATACAGTGCAGTTTATACTACTGTAAACCTATTATTTGTGAAATAGTATGCGACATTACATTCGTTTCAGACACAATTAAAGACAGTAGTATGCAATGTTTTTATAACAGCCTCAGTCCCTATTCACTTTGCATCCAAAGCATCTTTTCTACATACAACCAAAGTCAAAATCACTTTTCAGTGATGAAAAGTCAATCACTAACATTCATGCAGGATAGAAAATTTAATAAATTCCGGTAACCCTTGAAGTGGTGTTTATAAAACTGACATGACACCTTCATTCTATGCTAAATTATTACAACTGTCATTAAGTATCATTCGCTCAATGATGTCATTTGTAAGAAACTACCTAGCTTTATGGGATAAAATTACATTAAACTGTCATTTAAAGTCATTAAGTGTTAATAATGTCAAATATTTTAAATACCTTAACAAAATGCAACCTACACGTCAAAATATTATACTTAACTTTACGTATGTGCACAATACATTAACCCCCAGGGGTCCAAAAACACGGCGCCGCGTTTTGACGTGTTTTCTCCTTATCATAGCAGAATCAACTTCAAATACTCCATCATTAATAATCATACACTTACGTGTTATAGATCATTTGAAACTGTGAAGGGTCTTCTTTAATTTGTGGACATTCACAATAACAACAAATCTTTGTGGTTTTGTCAAATAAAGAAAATAAACAGGGTGCGCATTCAGACATTTCTGTCTCCGCCAGCTGTCTCTCAAAACATGTCACAAAAATCAATTGAAACTCTGCGAATTCTCGTCACACAAACATGATACACATATCCAAAGAAAGCCTGAAATGTCTATCTTTAAACAAGCTCATTATAATCGAAAACAAATATTGCCTGTTTATATAATCTGCATTGAAGTGAAGAGAGTACAAAAATTTTGCTTTTTTGAAAACCACACATAAACATTTTTCTTTAAAAAATACAAACATGTACATACATGTAGCTCATATAATATAGAAGAAAAAACAAAAATTAATAATTTATTTAATTCGTTTTCCAGCTAAATGAACCCAACACTGCTTGGCTTAACCCATTATTGTACAATTTTATTTAATTTTAGGTGAATCGGTCTCCAAATGCAATTAAATATAATTTTATCAATTATTATTATTATTATTATTATTATTGAATGATTGATTTTATTTGTTAAAACACATGGAGGAAAAAATTATGAACTGAAGAATATTCATGTTGTTGTTATAAAACTATTTGACGGAGTATTAACACTTAATGACATTTTATTGACAAATGATATTTGTACCACTGTAGTTGAGGTCAAGAAAAATATTCATGACGCTGTTATAAAACTATTTGACAGACTGTTAACACTTTATGACATTTTAATGACAAATTCAATTTGTATAACTAGTAAAAAGTGGTCAGTTATGTTGTCTTGGTAATGTCAAGTTGTCATGAATAGGGCTGTAACAATAAATTGTGTGTCCCATTAAAAAGACCTGTCTAAAATTGAATCTGAAGGCTACGATTCTGTGTTTTATGCGCAGCTTGTGCGTGTACTATGGCGTTTTGGTCAGTAGGAAGTCCTTATCAATCTAAAATCATTATGAGTCGGAGTCGTTTATAACGTGCATTTAAAAAAGCAACACTTGTTAAACAAAATCATTCAAAATATTCTTTATTATAATGAAAATACCTTAAACAATCAAAAGGACGGCAATATAAATATTCTTCTATACATTTCCAAGCATAGCGTTTGTAATGCTACTTCTTCTGTGGCACAATTGGAGTTTCTGCACGAGAGCGCCCTCTGGCTTTTGGATGTGGCGGCATTTCACCGTAATTCATTCAAATTCATTCACTGAGAAAAGGCGCATTTGCACGATTAATCGTTACAGCCCTAGTCATGACAAGTTATGATGTATTAGTTAATTTCAAGATGTCATAACAAAGACATCTCAAACAATGTCATATTTGCTTAAAAATGACATAATTGAACGAATGACACTTAATGAAAGTTGTCATAAACGTGCATAAAATCTCATTCATGTTCATAGCACATGTCATGTCATGATTATGAATGTGTCATGTCAGTCTTATGAACACCCTTTCAAGTAAAGTGTAATTCCTTATTTACAGAATCGTATTTATAGTTTTGGACTACAAACAGTATAAGTAATACAGTGGGGAATGCCTCTCAAAACACTCCCGATACCCAAGCCAAACCCATTACTAGGATTTAATCCAAAAAGTCACTGAAAGACAGAAAGAGGAAGAGGTCATTTGTGCTACACCGGCCCAGACCGCCGACCCGCAGAGGAAATTTCCATCTGGGGTTCCATGTGTTACCCACCTGAGGGGGCCCTATAACCAGATGGACCCCAAAATCACACAATCAACATTCTGACAACCACTTAGACATCGGTGGTCGGTGACTCTAAGCCAACACTACAGGTACCTGTCCTGTCGGCAGAGAAAGACCTCAGGCTTTATTTATAGGTTTATGCTTTAAATTCAGTGTCCCGAACAGGTGGAGTGCACAGATCAGGGTTATCCTCCATATTAACACTAAAGAAGAATCTCCCACATCCAACGTGAATTTAAATGAATGCACCAATAAATAAGGAATGTGCATTTAAAAAGTGCATATTGTCAACTTTAATTGAAATGTCAGCTTGTGCTGTGGTAATAAAAAACTATAACCAAACACCCAATTAAACCTACTGTAGATTTCTCTGAAAGTCATAAAAAGTATTGTAAAAAAAAACTAACCGAACAGCAGCAGAGCAGAGCGGACATTAGCCTCGGGCTCACGCAGCACCCGGGATCATAAAGGGACTTCACAGCACCACTACAGTCCATCATGGACATCTAATGCATGTTCACATTGGAGAAACCCATTTATTTCCCATTGCAGCCACTGCAAGAAAAGAGACCGGTGCTGCCCACGGAAGCGTGACACGGAGGCTGTTTTATCGTGCCCGCGACACAGCGGAAACACTCTGGAATACACAGATTTTGTAAGTCAATGACACGAGCTGTCAGCCGAGACAAGAACGTAAGAAATGAAGCAATGGAGTCCACGTCTAAGTGGGAGGGAGGGGAGCGACAAGAAACACTGTAAAGAAAAAGAGACAAAGTGCGTTAATTAATTTTCCACAGCGGTGTACGCGGAGGCATCTCAACAAGACAAACGATCTCATTTGCTGCAGACGTGAGCAAACAAACCTGAACGCTGGCACTGAAGCTTTATTTTAACATTCATCAAATCTCACAGAGGCCACAAAATGCGAATTTGCACAAATGTGTGTGCATAAGCAGATGGATAAGCGACAAGTAACCGTGTTTAATTCTTTAAAAATGTATTTACCAGCAACAAAATTGTGGCCAGTGAAAATGCTGAATGGCTAGTAACTTTGGAAAACAACTAGCCACTTTGGGTGGTGAGCAAAAGACTTAATGTCAAGCCCTGGTCACGATTATTTTCACGATTATAAGCTCTGATGTTCGATCGAGAAAGAGAAACAGACGTGTTTACATGGGTAATAATAAGCAGTTATCATGATCAGCTAAACATTGCATTCTCAAAAATATGCAAAGTTCACGGCATAGACCAGGGGTGTCCAACTCAGTTCCTGGAGGGCCGGTGTCCTACAGAGTTTACCTCCAACCAGCTCCAACACACCTGCTTGGAAGTTTCTAGTTATCCTGAAAACCTTTATTAAACTCATCAGGTGTTTTTGATTAGGACTGGATCTAAACTCTGCAGGGACACCGGCCCTCCAGGAATTGAGTTTGACACTCCTGGCATAGACTCTCTAAAAGACGTCCAGGAGTTTTGCTTGAGGCAGTTACTGGAGATATTTTGACCTGTTTGCCAATGGGATTTGGGAAAAGTATTACTTTCCAAGCCTGGCCGACCCTATGTCATGGAGAGATGTGTTTCAAACAGATGTTTAGCGGGAGCGTCTCATTGGTGTGGTTGTTGATAAAGTGCACACCGTTGTCCTATGGTGAGAAATGTTGTTTATTTAGATGCTATTTGGTTGCGACTGGTTATTTCAATGACTGACTTGTTACCTGCCGGTCCGTTATTGTGGGGACATTTCCACGCTCCGATACGTGATGCTAGACGAAACAAACTGTGATTGGTTGTTTGAAATGTCGGTCAAACGGCCTCATGGATGGGCATTGGCAAACAAAAGCAGGGGGTGAGCTAACGCGGGGTTAATTGTAATGCTGTGTTCAGACCAGCTGCGGTAGAGGCGTCAAGCGCGAGTGATTTCAATGTTAAGTCAATGTAAAGATGTGTTGATGTGCGTCTGGAGGTCTCGCTCAAGAATGTGGCATTTAGCGCGGCGTGTTAGACACGATTCCGCCTCATTCGCATCTCTCGTTCGCGCGAATGGTGCAAATTGAGCGTGAAAAGCGCGAGTTGAAAAATTTGAACTTTGGCGGAAAAACACCCGCGTTAACCAATCAGGAGCTTGCTCTAGTAGTGACGTGATTACAGGAAGCAAGCGGAGTCGCAGGAGCCCCTCCCATGACGCGAATTTTCGCGTGAATGTCTCAATGACTAGAATTTTACGCGCAAATGAAGCTAAACTCAAAGTGTTCAAGCGGCAAACTAGACGCGGTAGACATGAATTTGACGCCTCAAACGCAGCTGGTGTGAACCCACGGTAACACGGCTACTTTACATATTTCTTCAGGGCCGAGCAATCTGTGATTTTGATTTTTTCTCTTACTGTCAGAAGATGAATTTGTGAAAGTTTTGATGTGTTTTGGTTAAGATATTGAACAAAGAGTGTTTTGGAGGCATGGAAGTAAATTTCTTCATCTTATGTTTTTTCCGAGTTGGATGTGTAAGTCACCAAATCTAACCTTATATTATTTTAGTCACTATCTTGTTACCTAAAACATAACAGCATTTTGAAACATGTCAGCAACTCCTCATTACTGATAGCTGGAATTGAAAACATTTTTACATAGCGGGATTAGTTAACACAGTGTTACAATAAAGCCTCAGGTATACAATGATAATGAAATGAAAACAATGAAAATAATATTCATCAAAATCATAACTGTTAATACAAACAAACAAACAAACTTTAAGTGCACATTTGTAGCAGAGATGTGTGTGTTGATTGTGTACAAAAATGATTAATCTAACTTAAATATTTTTTAAATGATAGAGCCAAAAAGCGTTAGGTTGTTCCCCGCTCTCCCCTATTTTTAAATAAATTATACATAAAAATAAAATATATTGCTTTTAATACTTTGGTGTGGCACACAGAGTGTAAAAAGGACTAATGATAAAGTTCACTAATAGAATCGTTAAGAACCTCATTATTGAATCATTAACTGAAATTGGATTCAGAACCAAAATCGTTAAACTCCCCACGATTCCCACCCTTTAATTCCCATCACTTTCCAAATCCTAAAATCCACTATGAGAAAGAACCTGATTTGCAGTACCCAAGAAAAGCAATCTACATCCGTGTAATATTCAATTTCCCACCTCTGTTTAATACATGAAGATTTATGATATGAGGGCGTGATATTTAGAGCCTGTGAACCCACCTGCGTACTTCAGGGGTTTAGATGTTTCACTACAGCAAAGTGCAGAAATGTGCTCATATCATCCACAAATCGAAAGCCAACACAAATCAAGCTCACCCCGGCAGAAACAAAATGGTAATGCAGTCATTAGGTCATTAAGATTAACTACGCTGTCATAAAAAGGCTCTACAGTGCTATTAAATATAGTTTTATGTATCTGCCGCACTCTTCATTTGCATATTGTGAGTAATGAGACGAGGATAAACAAATAATACACCGCTCTTGAATTCATCAAAGAGATGCGCGTCCCTGCGACGCTGTCTGTATGATTTGCTTTAACAGGTACTTAAATCATCAGGCATTATAATCAAGAGCATAATTTAAAAGAAAACACGACTGATGGGATTCGACAACTGAACGTGTGCCCAACACTGACCCCTGAGGAACGCCACTACATTTTAAAAATCAAGTCAAAACATCTATCAGCAGAAATGGATCTACAAGCAAACAAGAACCTGTAAACTTGCAATTTTCTTTTCTGATACTGTACAATTAGGAAGAACCGCTCAAGTAAACATTAAACCCCATCAGATGCAGCTTTGCCTTCTGCCTCTCGCCTGACCGCCTGACTGACCTTCAGAGAGGTTTCCACAGCGCTCTCTTTTCGTGTTTTATCAGTCAAGCGTGCATGTTTATCACTGTCAGCTGAGATTATGTGTGCGAGAGGACGGCAGCTCCGATCACAGTTGGTGAGCGGATGCAGGATCCCAGCGCCAGCTGCTGGGGAAGAGCGAGGCCGCTGAAGGCATCTGTTCCTGGTGCATCCGTAGGGCGAAATCCACGGCCAAGAATGGTGCCACGTTGGAAACTGAAGACGGGGTATAATATTGACACCTGTTCTGTGAAATATTAATGTCTGCCGTGGTGCCTACTCAGTAATACATCTGTGTGTGTGCGTGTAAAAGACATGCTGCACAGTACAAAGTAGTACATTTAGAGCAGTGGTGTGTCGTGTACACAGTAATGAACCCTGAGGGTTGTTTATCCACATAAAACGTGTACATCGGAAATGCAACTTATGCAATATTAGTAGAAATGTGTCAACCAGGAGTTTGCATCATCATCGAGTTTCAACAAAATGAAATTAGCCCTTCACTCCTTCCAGCTGTATTTCTGCAGTGCGGTGAGTTATGAGACCAACTATGACCTTCATGCGTTCCCCATTGCTCCGATATGAAGGTGGCTTTGCATATTTATTTACTAATATGGATATCATGACCACTACTGATACAGTGAAAGGAAAGCTATTTAGTATAACCTTGCCATCAGCCATGGGCACTGCTAATGATGTCCAAACTACCACGGGATGTAATAATAAAATGCAAATGTATTAACTTTCCAGGAACAAACTGCATTGAATGTTTCAGCATGATGGTACTGATTCAGTCGAGCCATGATTCTGAACGCGTGATTTATAAACATAAAGTATTTCTGCTAAAGTTATAAAGTCATCTTGTTTAAAACCATCGATAAGTCCCATTAAACACATTCAGGCCTGCATTTAACAGACAAGGCTTAAATAAAGCCAGAACTAGGTCTTAGTTAAATTAAGATTTTTTTAGCATTTTTTATAAACATGCCTTGTATCTTGAGACAAATCAATGTCATTGGCATATTTTAAAATCTGTCAATGCAAGTTATTTTAGTCGAGACAGCTCAAACACGTGTCTTGATCTAAGACTAGCCTTAAGCCTCGTCTATGAAACCAGGTGGTCAGAATTCAAAAATATGTCACATTGCAGCCCATTAAAGTGAGCTGCCAATCCTGATTCATGTAAACTTTAATGTTAAAATGCAACAGAGTGCCGCAGGGATGACGATTTTTCGTAGTCAAAACCCAGAAGTTAGCAGGACACTTTTGACCTCGACAATAAGCCTATTAATTTTTCCCACAGACTTAAAAAAATAAAAAAATAAGCTCTGTGTCTAACAAAAGTTTATGACACTTACAGGTGTTGTCCAACAAGATAATTTTCACAGATTAACACAACCTTTAAGAATTTTGAAATCTAAGTGCGTTGACTAGAACTGAATTGTTCAACAATTTGCGCAAGTAGATTACATACAAAGTCTATGCAAAGAAGCAATCAGACGTGTTCTCGCGTGGGGCGATGCAAATGATGCAAATCAGGCGGCGAAATTGCCGCGCATCAACGCGTCTTCACATTAGAGCCCGACCGATAAAGGATTTTGAAGGCCGAAACCGATACAAATGTTTGTTGGTTTTAAAAATCCGATATTCCGAAATATCGGCTGATAATTTTTCAGAAACGCGCAACAAAACATGACATGGTTGAAGACCACTGTCTCGTCCGGGTTTTTTTATATTCATTTATCGGCCATTATGAATGCCGATACCGATAGTTTGGAAAACGCCTAATATCGGCCTGCCGATATATCGGTTGGACTCTACTTTACATTGACTTAACATTGAAATCACTCGCGCTTGACGCCTCTACCGTGGCTGGTGTGAACGCAGCATTAGGCTACAAGAGAACTACACCACAGTATCTCGACATCAAAATGATCCCACCAAGCTTTCGCCAGCTTTTTCAAACTTCATTAAACACATTGTGCCCGTGTTGTGTTGTTTTTGAAATCTTCATGCTGATGACTTTTAAAATACCCAACAAAGTATGTAGTCCCATGTAGCATCTTGTTAGCAACGACGGTTTTAAAAACACTTTAAACATTTTGCTGGTGTGTTTTATGGCATAAAACGTAAATACATCTTGTGCTTGTGTTAACCCAAGATCTTATTTAACCCTGGAGAACCCATTGGTCAAATTAAAAAAAAACTCACTGACTTTGGGACGTTGGTACCAGACGTGCTAAAATGCTATCTCGCTTTTGGGTTTTGCTTACAAAAACACATCATCCCTGCGACACGTGGTAGTATACTTCACCAACCAAATCTCAATGCACAATACCGTATCGCACCTTTACACAGTGTAATATAAATTAAAACCCAGGTCTTAACCTTTCCTATCACAATTTCTGTTATTGCCCTCATAACGTCAAAGCAAGGCCAACATCAATCAGTCCAACATCTACTGAAACCCTCATCCAACAGTCGCACCATGCGCAAAAGCATCATTCTGTCAAACACCCTGAATGTCATTACAGATAATAAGAAACCTGCTTCTAGTAATGGCTGAACATGAAATATGAGACCTCTCTGCGGTATGCTAATGAAGAAGAGAGACTGGATATCTTCCCGGCGTCTCCTGATTTCCGAGAGGATTATCAGCGCCCGGCAGCAGCATTATTCCACAGATGTGCCACAGATTGACAATGAGCTTTTGATACTGTAGACCGCTGCAGGGATGCTGCGATCAATAACCGCTGGAGGTTGATAACACGGTGTCATTGACTTGTGATTGTCCCGGACTGCCAGGCCATAACACTGACAACTTCAATTGCTCACTTGTGAACACACAAGCAGAATCAGGTAAAACAGGCGAATTGTGTGAGCATTGTATAACCCCAAATTTTTTTTTTTTATGATCATTAAGATTTTAAAGGACCATTAAATCTAATTGCTGTAATAAATAATATTTCTCAGAAGTATAACACATTCATTAAAATCATCCTGCCTGGACATTTTAAATTTAAAGTGAGCATAAATTAAATATAAATGCCACCATGATACTTACAAATGTGCTTTTATGTAATACAGTATATGCATATTTTTATACATAGTGCATTGCGTTTTTTCTTTCGATTCTGTGGATAAATATGCATTTCTTCAGTGCAACAGATTCACCGAGTTACTGTATACGTTCAAAGACTATGACTGTGTCGATGTATGGACGTTTGTCTTGGGTTATATTGGTTGAGTGGTCAGACAGCCGAATGTCTGGCTCCACATGAAACCTGCTGGCAAAACGCAGCGGTCAGCGCAATCTGACCTGATAGCTTTCCCACCTACAAAACCTTCTCCCCCTGTTGTCCTGAAATCTCTCCATCTGTCCCATGATTAGACTGGTCAAGTACAGGGCAATATTATAAGAAAAGGAACAATGTGATGCCATTGCCACAAAAGTCTATGGCTACATTTACATCAGTGCGGTTTGA
The DNA here is from genome assembly GCA_025389145.1 of Misgurnus mizolepis. Classification (NCBI taxonomy): domain Eukaryota; kingdom Metazoa; phylum Chordata; class Actinopteri; order Cypriniformes; family Cobitidae; genus Misgurnus; species Misgurnus mizolepis. Next base: position 26,369,591 of record JAIFKI010000020.1, read on the forward strand.
AGACATTGGAAATTCTCCATACCTTCCCATACGGCAAAAAATTTCTCTGTCCATAAATATGTTTAAAATATATGCTAAATAATTAAGGCTTAATTCAATATATTTTTGGATTTGAAAATATATTTAATTTTAACTTTCATATATTAACATATATTTCAAAATGTATTTTAGGGGCAGCAAATACATTGATACATATTCTAATTTTTACACTCATTCGGCAAAAATATATTTTTCTTGGCCAAAAAATTTGTGTTTGTAAAGTATGCATTTAAGTAAGTAAATTTTTGCAGTTAAAAAATTATTAATTTTAATGTTTTCAAACCCATTAGGTTTACAGGTTTGCAACAGAAATAATGCGACATAAATATAAATACTTTAAAATATATTTCAAAATGTACAAAAAACGTATTGGTGAAAAATTAATTTTTGTAAACATATTTCAAAATATATTTTAGCAAATATGTATATATTTAAGAAATATTTGAATATGTATATACATGTTTATATTTATATATAAATATTTATTATATATTTTTTCTTAAAATTAATACATGTAGCCTATGTATATTTATTTATATACACATAATTATTATACACAGTACACCCACATATATTATTTATTAAAAAACTTTTATATTGCAAACGATTAGTGACTAATTAATCAACTTAAATCATCTAAAAGCCGAACGAATAAGCTTTCTATTCATGTATGGATAGGACAATATTTGACCGAGATACAACTAATTGAGTTGGAATATGAAAAAAATCTAAATAATGAGAAAATTGCCTTTAAAGTTGTCCAAATCAAGTCCTTAGTAACACATATTACTAATGATAAATACATTTTAGATATATTTACTGTAGGACATTTAGGAAATATTTTATGGAACATGATCTTTATATCCTAATGATTTTTTTGGCATAAAAATAAACAATTCTGACCCACACAATATATAAGGACTGTAACGATTAATCACATTTCCCAATAAAAATGCCTGTCTGAAAATGATTCTGAATCGCAAGGCTGCGATTCTGTGTTTCATGCACAGCTTGTGGGTGTACTACGGCATTTGGTCAGTAGAAAGTCCTTCTCAATCTAAAATCATTATGAGTCGAAGTCGTTTATAACGTGCATTTAAAAAAGCAACACTCGTTAAACAAAATCATTCAAAATATTATTTATTATCATGAAAATACCTGAAACAATTTAAAGAACAGTGATATAAACATTCCTATAGACATTTCCTGGAATAGCGTTTGTAATACTACTTCTTCTGTGGCACAAAGGGAGTTTTTACACGAGAGCGCCCCCTGGCTTTGGGATGTCACAGTAATTCATTCACTGAGAAAACGCGCATTTCCACGATTAATTGTTACAACCCTACAATGTATTGTTAGCTACTGCTACAAATATCCCCGTGCAACTTATGACTTATGTTTGTTGGTTGAGGGTCACATATACTGTATATAATTATACTGGACTAGATCTTGCATCTCTTTGATAGCAAAAGCCTGTGAAACTTCTGCACGAGTTGGTTTGTGAATAATGTCTGCCCTATAGCGCCCTCATAGATCCACAGAGACGGCCTGATCTCAACCTGTCACAGCCCGTTTGCGTTTGAACAGTAGGCCTATATTAATTCAGAAAAAGACGAATCTGCCTGTGCGGCCGACTCACCAGTGACTCTTCTTTCTTCTGCTATCTGCCTGTGGTATGGATCATAACGACAGGATTATTCATCTATCACTTTCCGAACTCTCTTTGAAAGGACGCCAGCAACCAGCTGAGAGAGAAATAGACTCCACAGACTCTTAGATAGATTGGGTTACAATGGAGGGGGGGGGGATAAATCTCAACTTCAGCGACAGGTTGGTGGGAAAATAAAGTTTGTTGATGACGGAAGGGCAGAGGATACAAAGAAAACAACAATTTATCAGTGCACAGTACTCCAAAATCCAAAACAGTGGCAGTGTTTAGGAGTCATTTAATCCCAGTGATCATTAATGTAAAACAAAGCAATAATTGCATATATAACATTGCAACTATAATACATGATACTATCAACTTTCACATCGTGGTCAAAAATATTCCTCATAAGGGGGGCACAGTACACCTATCTGTACCATTTAATCATCTTTTAAATTAGAAAATCAATTAACACCACACATATACACACAAAAATACAGATGGAAATTAGGGCTGTAAAAAGATTAATCGCGATTAATTGCATACAAAATATAAGTTTGCTTTTGAATAATATGTGTGTGCACTGTGTGTAATTATTTTATATATATATATATATATATATATATATATATATATATATATATATAGGTTATAATATATTTTATATTATATAAAAATTTAAAAATATTATACATTAATGTGTATGTATTTATACATATATAAAATAATTACACACAGTGCACACATAAACTATGCAAAAAACCTTTATTTTGTACGTGATTAATCGAAATTAATCTTTTGACAGCCCTAATTGATAAAAAATTTTTCTCGCAATTAAGCTTTTGCCATTAAAAAATACTTAATTTTAACCTTTTCAAATCCATTACGTTAACAGGTTTGCAACAGACATAATGTAACATAAATATAAATGCTTTAAAATATATTTAAAAATATACCAAAAAAGGTATTGGTGAAAAAAAATTGTAAACATATTTCAAAATATATTTCAGCAAATATGTATATATTTAAAAACTTTTATTTTGTACACGATTAATCGCAATTAATCTTTTGACAGCCCTAATTAATACCATTTTTCTTAAATTCATACATGTATGTGTGTATTTATACACATAAAATAATTACACACAGTGCACACTAAAATATATTATGCAAAAATAAACTTTTATTTTGTATGCGATTAATCGCAATTAATCTTTTGTCAGCCCTTATGGAAATAGTCTGAACCAAAGAGTTACATTTTGTGGATGATAAAATGTGGTTTGAAATCATGAAACAGCTCACCCATGAGTCGTATCTGTGCCCCCGAAAACCCTCATAACTCACACCCGAGTGAGGAAGACTATAGTGATAATGGTGATTATATGTGATATATAGATGGTGGTCATGTAAAGAGATACGACCTGGCCTTTCTCGGCATCAGTCAACACACAACTAAAGCAAAACAAAAGAACATGAGCATGAATCCTGAATCTCTCCTGAGATTTTCATTTCACTCCGGCCTGTTTTATTTTGACAAAACTCATTACACAAAAACAGAGAGAAGAACGGCAGACATAGCACATCATTGAGGAACTCAATTTAATTTATGAATTTGTGTTGAGCATAATTACACAAACCCCACAATTTTCATTTACAAAGAGCAAATCAAAGTGAATCTCTCAAGACAGCAAAGCAGTGAATGTCCTTACAATAAAAACACATCAACTCAAGTTTGTACCTGATGGATTATAGTTTCACAGGAGGAACGCAAAGGAACGTGAAGAGAAGATTTCCATACCTTAAGCAGCTGCGTTTCCATTAATGATTTGCGGAAACCTTCAGCATTATTTTCTAAATGTCGACCAAAAACTATTGCGAAAATATAGCTGCAAGCAACAATACTTAATTCGCTTTTCGGTTCTTGTGACACCACATGAAGTCGACCACACCTCTTCGGTCTTATCCTCCAACTAAACATACTTCTGCATATAAAAAAAATTATCATGTGACTTTCACGCATGTCAGGTGAAAAAACTCTTTCCATTGCGACGAAGTCGAGCCCCATATATGGGAAAGACAACGTCAGCAAGACGATCAGTCACGTGGGTTCAATGTTCGCCGTTTCCATTTCCCCTATTCGCATAAGTCAAAACCATGTTAAGAGAGAGGTCAAACTTTTTGGCAAATTAAGGGATTTTATTAGAAATTTGCCGTTTCCTTCACTCATTTCTTATCCAATACTTTAAAATGTGCATAAAGTCAGTGTGATGGAAACCCACCTAGTTTTGTAATATATTCCATTTCCAAATTGCCTGGAAAACCTGACTTGGGCTTAAAAGCGTTTTTGCAATATATAGGAGTTTATAATAAATTGGCGTGTTTCCATTGTCCGCATTTCCAATTTGCTATTTAAATTTTTTGCAATTTCAAAGGTAATGGAAACGCAGCTAGTGTCCAATACAACACCAATCCAACATTAAGCTGCTAGCATAACGTTTTAGCACAGATTCAAAGCAGTTTTGATATTTTTACTTAATATTTTTTATATACTTTATATTTACATTTAGATTCAAACACTTTAATTTTATTTAATGAAACTTGAAGCGTGAGAATATATAAATGTATAACGTATTTATCCCTGAACAGATTTATGAAAAACTCAAAACAAAAGATATTGAATGAGTTATAAAATCTATTTATGTAAATAAATGTAGACATAACTCCATGATATGACTTTATTTCTGCACATCAGTGAGGATCCATCACTCTTATTTCATAAAGTGCTTTACTTAAATAAAATATTCTGGGTTATTTTCAACTTAACGTCTACTGACAGCATTTGTGGCTTATTGTTTATTATAAGAGACAATCATTTTGGCTCACTGTGAACGAGACGCATATTTACATTATATCGGTATATAATATATATGTCTCGCTTTCTTTTTTGGCAGTAATGCAATATATGAATGAAATGCTCGCAATTAAGTATTGATGGATGATATCAAGTATCCAAAACAACAGTTGATCTCTGTCCATAATATCTGTTCTTGGTGACACTGAAGCGGATATCTTTAAGGTAACCAGGTCACGTTCTTAACCGGATAATATCTGAATGTAGGTTAAGTAATGAGTTGGATCAAAGCCTGTGTACAAGCGGATGCACTGGATTAATTCCATTTGCTAATCCAAACCCTCTTTAGATGTAGTTAACACAACTTTCTTGATCATTTTCCTTTGGTTTGAAGTGCTGATTGTGCTTTCTGTATTGATCCGCAGATCCGAAGAGTCAAGGACCACAGCAGTCAATGTCAAACATTATTGTTATTTCAAGATGCTGGGCAACGTTCATGGGCAGAAGATAACAAAGAAACAACAGAAACGTCTAATGTGGTCTTTTCTGATTATTTTCAAGATGGCCCATTTACCAGGTGGTCCTTGTGACCCAGCTGACCTTCATTGACCAGGATCTACAGGGAGGGGGGTGGAGAATGAATGAACATCTATTGATCGCTGCTTGACAAGGGGTCTCTGCATCGATTCAGATATCACCCTACCAGGAGCCATTGTGGGAAGTGATGTGTGGATGAAAATAGAAGACTCGAATGGACGAATAAAAAAGATGCTTTAATTCACTGACCGAGACGAGAGGGATCAGTTTATAGCCCGTGCCCCAGAGGACCAACGTCAGCGTTTTGTTTTTCTTTCCCAAACTCTAGATCTCTCCACAACAATACATACAGAGAGTTGAGACAGCTTATAGCCTAGGGGTGGGAGATATGACTAAAATCTAAAATATGAGTACTTTTATATCGTGATAGCTATATATATATCACAAGACGTATTATTTTTTTCTTTCATATATATATATATATATATTTATATATATACAATAGTGATTTAGTCAAGATTTTCTCTTACTGCTGTCTGATTAACATGAGTAACAGACAGGAACAAAATTAGGTTACTTCCCCTTTAAGACCAAATTCCAGATCCAATATACAGTTACACATGCATTTGCAATGGTTTAAAATCACAAAACAAACGTGTGCAAATGTTACGTTTTAGTGGCCACGTGACGTGAGTATCTAACCTAGAAAAAGACTATATTCTGAAATCTCTACCTGTTGACAAATTTCTACCAGTTCAATCTACCTACCGGTGTTTCGCCCACAATAATTATAGCCTGACATCAGTCAGGTTTATTAATGAATTATATGAATATAATCTCCTGTGTTTAGAGATAAATGTGTGAACACTGACCCTACAATGAAAAAAAAATCAACCCTCTCCTTATTTAATCCCTATTAAACCAAAGAACTCTTATTAGACATGCTGTTTTGATCCTCTTGTTAATGTGATGTCACACAAACAAAGCCCCGCCCACGGCCACTGACTGACTAGGTAATTTTATGCAAAAGCTTTTCTAAATGTGTTCGTTAGCACGTTGTAGCACTAATGCGGCTAAATATACTTTTTTCACAGACTGTTTTCACACAATTCTTTTCCCAATAGCACTTACTGTCTGTTGGTTAAGGAGTTAGGAGCTGTATCTCATTTGCATTTAAAGGTACAGACACGAAAACAGCACATTTTTGTTCCCACCCAAATAGGGGCATTTTGGACATGCTATAAAAATGATCTGTGGGGTATTTTGTGCTGAAACTTCACAGACACATTCTAGGCACACCTTAAATTTTGTTAAAATGGGCGTAATGTGTGTCCTTCAAAAAAGTGGCAATTGCAAGTTTATGTTGCATTCTCACAAGGATTGCTAGAAACCTGGCTAGACCTAAACAACATCCCTAATGCCAACAACAACACTACTTAGTTAATTCTTTCCCCACCATTGACAAGTTATCTCGTCATTTAAGAGAAAACGCTTCACTGCCAATGAAGAGTTTTTACGGCAATCCATACTTCCGCTATTATCCACTAGGTGGCACTCTTACCCAACTTATAAAATACTAAAGCATCCACTGATCCAAAAACAGTAAAAACTATTTTTCATTTTGAATCTGATCTCTAACAAAAGTCCTTTACAAAAATGCTTTTTGCTCAAAATCTGGTATTTTTGAAGAAACCTACTTATATTTAAGAGTGATAAAATAAAAAACAAAAGAAGATAGAAGATAGGATTTTTTGAAAAGCAGAGGGTCTATTTTGTATGTTTAAATATTTAAAAAAGAAAGCATTAAACTTTTGTGAAAATCATGAAAAAAAAAACGTTGCTGGCGGGCAACTTTTTTTTAAATGTTGGTGGGGAAAAAGTTTAGCATATTTATTTTGTGATGGTAATTAAACGTAATAATAATATGGTGATTTGCATTTTATATTTGCCTTTAGCATCCCTAGACTAGTCTGTACTGCCAATTGAGAATCCATGATTTGGATGATTACATGCAAAAAAATTATTTTCAAGAAATAATTTTCTTAGTATTTTTGAATGTCTTGTTTTCAGAAAAAAATTCTAAAAATTCTTAAATTAAGATGCTTTTTCTTGATGAGCAAAATATCTCAAGAAATCAAGTCTAGTTTTTAGACCAAAAGTATCAAATTTAAGTGATTTTGTGCATAAAACAAGCAAAAAAAATCTGCCAATGGGGTAAGCTAATTTATCTTGATTTTTTTTTTATTTGTGTTTAAGAAAAATTTTCAAGATTTTTTTGCTTACCCCATTGGCAGAACACAAAAGCACTTAAATTTTATCTTTTTGATTATACTTATTTTCTTGGGTCGTTTTGCTCATCAAGAAAAAGCATCTTAGTTTAAGAATTTTTTGATATTTTTACTGAAAACAAAAAAAAAATACTAAGAATTTTTTTCTTGAAAATCTTTTTTTGCAGTTGTCCATGTATCCTGATCAGGTACATCATTAAAAACAACTGATAGGTGAAGTAAATAACAGCGATCAAGGAGTGGGTCTTAAATTTCACGTGTGAAAGATCTCAGCGAGTTCGACGAGAGCCAAATAGTGATGACTGTGTGTTATATAAACATAAATGAAGTGAAAAAATCAATTGAAAGATCTACAGTATTGATCCAATATCATGAGAAACAGAATAGCAACATATTGATGTATGATGGTACCACCACAGCCCAATATAATACTGACTACTTAAGTGGTTTATTAAACAACGACGAGCTGTATGACTAAGACGGATATGAGCTGGAATCCGTGTGGACACGGTCAGCATCTGTCATGCAAAAAACATTTAAACAGCAGATGAACGCAGTCTCAAAGTGCTCCACTGCTCAGCACAAAATTAGTCTGCTCCTTTAATGATTTCTGAATCAATAACACTCCAATAAGAGCGGCGGCCTGCTGGGCAAGCAGCTGTAAAATAAAGCACAGACACATACGATCACAACACCCACTTGCTCTCTATATTAAAGCTGGAGGTTTTAGGAAGGGAGCTTCATTTTATGAAGATTAATCAAGAATCAGTGAACGTCTTATCAAATACGTGTCTGACAGGTTTCTTTATGGTCGTCTTTCTCACTTTGGCGGCTTCACATCAAATATAACGCTAAGGGATCTTTGTGTGGGTTCTGTTTGTTTTTTTGTCACAGCTAGAGAAAATCACCTGGTGCTTCAACAGGATTTTGATCGATTGCTGGTGAATGATCCAGAAGTGTGGGAGTGATAAATCATATAGAGTTCATATTGAATCTGAAGGGTTTGAGGAGAAGAAACACTTTTATAACTGATGATGTGACAGCCGTACACAAACAATTGAATCTTACGTAACCTGTCAGAGAAATGTCTGGCTCATATTTCACTAGAAATTAAAAAAGAAACAATAATAAAATGATATTAAAATGATGATTTTTATTGTGACATTAATTAAACACATTTTTATTACTCTGTCTTAATGATTCAGTGTGTTTATCATAGTACTGTAATATGTTAACTTTAATTCATGCTGAATTTTGATGAAAAATGGGTTTAATGCTAAGCATGTTTTAGGCCAGTGGTTCAGATCTTTTCTGGCCCTGACAAATTTTTTTTACTGGAACCAACAACAAATCACTAAAATGAAACAGGCTTAATTATTGACTTTATTGTTTTTGATCCATGTTTTGATCTGAATAAATAAGGTCATATAACATTAAAAACTACTAGCCTATCTCATACATTTCAAAAAATGTTATATAAGTAAATGGTCAATAATAAAATAAGAACAAATAATCAAATTATGTGCAATAAAATAAATTCAACAGAACGAACATACAAATAAAATAATTTTCAGATTAATCTAACAGTACTAACTTTTAAATTGTTCATTTATTTTATTTTTAACACCATATCAGCACAAAAGGCTATTTTCATGGCAAACACAAGGGATGCACCGAAATGAAAATTCTTGGCCGAAACCGAAAAAGAGGAACCAAGGGCGAAAACCGAAACACCAAAATAAATTATGCCAATTATTGCGAAATTGCATGCGAGCTGAGCTAATTCACGACCTCGGGAGTTGGGGAACGATTTGAGACACAGAAATAGTCTACTGAATTTAGTCCACACCGCAGAGATGTTGCTTCAGACAAGCACATGCAGGTCGCAGTTTGCGTCATCACAACATTTCGGCCTTATTGTTTCGGTGATAGAAGTCTTGCGGCGGACGAATATTCTGTGCATCCCTAGGTATCACGCCAGATTAAACTTCGTGTCATGCTAATTTTTCGCTTAAGTTGAATATTTTTAACTTTGAGGCAAATAGCATGTGTTTTCGTGGCAATCATGCTGTCCAATTCGCGTCATGCACATCGCCCAGTGCGAGTGCGCGTCTACTCGTATCTTTGCATTGACTTTGTATGTAATCTACTCACGCAAATCGTTGAGTTCGCATTTGGTGTGTACGCCCAATAACACTATGGTGCAAGGTTTTTTTGGGGTGACCTATTGCACGCTGATCAAATATACTGTTACACATGCATTTTATTTCAGAACTGTTAACACTGACTATGCTTACTATGTTTAAGAGGATAATTGTGGGACTTTTATGTTTGTAAATATGTTCGCTCAAGTGCAAAAAAACATGAACTAACCTTTGGGGGGTATACGCACGCTACATTGAGATTCGGCTTTCCTGGCTCGCACTTCAGCTTTACGCAAAAATTAATCTTCTGCGTTTTGGGTCTTCTTTCATTAAATATTTTAATTAGCAAGGCCTCAAAGTATGTGAAAATGATAAACTTTCATGACGGTGGGGCATAGAGCTATCCTTATTGTCCAGCCCTGATAGTTGGAAATAAAACTGCACCATAATTGTCGTAAATTAAAGAGCAACAATTATCAGATTCACGATTTTACATTTCCTTTGGTGTGTAAGTGTGTATTAGTACATGTTAACGATATGCAAAATGTTCAAACCCCAAAGTAAACGGTGACGCAAGTTATCGTCACCGATGTTAATCTCTTTTCTTGGACAACAACAAACACACGGATTGTAGGCAACAGTTTACTTCCTGGGTCGGATGACGTGGACAAGACCGACATTATCATAATTTCTCACGCTTTGTCTCACAGCCTGTAAGTTAACTCCTGTTAGCAACCAAATCTTTCAAACATGGTAAGGAGCGTCACATTTCCGTCTGACTTCAGAGTTATTCAGGCCAATCACAACGTACAGATTAGCTGGCCAATCAAGGACACAGAGCTTTTTAGATCGATCAGTTTTGTACAAAATCAGTGCGTTTGAGGAAGACAGGGATATCTGGAGCTACAAAAATGTGCAGTATGTGGAAAATAATGTGTTCTTTAACCATAAACCACGCGTACACATTGTATTATACCAAATATACAAAATAACGTTGTTTTTAACAATGACATAGGTGCATTTTAATATTTAGAATTATATAAAAACATAATTTTTAATTATAAAGAAAACTTGTTTGTTTTTTGTTTTGGGGGTTAAAAATAACCTGGTAATATTCTGGTGTCAATCAACACAGACACACAGAAACCCATACAGTACACACACAAACAGACACAAACACAGACAAGCCCAGCAGGACGCAACAACCACTTATTGTTGAAATGACTATAATAAACAGAAGCACAATTGCTGGTGGTTAAACACACAAAATTGTGCAACAATCAGGAGAGCAGTTGTCCTACTTTTTACAACTGCGCCAAAAAATAACATTTACTTGTATTGAAAAACAATCCAACACGAAGAATGCTTTAGGGATGAATCCTGAAAAACTGATCATGCTATTAAAGTGTGAAAGATTGAAAACAGAGAAACAAAGCTGAAATAGAAGAATAAACGATTTTCTTCAAATTAAGCTCATCATCGCTTCATGTATCTGTCGCTCTTAACCTGAGGCGGCCAGCCAAACTCCAACTATCCTTTAACTCCAACTAAGACACTTGTGCAGACAAACAGAAGATTGTTGTGTTATGAAGACCTGATGTGAATGACATCAGCCAGCAGATGATTGGGAAAGCAGAAGCCCGAGGCAGTAAGAGGAAAACACAAGGACTGATGAAGAGATACAGAGGATTCGGCTGGGCGGAAGTGAATCTGGCTTTTAAAACTCTCGGGAGGGCAAAGGTCAACAGGTCACCTGACTGAACATTGGCCAGATACACTGACAGACGGGCTGTCAAACATTCAAACGTTACAAGGACACATGGAAAAGTCATGAATATAAATAAGAAAGCGGGTGAATGTAACGCATCTCTGCTCAGGAAGAATAGCTTGTGTTGTACAAAGGCACTCCTGTGAGTTGCTCTGGATAAAAACATCTGCTAAATCAATAAATGTAAATGTCAATATAATATGGCAGCTAAAAGCGTGCAGTAAATACTGTGCACTGTTTGAGCTACAGACATCTCTCAATCATGAGGCTTGTTAAAGAAATTGTGCTCTTAAATCACGACGGACACGACGAACCCGAGCTGTGTCCACGTACAAGAATACAACAAAACCACCCAGAACATCTTAGCAAGACATTTTCTTAAAAAAATGCAAAACCTAAGTAACAACTAAACATTGCAAAAATGGCTAATTCAGAAAACCATTGTTGACGCTATTACAAAGACTAGCTGATCATAAAAGAGCTCATTTCATCATCTTAATAAACACTGCTACCCAGGTTAAATGATGTTGAGGTGAAGTTAAATGTGACCGTGTCTGTGAAATCCAGGTTAAAGTCTCAATTGTGGGATACTCCAGCGTATAATGAAAATTACCCTATCATATACTCACTTTCAACCATCCTCAATGTACATGATTATCTTCTTTCAGACAAACACAAAGTTATTTTAGAAAAAATCCTTGCTCTTCAAAGCTTTATAACGGTAGTAAACTTTCACTGTGATGCCCAAAAATGTGCATCCATCTTTTACAGACGTAATCCACGCAGCTCCAATGGGTTAATAAAGGTCTTTTGAGCGTATAATCAAATCTTATTTTATAAGAAAAATTTCCATTTTTATAAACTAAAATATATCTGGCTTCCAGTAACAGTCAATGCACATTTACCAAAGAGTATCAACGTAGGACCTGGTGCTGTGTTCCCGACAAATCGGAGTCGGATTTTGAATATTTCCCACCTTAAACCCGGAAGTAAACATCTGGAACGGCACTTGAAGTTGAATATTTGACATCTGAACTCTGACTTCAGGAAGACGCATCATTTGATGTCACACCCAAGATGCTTCCATGCTACATGATGTGAAATTGTAAAAACTAAAACCTTAAAGTATTTTACAGCACAAAATGAAATGAACAAAGTCTTGTTAAGATGTATGAATAAATTCAAATACTCTGTATCGTTTTGGTGCTCTTTAAATATGTGCCAAAGAATGCATTGTAATAATTTGTTAAATTGTTTTCTGATATCTACACAGAAAGTTTGTGGCTTTATTAAGTGCAAAAATGATCCAGAGACAGTTTTACATGTTCATTTACAACCCTAGGATTTGCCTTTAGAATGAAATGGTCTATTATTACCATATTTGGTAGGGTCATGAATAATAATGTTGAGCTCTGCTCTGATTGGCTGTTTCTCCTTCAGTAGCTCTGTGTGTGTGTAAACAGATCTTATGTTTGAGTCTGTATCAGATTTTGAGCAATAATCAATTGTTTGGAGATTGTTAATGGATGTTTCTGAGTGGTAAGTTTGTGTTTTTTCAGTATGGACCTGCTAAACGTAACTGTAACGTCAATAGTAGAACTTCAGCCTAAACGCTAGCATATAGCATTAACTAGCATATAGCACTAACTCAGCAGTCACAACTTTTTTTAGCATTGTAACAACATTGTACTTAATTTAATGTGGGCGTACATCTCGAATGTAACGTCACAGTTAGGGCTGTCACAATTATGAAATTTGGCTGACGGTTAATTGTCTAATAAATTGTGACTTTTATAATGACTTTTGTTTTATTGCTTTGACATTTAATTCTCATAATTTTTTGTTTGTTCATGAAATAATTTTCACACATTGTTGTGATTATTTAAATGAAATCTTTTGCAAGGTTTACCTGGTAAATATTATGCTATGAGCAGTAAATATTAATACAAATAACACATATTTTAAAGTAATTATTTAATGAATATATTTTTCAAAAACTTAAAATTCTTCATAAGAAATAATCTGAAAAAAATGTCATTACCATGCACAGAACTTGTATCATTCATCTATGCCTACATAAATACAGTTTTACATTTTACGGCAGCTTTAAAGCAACACCAAAGAGTTTTTTTTACCTTAAAATAACGCTTCCAAAACAGTTTCAGTCGTTCATCCACTCTAAACAGGGTGAACAGCACTTTCACATTCGCTTTGCAGCCCTCTATCGAACAAAACCGCACTAAAGAAGTTTCCAAACGTCGGGTAGTGGTCCTGTAGTCCGAGTGAATACTACAAAAACTTGCTTTACGGCAGACCTACAATCCAATCAGAGCCAGCTATGCCTCAGTATTTATGACAGTGGTAATGAACAATTACGCTTCTAACCTGTAGGGGGAGCAAAGAGCCAGAGTTCTTTAGTGTTGCTTTAAAGCCTGGAAACCAGGATGAAAATACTTGAACATGGCAACACTGCAAGACATCGCTCTCTGAAGCCTCATAAACAACACAAAATGCCTCTGTAGACGGTGGTTTATTAAAATTGCAGAACATAATGCTGTAATATTGCTTTGGTCAAAATAGCGAGTGCTAAGCATGTGAGATGGTAGAACGTTGCTATGGTTACCTTTGTGTCAATCATTGCAGTTACGGGACTGCGTCTTGTTCCATACACACGTGTAACGATTATTCCACTTTTAAATGCGTTTGTCACTTCCGAAACTTTGCATTGTGTACAATTTATCACATATCTCACTGCTCAATTACATATGTAAAGCATGCTTTATTTTAACTCCCACTGGAACTTTAGTTTTCCTAGAAAGTCTGCCATCAAACCAAATCTACAGACTGCAGTAAACATAGTGTATAATACAGTACAGTGCAAGTACATCCTCAGGAAATAAAACCTTAAGGTTCCTCTGTGGAATCAGTCCATTATTGAATCACATCAGCAAAAAAGACAAATTAATTAATGTGGAACTCCCTAATAATTACATCAATTAAGTAAATCAATGTGGAAAACCTTTCACTGCAATGAGATTTTCATGCATTTAAGGGCCACAATGGTCAAACTTCAGAAAAGAGACACGGTGTATGATGGCAATGAAACATAATGACCCATGCACCACACCAAACGTTCTCCCTTCATGAGGCCCCTCGTTCCTCGAGTCGACCTCTTTGAGCGATGTGATTTCTCACAAGCGCAGGCGACCTCAGATTCTTTCCCTCCAAAGGTCTGTAATTTCAAATCTTTTATTTGATTGTTCATTAAGTTCAACCCTCCTCTGGAAATTGCAGACCAGACCCGGTTATTAGTGGTTCCACGACTTCTCCTTCTGGATTTTTCCCTCCAGCGTATTTACCTCGGCGGCTGGTGAGATGAGAGGGCAGAGAAACAGATGAGATCTTGTTTTAATGGTCTCCCTGGCAGCGGTGTGAAGGAAAATAGAGTAGAAAATAAAATGAGCTATCAGTGAAAAGAGAAAGGAAATGATGTCAGTAGCGCCGGGGCACGATTTGTGTTTTTATTATTACTATTTAGGTAATTAATGTTACATTCATCACGAAAATGTAGCTGGCGGCATGAATTGATTTAAAGAGTCCTACATGAACCAAGCAGGGTAAGAAGAAAAAACACATTCACTCACTCTTAATATTCATTCATTCATATGAGAAAATACCAGAGCAGTCTTTAATTAAAAAGTGTCATTATAAACTCAAATTCAGGGCTATGCATATTTTTTCCACAATTTTATAGAAATTATTGTGCATTTATATTTATGCATTCAGCAGACATGTTTATCCAAATCAACTTACAGTGTATTAATTTGTATATTTTGTCAGTAGGTATAAACTCATAACCATTGCGTTGCTAATGCAGTGCTTCTCCAATCGTGCTACAGGATCACTACATGCAACAATCATCCCATTTGTGTCTAGTTGAATTATTTCTCCATAGAAATTTGAGTAGAAACATCTGAAATTGATGCACATAGAAACATACCTAAGATTTCTACAGTGTCTGAGCTGCAACGAAATTCTCCTCTGGGAGCTCACGAGGAGTCGGAGATGCTACAGGGAGAGTTTTAGGAGGGGCCACCCACCCGAAACACGGCTCCATCTCTGCTACGACTCTTTTGATCTAAGAGACTCGCATGAGCCAAGCTGAGCTCTCGTGCTTGATGCACTTTCAAACAATCCCAGCGTTTGGGGCTTTCAGAAACCCACAGGTAGACCGACGGGCATTTTGCGCTCTGGCAACACGTGCAGTAGGAATGTCTACAAACAGATCAGAGGTTTTCCATACTGGGAAACTCCCAGCACGCTTTTGTCATTCAGAGTCTGTCAACAGGCATTAGACTCAACGAAGGAACAAAGAAGGAAAGTAGAGGAGGGTTTCAGGCCAACGTAGAGATCCTTCCCAGGGTGGGAAGCCGAGCCCAGAGCTGTGTTTGAGAAACAGAGAAAAAGAAGGACTCGGTTTATTTCACATGCCAGGCCAAACCAGCATCTTCAAAGTTCTGCCTATAGGGAGACACACTAAACCATCTGCCGCAAAGTTTTTGTATAATAGTGCACCCAAACACACACTTCAGACACACCTCAAACACACAGACACACCTTCGCTGCACCCACAAAACCACAGAAACACCCCCGCCGCACCCCAATCACACAGACACGCCTCCGCCGCACCCCAATCACACAGAAAGGCCTCCGCCGCACCCCAATCCCGCAGACACGCCTCCGCCGCACCCCAATCCCGCAGACACGCCTCCGCCGCACCCCAATCCCGCAGACACGCCTCCGCCTCACCCTGAACAGGCAGACACCCCTCCGCCGCACCCCAATCACGCAGACATGCCTCCGCCGCACCCTGAACAGGCAGACACGCCTCCGGAGCACCCCAAACAGGCAGACACGCCTCCGCCGCACCCTGAACAGGCAGACACCCCTCCGCCGCACCCCAATCACGCAGACATGCCTCCGCCACACCCCAATCAGGCAAACATGCTTTTGCTGCACCCCAATCATGCAGACACACTTTCGCCGCACCCCAATCCCGCAGACACGCCTCCGCCGCACCCTGAACAGGCAGACACCCCTCCGCCGCACCCCAATCACGCAGACATGCCTCCGCCACACCCCAATCAGGCAAACATGCTTTTGCTGCACCCCACTCACACAAACACGCCTCTGCTGCACCCCAATCATGCAGACACACTTCTGCCGCACCCCAATCACGCAGACACGCCTCCGCCGCACCCCAATCACGCAGACACGCCTCCACCGCACACCCGATTATGACGACACGCTTCCGCCGCAACCCAATCATGCAGACACGCATCTGCTGCACTCCAATCACGCAGACACGCATCCGCCGCACCCCAATCATGCAGACACGCCTCTGCCGCACCCCAATCACGCAGACACGTTTCCGCCACACCCCAATCACGCAGACACGCCTCCACCGCACACCCAATTATGACGACACGTTTCCGCCACACCCCAATCACACAGACATGCCTCCGCCGCAACACAATCACGCAGACACGCATTCGCCGCACCCCAATCATGCAGACACGTTTCCGCCACACCCCAATCACGAAGACACGCCTCCACTGCACACCCAATTATGACGACACGCTTCCGCCGCACCCCAATCAAGCCAACACGCCTCCGTCGCACCCCAATCACGCAGACATGCCTCCACCGGACACCCAATTATGACGACATGCTTCCGCCGCACCCCAATCACGCAGACACGCATTCGCCGCACCCCAATCACGCAGACACGTTTCCGCCACACCCCAATCACGCAGACACGCCTCCACCGCACACCCAATTATGACGACACGTTTCCGCCACACCCCAATCACACAGACATGCCTCCGCTGCAACACAATCACGCAGACACGCATTCGCCGCACCCCAATCATGCAGACACGTTTCCGCCACACCCCAATCACGCAGACACGCCTCCACTGCACACCCAATTATGACGACACGCTTCCGCCGCACCCCAATCAAGCCAACACGCCTCCGCCACACCCCAATCACGCAAACACGCATCCGCTGCACCCCAATCACGCAGACACGTTTCCGCCACACCCCAATCACCCAGACACGACTCCGCCGCACCCCAATCACACAGCCATGCCTCCGCCGCACCCCAATCACCCAGACACGACTCCGCCGCACCCCAAACAGGCAGACACCCCTCCGCCACACCCCAATCACGCACTAACGCATCCGCCACAACCCAAACATGCAGACACACCTTCGCCGCACCCTGATCACACAGACATGCTTTGCACCCCAAACAGGCAGACACCCCTTGGCCGCACCCCAATCACGCACTCGCGCCTCCGCCACACCCCAAACATGCAGACACACATTCGCCGCACCCCAATCATGCAGACATGCCTCCGCCACACCCCAAACAACTCCACCGCACCCCAATTACCTCTGCTGCACCCCAGTCACGCAGACACGCCTTTGTATATGCATATATGTGTATTTAAAGTATACTTCTTACAACATGCCATCATCAACTGACACACATATTGATTACACAAAACACAACTCATCTGATGAAAAGTGAAAGCTTTGGTACAACAGCATGTTGTGTGTGTGTGTATGCGTGTGTGCGTGTGTGTGCATGCGTGCGTGCCTGTGTTTGTGATTGCTGATACAGCGAGTAGTTGCCTCCAGAGAGGCTGCAGCAGATGTCGGAGTGTGTAGCATAAGCAGCTGCCCTGCACCTAACGCACCAAACTTTCTCCCCACACACACAGAAAGCGAGCGAGAGCGAGAGGTCATCTTTACTGTTAACACAGCACTCAAACATTTAAACCAATTATACAGCTGCTCCTCCTCCAGCAGCCACATCACGACTGGATTACATCAGAGGTCAAAGCATCATCAACACACACTTATGTTAAAGCTGTGAATCTCATCTACACTGAACAGGTAAATGAATGTCTCTCTACTGACAGCGAAAAATATCAGGTGACATCACAGGTAAAGCTTGTAACACAATAACAACACTTAATGCCCAAGTGTAAATAAAATTATAAATGTTTATTCAACATGAAACTACTATCCGTGCTACAGGCCGGATTGAAACCTCAATTCCCTCAAATGAGTTTTTGTGGTACTTTCCACAAAAGATTACACAACCTTTTAATCGTTTCGTATACAATACCACAAAGAATTATACAACAACCAAACTTCAAGTTGACCTTAATACTTTTTTTAAATCCTCCATGAGCTGCAAAATCTTGACACGCGGCATCAAAATAGGATACAGCAGCAACCTTGTTATCAACATCACAACACAAGACAAACTGACCGGAGAGATGGACATGTTTGTCTGTCGGCCTGAAAACATCACTGATATCCAGCGCCCTTTGTCTGTCAAAGCTTCATCTGCATATTGACCTCTCGCCCAATAAGAGACAGGCTGCGGTGTAACCGCATATCCCCGTCAAACTAAAAAGGTTTAGATTGATAGCGACCATTTAGGAGAAAGATAAACCATCAATTTCACGTCCATCTGACAAAGAGATTGATTCGATCGTCCTTTTTCTAAAGAGTTTCAGATCTCTAAGCATCTTGTGGAATATTCGCTTAACCAACACATCGATTCACGTCACAGCGTAACATAAAACATTTTACTTTGTCTGGCATCAACTGCTTCTTATTGACAATGTGTTTAAAACAACACAGGGGGAAACATATGCTTCACAAAACTAAACGGCTCCAAATCATCAACCTTCTTTTTATTGAAACGCAACAAATGGATCTGAATCCGGATCCGTGTGGAATAATGTGTTAAAGCGTCAAACGCTCAGCAGCTTTCAGAATCAAACGCATAAACTGTGACCTTTAAGATCGTGCACTGTTTACACCATTTTAACACAATGGCTCCATTTCCTTTTGCAAAAACCCCAGAGAGAAACCCAATGTGGGATTATTTGTCTGAATGGTAAATTTCCAGTGATTTTGCGCTGGTTTGTTCTTGAAGTAAAGAGATAGTTCACCCACCTGGATACATTTCTTTATTTTGCCGAACACAAAGGAAGATTTTGTAATCAAAGCCGGAAACATGAGCACCATTGACTCCCATGGTAGAAAAAAGAATACTGTGGAAGTCAGCGGTTGTTTAAAACTGTTTGGTTACAAAAAATATCTTCCTTTATACAGGTTTGTAATAATAACTTGAGAGTGAATAAATGATGACAGAATTTTAATTTCTGGTTCAACTATCCCTTAAAGGGGACATATCATGAATATCTGACTTCATGTTTAAGTGCTATAATTGGGTCCCCAGTGCTTCTATCAACCTAGACAATTTGAAAAAGATCAACCCAGTAACTTAGTTTTGGTAAGCATGTGAAAAAATACGTTATTGAAATTTGGCTCCCCTTGTGATGTCAGAAGGGGATCTTATTATAATAATACCACCCTTTAATATGCACTATCCAACCACAGCACTGCCATTTAGTGCAGAAAGAGACAGAAAAAGTTTTTGACAGCACAAGTGAGTTTCAATTCCAATAAAACACCATTATGGTGATCAGTGTTTGCTTTATCAGCTCATTGCATTTTAAAGGACACCCAAAAACGGCCCATTTTTGCTCACAAAGTGGCAATTTTTACATGTTATTATAAATGATCTATATGGTATTTTGAGCTAAAATTTGCGTATGCATACTCTTGGCACATCAAAGATTTATTTGACATCTTTAAAAAGTCTAGTGAAACGTGCCATTTAAATGTATAGCATTTAAAAATATGAATCTGGCTGTGTTTGAATTCAAGGACAAAATTTATATACAAAGGCAAAGCAGGCTTTCAATGAACATTTATATCAAAGAGAGTAATAAAATAAAGAAAGATCTGTAATATTTCGAAGCAACTTTATAGCATTCATCATTGACGGCATTCACAAAGTAGTGAAACAACTTCAGCAGGTAAATTTATTATAAAATTATGATATCCAGTTTTAAAACTGGTTTAATGTGTATGCTGTATGATGAAGACAAAACAGTATTACATTGTATGAACCATACAGTATTTGTTAAAAGAGCTTAAAAGAAGACATCTGGCTAATCTAGTGAGAAAAGTAGTCATGTGATAGAGTCGATGTTAAGCAGTGACACAGCGCTCGTCTCTCATATCCATGTGACCCGTTCTGTGATCCTGGATACGCTTAATGATATACCATCCAGTAAAAAGACAATCCGGCTTTAGGAGACTTTGAACTCAATCTTTCTTTGTTCTTTGATAATTGAATAGTGCTGAGAATTTAAGGGGGGCGGCGCAAAAACATCTATCAGAGATTACAGTCAAATATTACTGTGACTTTATGGTTTTAATTAGGAAGTGGTTTAATGTTTTACCATCACAACACCAGTTAAAGGTACTAGTGGTTTAGTGTGGGCCACATCTACATTAAATGCTAAATACTAGTTAATTATGTTCAATATAAACAGAGAAATTACATTGACCTTTATTGCAACTATATAACACACATGTAACCGGTTTGTGGAAAAACACGTATGGGTTTAATCGAGGTGTGACATCACTTATGCTATCGCCATGACAACAGCCATGATACATCAGTGTCTGAAAGTCTGTAAAAGGTTTTGACCTCATAAACTCTCATCTAACCAGATTTTTCCAAAGTTTTCTTGACCTGTAATAGGAGCGACGTGTTGTTTGGGATGAGCGGACGGTTCCCTCTGGTGTTCAGTTTGAGAACTGCAAAGTCACATTTGGGGTAAATTTCACAATAACCAGCTCCCAAATCGAAAACATAAATACAAAATAATTTTAGTCTATTGTCAGGACAGACATTAGGATTTTTCCATCACGATTATTAAACATTTCCCCTCAAAATCTCATGCATCCAGACATTTTTATTGTTTTTGTTATTCTCATCACTCTTGATGATCCTCATTTGGTTCAGAAATAGGTCCCCATTGCTTTAAGCCAGGGGTGCCCAAACTTGTTCCTACCAAGGGCCAAAAATCAAACCTGACTCAGGGCCATGGGCCGAAATGTTGCTGTGTTATATTAAAATATAAGTTTATCTGCTTATGCATAACTAATAAGTTAATTGTTGTAAAAAATAAATAATTTTGCATATCCTTTTTTAATTTCCTTTTGTCTGTGTGCCACTGCCTTGACCTCTCCATTATTAACCTTTAATCATGGAGTTTCGTGATGCATGCTATACACCTTCAAGTATGTATGTACATAAAAATAATCACTTGAATTCCTTGCATTTATTTTTAATTTACATTTTTGTTATGTACAAATAAAATAGAAAATGTTACATTTTAGAAAATGTTTAATTAGAAATATGAACATCTGCGTCAATGATGTTTATCCTTTTTCCTTATCTCATCCTATCTTACAGACCAACTTTGGCCTAGTTTGGGCACCTCTGTTTTAAGCGAAACATAATTTCCTCTTTTTACTTTGGTTTTGGGGTGAAATATGACCTGGTCATGTTCTAAACTGGGTTTTTGAAAGTCACCCTATGGGACTCGACAGCTGCTTGAATCCCACACAAAGCACTCCAGTTATAGCGGACGACCTGAATACTGCTGTACCATCTCTGATCACCCATCAATAAAACATGTAACAAAATCACACCAGCATAAAACCAACAGAAATGGACACCTCTAGTAGTCACTAGGCACATTAGCGCGCCGGTCATATGAGCAAACCAACCATTCCCACAAGCTTCACAAAAACAGCATCTTTTGAATGTTTGGCTTCATCTCAAAGAAACTTCTTAGGGACTATGACGGACTAATTTCTTTATTCAAAGACAGAAAGCATCTGAAGGCCGTTGCATTCATTCACATGTGATGTCAGGAGGTGCGCTGGGTGCCAGCACTGCGAGGGTTTGGCTTACTAGTGCATGGCAATGCATGTTAAACTCGGGGAAAAGACTGCATAACAGTGCCGTCTCCAACACTTCTGGCCTCAAGGGCCCCATTAACATGAAAGGGACCCAAGAACCGGGTAGAGCCGATACAAAGACCTGCCGTACAACAGGCTAAACTGTTTTAGTTTATTCATCCAAGAAGCACTTCAGGGCCTCATATTTAAATTCAAAATAAATGGGTGGAAAAAAGGAGGAAAATGAAATGCAGAGCACAACAGACATCCAGACCTTATGATGATGATATTATTTACTTTAATTGATATTGTAAGTGAATATCTCATAGAACGGTTTGTTCATGCAAACTAGGAATTAAGAAATAAATAAATAAAATGCCTAAAGAATAGACTATTCATTTATGATAGATGATGATCAGAAATGTCTACTAACAACCGATAACTATTTGCGATAAGCGGTGCCTTGTTAAGTGGTGCAATATACGAAATGCTTACATTTGTAAAATCAATTTAAAGGTGCAGTATGTACATTTTAGCAGCATCTAGTGATAAGGCTGCAAATTGCAATCAATGGCTCAGTCCACTGCTCACTCTCGCTTTTGAAACGCATAGAAAAGCTACGGTAGCCGCCACGGGAAAAACACGTCATCGTCGGAGACAACTTAGTAAATAAGTTTGTCCATTAAGGGCTTCTGTAGAAACATGGCGGCACAAAATGGCGACTTCCACGTAAGGGGACCCTCTTTGTATGTAAATAAAAATGTCTCATTCTAAGGTAATAAAAACATAACGGTTTATTATGAAAGGTCTTTATACAACCCTGATAATATAGTTTTGTATATTATTTTGCATTTCTGTCAAAAGATCCTTCAAAAAATTTCACACTGCACCTTTAAATAGTAAAAAACAAATTAAAAATGACATCAGGAAAAAAAAAGCATCACTCTTTTTGTCTCACAGTCTCTATCTGCATCCACCTAAAACTCTGACTATGCATAACTTTTTGAGGTATTAAAATCTCTCGGAGATTGCAAACCATTGTGATATGCACATTTGAAATATTATGATGCTT
Organism: Misgurnus mizolepis; assembly: GCA_025389145.1. Classification (NCBI taxonomy): domain Eukaryota; kingdom Metazoa; phylum Chordata; class Actinopteri; order Cypriniformes; family Cobitidae; genus Misgurnus; species Misgurnus mizolepis. Next base: position 26,392,852 of record JAIFKI010000020.1, read on the forward strand.
CCTATATATCTTGCAGCCTCGAGTAGCTTTACAGAGCAGCATGAATTTATTTTGCATGTTAATATTCATTTACAACTAAAATCGTGTAATAAAATTCCTTTGAGATGTTGCATCTCTGAATTCATTCTCTTTAACGCACCATGCATGAGCCATCAAAGCATTGCTTTTCTAACAAATAATACAACATAAAACTTAAAAAACACCCACTAAGAAACAATGTTATTCTGCATAATTCATAGGAGCTGCATCACTAATAAATGAATCTGTATGAATCTTGGGGTTTCTGGTTAACTCGCCATTCAGACAACTGAACAACTAAGTTTTAAAGACATTTCGTACACCCTGCTTGAATTAAACGAATCGACCTGAGTGAAACTTGTGCTGAAACTTGAGATTTAAGAGCACATGATGAGTGTTTTTAATGCAGTAAATGTCGTGCCTGTGTGTCAGTACCACTGAGCCCCTTGTCAATGCATTTCTCTGAGGAGAAGATTACAGTGTGGTTTAAATATTACTTTATAAGAACAGGGTGTCACAGACGTCAACAGGCAGAGAAGTTCTGGCCCCAGTGCACCATGGGAAAACGGTCCTGTGGGCTTTTAGCTTTGGCATGCAGAACAGAGAGGAGACGGTCTAAAGATCTTCCCAGACTCCTTTCACAACTCACAAACCTTTTCGATTTCGAAACACAAGACATGACTACGGTAATACTGTGATCTGAATGGAATTTCCTTCATATAAAAGACCAGACGTCTTATCGTGTTTCACAATGTAACAATGTCTGTACTAGAAATCACAACTCTGAACCAGAAATATAATACACTGACAATAAAGATATTTTTTAAATAAAATCAGCATCAATCTAAACCAGCACATTTCCAAAGCTTTCCTTTGCATTGGCAGGTTTCAAAAGTATTAAACAGATGCCATTGATTAATAGAGAATTACTATCAGAATACAATCTATCACGAACACTGCGGTCGCAAAATTCTGGTCTCTTAACTATCCCTAGAATATCAAAAGTGTCTAAAGGTGGTAGATCCTTTTCCTACATAGCCCCTAAGATCTGGAATGATGTGCCAACTGATGTCCGAGAATCAGACGCAGTCGATTACTTTAAAGGTGCAGTGTGTAAATTTTAGTGGCATCTAGTGGTGAGGTAGCGAATTGCAACCAACAGCTCAGTCCACTGCTCACCTCTTGCTTTTGAAACACATAAGAGAAGCTATGGCAGCCGCCACCGGACAAACATGTCATCATTTGAGACAACTTAGTAAAAAGTTTGTCCGTTATGGGCTTCTGTAGAAACATGGCGGCACAAAATGGCGATCTCCACGTAAGGGGACCCTCTGTATATGTAGATAAAAACGTCTCATTCTAAGGTAATAAAAACATAATGGTTCATTATAAAAAGGTCTTTATACACCCCTGATAATATAGTTTTGTATATTATTTTGCATTTCTGTCAAGAGATCCTTTTAAAAAGCAATATATAATATGCATAGAGACAACATGTGTGACCTCTTCTGTGTCCTGCTGGGCAAATTTTAAAATTGCGAGTCACCTCATGCTTCAAATTTGCATTCACACACAGTTAAATATAATCCCTTCATCTCTTTATACATTTTAGGAACAAAGATGGATTAAGTCGAATGATCTCGTCTTTGAAATCACCTCCGAGCATCAGTGGAGCACCACCCAGGTGAAAAAGTAGTACACTTCCAGTGTGTACTTAAAGTGCTTTATTTTCGCACACTAATTTTGTACTTAATATCCTAAAAATTCATCTTTAGTACTTCTTGAGATAATCTTAAGAACATCTAAGTGTACTTCACTGTGCTATTTTAATATGAATATGAACTGAAATGTGCTTAAAATGTATTTAAAAAATGTATAAAGGTTCCACTTGTAATAAACTTGAACTCAACTTTGTATGAGTTTTCTTCAGTACACGTTCAGACTTCTCACACAGAAAGATGCACACTAATGAGAAAGAACGAAAGCCGACCTCTCCGGATGACGCATTCACCCCTGAAATGCTCGATCTAAATGACAAAAAGATAAAAAGCTCTGCGTAACATTTAAACATCTCGCCAAGGCAACTGCACGACCTTTTGGTGTCACTGGCGTATTTGCCGTGATGCTCAGTGCTCACAGGACCCGCTGATCTTCCCATAGGCCATCTGAAGGGTTAAAACATGGCTGTTGTGGCAACATATGAGCTGCTGGGAAGGAGAGGGGGTTTGTATTAAACGGCCAGCGAGGTCAGACAGAAGTAAATAGCCTTCTCAGAACGGCCGCTGCTATTGAGGTTTAATTAAATTCGACCTCAGCCTCGACCCTGCTGTGACGCCACAGCGGGACTTTGGCTATGACCCTGTACTTTATGTCATCGCAATGTCTTTTTACTCCATTACACTGCAGTACGCCATGAGATTACACCGCACAGGCAATTATGAGCCGATAGGACTGGATGTTATATTAAATATTTACATTATATTACATATATTTCTAGTTGAATTATCCCTTTGGGCCATTTCAGAGCAGATTCATTACAGATAGAGACAGAAAGAGAAACAAATGATGAATGTGTCAAAAAAATGTTACTCAGCCCCTATAAAAAACTATGGGCCCTATTTTAACGATCTGAAACGCAAGTGCGAAGCGCAATGCGCAAATGACTTTGTGGGCGGATCTTGGGCGCTGTTGCTATTTTCCCGGCGTGAGAAATAACTCTTGCGCCAGGCGCAAATCAATAAGGGGTTGGTCTGAAGTAGGTTCATTATTCATAGGTGTGGTTTGGGCGTAACGTCAAATAAACCAATCAGAACGCTATCCAACATTCCCTTTAAACGCAAGGGCGCAAGTTCCATGGCGGGTTGCTATTATTATGACGGATTTGCCAGGCACACGCCAGGAGCAGTTCACAGCCGAGGAGACCGACGTTCTTGTAAGAGCAGTCAAAGACAGAGAAGTTGTTTTGTATGGGGATAGGAGAAACCCGCCCAAATCAGCGTCGGTTAAACAGGCGTGAGAGGAAATAGCCACAATTGTCTCATCGGCTGGCATCCCCATCGTTGCGCCAAGCGCTACAATGATGTCAGGAGACGGGGGAATCCCAAGCTTGCCAGCATAAATCGGGCACGCCGTGTAACAGGAGGTGGATCTGCCTCTACACAGATCTGCGTCCACCCTCACTGCTGAAAGGGTTTTGGGGCTTTGAAATCGGACCCAAGAAACGCAAGCAAGGTCCAACCCCAAAGTACTCTTACAAATCAAGTTCATATACATTAAGGTTTCTTATGAAAACATTTTAATTATTATTTACATAAAATAAACGTAATACAGCCACACAACAAACTTATGAAAATATTTTAATCGTTATTTGCATGAGAATTTTTTAACGCAGCCACACAATAAATAAAAACTATCACCACAATGTTCACCACTATGATTCCCCTTATCTCATGTGTTAATATTTTTTATTGTAACAATTTATGATTTGCAAAAATAACTGTTGCATCTCTGTGTAGATTAGATAAGCAAAGTGTGTGCGCGTTGTGCACGCTATACATTATGGTCAAGCATGCGCCCTTAAAATAGCATAATGGACCACGCACAACGCGCCACTGACTTTAGACTAGTTTTTCTGGTCAGTGGCGCAATTGTTTTTTGAAACTGCAATATAGCATCAGGGATGGTTTGCGCTGCAACACGCCTCCTTTTTGCACTGAACCGCCCAGGGAGCGCAAGTTCATTCCCTAGTTTGCCGACGTGCATCTGTGGAGGGAAAAACCCGCTGTGCGCTGGTGCAAAATACGAATGATACATGCGTCACTGACAAAGTCAATTGCGCTGGGGGCAAGATAGGGCCCAATATCTTTGCAGCACAAACACACCAAAACTTTGTATACACACAAAAAGTTTTAAATATTAATATTTTTCTTACAAAATCACATTAATTACCCACAGAAGGCCTTTATTAACCCCCGTTAGCATCTGGATAACTTTTGTAAAGGATGGATGCACATTTTTTGTGCTTTAAATCAAAAGCACCATTTACAACCATTATAAAGCTTGGAACAGCCAGGACATTTATTAATATAACTCTGATAGTGTTTGTCTGAGAAAGGATAATCATATACATCGAGAATGGCTTGAGGGCGAGTAAATCATGGGATAATTTTCATTTTGGGGTGAACTACTCTATCCCTTTAAGGTCTCATTCATTGGAATCGGTTCTTTACATCCTGCAGAATGCTGATGAAGCAGCACTCGACTGCATTCGTCTGCGTTCCCAGCACATTCATCATTCATCACAGCCTCTCTCGTGCACGCCTGAGAGACGTCTGCGTGTGTGACGAAGAGGAAAACATCAACAGCTTTCCATCATGACAAGGACTACAAGCGTCTTATCTTCTGTTGTCTGTCAAATAAGAAATTCTGCTTCATTGGACATATTTGTCATATGTTATTTTTTCAGTACAGTACATGTAAGTGAGATTTAAAGCTGTAAACATACTTCAAGATTACAGTGACATTACTTTACAACGTCACACAGAAAATGTCTCTGTAACCTGACAAATAAGTCTCCAGAAATATCCCTCTAGTTGATAATGAAATCTCCTGGGAAATAAAAGACGTTTGAGCATTTAAAATGTTTCCTCTTATCTTTTTATTCGTTTGCGTTTAATGAGACCTTTTGGTCGAAAAATTCCACTGCAGCGTTTCAAGCCAGTAAAGTCGGTGGAATGCTGCTGTTTTTGCAATTATTGCACTCGCAGCAGAAGTTTGCTGGAGAACTCGTCCAGGATTTCCACACCAAAACAGCGGCTCGGCCCCACACCCACTGCTTCCTCCTATTCTGTTCCGAAAGGAAGCAGTGCTTCTCCGATACAGGGAAAATCCGTCTGCTCGATCACACAACACTTCCTTTGCTGGGTCTCCCACCAGAGCGCTACTGTACCCTCGTCTGAATTCTCACTCTCGTGTCTCATAAAAAAAACAATTTCACACATTTCGGTTCAGTAAAATACAACTCATAGTTTTGCATTTTTCTCTCTGCCAGATGAAAAGATCCCACCTCTTGGGCTTCCTGCAGCAAATTAAAAGTCACAAAGCTGAAGACAGGCAGCTATGCATGCCGAGGTTAACGTTCTTTTGCTGGGCTTGGGTTTTGCCACATGTGCTCTCGGCCGGGGAGGAGAGGATTGTGTGGTCGGAGCGAGACCAAACTCATGTCTGTGCAAAGAGTCCAACCAACTCTTGGTTTACAAACAAGAGAAAATAGGCAATTCAATATCCTTAGTTCCTATTAAAGCCAACATGTTTACTTGATTACAAAATACTTATGAGCTGTTAAGATTGCACACAGATGTGTGGGCCGCCCAGGAAAAAGTCAAAAGCTTGATTTTGGACAACAATGCAAACTTAAAGATCTTGCTCCTCCTTATTTATCTGGATATTTTTATTCATTAACCGATGCACAGATGAACGGTTTATGATATATTAATGCCAAGTACAATCCATTTTTGGGCAACTTGTTGTCTGCTGTCTTAAAGACAGTAAACTAATAATAATGCATCAACAGTAATTTATTAATTTGTATGCAAGCAAACCACTGACACCTAGTGGCCGTTGTTGGTAAAACGACTAAACGTGTAACACAAACTACACTTTTTGTGATAATGTTATGTTTAAAATACGTACTTTATTGCGTTATTTTATTTATTATAATGTTTTATTTAATATTTTCATCTCCAGACACTTCCGTGAAGGGCTTAAGGGGCGGTTACACTAGATTTTGAACAGGCAAATATTTTTCAGACGTTACTGCCAATATGGGCACGAAGCACGTTGTCCATCTTTGATTTTCAGTAGAGAGCAATGTAGCGGTGTGACGAAATCTCGTGCGTTTGGGCTTCCAATAATGTTCGTCTACGCGTTGCGATTTTCTGTTGATCAGTGTCAGAAGTGTCTTAGCAGATTAAACCCTCACTCAGAGTTTAACGTTACATGATTTTATCTTTGCATGTTCTTGATCAAGAATAAAAGTGGCTATATCATGTCTGTTGTAACGAATTGGACAAATATTAAAGATTTAAATGGATTTAAACTTTGTTTGGTTAAATGTAAGCGCCTAAAGTTTAGATTCTAAAGTGAAAGTAACAAAACCGGATCCGTTAGCGCCCCCTGCAGGCATTTTTTTATACTACATAATGCTGTTTTTTATTACAAAGACTACTTATTACTGTGTTTACTTGTTTTGATACTTTATTTGAACAAATGATTATTGCATCGTCATTATTATGTAATTTTAAAGGTTAGGGCTAAATTGGGTCTATTTTATTACCAAAAATATCAAAATACTTCATTATCAATTAGCAAAATAATAGTTAGGGACAGTCCTTGACTAGTTAAATTTTTTTTAAATAATGTTATTTCAGTTTCCCATTCATTTATTTTATCATTGAGGATTTCTTAAAAAATGTAAAAATCTCGTCTCGTTCTCGTGAACCCAATCTTGTGTCTCGTCTCGTAGATTAAGTGTCTCGTCACACCCCTAGAGCAATGTCATTCTGTAACGTATCCATTTTCTGCTGGTGTCCACATGATACGAATTCGCAGACCAGAGTTCACCAGACTTGAACTTTGGAACGCAGTGAAATGCGAAATATCTTCGCACGAGCTTGGGTGTCTGGTCTGATGCATTTGCATGCAAATGAATGGAAATCAATGAAACAAAAAGTGTAGTCTGACCAACCCTTATACTTCTGCATCAAGTGCATGAACTAATATAAAGGTATGAACATGCGAATTCATTTCTCTTTACAATTGATGCAGTTCAATCTCTGACTTTAGCGTGTAGCAGTAAAGCCTCTGAATAAGTGTGCTGTTATTTAGAAGGGCCATCACAGCGAGCCCTAAATCTTTTGCCAAGAGCAGACAAACCCCTGCAGCAAGGCCACTACTGTGATCATTTTTCAGACGTTGACTTTGCTGAAAGGTTCTGCTGTGAGAGAAATGAGAGAAATGTTCAGCAAAGAGGTAATTTGGCTCTCAGTTTCAATCCCACCGTGAGTGCATCAAATGCCGAAACAAACAAGCGTTAACGATGTTTCATGTTTATGCAAATGTATGCTGCGCAAGACAACACGTTCAACAACCGAGACATTCTGTAAAGATATTTAAAGTCTTGACCAACAGGCGTTGTCATTCAAGGTTAAATCCCCACCCACTTACCTTCGGCCACTTAGGGTTAAGGAGACGGGCTTTGACTGCGTCATCAAGGGCGGTCTGGTACTGGCCCAGTTTGAGATGGGCGGCCGAGCGGTTGCTGTACAGGATGCAGTTTTGCGGGTCTGCTCGCAGGGCTTCGCCGTACAGCTTCACGGCCGTCTGGAAGTCCCCCAGTTGGCAGGCTTCGTTGCTTTGCCGCACTTTCTCCATGAACTCTGCCTTGCTGAGGCCCGGCCCCTCGGCCGCGGCGTGCACCGCCCTGCCCAGGGCTCGCGGTCCGAACAAACCAAACTGCCCGAGAAGAAAACACATCAGAGAGACGCGTTAGTGGATTCAGATTATTATATGTTCAAAACAAGAGCTGGCTTTTATGGGGAAAAGGTGGCATTCAGACAGCAGAACTCTTTTAAAGGGTTTTCCTTGCTTTCGTGGATACACAAGCTGAAAGTGGTTTGAACACTAAGATGCAAATGTGGCTCATTTATGATGTTACAACATTAGCACATCATCATATGACCATCCACATTGATCCATCATCTATCAACACATTATTAAGCAGTCAGCTCTACTATGATGAGCTACTACTAAACACACACACAAAAACTCTTTTAAAAGGTACACTTTTGTGACTCAACAGTAGTACCTTAAACTGGTACATATTGGCAAGTTGTGGTAAACACATTGAGACTAAGCAGCTTTGTAAGGTTTAAGGATTATATTGCCAGTAAGCACAAGAAATAGCAATAAAAACCCTGTAGAAAACACAAAGCTTCGCAATACAGCCAATCTGAACAATAGACCATGTGACACTAAATGTCAAAACAGCACAGACGGCACAGACACTGGCTTAATACAAATGAACTCAGACGAGACCATGATGTTACCCGGAAAGCTGTGTAACTTCATTAAGAAACACTACATTTATACAATACAGAAAGCAGACAATTATTTTTATGCTATGGCAAGACCCATTCAGAATATGCATGGATTTATTTGGCTCATTTTATGCTGCATTGCATTAGCTAACATGAACTAACAACATTTATTAATCTTTGTTCATGTTAATTTTAGCATTTACAAAACACATTATTGAAATGAAAAGTTGTAACTGTTAAAGGTGGCGTAGAATGTAAAACTGTATGAATAATACAAGCTCTATACATGGTAATGACATATCGTGAGCCTTAAACGCGATTGTTTCCTCATCATGTAAACCTCATGCATGCAAAAAACACTGGAAAACAGACCAATCTCAACATAACACCGTATCAATCGTGATGTATGCCCCAACATTAAATTACACATTAATTACAATGTTGTTACAATGCTAAAAACAAAGTTGTGACTGCTGAGTTAGCACTATATGCTAGTTAATGCTATATGCTAGTTAATGCTATATGCTAGCGTTAAGGCTAAAGTTCTACTATTGACGTTACAGTTAAGTTTTGCAGGTCCATACTTTTTACTTTATAAAAACTACTTAAATGTCCTAAAATAACTAAGGCCTAGTCCTGGATTAATCTAAACCCTATCCTGCAAATCGCCCCATTAAGAAATTTATGTTTTTAGTGGGTGCCAATAATTTTGACCAAGAGTGTATGGGTCTGTAATGTTTAACTTTTAAACAAAAACAAAACCTTATATAAACAGTAAATGGATAAGTTTTTTAATACCTTTGAAACCCAGCCAAATGCTAGAATCTATAATACATATCATATTATCGCTTTTATATATATATATATGTATGTGTATGTGTATGTATATGTATGTATATATATATATATATGTATATATATATATATATATATATGTATATGTATATGTATATGTATATGTATATGTATATGTATATGTATATGTATATGTATATATATATATATATGTATATATGTATATATGTATATATGTATATATGTATATGTATATGTATATGTATATGTATATATATATATATATATATATATATATATATATATATATATATATATATATATATATATATATATATATATATATGTATATGTATATATATATATATATATATATATATATATATTAGACGGTTTCATCGGACGCACATGACACACGTCTGGATCCGAAACTTACTTCCGGTTTCATTTTTTTTTTATGGTCTGAGTAGTTGCTAAACTGATCTCTTCCTGACTCGTCGAAAATACAGATGTTTTGGTTTCCTAGGTAATCTATGTGGTGTTGTTTTGCTTGTTATATAAATAAACTACGTTTAAGGAACTTTGTTGTTATTTATTCTTAGCGGAGTTTTCCAGAAGTTACGTGCGTTTATGTTGTTTATGTTGTTACTGCTGAAACAGCTGTTGTTAATGTTGTTACTGCTGAAACGATCGATATATATAAATATAAATATATATATATTTCAATCAAACCAGTTACTCAGATCTGAATTTTTCAGAATTTACTAAATCTTATTATGCTGATGGTTTACTGGTGGAGAAACACTCTTTATGTGCATGGGCTTAACGCTTAAACTCCACAACATGGAATATATGGGTTTATTGTTATTTAGCTAAAGCAATTTTTCAAATAAAATCGCTGAAAAAAATTATAACATATTCTAAAGCCTTGTTCGCTCATTTTGCCATGGGTTGTGCATCAAAGTTCAGCTTTAGGGTCAACAGTACAAATCACATACAACAGACGGTGTTAGCGAAAGCTGTGCTTATTGTTTGGGTGTGAGGGCGATTCCTCAGGGAGACACACACCAGTAGACCCTGCTGACTTTACTGAATACAGCAAATTTATGACTCACCACCTGAGAGAGAGAAAGAAAAAGAGAGAGAGAGAAGAGAAAGAGAGAGAAAACAGCAGCCAAAGAAAGCGACTTCAGACTCTTCTCTCTCCTGTAATCTCACAGGCCGCACCCCTCTTTTCTTCTACAGGAATTCTGGGATAGCACAGCAGGGTAATTACTTCCAGAGAGGCTGAGAGGAAGAGCGGGAGCACATGAACGACAGAATGAGTGAAGGAGGGAGAGAGAAAACAGACAGAAAGAAATACTGTCCGTCAGAGGAGAGAGACTGGAGTGCAAAGAGCCCAAAGAAAAAAGATTGAGAGAAAAGCTGCAGGGAAAATAAAATTTACATCATAGACATCTAAAAGAATGAAACACAAAGATTTACTTCTGAGAAACTCTAAAGAAAGAAAGTACTCACACACAAACATATATCCTTTTTGTATGTTACAGTCAGTGTTGGGGGTAACTCATAAAAGTAACGTGCCTTACGTAATAATATTACTTTTCTGAAGTAATGAGTAAAGTAACGCATTACTTTATAAATGTACACATTAATATTTGAGTTACTTTTTAAAAAAAGTTATGCGAGTTACTTTTCAGTTTAATTAATTCAATTTAAAAATAAAATAATGTACTGAACTAAACTAAACATATTAACGTATAATTCCCTGAGCGGGAACAGTTTGAGTCAAAAACTGAGATGGCAGGCCAGAGCTTGACATTTTTGCGATAAAAAAACACCAGCAAGGCCTGAAAGAGATCAAGCCTCAGCCAGCCAAGTAAGAAAAAGTAACGCAACAGTAACGCAAAATTAACGTAAGCATTACTTTCCATAAAAAGTAACCAAGTAACACAATTAGTTACTTTTTTGGGGAGTAACTTAATATAATAATGCATTACTTTTAAAAGTATCTTTCCCCAACACTGATTACAGTTAGTTATAAAATTATTTTTCACAAAATAATGCACAAACTATCAAACCTTAACTAGCAATTTTTAAGCAATTGCTTACAATGACTACGTTTATATGCACATTATAATGGGATTTTGGCAGTATTATTGCAATTATACTACACAATACTCTGATAAAATTGCAAATACTTTAATTGCAAATGTACCGCACAAACTGAAGTGCGCGTGTGTTTTTGGCATGCACCTTAAGCGCAAATTAGTTTTAAAGAGCACCTATTTCATTGCTAAAAAAACAACGTTATTTAGTGTATTTGGTATAATACAATGTATTTGCGTGGTTTATGGTTAAAAAAACACATTATTTTACACATACCATACATTTTTGTAGCTTCAGATATCTTCCCTTCCTCAAACGCTTTGATTTTGTACAAAACTCATCGATCTAAAAAACGCTGTGTCCCTGATTGGCCAGCTAATCTGTACATTGTGATTGGCCTGAAAACCTCTGACATCAGCCGGAAATGTGACGTTCCTTACCATGTTTGAAAGATTCAGTAACAAGCAGTGATGCACCGGCCGATCCAAAATGAGGTTACCCACAGTTTCGAGTCATCAAAAAATATTTTTAAAGATATTCGTGTCAGAGTTGGTTGGGTCGTTTAAAATAAAAATGCCAATTAACTATTTTAAACAATTACTACTTTTAAAAAATACGGGCCAGGATATATTATTTTTTTGTCCCGAGTTGCGGGCGGGTTAGTTGAAAAGTCGGTCGGGTGCGGGTTGTTTAGAAATTGACCTGCGCATCACTGGTAACAATGCAACGTTGACAGGAGTCAGAAGCGGGAGGAATTATGATAATGTCGGTCTTCTCTACGTCACCAATCCCAGGTAGTAAACTGTTGCCTACCATCTGTGTGTTTGCTGTAGTACAAGAAAAAAGATTTACGATGGAGACGATAACTTGTTTCATCGTTTGCTTTGGGGTTTGTACCTTTTGCATATCCATAACATGTACTAAAACACTTACACACCAAAGGAAATGTAAAATTATCAATTGGAAGAAAGTGCTCTTTCCACTTGACATTAGGAAGTTTTTTTCTCTGAACTCTGTCAACACGACTTGCCAGCAGTCTATATAATGTTGAATAACGAAATACGTCCATAAGAATGTAACGCATTTAATCATTTAACGTAAGTAAATTAAAACAGTGGACAATATCTGTGAGTTCATCTTTTGTGCTCTGCATTGGGCTATGTGTGAAAAATTAAGCACAATCATTAGTGAATAATCAGAAAATAAAAACTGCATGTTTAGCAGGAGTGAAGAGGTTAATAGCTCCAGTCATGTAAACATCTTACTGCCATTAAGTCCTTACTCTGATTATTGTTTGAACATGTCCGACTGTTGTGGACTTTAGTTAAGTCGGGCAAAATGTACATCCACCCGTTCAAGGCTAGACACAGATAACAGTATGTTGGCTTTAGTTGACTTGGTCAGATAATAAGAGTCTTACTGAAGGTGAAGGATGAAGCTGGTGGTCAACTTCAGCTGAGACAACAGAGACGTGACCTCACAATATTCATCAGCACACAAATACATGTAACATACACCACACATGTAAAACTGACTTCATTCCCAGTCTCAAAATAAACCGACCACACACATAATACTGGCCGTGCTAAATCCAGTCAAGCTTCTAGTCTCTCTGGATATGAACTAATTCCAGTTGGGTGAAAAGAGGAGAGCGATTTGATTGATTGCTGTCGAGTCCAAATGGCCGAAAAACATCAAGACAGAACCAAATCTGAGCTCACGTTGGTCACAGTCCAGCAAGATCCATTTTTAATGTTACTCATAGACTCAACACTTCATTTTGCTCTTAACAGCACTTCGCCATGAATTGTTTTGTGATCCTGTCATAATATAACAAGGATTTACAAAGAAGCTGTTATAAAGGACAGGGCAGTTAAATTGGTCATCATAATTAGTGGGCGAGCACAATGTGTCCTCTTTAATAGTACTACAATGTGACAAAAAAACAGCAACAAAAAACAAACATTTTAGCACCACTGAACTGAACTGTATTTACCTAAAACATTTCTCCTGTCCTGAATACATCTTTCAACCATATGTAGATAGCACAACAGATCAATATAACCGATCAAGGCATCAGAATGACCCAGGCATCTCTTTTGGCGTCCAGCTGTCCTGATGGGCAGTTTACATTATAACGATAACTATAAAAAATATAGTTTTAAAAATTGCTTTATATTAAAAAGAAAATAGCAGAGTTCACACCACAACTATAACAATAAAAATACAAGGACCCCCAAATATCATTGGGGTCACTTTCTGAGCGATTGTTTTTCCAACTGATGAAGGATAAATCATTGACAGAGCCAATCAAATCAAATTAAATCTAAAGTACAAGAACAGCATATTTATACATTTAATGACATGTGAACAATTACAAATATTTTTATTAAAGTAAATATGCAATATTATTTAATGTCATTAAAGGTATTAAATGATTTGCATGAGTACTGCGCCTCGCGAGTGAATTAGCATAAAGTTATTGTCTGGTGGTGTGGAGGCTAATATATATCGTTGTAATGTGAACGACCCTTTAAGCTACTTTTACACAACAACCATGTAGCAAAAAAAGAAACGCTTTTCTTTGCGTTTATGAAAAATTTCACGTACACACAACACCGCTGTCAAAAAGATGTGTGTTTACACAGATCCGCAGAGATGACTAGATCCGCTGTGTTACATATGCCAGGCCTGTAGATGGCGATGTTACCTTTTTAAGAAGTTAAAGTAACAAATGCGCATTCGTCTACAGAGACATAATAACAAACAATCAAGATGGTTTTGTTTCTACTCGCACATGCCAACAGACTGAATTAACACATGCACATGACGTCACCAATATTACAGATTCGCGTTAATGTAATTTACACAAAGACTACAAGGCGAAAAACCGTCTTTAATGAAACAAACTGCCAAACCACCTAAATACTTGAATTGAATTGTTGTGACCCGTTCTTATGTACTTTTGATCTGTTATGCTACGTACAAATGCAGGGCATCGCGTTACTCGCTCTAGATTACTCGCGGGATTTAACTTAGTGTCATGAGAATTTTTCCCTCGAGTTGACTATTTTCAACTTGGGCGAATAGTGCATGTTTTCGTGGTAAACGTGCCGCCCATATCCCATCATTCGCATCACCCCACGCGATGTCTGATCGCGTCTTTGCATCTTATCTACTGGCGCAAATCGTTGAACTTGCGTCTGGTGTGAACCCACAGTTAGAGCATTGAACTTTTGACGATAAGAGGCTTTAATGTTTCATCGTGATAACACCCAGCATTATATCTTTGATATAAGAAGGAGCACAGGGTCAGTCAGTAAACATCAGATTTTCTTCTGGGTAAAAGTCTGATCATGACTGGATTGGCCCGCTCACTTCAAACATCTCAACTCATGAGCCCAAACTATAAATCCTGATCAACTCCAGAAGCTCCAACGCGTGAACAAAACCTCTCAACCTGTCTGGAGCTCACACGTGTCATGCCAACATTCATACGCACCGATATGTGAAAACCAAAGCCAATAGGTACATGGCCTGGTTATTTTACAGCTTAAAATTAGAAGGTTTATATAGCTTGATGAAGGAACATAAACTTCTTGCAGTTTCATATTTATTAGGGAAAATATAATGTCTAGTCTTTTAAGTGGGGATGAAATGTGACCTGGACGTGTCTTCAAGAGATTCGTTCAATAACACAAAAATCAGTTTTCCACAATAAATAATACTGATCCTGAGTCTGTCTGCCCATTTCTGATCCAACCCCTCTGTTTGGAGCAGGTCAAGGGGCTGAGTCACATTCCTGGGAAAATGAAAACAAGCTTCTCTCCTGGCAGGCATCAGACGGTCATTGCCCGCTCAGAAACACCCGCAGGGCAACGGCTCAACTTTACATTATCTGTCTGTGAAACAGCTGTCTTCAGATTTCTCCAATGCCCATCACAAACTTCCCATAATACTGCCCTCATGCTTATACAGTACAGTAAGACTCACTACTATTTGTTGTGTTTTAAAGAGCACCTATTTCATTGCTAAAAACAACATTATTTTGTGTATTTGTTATAATAAAATGTGTTTGGGTGGTTTAAAAAACACATTATTTTTCATATACCCGACATTTTTGTAGCTCCAGATTTCACTCTCTTCCTAAAACGCATGGATTTGAAAAGCTCTGTGTCCCTGATTGGCCAGCTAATTTGTACGTTGTGATTGGTCTGAATACCTCTGATGTCAGCGGGAAACGTGACGCTCCTTACCATGTTTAAAATATTCGGTTCAGGAGCTAACTCACAGGCTGTAAGTCCGAAGTGGGAGGATTTATGATAATGTCGGTCTGGTGCACATCAACATGCCCAGGAAGTAAACTGTTGCCTACAATCCGTGTGTTTGTTGAAGTCCAAGAGATATGTTGAAAACTAGGTTTTTTTTGCTAAAGCCATTTATGCGCTTTCCCCAGTTAAAAAAAAAAAACATTTTACACGTTTACATGACCCCACGTTACCAGTTAATTAAGCATAATAGCCGCAAGACTCATGCACTCAATGTCTGATACTGGGAAAAATGCTTTTAAATGCCGATACCGATTATATGCTGATATATCGGTGCTTTCCAATTATAAATATTATTATCATTAAAAAGTGCGGAACCAATGTTTTACAACTTTACATTAAAGGTCAAGCATTCAATGAAACTACAATATACAGTCAAAAATGTTGTTGTCACTTGGTAAACAGATCAAATCAATCAGATGACAACAAGCACACTATCCTCAACATCTGCAACAAAACAGGTACAAAAAACATGTCCCAGACTACAATAAATACTGGAGAACTTGCAACAAGGATAAACATGAACTGTGCAGATCACTGTGTGCTTTAAGCAAAACTAAAACATTTCAATTTAAAAATTTAAGAACATATGTGTGTGTACTTTTGTTCGCTAAACATGTTGGGTTGCCAGTTGATACCCAAGATAAAAATCTGGATCCTCAAGCAATATCAATAACAGAACCACTGCACAAGTATATACAGTATTATTTACAGTAATATGTGAAAACATCTATTATTTACAGGTATAGACACAACTGTTAACCAAATACCATCCAGTGTATCAGTTTATTTCCGCCAACTCACATACTGTATCAGCACAGTTTCCATGTAATATTTAATCAATCAATTCATTGTCACTTCTGTTTCATATTCTTTCGATGCACACACAATGCATTTCCTCATGTTTACAATGCAAGGATGTAATTTCATAGGATGTGTACACGATCATATGACTAAAGTATATGACGAGAGGCACAGGAGACATATTTCTCTTCAAGTGGCTCATTTACTAAACAGTGTAAAAAAAAACAGTGTCTGCACAAGACACGTCAGTGCAAAAAAAACTGCATCTTGCTCACAAACCACCTGCAACTTCCTTAAAAAGACTGTGTTTATCGCATTTGCATAATTGTATTAACGAACCAGGTGCTAAACAAAGCAAAAAAGCAAATAGACAATGGCACAATTTATTCTCAGTAATTCCATCCTGTAATCTGTTCTTGGTCCAAAACTCCAGATTACAGAAAAGGGTCTGTGGCTGCATGCTGTCCCTCAATACATCCACTGTACAGACCCGGTTGGAAATCATCTGATTTCAAAGAAAACACAGGTGCACCCCAACATCTGCTCGCCTGACAGCACCACAAAACGTTGTATTATCTGCTAGGAAGACCACAGGCACAGCAGAGCTTTCCTCGATGACAGCATGATGTAAATTTTGTCAAAATCCTGTCTGATTTTAACACCTGCTGTGGGGACACCACACTACTGTAGAAGTACAGACACTGTGCATCTGTTTCACTCAAATGAGGGCGTCTAGTCACTAAAGGTTTACCAAGACATCAGAATTGCCATACACTGTTTGCAAACCACAAATAGCATGCAAAAAATGCAACATCATGTATCAAAATCTTAAAAGCCTCAGTTATAAAACTTTATTTAGCCAATTTCAATTTGTCAACTTAAAGGGGACATATCATAAAAATCTGACTTCATGTTTAAGTGCTATGATTGGGTCCACACATTGCTTGTATCAACCAAGAAAATGTAAAAAAGATCAACCTTGTAACTTAGTTTTGGTAAACCATTGTCTGCAAGCATGTGAAAAATACGTCATTGAAATTTGGCTACCCTTGTGATGTCAGAAGGGAAAAGTGCCACCCATTAATCTGCACTATCCAATCACGGCACTGTCATTTAGTGCAGAGATCAGCTCATTTGTATTTAAAAGGACACACACCAAAAACAGCACATTAAAAGAGGCAATTTTAACATGCTATAATATAGGGGTGGGAATCGCTTGGACCCTCATGAATCGATTCAGAATCGATTCTTAGTGTCCCGATTCGATTCCGAATCGATTCTTGACGTACTAATTTGCATATCTGTGACGTCATTACGTCACATTTGCTCTCAAAGCCAGGTGAATGTTTGCGCTTTTGCTACTAGTCTGAACTGTCACATACTGTACTTAAATGCAACTAAGGGATAAATAATGTCATTCTTATATACATATATGTCCTGTTTCTGTTGTAAGACCAATTAAACCCAGTAAAAATAGTAATTAAACGTGACATATTAATTCTATATGTTAACTGGCATTAACTTCCACAAACTGACTAATGTTAAGCGTCTAATCATCATCATTATACACTTGGCAGTATTACTGTATTTATATAATGCAGCACACCCAGCGACTGAATAACAAACTATGTACATATTTTTACAGAAGTATATTCATGTTATATATAAACAGTCAGCGGATGGTTTAGGGCAGGGGTGTCCAATACGTCGATCGCAAAGGCAATGCCGGTAGATCGCACATAATTTAACTGCTGCTCCACGCGCGAAATTGTCATTATGGTCTTAAAGAGTAATTGTGAAACACGCAGGTCTTTTTGAGTTGCTGCGCCTTTCTTCTCAAATGTGTTTTGCCAGGCCACTGCAGCTCAGTCGTCTTTAACTTCTAAAATTCACAAGGAAGCGCATTATTTCCTCACGCAGGAGTGATCCACACGCACGCCATGGTGTGTGTGTGAGCGAGCAAACGAGAGAGAGAGAGAGAGGCAGCGTAGCGCTGATTTGTATCCTTCTGATACTGTTGTAATATTCACTAAACCGCATCTCCGCTATTTTAAGGAGTACTCGACATGTACTCAAGGATTTTTTTTAAACTCCTCAAAAATAACAGAGTAATGGTGACAGCCTTAAATTCAATGTAGAGATATATGCAGTATAATCCTACAAGCATTTAAAGTGTTCTTTCTCTTCTGCTCTTGTAAGCTCCGCTATGCGCTCGTGCAGTGCGCGCTCTCTTAAGTTGTCCATGTGCATCACCGCACCCCCAGTTGAGTTCCGCCTTTTGGTTCTGATAACGTAACGTTATTATTTTGTAAACTAACATTTAAGAATCGATTCTTGACATTTGTGAATCGATTCAGAATCGGCCCACGTCCGAATCGCGATTCATCTAAGAATCGATTTTTTTTCCCACCCCTACTATAATAAATTATCTATATGGTATTTTGAGCTAGAACTTCATATACGTACTCTTGGGACACCAAGGATTTATTTGACATCTTAAAAAAGTTTTGTGAAATGTCCCCTTTAAGGCAAACTTACAGTATCTTATTCAGTCAATACATTTTTGTCACGGAAACTAAAGATTGCTTGTTCATGAAAATATCGGTAACACTTTATTTTATGGTGTCTTTGTTACACATGCTACATTTAATTATTATAGTAATAATTATAAGTTACACGGTACACACACATATTTGATGTAAAAAAAAAAAACTTTTATTCTGCAAACGCTTAATTGCGATTAGTTGTAAAAGTAGAATTTAAAACTACAGTATGTTAATGTATTCACCAGGCTTACAATCGCCTGCTGTCCATGAATCTTGATAAAGTTTATGTTTCCAGTCATGAATATTGACAGACTGAAACAGTTAATCTCATTGGATAATTACAGAAGTCTGTGATAAAAATCATGATTTGTATTATGGAAGTGTTATATACAAAAATAATTTCCAGAACTATTGCTTTACCATCTGAACTCAAAAACAGCGACAGTGTTGTAAGCAAGACATTAAACCATCTCAAGCAACTCACATTGTGACACTGATCTAATAAAACTTTATTTTAACAGTCACCACTGCAAAATAATGCAGAAACAAACCCAAAAACCCAATGCAACCCTGCATGAAATCAA
This sequence comes from Misgurnus mizolepis, assembly GCA_025389145.1. Classification (NCBI taxonomy): domain Eukaryota; kingdom Metazoa; phylum Chordata; class Actinopteri; order Cypriniformes; family Cobitidae; genus Misgurnus; species Misgurnus mizolepis. The sequence goes on from JAIFKI010000020.1 coordinate 26,412,132, forward strand.
ACTCGACTGTAATACTTTAATACATGCGGCTTTATTGCAAAAACGCCAATCGGTGACTGCATCATTTACCTCATGTTTACATAAACGATGTGCACGAGACCACAAAGTCTCACAGTTCACACCATTCGGCATTTGTTTACCTTTTCTCGTCTCGTTCCTTCTTTCTCCATCCTGTCCTGTGCTTTACTATCCAACAACTATTTCAAACTTTCATCCATGATACTTCACACGTCCCGAATCCATAAGAAAACACTTCATTCCTCAAAAAGCGAACTGACTTCGGGTTTAGATATCGCGCTTTATTCCGCAGAGTTTAAGAAAGAGAGTCACACAAACAGACGCTCAGCTGTTAAGTAAAGTTATTCTTCCAGAGGAAAGTTCGCCATGTTGTCAAATCCGCTTTTCTCTTACAGGCTTTTGCTCTCCTCCCGGTTGAGGCGGTTCTGATGCTTCGGTAGTTCAGGCCTTCGGTTGCTATTTGTGACATCAGACAGGAGTTGAGTTACCTACTGTGACGAGTCCTGTGACTGACTCAAGCACCACTAGTGAGCCAACTTCACTGACATTTAAAAACAAATGATTTGTAGATGTTAACATTTTTGGCTAATTGTGAGGAAATGTATATTTTTACAGAAAAAAAAACATCATCTTCACTTGATTACGTTATATTTGCAAAACACACAAATTGTCCTTTGTCACCATGGTAACCGGGTTTCCGCCTCAGTAGTGAAGTTGCAGCGAATGTCAAAGCACAACAAATTTGTTGTTTTCCTTATAAGCTTTGGATTGCAATAATGTATTTATTTATATATTTACTGGTGTTTGGTGGTTAAAGTGTCGTTACCGAAGTAAACTTTAATATTTCATTTCTGCCCCTTCCAGTGACATACAATATTGTAGCATATGTAAAAAAATCCTATATATTTGTTATGGTTTTTGTAGTATTGTTTTTAGTATTATTTAGTAGCGAGAAAATGATCAACATTATTAAATTACATAAAATCAGCATAAAATAAAGTACTTGAATCAGGGAAAAAATACCGAATAACGTGTTTTATTAAAAATATTTATTTGCTATTTACAAATTCACATACATTTACAAAATTAATTTACATGCAGTTTCTTAATCGGAAGGCTGCAGCCTCCGGAGGTCGCATATGCAGGCTTATACGTCAAAAAGACGGTCTTATTTCAGAATATTAACAATTATAAAGTTGACTATTAGTCTTATCGTAAATTGTTGTAATATGCTTATGACTTATAAATGCTTTAATAAATCAGGCTTGATGACGTATGCAGCCTGCATATGCGACCTCCGGAGGCTGCAGCCTTCCGAATGAGAATCGGCCTGACAGACTGTAAAACTCTGCGCATGCGCGATTGAGTTCCCGAGATGCCTGAGGAGAAGTGGGAATATTTCTTCTCATCAACAGAAAAATAGACAGTATGACAGTAAGTTTTGACATGATTGACATGAATACTTTTAATTTGTTTATTTTTACGTTGTTGGTCAACATTAATCCAAATCTGATAATCTTTTTATTCTGTTTCTATACTTGAACTCGAAATAGATATCAGGAAAATTGTTGAGTAACTAAAGTTCTGCGTAGTTTATTGTGAATCCTGATGCATTTGTTGCGTAATCTGACTGTCGAGTCTTTCCTCTTGGATCGTTTCAGGTTTATTCTCTTGAGTTTGCGATTGAAGTCCACCAGATGTCGCTCTCCCGTCGTGTCTTTTCTCCAATGCTGGATAAATGGTCCATCAGCTTGAGTTTTAGAGCAACTAAATGGGAGAGAGACAGGTTGGCAAAATGCTAAGTAGTCTCGTTTATTTTTAACCATTTATCCATACGAACCTGGTGACCTCAGTACAGTTTTCAGGCAGAATAAAGCAGGATTGTGACACAAAGGCCATTAACAGTGAATCCACAGGATCAACTTCATCCATACTGGAGATTTTTTGGGCAAGCCTGTGAATGCAATATAGTTTTTTTTTTTATTGAATATATGGGGTAGACAAGGTTTGCTTTTATGCTGAATTTACTCAATTTTTAGTTTAGTAAGATATGAAATACACAGTCACCTGACAGTACAGTTACAGTGATACATGGTTCTGAGATCAGGGTTTCGTACACCGAATTTCTCCTGTAAAGCAGGGATCTGTAAATGGCAAGAATCCAGGTCTCTGTAGCTGTCACATATTTCAAACTCACCTATGAAACCAAAACAGATATGAACATTTTAGAGGATGTTAAATCAAATTATTTATTTATATATTATTTATATAAATAACATATATTTCACCTTTTTGCTGTATGTGCGTATGTTGGGGCAGTGTTGTCTTCGGTGTGTCTGTTGGTACCGAGAAAGGTTTTGGGGACCATGGTGTTGTAACAGATGGCCATGGTGATACCGGATTCAGCTCTTCACTCCTGGACTCATTGGCTTGTTTTGTTAATGATGCTTCTGAGTTTTTGGTGACCTGAGTTTCTCCAAACGTAATTGTCTGATGAAAGTTTCTTTCTAGAATATCTTTGTCTGTTTCAGGTATCGTGTCAGTGTAGTTCGTCTGACCTTTGACCACAGCATATTGAGCGAGTTTGGAAAATGCGCACCTGCAGTTTAAAGGAGAAAGATACTGTGATTTACCTGTTTACACAACATCATGGCCCAAAGAGATTACGTACAAATCAAACAACAGTCGATTTCCAAACGTCAGCACATTCACTGTAAAATGTAATTAGTTAACTTTACTTAGAGGTGGTGAGGACACCTCCTGCTTTAAAGGTTCAGTGTGTACATTTTAGAAGGATCTTTTGATAGCAATGCAATATTATATACCAGTGTTTCCCAGATCTGAAATTTACTTGTGGTGGTAGCTGGTGAAAAGGGCGATCATTATCCACTGACAAAAAATTATTTACTATACATGTGACAAAGAACTAATAATGTGTGACACAACACAATACTTTGATTTATTAAACATTAATTTTAATTTCACATTATAGTTCATTAATCTAACCACCCCAAACTTTCTTTGCCATAAACAAAGCTGACACTGTTTGTCAAAGCACCACGAAAACACTTGATGTTTTTGCACTGATATATGAAGCAATTTGATGACCCCTTTTATCAAATTCAATATATACAATACTATGTATATAGCCTATTAATAGACAGTGCAGGTCTATAGATTATAAATGTGACTGATGTTATAATGGTAATAATTTCTAGAGATAGGCACTTTTACTGCTTCTGCTTTCCATTTCTCTTTTGTCGATTAAAAAAAGCTTAATCCACTCATTATTTCAGATTTAAAAGTCTACTTGCTGTCCCGTTGACAGACTTTACATTACAGCTTTGCGTTTTTTATATCCTGAGTCAGCTAGAGCTTTGCTCGTTCAGTATAAGCACTGCTGTTTGCTACAATCTCTGTGCAAACTGTTTAGATTTTAGTAAAGATATGGTCTATTAATAATAAGATTATAAAAATATGGGATAAAGAAAATGAAGCGGCGCGTGGTCTGAAACAGCACTCGAGCTTTAGCGCGGTAGCGCTTGCGGCCGTTCTCCGATGGACTCGGGTTTTACACACAATATCAATCAGACTTGGGACCCGAAGTAATGAACTAGGACCGACCCGGACCCGACTGACCATTTAAAATATAAACCTGGAACCGTACGGGTCCCGCGTCCTCAGTGAAAAAAGACCTCTAATGGTAAAACTCTGCTCAAGTTCAGAAACATGAAAGGATACAATGTGACACTGAGGTTGCTTCGCGTCGCACCCAAATTCATTGAGAAACAAAGAGCACGTGAACGGACACTCAACGGGAGAGACACAACGTGCTTGCACACAAAATGAAGCCTACTTGGATGCTATAAGCATATTCGACCATTTTGGTCGCAGTGTAGTTCCCTGGCTGCTCCGTATGCGCAGCAGTTGATCCAGTTTGCCGGGCTGGATGATGAGTTTATGACGCGTACATCATCTTCACGGTCACCTGACCCCCACCTCTCTTTCTCTCTCTCTCTCTCTCTCTCTCTCTCTCTCTCTCTCTCTCTCTCTCTCTCTCTCTCTCTCTCTCTCAACACCTCTCTCTCTCTCTCTCCCTCTCTATCACTCTCTCAACAAAACACGGGTCATCCAGTCGAGTTCAGAAAATACGGAAATTCGTAAAGTGATTTTTTTTCCTGGGCGGGTCGCAATTTACCTGGGCGCAGCGCCCAAGTAGAGCCTATGTATGGGAAACACTGTATACATAACAATGTTTTCAGCGGTGTATAAAGACTTTACCAAATGAACGATGTTGTTTTTATTACCTTAGAATGAGCCGTTTTTATCTACATGGGGGGTCCACTTACATGGAAGCCGCCATTTTGTGCAGTCATGTTTCTACAGTAGCCCTAAATGGACAAACTGCTCTACAGAGCACATTTTTCACTATGTTGTTTCAGACGATGACATGTTTGTCCTGTGACAAGCTACCGTAGCTTCTCTATGTGCTTGGAAAGTGAGGGGTTCAACTTGCAACCTCACCACTAGATGCCGCTAAAATCTACACACTGCACCTTTAAAATTTCAAAGTGAAGCAATTTATTCATTTTTAGTTGGCAATACTTGATAGCATTTGTAGAGTAAACTTTAAAGCATTACTTAGGTTAACTCTCAGTTTCTTTTAATTGAGTAATGGGGTCTTTCAAAAATGTTTATACTGTATTTAAGTTCACTTAACTTGGTGTTTATGTAGCGATAGTTCCCCCAAAAATGAAAATTCTCCCATCATTTACTCACTCTCATGTTGTCACAAACCTGTTTAAATGTCTTTTTTCTTATAAACACTGTAAACAAACCGTTCATGAGCCCCATTTACTTCCATAGTATTTGGTTTTGTTACAAACATTCCTCATTCCTTTATGTTCAAAAGGACAAATACATTTGTACAGTTTTGTGATTTTGACCCATATAATGTATGGCTATTGCTAGAAATATACCCGTGCTACTAATGACTGGTTTTGTGGTCCAGGGTCACATATATCACATGAGCATTTCTTTACATTCACACATAAATAGGCCTGAAAAAGCTGAATCAAATGAAATTGATACATACCTGCCCCACCACATTCTCTTTGCACACTGCATCCTATGTGAGAACTCAAAGCAGCGCATCTTAAGCACATTGAAGTAGCCATATCCCACCATGTTGGACACGGTACTGTTTACTCCCATGAGACAACGGCGGAACCTGAATTGATATCACAAGGCCTCATTACACAGAGATATGATACAGCAGCTAGTTTCTCATGCTCTGGGTAATGTAAGAAGCTGGCTCTGTGAAATAAAGCTCCCTTCAATCATAATAAACACACCTCATATTACACACAAGGGCGCTATAGGATAAGTCTTGTTGGGTTATAAGCAACCCTTATGAAAGAAATCATACCTGTTATCACAGTCGCAGTGAGATAAAGTGAATATGTTTGTGTTGAAGACGCCGTGTTTAAATGAGAAAGATGCAATGGTGTCCTTACAATGATCGTGTTCTCGGCAACATTTATCGGTTTCTTCAAATAAACCTGCAAGGAGGCGAGAGAATAGTTAAAAACAAGAATATGCAAAGTTTTTACATCTATTAAATATTATGTATACACTACAAAGAATGCTAGGTTATTTTCAATACAGAGTTGGGTCAAAAAGGGACAGATAATCAGTTTTAACCCATTAAAAATTAACCTAGAAAATTTTTATATTTGATACAAGAATGGGTTAAACCCATAGACTATAAAAAATATGTATGTAGTGTCCGTGACGTCATCCATAGGTTTGTAAAGAGCTTTTTTTATGCCAATAGTCGACGGTGCCTGCCATCGCCATCTTGGCATTGCGTCACCACGCATCACTCGTGGATAATTGAAAATGAGTAAAGAGGCGTAATGTCGGTAAAGCTGAAGTGGCTGGTTGCAGCAGTGGCAGTTCACTCGTCACTCAATTGGCCACGCCCTTAATTATGCAGAACTTTAAGGCTTAATATAATTTAAACAGATAAGTTACAAAAAAAAATTACCCCTCTCACAGTTGTCATAAAGGGCAAAATTAGCTATACAGACCAAAAACACTTTTTGTACCAGGCTGTAAACATATTATTTTCTGCTGTAAAGTTGGGCATTTTAACATAGGGGGATCTATGGGATTGACTCCCTTATGGAGCCAGTCTCTATCGCCAAACAATGAATTGCAGTTTAAGTCACTTCCGTGTTGTCTTCACGATATATTGGAAGGTTGTCCCTTGGTTAAAACAACCATGCGGGTTGGGTTCAAATTCAGTTTTAAATTGGTTGATATTGGGTTGAAAATAACCCAAATTTTTATAGTGTAGTCATGTAGGCATTAACAATAGTCTTGTCTTCAATAGTCTTCACAATAAAGATCAGAAGGTTGTCCCTTGGTTAAAACAACCCAGCAGGAAGGGTTTAAATTGGGTTGAAAAAAGGGTTGATATTGGGTTGAAAATAACCCAGCATTTTTATAGTGTAGTTATTGTAGGCATTAACAATAGTCTTTTCTTCAATAGTCTTCTTGATAGAGTTAAGAAGGTTGCCTCATGGTTAAAACAACCCAGTGGCTTGGGTTTAAATTGGGTTGAAAATGGGTTGATATTGGTTTGAAAATAACCCAACATTTTAATAGTGTAGTTATGTAGGCATTAACATTAGTCTTCTCTTCAAAAGTCTTCTTTATAGAGTTTGGAAGGTTGCCCCATGGTTAAAACAACCCAGCGGGTTGGGTTAAAATTGGGTTGAAAATGGGTTGATATTGGGATGAAAATAACAAAACATTTTTATGGTTATGTAGGCATGAACAATATTTTTTTCTTTAATAGTCTTCTTGATAGAGTTAAGAAGGTTCCCTCATGGTTAAAACAACCCAGCGGCTTGGGTTTAAATTGGGTTGAAAATGGGTTGATATTGGGTTGAAAATAACCAAACATTTTAATAGTGTAGTTATGTAGGCATTAACAACAGTCTTTTCTTCAATAGTCTTCTTGATAGAGTTTGGAAGGTCGCCCCTTGGATAAAACAACCCAGCGGGTTGGGTTTAAATTGAGTTGAAAATGGGTTGATATTGGGTTGAAAATAACCCAAAGTTTTTTTATACTGTGAATATGTAGGCATTAACAATATTCTTGTGTTCAAAAGTCTTCACGATAAAGTTCGGAAGGTTGCCCCTTGGTTAAAACAACACTGCGGGTTGGGTTCAAATTGAGTTAAAAATTGATTGATAATGGTTTGAAAATAACCCAACATTTTTTATAGCGTAGTTATGTAGGCATTAACAATAGTCTTGTCTTTAATAGTTTTCACAATAAAGTTCAGAAGGTTGCCCCTTGGTTAAAACAACCCAGAAGGTTGGGTTTAAATTGGGTTGATTGTGGGTTAAAAATAACCCAACATTTTTTATAGCGTAGTTATGTGGGTATTAACAATATTCTTGTATTATCTCATTATGCTTTGTTTACCTAACTACCTAACATGTATTTAGGTAATAATGTAATAATATCTATGTAATAATTGATGGCTATATCCCTACATACCCAGGTCAGAAAAGTTTGATGCCCGATTTCCAGATCCACACCATACAGTTCCTGGAATCATCCATGCTCGCTTTGAGCGGTGAAGCTTTGTCCTTGAACTCTTCCCAATGTCCAGTTGCACAGATCCATCGAGGTCAACACTCCTGAGGTCTCTGGTCTTGTGTACAGACACTGAAAATCCTTCCATATTACCTGCAGTCTGACAGGGGCCATCGGGTTCAAACAACTCACTGATGTTAAAGCGGACATCAGGGCTTTCCAAAAAAGAGGTACTTGCCGAATTCATACACCTGGACAGGTAACTCTCAACAACAGATTGTTGTTTGGTTATGATGCAACTGAAAAGTCTGTTGTTTTTGCTCCAGATGCTGTCAAATAAGAGAAGAGATGTCGGAGTCTTTCGGAGAAATGCATAATGTGCTTGCTCGTCCGAAGAAGATTTTGTCCGAAAACAGAAAGTGTTGTTTTTATAGTTTAAAGTTTCAAAATGTAAAGCACTGGAACGGTCAAGAAACAGCATGGAAATACACAGAACCGCCTGGAAAAGGTGAATGGTTTTCATTTTTTTTTTATAATCCAAGTGATAAATTTTCAGGAATGACAAAAGGAATAACTTTAAAGGAATTTTGCAATTCGTACCTAAATGAATAGCTGCAGGGTAACATAGTTTTAACCACCAAGCTTTAGCAGATAGATGAACTCAACCCCTCCTTATATACTCTCATCTGTATGTCAGATTTCTTTAGTGTTGTGGACTCATGGACACATATGAACCAGACAGATGTGGTGAGATAATACATGGGAGGGGAGGGCTGTTTGGTAAATACAGACCTGGAAGCAGCGATGTACGTACACACACTTTCATAAAACCATGATTGTAATCCCACACACGAGTATTATCTTATTTGCTGATCGCTATCATTTTTATTAGTGTCAACAATGCCCACAGCTATAAACATTTGATATCTTATTACACATGATGAAACTATTCTTTACAACGCGACAAAAAGATTCAAATTCCATGTGGGAGGAGAAAGAAACATCCGATTCAATACTATTCCAAGCGTGCATTTAGATTAAATTAGATCATAGGCATTACACCCATGCATTATTATTTTTATGCTTAATGGTCATAAAATATTAAGATGTTGGGAACATTTAGACATGTTTGTTCATATAGCATCCTCTTCTTACAATAAATTATGAAATGAGTTAATGCCTTATAAAGTATAATTTGCATTAATGTGGCAGCAGGTGACTGCAGTGTTTACATTAGGATGCAAAGGTCACTTGATGTTGGTGTGCGTGTCCATCTGTTCTGATTGGTGCAAACCTCACCTGATTAGCACAAAGTTTTTTCCATGTCACCATTGGCTGCCTTCCTAATGGAGCACTGCAGTCATGATGATGTGATGTAGATTGGTAAGCCAAAACCATGTAGTTGTTTGGGTTTTTGGTTTTGATCTGTGATTAACACAAGCTCAAGATTTATCTGACATAAAACACACCAATACCCCACTCACCTGATTTAAAAAAAAAATGCATAAAAATCTAAGAAAAAAACGGGCATAATTTCACCGACCAAAAATGTGCAGGGTTCCCACGGGTCCTTGAAATCCTTGAAAGTTTGTGAATCTGGGGGGAAAACTTAAGGCCCTGGGAAGTTTTTGAAAATCTACATATATAGATACAGGTCATTGAAAGTGCTTGAATCTATTTTATTCAAGTTTTCTGGAAAAAAAATCCAAATTATTCCCTGTGTAGTGTAGGATAATATCATAAAAATTCTAGACTTTTTAATCACACATGTTAAACTGTTCACTTTAAATGCTTATATCATCTGTATGCGAATGTTGATTCATACCAAAATGCTTTTTTGCATAGTTGTGTTTGACACATGAAAATGTCTCGGGTTACGTATGTAACTGTTGTTCGCTGAGAAGGGAACGAGACGCTGCGTCTCCCTTGCCATACTTCCTGCATCCCTGTAACACCGTCTTTGGCAATATTTCAGATAGCGATATACTTCCTGGTTCCCGCGTCACCCTGTCTTTGTCGTTAAGCCTCACCATGGTTGAATTTGATATACACATTCAGACGCACTTACCCCTGGAGGCGTCCCCAAAGTATCACCGCAGTGACGCAGCGCGAGTTCCCTCGAAAGGGAACTGTAACAATGTATCTTAAAATGTAACCTTGCTCTCACTTGAAATGTGTCCCAACATTTAGTCCTTGAAATTGAGGGTATTGGACCTGGAAAGTCCTTGAAAGGTCCTTGAATTTAAAGTAAACTAAGGTGTGGGAACCCTGAATGTGAATGGAGATTTATGAATCGTAATTCCTTACATTTTTTTAAATGTTTTAATAAAGTTTGAAAGAGTTGTTGAAAGCTTGATGAAATCGAGTATGGAATGGTGTAGTTCGCTTATAGGCAAGGCAAGACAAGTTTATTTGTATAGCACATTTCATATGTGTTTATTTGTGAAGATTATCTTGATGATCTTGATCTATTTTTTGCAGTTATCCAAAAGCTTATGGAAAAATCCTACTGCTGTTTTGTTAAGGGAACTAATGTCATGCTACATTAGGTACGTTTACATGCAACCTAATGATCCATTTGTAATCGTATTGATAGCTCATTCGGATGGAAAAGCTTTCATGTAAACACCTTAATCAATACGATTGAGATTGATCAGATGCAAATTTCGATCGTATTGAAAGGAGTGGTGCCATCTGTGATCCGATCATTTGGAGAAAAGTTTGCATGTAAATGCCTGAATCATAGTATTTTCTCAATCGAATGCAAAATACCTTGTGCACATGCACAGAAGAATTACATCTTATATTTACCTCTTATTTACGTATCATGTGATTGTTGTCACAGAAACATGCAAAAGCAAGGCAATGGCAATGTATTATTCAGGTAATGGGGACACGCGCTGTCGATTCTGCAGTGTTCATAACATAACATTACATAAAGCAATAATATAGCTTTTGGGTTTTGATCATTGTTTTTTAATTGCCAATATCTGAAAACTTCTTAAGAACAACTTTCTCCAACTCAGCTTTGACTTTGTACATTTATCAACTCTACGAGTCCTCGGCTTTTTTTCAGACTTTGAAACATTTCAGTGAGTTGATTTTTTTCTGCGGGTTAAAGATGAAAGGATTTTGTTAATTAGTTATTGGTATTTGGGCTGTAATTAGTCTTTGGGATACTTTCGCGTTTTGTTACGCAGATCTGGCAACCCTAGCTTTTTTTGGTTCGGATTATACAGAATGTACATGTTAACAAACATTTTAATCAGATTGCAATGTTTAAGGTGCATGTAAACGGTTGTCAGCAATAACCTGCCCACGCTGAAAGATGTGCCGTTTGATTACAGTTTAGGTGCTGGTATCCTCGTGTTGCCAGATATTAGTACGAAAGCAAACATAGTAGGCCATAAAGAAAAAAATTATTTTAGACCTTGTTTTTCAGAAATAAATCAAAGACATCACTAACAGTAACCTGCACATTCTCACTTTATACATTTACCAAAGTGTCACATTAATTGCTAAAACATTAAACACTCTGTCTAAAGAGGATTTTTCACAATGGCATTTGGCAACACTGAGGAATCTACACTTGCGGCCTGCGTCATTTTACACTTAACTATACAGTAAACTGTTTAAGTTTATGTTTAAGGTGCATCTAAACGATTTTGTCGTAACCTGCACTCGGATTAAATTCAGTCGGATTGACAAAATTTTGTGCATGTAAACATACAAACAGACGCCATCACACTTTATAAATTAACTGTTCAGGGTCACTGGTCATCATTCCTGGGTTATCCAATTCTAACAAATGACAAAAGAGAAACTAAATGATCTTAATGTTTTTTATTCAGCAGATCCTTAAAAGTAAGATTCTCGAAATGCTTTTCATTCTCTGTTGACTCAGTTTGGAACAGCTGATGAAACTTGAACCAATATGGACTTTCATATGTTTGGAAATGTGAGTCAGTATTTTTGCATTTCATTTTGATGCCTGTAGAAACCTGAAATGTATTAATTTGTATTAAGAGGCGATTGTGGAGATGCTTATGTATAAACATTTACTTGAAACTTTTTATGCCAAAAATATCAATGCATGTCAATGTCTGTAGTTTAAAAGCTTCTTATTTCTTAACCTGTCCCCGGCACATATCTGAATGTTTTGTATGAGTGGCTGTGACATCAGAAGTTATATAGTTGAGTTAAGCTATTATAATATAACAAACATGATGCCACATCAGTTGTGTTTGAATCTGTCCTCATTGTTGGAAGGTCAGAGATTCGTGAATAACATCAAAGAAAATGACCTTGACAGTTAACCCACTAACACCAGAATCAACACAGTCCCCCTCCCTTCACGTGACACCTCGTACAGGTAGCAAAGCTCTGAACTTTGTGCCAGATTCCAGTCAGCCTGAGAAAAATCCTGCAGTTCACACAATGTGAAAACAAAGACTTTATTTGTGCATTTAACAAGCCTGTAGTCATACCTGGAAACATATTACAGACGGGGCGCGGGAAGTAGGGTGCTGAGGGTGCTGCAGTACCCCTAGATTTCACAGGATTATAAATGAAACACAAATTTTGGTTCATTTATATTTATTTATTTATTTATTCGGAGTGTCTATTTACACTAAGTGCAAATCGCTTTCTTTGGCACTTTTTATTTACATAGAACTGCTACACAGTAAAAAGTGAAAAGTCGGATCAACTTAAAAATTACTTCAATTGGTAACACTTATTTTTTTTTGTTTTTCCAACTTACTTCCAAACTAAAGTTAAATTAAAGTGAAATTGTAAGTTGAAAAAAAAAACTTTAAGTGTTACCAATTGAAGTAATATTTTAAGATTATTCAACTTTTCACTTATAAAACGATTTAAAAAGACATGTAGAACATCTTCAGTGGTGCATGCAATAGAGCAGATCATTCCTATATCTTGCTTTTGACGCGATGTCCGTGGTTAGAATCTGACTTGCAAAGAATCTGGTGCAAAATGTATCTGCCAGTTTAAGATAATTATTTTTAATTCAGAGAGGAAGATTTACAGTGATCGGGACCTCGTGCTGTCATAGCTGGTTATATACACAGCACCCCCAAACTAAAACATCTTCCCGCACCCCTGATTACATATGAAGCAATAAATTAAAACTTATTCACAGTAACATATAGTTGGAGGACATGAATTTCATGCACATAACAACAAAACCTTTCCATATGCAACTGATGCAATATTAAAAAGAGACAACCTGCCATTTACATGTAAATTCAATTTACCTCTTTTAACCTTTTAAATTCAAAATTTACATTTGTTTCCACCACCTTCCAAATAGGTAATATAAGGTAAATATACAGTAAACAAATCAAATGTACTATATGCAGTTAGGTACAATGTTTCAATGATAAAATTGTACAGCTTAATTTTATTTAAAGAACTAGCAAGATGATTTGCATGAATATACATTTAATCGAGTCCTTGCGTTAGGGATGGGCGATAGTGACCAATATTCATATCTCTGTCATTTTGGCATGAATGGTGATATACGATACATATATCTTAGTATTTTCTACAAAGCGGTATAAATGTTTACATGCAAGTCAAAGCCTCATGTGAGCTGGTTGGACATTTTTGACAGAGCTTCTGTTGCAAAGAAGGAGGATCATATCAGACCATACTGATATAGACACTATTGTCATATATCACCAAAACTCGATATACCGCCCAGCCCTACCTTGAGTACATTTGGTTGTAGGGTTAGATATTTAAGTGACATCTGTATTCGTGAGGTTTTGTTCTTTAAGGCAAAATATCATACACATACTCTTTTTATCCACTAAAGAAGAACATGACAGCTTATAGCTTTATACTCTGGGTTGGACGACTATATAATCAAAATAGCTTATCACAGGGTTTCAGGAAGCAAAAACAAGAATCTTTTCTTCTGAATGAATGTAAAGAATGATCAACTATCCAACCAGTAGTAAGATAAGGTTTTTGTCAGATGGTATTGTGCGCTATAGGATTTCTGGAGATATTAGACTTTAGTCATCAACCTCAATGTTGTTTTGATGTAAGAGAACATGCCAGCGTTCAATCTTCTTGTCTTTGTTCTTTAGACATTCATACCAGTGCTTCAGACACTCGCCTTTAGCTGTGATACCAAGCTGGCATCCACCTGTGTGAACAAAAGACATGATTATCATACAAAAATAACGAAACCCCACCCCTAACCACGCCCATAACCCCAGTGTCATGGGGCAAAAGCAAATCGTACCCATCTGAATAATAATATAATTGATTCCAATAATTTCCAACAATTCCAAATGAATATCGAATTGAATCAGAATCAAATATAGAACTTGTGAATCACCAATGAATTTAAATCTGCATCAATACCCAACCCAACTACTAGTTAAACACTCGGTTGAGCTGATTATTGGCAAATGTTTGGCTATTGTGCTCATCCAGCCTGATCTTACGCAAATTCTTTCATATTTTATGAGTAGGCTAATTTGTATGAAGTGAAAAACTTATGATTATCTTAAAAAAAGGTAATGAAACTCCACCCCTAACCCCAATGAAACAGAGGCAAAAGTCAATGTGGCCGTACAAATTTATACGAATTAGCCACCTCGTAAAATATGTACGTTTATCACCAATGTTGTGAACACAAATAAAGACAATGCATAAATATCATATTAAATAATGTTCATTAAATGTAGAAAATGTATATTTTGCATGCATTATATCTCACCAATGAAATCATTCGATTTTCCCATGTCATAATCCCAGACAGAGATATCCAAAGTCTTTTTTGCCAGTTCGCTGTGCTTGATGTCGTAGCTGAACTCCTGCAATCACCACAAAAACCCTTCAACTACATTTTTTAATACATTGCACACAGAGTATATTAAAAAAATGTTTATTTGTAGATCAAAACATTGTGATGTTGCATCAGTGTCGACCCTGGCCTTTATTGCATTATGTTCTGGCAGAAATCGGTTATAAAGAAAGACTACCTCATTAAACTCCGGGTTAAGAGTTTTCTTCTTGGTCTGAGTCTTACACTTTGCTTTTTTTCCCATGTCAGGCTTCAGACAGCTGCAAAACACACAACACAAGAACACAAAGTACACTTTTCATCTTTAAATACATATAATAAAAAGAGTTGATGAGATAGGAACTATTCAGATAACATCCCACCAGTCGTGCAGAAAAACACAATGCCCAATAGGAAACAATTTGATTTTATTGACTCACATCTTCACGAACGGGTCAGAATAGCCATTAGAGTCCATTGCTGCCAGATGAGCACATCGAACCACACCTACAATAAGACGACTTTGTTGACTATTGTAGGTGAGAGAAATCAGGACTCGGCCCCTCTCCTCTGCTTCTTCATCATCCTTTAACTAAAATAACCACACAATATACTATAGGTAACTCATCTGATGAATCATTTAGCTGAACATTTGTTATTAACATATAGGTTTATAGATGCATTTCAACTGAGAGAAGCCAAGGTAAATGAGCCTATGGGATAGGATTTGTGAATGCACAACATGGTGAATGTAGTATGTCCGGATTTTATTCATACTATATAGAAGATATTTCTTTAAGCTAGTTAAGTATTTACTTATTCAAAGTATGCAATTTTTAATTCTTACCTCCTCCTCATAAAGCGCCATACCACGAGACGCCCCGCCAGCAGCTGAACGTCTCACCTGCATATCAGAAGTCGGGTGCAATTCAGGGCAAAGCAACCAATGGCAAACTCTTTACAGTACGTTTCCCCAAGTGTTAACTGTTTCCTTACCGGCACCGCTCTCTCGAGACACACATTGAAGATCTTCTTTTGGTTCAGCTTCAGTTTTTTCAAGACCACCCGCGTCTCGCCGATAAACTCGTTGTGGCCAAACTTGTCTTCATCACTGACAGAAAGCCTGCCAGGGAACAATGAATACTGACCCTTTTCACTCCGAGAAATGTCACGGCTTTAATTAAAGCCATTGCAAACTAAATAAATCAATGAGGAATTTACAGTCTAAGCATGAAATATTTAAGACGAACTCATTCCTCATAGAAATGACCCCATTGTGCACGATCAGCCATAAGAATTGTAAACATTTGTGATCCTGTCTATCACATCCGGGCTAAAACTCATAATCTAATGATGAGATCTGAAGCATTGAAGTTTAATTGATTTCACTTTAATTTCAGTCTTTCACATATCAAGATTATATTTTCACAGAATGCAAATCACAAAATAATAACTTTAGCTGGGTTTTCACAGGCGGGGCCACATTTAAAATCTAAAATGTTTATTGTATTAAATGTGATAAAGTTTCTACTACCTGAGTGTTTTTTTCTGCATGTCTTCATTCGTGATGCCATGATAAATAAGAATCTCATTCCACACAGGATTCAAGGTGTTACGAAGCGTCTTTGTTCTTAGCTTGTTTGACTAAAGATGCAAAGAAATGCATTTCTTTACTTGTAAATTAGTGCTGGGCAAAGATTAATTGCGATTAATCGCATACAAAATAAAATTGATTTGTAACATAATATACAAGTGTGTTCTGTGTGTAATTATAATGTATATATAAATACACACACATTCATGTAAGTATTTAAGAAACATTTACATGTGTATATATAATTATTTATATTTTTATATATTATATATATATATATATATATATATATATATATATATATATATAAATGTATATAAATAAAAAATTCTGAAATGTATACATGTATGTCTATGTGTTTAAATATTCATAATAATTACACACAGCACACACATATTATGCAAAAATTAACTTTTAATTTGTATGCGATTAATCGCGATTAATCTTTGCCCAGCACTATTTTAAATATAATTTAGACTCTGCTCCAAGATGAAATGGACTACTTGCACAACTACTTTTGTGTTATACTTATTACTTATGTGAATTTACCCTTGGACATACCTGTCAATGATATATAGTGATTCAAATCCATGTTATTTTTAGGCCTGTCAAAAGATTAATCGTGATTAATCGCATACAAAATGAAAGTTTGTGTTTGCATTATAAAATTGTTTGTGTATTTTTTTTATTATTATGTATATAAATACACACACATACATGTATACATTTTGAATACATGTATAAAAAATGTTATTTATGTACCTTTTATAATTCATATATTATTTAAAAAAAATATATATATACACACACACACACACACACACACATGAAATTGTTTATAAATACATACATGCATGCGTGTGTATTTATATATACAAAATAATTACACACAGTGCACACACACACATATATTATACAAAAACAAACTTTTATTTTGTATGCGATTAATCACGATTAATCTTTTGACAGCCCTAGTTATTTTATAAACGCATTTAACCGGAAACTAGCGCATCATATTATATATCAAGTATGTCTCAAGGCTCAATGCAAGTAGTCCATTATCCAATAACATCCAGCATTATATTACCACAGTACCTTGCTGGCTCCTGGAAGTAAGTGCAGTTTAACATAAGGATCAGCCAGACCGTTAGAGTCCATGGGTTTGAGACCCTTTCCAACAAAGACAAAATCATTTAATGGTTAGCAATCGTATGCATGTGACCAGGATACATTTTACTGGAAAAAATACTCTTGGCAATACCTTTCCTTTGATTATGTTGCAATGCAATTCGTTTTTCTCCTCCTCGTACACCAGACTGAACTCTAACATGCCAAGAGTGGCTGTAAAGTGAACAACATTGCATCAGAATCCGCATAAAATCATTTACGACCAAACATTTGAGGAGCTGACTCCAAAAACAGATGAAACAGCACAAAGAATAGCCGTATAGCTCATTGCGTTAGTAGAGCAAAGACCATGGGTTTATTGATAAAAAAAAGGATACCTCGTAAGTCGGATAAAAGCGTAAATGTAAATGAATATAAAGAAAGCGTCTGCTGAATTCTTACATTCTGTGATGCAAAGGACGTACAGTAAACAATTTCGTTCACTGTGGTTCCCATAGGGTACCAACATGTCCATGTGTCAGTGCAGATCAGCATCTTACTGGCATCGTCAGAGTCGTAGCTGTTGGCGTCCTCTTCATCCTCTGCAGTGGGGGTTGGTGGCTGGCGCGAAGCAAGGACGCTGCTGGCAGCGGGCAAACGTGCGTCGGTCTGCATGGCAGGTGGTGCCCTGGCCTCCGGTCGACTCGCAGGATCTGGATTTCCTACTGAGTTAAACACTTGCTTGAATTAAATATAGGCAAAATCTGTGGCATTGCGACACATGATAGAAGAAGGAAGCTAAGCATCCAGATCCTAGAGCTTTAACAAATTGTCGATGACGTTATTCCCCGTGGAGCAATTTGAGGTTCAGCACCTTGATCAAGGGCACAAGACCACCACAACATACTGAAGGATGCATGCAATTGAATGATATCCCCAATGCTAATTCGTTATTTACACACTGTAAAAGCACATCATAATACCTTTTTGGTTAAGAGTGGTTGATGCCGGTGATCTTGAAGTCAGAATCTGTACTTCTCTCTTCACCACAGGTGCATAAGTTTGTCCTTCCACAGCGACTCCGCTCAGAGACTCCTGGTTCGCTCCGTTGTCTTCTCGGTCTCTTTGGGTTATGACAGAACGTTCCTCTCGTATGGTTTTTGCTGAGCATGAATAAAAGGAGACAATGATACTGCAATCGTAAGCCTCATTTCCTCCGAGTGATATTAAGTGTTATTGAATACTGCAGGACACTGACCAGATATCTGCGCCTCTATCCCGCTAATCTGCATGTTTTCTGAAATGCAAGGACGTTCCAGAATATAAATACATCAGATGCTTTGAAGTGGAACATTGCAATAAATAATCCGTGCCCATACATTAAAAACTGCATAGGATTTAGAATTGGTAACTAGGAATGGTTTTGAATGCACAGCGATACCAAAGTCATGTTGGGTTATTTTCAAACCAGTGTTGAGTCAAAAAGGGACAAACCATGCCACTGGGTTAAATTAACCCAGAGAATATTTATAATTGACCCAACTGTGGGTAAAAAAGAACTCAGCATAGGTAAATTTACAACCTCATGGGTTTGCTTCAATCCATTTTTGACCCAGCGCTGAAAATAACCAGTGTAGGATAGGACTTCTGAATCAAATAGCTTGCTGTTTACAGAATAAAGCCCTAAAACTAGTTTTTCCCATTACCAACCAACTAAGTTGCTAACAGGTTAGCAACAATGCTTTTGGGAAACGCACCTCTGGATTGTTTCCACTCATGGTTGGGTTAACAACAACAACCCAGCAAAGGTTTATTTATAACCCAATATAATGTGTTCTGTCCAATATTTACCCAGCATTGGTTTAAAAATAACCCAGCAGAATTAAGAGATGACATTGCATTCCTGTAAATGGCGTTTGGTTATCATCTTGGAAAAATAAAACATTAATTCTGCTTTTATCTTTAATGCATCAATGCCTTAACTTTGGTTAGTTTGATAATGAATAAAAATCGCAGATGTGTTGCCTTCGAATTCATTCATTACACAAAGGTTAAAGGGTTGCTTCACCCAAGAATGAAAATTTTGTCATTAATATCTCACTCTGATGTCATTTCACACCTGCAAGATCATCTTAAGTTCATCTTTAGAACACAAAGATATTTTTGATGAAATCTGAGAGCCCCCGTAGACAGCAACACAACTTTCAAGACCCAGAAAGGCAGTGAAGACATTATTAAAATAATCCATGTGACTACAGAGGTTCAATTTTCATTTCATAAAGCGACAAGAATACTTTTTGAACTTATAAAGTAAGTCTCACATGCATATTCCTGGTAGCAGCGCATGCATGCATGCATTAAACAACAGTGTCAGGCGTCAGCCATAGATATATATGAATGCATAGATGCCTCATTCGACTGCTTCATAGATGCAAGCTGTTAATGGAGATTGAACTGCTGTAGTCACATGAACTATTATAACTATTTCTGGGTCTTGAAAATTCTCAGGTTTCATCTTGGAAGATTGTATGGGTTTGGAATTAATGACAAAATTTTTATTCTTGGGTGAACTAATGCTTTAAAGTCACCATGAAATTGAAGTAGCAATTGTCTTATTTTCCCCTTGGTGATGTAAATCTGAGTAAAACGGCTTCTAAAATGAAGAAAATGTAGGGCTGGACATCGAGAATTGATTGGATCGTTTGAAGTTGGGTCATCGTGTTGCTAATTGCTAATCGCTGTGATCTTTTCCCAGACCCAAGACATTTTTTAAATAATCCATGTGAATACAGTGCTTCAATTTTCATTCCATGAAGTGACAAGAATACTTTTTGTACTTATAAAGTAAGTCTAACATGCATATTCCCGGCAACAGCACATACATGCGTTAAACACCAATGTCATGCGTCAGACATAGATATATATGAATGCATAGATGCCTCATTCGACTGCTTCATAGATGCAAGCTATTAATGGCGATTGAAATGCTGTAGTCACATGAACTATTATAACAATGCCTTTACTGCTTTCTGGGTCTTGAAAGTTGTGTTGCTCAGAAAGCTCTCGGGTTTTATGGGATTTAATGGAATTAATGACAACATTTTCATTCTGGCGGAAGTAATGCTTTAAAGTCGCCATGAAACGGAAGTTGCGATTGTTTTATTTTCCCCATGGTGACGTGTGTTCGAGCTCGAATTCATCCATCGAGAATTAATAGGATCGCTTAAGTTGGGTCATATTGCTAATTGCTAATCGCTCAATCTTTTCCCAGACTCCGCCGGAAGTAAAGAGAGATCGTTTTGAGGAGGGGAGGAGATTTGCATTTTTGATTAAAAATTATGAGGGCACATGAATTAAAACAAAAAGAATGAAGCTCACAGATAAGTCATATATAAAAAAACACAATATTCTAAAAAAATGAAATTAATGAAATTTAATGAATATAAATTAGTAGTCTACAATATAGTATCAATGCTAATGCTAAGAATGCTATGCTAGTCATGTTTACCTCCATTTCGTGGATGTGATGTCATAGATGACTCCTGATTGGTTGATGGATTTGTAGAAGCTGGCATGTTGGCTGTACTGAGCTCTTTCAGATTGGAGATTGGTAGTGGAGCGGGTAAAACCTGCTGTGGTAAACCCTTGAAAAACCAGGCACCAGACCGCTTCATCATCTTAAAAAAAATATAATCATTATTATTCACTTTACGTTAGTACGTTGATTTATTTTAATTCACCGCAAAGATTTGTGCTTAGTTTGCAAACTCTTGATCTCCTGTTTGTTTGAGTGAAACATAAGAATCTGCGAAACTAAATTTAATTTTAAGATTCAGTTTATTTTATTCTGTCTTGCTACCCCACTTTCCAAGATCCAAGTAATGCGATCCACAGTTTCACTACAGAGAAAGAAAAACCTACTTTCGAACCCAATTGAATTTCGAGAAAATGTACGCAACAACATTAGCCAGGGTTCAGGGACATGGAAAACAGGATGGATGGTGTACTGTAGTCGGGTAATCGCTAAAATGATGCTGGATTACATAAGTTTATGTTTTCTTTTACAGCATCTCTGAATCTCATCTCAGCCAATTACCACCTAAATAAAGATCAGCTGGGGCTTGAAAGGCTAGAATCTAAAACTACAGGAACTCAATCCTGACCTGTTATTACAAAATAAAATCAATGGATTCACCGGAAATGGGATTCAGGCTTCACGATCACGTCGCATTATAGAGAGTCACATCTTCTGCTGCTACTGACCTCATCTGACAACATCGACTGACCGTGAGTCATATCATCAAACGCTTGAGTCATCTTATCACAGTCAAAGTGTATTAAAAAGTGAAAGGTGCTGAACTATCCATCTATTTTTATCTCACGGTTAATCAGAAATTAGGCCTTAGCACATTTCCAAGTCTATAGAGTATTTGGCGAATCTCACTTGCATTGTAAAATTATTTTGGTGCACATTAAGCAAATTTCATTTCAAAGAAAATTACGTATAAAGCTTTATTATAATGGCAAGGCTACAATCTTAGGCCGCATTTACACTGCATGTTTGAAGCGACCCAATTCCAATTTTTCTCTCATGTGGCACAGATCGGATATGGCCCACCACGAATGTGTAAGCAAGAAAAATGGGTATAGATTTTGATCGATTTCAGGCCCAAATTGGGTATAAATCAGATATATGCATATGCGTCTGCATTATTGAAAAAGCGACGCCGGCAAATGACCCCTTACGAAAATTAACCATGGTTTTATTGTGGTAAAAGTGTGTAGTAATCATGGTTTTTTGGTGTATTGATTACTATCAGCAAAACTATGGTTTAACTACAGTAACCATGGTTTAACTATGGTTTTTGTAAACCATGGTTGTCTAAACCATGGATATTTTGTGGTTACCCTGGTTTTACTACAGTAACCATGGTAAAACATGGTTAATTTTCATAAGGGATGTCAACTCAGGTGGACATGACCTACGATCACGTGACTCTTTTGTTTATTTAATTAGAGTAATGCTGAAGTTTCATGTCTTGTTACAGAAATAAAGAGGTACAACATTGTACTTAAAATTGTGTAATCATTTAGTCTGTGTCCATTGCATATCGCAACATTTTACTTCCTGGTTCCGGGTCAGCATGTCTGTCTTGAATTGTTTTGCCAAGTGTCAATGCAGAAAACTCAGTGTCACTTTGAAAGACGATGTAAAGATTGTCAAAAAATTGGATATAGTCAATAAATCGGTGATCTGCAGTGTAAATCCAGCCTTAAAGACTTCCCTTTTTGTAGGTGGGTGGTGCTGGGGAGCACTGGTATTAAAATGGTATTATATCAAACTTTTTCTCTTATATAATTTTCTTGTCTATTGGGGCCATTTACATGTCAGATGAAAAGGCATAGTTTAATATGATGCCTGTTATTTAACACATTAATACTGAATATCCAACCCATACAGCAAAAAATATGTTTAAATATATTTTTTAAAAATGGACAAAAAATATATTTGCTGAAAAATATTTTGGAATATGCTTACAAAAATATTTTTCATAGATATTTTTGGCCATTTTTTGTATATTTTGAAATATATTTTAAAAATAAATAAATAAATTTGAAAGTACTCAAAATATATTTAGCCCTCCATATATTTCCTTGGATTGAGAAATATTTATGTCACATTGGAAGAAAAACTTTTAATAAAATTAACTTCAACTCAGATTTACAAGTCATTTCAACTTACTATTATTTATCTTGACTAGAGATGAGTTGTTATGCCTCAAGATTATATCGAAAATGAAATCATCAAATTAATTTTATTTTTCAATTTGGCCGGAATGATGCTTTATCATGTTGAAAATGAAATAATTTAATTTAATGTATTAATTTTTATTTTAGCATTTAATTTTCAAATTTGGGACATATTTTGCGATTTATTTTTTATTTTATCATTTACTTAATTAATTTAAAAAAGACCAAAAATACCTTCCCTATGTTATAACTACAGGTGAGTTGTTATAACTTATAAGATATAGTTGAAAAAAGTCAACTTCATTTTATAAGTTGTAACAACTAATCTCTTGTCAAGATAAAATAATAGTACGTTGACATGACTTGTAAATCTCAGTTGATTTAACAAAAAAGTATTTTTACAGTGTATGAAATGTAAAATTAGAAATGTTTATACTTGACCTTAAACTATATGTTGAAATATATGTTGATATATGAAGGTTAAAACTAAATATATTTCCAAATTTAAAAATATATTTAATTGAGCATTACTTTTTTTTACAAAATGTATTTAGCATATATTTAAAATATATTTTTGGCCCGCAAAATATAAATTTTTTGCCTTATGGGAATAGTCAAAAGTAAATGTATAAACCATTTTATTAGATTATAATCTATTTATAAGGACCATAAAATAATATTATAAATTCTATTTGATCATTTTCTCTGGTTTCTTTTCTTCATTTTTCATGTAAAGATGCTTTGAACAATGCAACATTATAAAAAACGACTTGAAAGCACACAGCAAAAAATGATTTTCATTTCATTTTTTTGTCTTGTTTGCAGTAAAAACATCTGATGCTTTTTCTTGATGAGCAAAACGACCCAAGAGGGGTAAGCAAAAAACCTTGAAAATTTTTCTTATACACTAAATTCAAGAAAAATACAAGAAAAATGTCCTTACCCCATTGGCAGATTTTTTTGCTTGTTTTATGCACAAAATCACTTAAATTTTGTCTAAAAACTAAACTTATTTTCTTGGGTCATTTTGCTCATCAAGAAAAAGCATCTTCCTTTTAGAAATTTTAGATATTTTTACTGAAAATAAGATACAAAAATACTAAGAATTTTTTCTTGAAATCATTTTTTGCAGTGCAGTGATACGATAAAAAGTATAAATATAAAAGCAAACATTTGGTTGATTAAATAACAAAATATTTGGGCAGAGCAGCATTCAGACCTGCTGATGTCCGCGTCTCACCTCTCTGTGCTCGCAACAGATCTTGCACAACCACGTTGGACCGCAACGCCCGAAGCTTTGTACGCCACATTTAGTGCACATGTTCTGTAAGGATGAAACACACAAACAAACCTCAGGAGGCAGCGCAGGTGTATTTGCACCGAGAAGGCATTAACCTCCCGTGAACCTCCATCACTGCTGAAAAACAGCTCGCACACTAAATTTCCCCTCGGGGATCAATACATTATCTATTGATCTATCAGTCTGCATCACAAAACACAAGCCATAGAGCTACTCTACGGGTGTATGCACTTCGACCGCGTCGTTATTGTCGACTGATAGGCATCCGTCTTACGTGCACATGGCTCAGTAATGGGCAGGACATAATAAAGCTAAGTGCATGCTCCTTATTCATTTCTACTTGGTTATTTTCAGACAGTCACTCTAGTGCTCCACACACATTAGATAATTGCAGAAGATTGAAGTTTCCAGGGTGGATGAACGCACGTATACCTTTTTGCAGTCGGCGCACACGACAGCGCTGACGCCCGACAGGCCAAACTGCTGGCCGCAGAGCAAACAAGCGGTGTAACCGTCGCCGCAGGCCGTCCGTTTCATGCTGTCCAGGCGATTTACCAGACGCCTGGGGGACAGAACGAGACAAAGTTTAACATGCGCAGCTAAATCCTGCTTGAAATGTATTGATGTAAAGAACTGTGATGTTTAAGCGTTTTACAAAGTGCTGATTTCAGGGGAGAGATGGGCGTAAGAAAAAAGCGGATCTTGTCAAGCTAGCACTATTCATTTCCTTCAGCTGAATCATCCTCATCGCTTAGACAGATGTGCTTGAATCGAATTACTCGGTGGTACATTCAGCAATGAAAGAAACTGTGAAGCAATGTTCCTGTCTGTCTTACGGTGGACTCAGGTGTTAAGGAGGATTGCTTTTGCCACTGATCTGAGTCCGGTTTTGTGTGCTATAATAGACTGATTTCAAACCCAGGGGGAAAATTGTAATTGCATTGCAAAATACGCCAGTTAGTCAATTGATAACAGAGAACAGACTTGCACCTAGGGTTGCAAAGGGGTGAAAAGTTTCCGGTAAATTTCCATGGGAATTTTGGAAATGTTCCAAATTGGAAACTTAACGGGAATTTCTAAGTCAGTGTATTTGTCTTTACAATTTTATAATGTCGTTGCACACAAGGAAGTTTGAAACTTTTCTGTTTTAAATTAATTTTAAATCAGTGGCGGCTTGCTCATCCGAGAGACGGAAATTCAAAATAAGTGTTCGGAGTGTCACACTGAAAAAAATGATTCATTGAATTTACTCATTTTTTAAGGTAAGTGGTTGCAATCAATTTATGTAAGCTACATTTAAACAAAAAAGATTTGTAAAGTAAAATAAAATAAAAAACTTTTGTTTAAATGTAGCTTAAATACATTGATTGCAACCACTTGAGTACATTGAATGAATTTTTTTCAGTGCATGTGTGTTGCTTGCGTTTTCAAAATATGTGTTTGTTGCGTCATGTAAACCATGTGCATCACGTGTTTTGTTGAAATAAGTGCCTGCACTGCAAAAATTTTCAAGAAAAAAAAATCTTTTTGTCTTGTTTTCAGTAAAAATATCTAAAAATTCTTAAATCAAGATGTATTTTCTTGATGAGCAAAAGACTTAAAAAAATAAGTCTAGTTTTTAGACAAAAATATAAACTTTTAGTTAATTAGTGCTTAAAACAAGCAAAAAATCTTCCAATAGAATAAGAAATATTTTCTTGAAATAAGTTTACTTTTTTCAAAAACACATAATACAAGATTTTTTTTTTGCTTGTTTTAAGGACAAATTCACTTAATTTTAATTTTTGTCTAAAAACTAGACTTCTTTTCCTAGGTCATTTTGCTCATCAAGAAAATGCATCTTAATTTAAGACTTTTTAGATAATTTTACTGAAAACAAGACAAAAATACTAAGTAAGAAAGTCATTTTTTTGCAGTGCCCTGTGTGCATGCACTGCAAAAAATGATTTTTAAGAATAAAAATTCTTAGCATTTTTGTCTTGTTTTCAGTAAAAAAATATTTAAAAAATGACCTAAGAAAATTAGTCTAGTTTTTAGACCAAAAATATTAAATTTAAGTGATTTTGTGCATTAAACAAGCAAAAAAAAATCTTGAACATTTTTCTTAAACACTAAATTCAAGAAAAAATCAAGAAAAATGTGCTTACCCCATTGGCAGATTTTTTTGCTTGTTTTATACACAAAATCACTTAAATTAGATTTTTTTGGTCTAAAAACTAGACTTATTTTCTAAGGTCATTTTGCTCATCAAGAAAAAGCATCTTAATTTAAGAATTTTTAGATATTTTTACTGAAAACAAGACAATGGGGCGGCAGTGGCCTAGTGGTTCATGTAGGTTGTCTACAAACCGGAAGGTTGGTGGTTCAATCCCCGGCTCCACTGGACCAAGTGTCGAGGTGTCCTTGAGCAAGACACCTAACCCCAGCTTGCTCCCGACGAGCTGGCTGGCGCCTTGCATGGCTGACACCGCCGTCGGTGTATGAATGTGGGAGTGAATGGGTGAATGTGAGGCTAATTGTAAAGCGCTTTGGATGGCCATAGGTCTGTTAAAAGCGCTATATAAATGCAGTCCATTTACCATTTTTACCAAAATACATACTTGCAGTGTGGTAGAAATTCAACTTAAATTGCATTAAATCTTGTTGTAAACAAGTTTTTTTAACTACATTTAAGTTCCCTGTTACAGTATATGCAACTCTGCAATTTTTCAAATTCCCAGTTGGCTCCCATATATTCCTGTTAATTCCCATGGAAAGTGTCCAGCCTTGAAAATAACCAAAACTTTGCAACCCTAGTTGCACCATTATTGTGAATAGCATAACTTTTTATATTTGATAGCAGGCTGTGGTGTGTTGCCAAACTTGCCAAATATCGATTAGGTTATGGTTTCAACCATTAAGGGATATCTCTGCTAAAACTGTACAGGAGCTGGAGATGGTCCCCGAATGCTCTCGATTTAATTTTAAGTAGTACACCCAAAACATTTTTCCACCGGGGTAAAGGGCACACGGTACGCGGCAACCGCAAGTGTTTAGTTATTTTTCAATAGGAGATTGCGGAAAGCGGCAAAACGGTGGCAGTTACAGAGGTGAAGCGGAGTTGGTCAACATGCCTTGCTCGTGCACCCAAAATCCTGTCCCTTCTCCGGACATGGCACTTCATGGCAGGCGGCATTGAAGATAAACATATTTGCACTAAATGCTGCACAAAACGCTTCCAACACAAGAGAAAAGCTAAAACCGTACGGCGATTTGGCCGCTTGCCGCATACCGTGTGAAACGGCCTTTTGGCACCGAATGCTCACCCACACCAAACTGTGGTCTGTAGTGGAAGCTCCGCCTACTGAGGTCACGGGTTCAAGACCAGCAAGATTTTAGGGTTGCAAAAAATTGAATTCTGTCATCATTTTGTACTAAACCTGTATGAATTTTTTTGATCTGATGAACACAAAAGAAGATATATAAGCACACAGCCTTCCAATGAATTCAATGGGTACCGTCAACTGTGTGCTTACCATCCTTTATCAAAATATTTTCTTCATCATTTATCACATTACTTCCATAATAGTTGTTTATCTACTATGGAAGTCAATGGTGACATCATTTATCAAAATATCTTCTTTTGTGTTCATCAATATAAAGAAATTCATACAGGTTTGGAACAACATAAGGGTCAGTAAATGATGCCAGAATTTTCATTTTTGGGTGAACTATTCCTTTAGTTTGAGTTTTTGTTTGGTAACCAGATTAGGTTCATGCTCCGGTGCCGGCCGAGGTGGAAAAGTGGCAAACTCTGTTTTTTTCATTCCTATGGGAACAGGACATAATGAATACTTCCATCCGGGTCAAAGATCTCACCCAATCCTTTCCTGCTCCATGGCCTCCATCATCTTTGCTCTCGCCAACACACTGTTGATGATTTCCTTCTCCTCATCTGTCAGCTGTTCAGATCCAGACGTGGATTCCATCTGCCTGCCGTACATCTTACAGCCGTCCTGAAGCACAGAACCACAACAGTCAATTACACCCAAACACACATGCACCGAGTCCAAAGCTTAAATATACCACATCCCCAGCAGCCCCATCTGTCCGTATTATTACCCAATCACAATAACCAAGAGAGAGATGCCGTACACCTCGCATACAGAGATGCATCAGTCAGAAATCATTTCTGAAGCTTTTGACATTAAAGCATGTCATATCATTATTGAGTCAATGCGCTGCACTTTCCAGCACGCTGGGCAAATATAGTTTGGTCTCCAGAGAGGCGTTCAAACCGTTGATTGAAAATGTCGAGGGGAGAGAGAGAATGAAACCGAGAGAGAGAGAGAGAGAGAGAGAGAGGTAACAGAGGGGACGTGAAAATGAACAAGACTGATTGCCATCTGGGGCAGGAGAGAAAATGAGAGGAAGAGAGACAGAAATGACATCACACCAGCCTCCAAAATTCACTTTAAGCCGCACCTGCCGACAGGCAGTCAATGAGAAAATAAACTGAGCTTATGCACTTAACGTCCACATTATATCAAACATACCTGGAAATAATATTGAACAATTGTGCATGGCATAAAACGAGTATAAGATGTTTTTAAGATTCTGCTCTATATTTAGGACGTTCCTGTTTGCATTCAGAGCACACAATATGTTCTCGGATCACACTGGGATACTTTTGGGATTTCAGGCCAACTTGAATGCATGATGTCATTAATGCAAAAGGAGGGCATAACAAGTACTAAAAAAATATCACATTTGGATATATTTAGTATCCTAACAAGCAATTTTGTGCTTAAAAGATGTCAAATTGTCATCCAAACAAAGCCCAGACATCTAGGCTAAAACGTTTATGAGACGTCCAACAGTAGCCCAAAAATAAATGAAATAAAGTAAAATAAATAAATGAAAGCAAACACCTTGTAATCACTGTTGACTTTGCATACATCTTGTAATATCAAACATCTCACAAGTTATTTTATCAAAAATGACATGTAACCAAATTCATGATTATTTTGGATAGAAATGCACTGCAAAAAATGATTTTCAAGAAAAAAACTTCTTGTCTTGTTTTCAGTAAAAATATCTAAAAATTATCAAATTAAGATGCTTTTTCTTGATGAGCAAAACAACCTAAGAAAATAAGTCTAGTTTTTAGACCAAAAATATCAAATTTAAGTGATTTTGTGCATAAAACAAGCACAAAATCTGCCAATGGGGTAAGAAAATTTTTCTTACATTTTTCTTGAATTTAGTGTTTAAGAATTTTTTTTGGCACAAAATCACTTAAATTAGATATTTTATGTCTACAAACTAGACTTATTTTCTTGGGTCGTTTTGCTCATCAAGAAAAAGCATCTTAATTTTTAGATATTTTTACTGAAAACAAGAAAAAAATACTAAGAATTTTTTCATAAAAATAATTTTTTGCAGTGCACTGCAAAAAATACTTAGTATTTTTGTCTTGTTTTTAGTACAAATATCTAAAAATTCTTAAATCAAGATGCTTAAATCAAGCAAAAATATCTGACAATTGGGTGAGAAAAAATTTATTGAATTTAGAAAAAAGGAAACTTATTTCAAAAATTTTTTCTCACCCCATTGGCAGATATTTTTGCTTGTTTTAAGCACACATTCACTTAAATTGTATATTTTTGGTCTAAAAACTAGACTTATTTTCTTCGGTCATTTTGCTACATCTTGATTTAGGAATTTTTTTGAAATGTCTACTAAAAAAAAAAAAACACAAATACTAGCAAAAAAATCCGTCAATGGGGTAAGCAAAAAAATCTTGAACTTTTTTCTTAAACACTTAATTCAAGAAACATTTGCTTATCCTATTGGCAGTTTTTTTGGCTTGTTTTATCCACAAATTCACTTAAATTTGATCAATTTTGTCTAAAACTAGACTTATTTTCTTAGGTCATTTTGCTCATCAGGAAAATACATCTTGATTTAAGAATTTTTAGATATTTGTACAAAGTAAGAAAGGCATTTTTGCAGTGTAGCGTGCATCTCTGGCACAAGCAGACGTTTCTGGCCTCTCTGATGTCGTTCTGTATTTTCAATAAAAAATCAAATGTTTTTACAGGATGTGAACAGAAACTGGAGTGTTTCACTTAAATATAAACGTTGGAATTCTGACTGAACGTTAGATTAATACACAGAGAGACAAACAGAAGAAAGTAAAGGGTGTTTTGCTCTACAGGTTAACCAAAAAGCTTTTGTCACAGATTATATTAGATTAAGCAGGCAGTCCATGTCTTTTTGTTAGGGTTGGGGGCAGAACATCAATGTGCCCTTAATGTCATTTTCCATGCTGGGTCATTGATCGTATTATTGCATTAAGAGCCAGGAAATCTGGGCAGTCAAAGCGAGCAAAGCATCGAAATCTTTGAGCGAAATTGATATAAACATCACAATCTCACTAAACCCTGTGTGATGGATTGCATGAGCATTTCTTAAGAAATAAGGTTTTACTTATAAACCAAAAATGCACATTTTACTCATGATATGAGCACTTTCATTTAATTTCCCCAAATACATTATTAGTGCAAGAAACCGGAAATTACTTTGATGATCTCAAAAATGTCAAAGAGCCATACCCAGCAAGCATAGTCATCACATCACCATTTATAGGTTAACTATACACCCGATATAGTCCGGCTATGAGTGACCCACTTCTAGCCAACATAAACTTGATGGTCGTTTTTGCCAAAATAAACGATTCATTGCCTTTATTCTATGACATTACCTTATCTGAATATACACTCACCTAAAGGATTATTAGGAACACCTGTTCAATTTCTCATGAATGCAATTATCTATTCAACCAATCACATGGCAGTTGCTTCAATGCATTTAGGGGTGTGGCCTGGTCAAGACAATCTCCTGAACTCCAAACTGAAGGTCAGAATGGGAAAGAAAGGTGATTTAAGCAATTTTGAGCGTGGCATGGTTGTTGATGTCAGACCGGTCTAAGTATTACACAATCTGCTCAGTTACTGGGATTTTCACGCACAACCATTTCTAGGGTTTACAAAGAATGGTGTGAAAAGGGAAAAACATCCAGTATGTGGCAGTCCTGTGGGCGAAAATGCCTTGTTGATGCTAGAGGTCAGAGGAGAATGGGCCGACTGATTCAAGCTGATAGAAGAGCAACTTTGACTGAAATAACCACTCTTTACAACCGAGGTATGCAGCAAAGCATTTGTGAAGCCACAACACGCACAACCTTGAGGCGGATGTGCTACAACAGCAAAAGACCCCACCGGGTACCACTCATCTCCACTACAAATAGGAAAAAGAGGCTACAATTTGCACAAGCTCACTGTGCAGGCTGGTGGTGGTGGTGTAATGATGTGGGGGATGTTTTCTTGGTACACTTTAGGCCCCTTAGTGCCAATTGGGCATCATTTAAATGCCACGGCCTACCTGAGCATTGTTTCTGACCATGTCCAACCCTTTATGACCACCATGTACCCATCCTGGCTACTTCCAGCAGGATAATGCACCATGTCACAAAGCTCGAATCATTTCAAATTGGTTTCTTGAACATGACAATGAGTTCACTGTACTAAAATGGCCCCCACAGTCACCAGATCTCAACCCAATAGAGCATCTTTGGGATGTGGTGGAACGGGAGCTTCTTGCCCTGGATGTGCATCCCACAAATCTCCATCAACCGCGAGATGCTATCTTATCAATATGGGCCAACATTTCTAAAGAATGCTTTCAGCACCTTGTTGAATCAATGCCATGTAGAATTAAGGCAGTTCTGAAGGCGAAAGTAACAAACACAGTATTAGTATGGTGTTCCTAATAATCCTTTAGGTGAGTGTAAATGCAACAGTGATCACAAGCTGTTTGCTTTTATTTATTTTTGGTCTTTGGTTAGACGTCCATTACATTTTCACTGATAGTCCTTGTTTTAGCCTAGACGTCTGGGCAGTGGACAGCTATTAGGAGTCTATTAAACCCAAAATTGCTTGCTGGGATAGCCAGACTAAAACAAAATCTGCATAGAAACCTCAGCAGATTTCCCACAAATCAAAGCATTAACAAAGTTCTACATTTATGTGTTTGCTTTTAACTTGGATAATTTAAATATGTTTCAACTATCAAGCATACACACATTACTTTTACGAGTAAAGAAAACATTTGAACTGAATTGGTAGTCATCTGCAACTGGACTTCACATAATAAAATGTGAATGTGGCATAAACAATGTGGTGTTCTGGAAGCAGATGAGTCTTTTGGCACACAGATTGTACCCCCGGTTTGATGAGGACTGTCAGCTCGGCTGTCTGTCAACATGCTTGGATTTGGCAAAGCTGCTTCTTTTCTACACCTGACTAAGCGTGCCAACATCTCTGCGCACACACACACACACACACACACACACACACACACACACACGCATTCATGCAGAGATGCACACACACATAAACACAAACACACAATCTATATCCTCAGCGGATCCACTAAAGTTTATTTTATTGTCTGTTATACACTCTGGTGAGCTTTTCTCTTGTGATTTATATACGTCTTGAGGCTTGTTTAACCCCCACCAATCCATCTGCCTTTAGGAACGACACCTGCTCTCTTTTAGTCCCCCTCCCCTCTCCAAACGTACCCCTCTGTCTCCTCTTCTATCACATCTATAACTTTCAGGATGTGGGTCACCTCGCTTCAATCCAAAATCTCCTGGAGGTTAACATGATTTGGTATAATGAGGCGTTTGGATTAATTGGGGCTGTGGGTGGATAATGGAGAGATGCTGTTTATAAACTCATTAACTTAAAACTCCTTACACAAACACATCAGCTGTCCTTACATAAGAGAGGAACTGCTGGACCAAAACCAGATGAGGGTTTAGATTCACATAGAGCGCTGTTACTGTATATAGAAATACATATTATTATTTCCCTTCAACTCCATATTATTTACTGTAAAAAGATTAAAGGACAAAAAGCAAGGGGAAATAAGCATAAATCTAGTGCTTTAGCAGTAAGTAGAGAGTAGTGCCTTAAATCTTGATCAGTTCCTCAAATAAAATGATTGTTATAGTGCAGATGGACTACTGATAGTCATATAGACTATATGTCATCTATAAGTCACACTGACTCACCAACACTTCTAAAAGTAAGATGCTATTGTTTTTACAAAGAACCGTTAACATCTGAAGAACATTTCTGATTTACAATAAGGTTCTCTGTAGTAAAAAAATGTCCTTTGGATAACAACAATGTATGAAAGAAATGCTTTAAAGAACCTTTCCAGCAGTAGACTTTGGGCCAATTCCGCACCGGTTCCGCGCCAAAGGTGGCAGCTCCGGTTCGAATCCGCCCTGGAGTCAACTGCTATCTAAATGGTTCCTAGTGGAACCAAAAATGGTTCTTCTATGGCATTGCTGTGAACAGCACTTTTTATTTTTAGGGTCATTCCACCGAACCGGTGCTATTTGCATGTAGTAACTCGTCAAAATTAAAAATGATTATTGGTCAATCTCAGGTAACTAGTTTATTTTTTAACATGGTTTCTTAATAGAGAATGGTGGCACTCAAAAAAATTAAGTGTTGGGTTTACTTAAAAATATTATGTCTACAGGTTCCACGCAATTTTTTAAGTAATCATAACAAACAATAATTTAGTTCACTTTACAAAAGAAGTTTAAGTAAACTCAACAACAATTCTGCAAAATCCTCAGCCAATGAGATGCAAGTCTGTATTGGTTTTATTAATCTGTTACTTTTATGCAACAGTATTATGTTGGCTAAACAAATACGTTTTAAGTAAAGGTGACAAGACACACTTATTTGTTGAATGAACTAGATTAAATTAAGTTCACATTGTTAAATTGATTTTTTATTTGATTTTCACAACATGAAAGATTTAAGTAAAAATGTCAAACGTGAAAGTAAATTTTTTTGAGTGCATTTTGGTAACAAGAGTTTTTTGTATAGATCAAATATAGCTGCATTAAATATGTGCTAACAGTGATTTAGTGAATAGTGAATCTAGTAATTTATAAAAAAAAACAAAAAAACGATAACATCAAAGAAATATTATAGAGAACTAAACATTATTGACATTCACAGTCATAGCATCAATATCATAAAATATACAAAAACTTGACTTTTGATGTTCATATGGCCTTCAGAAGATCCAGATGATGTCACTTTCTCTTAAAAATGTGACACGTGAAATATTCCTACATTTTTAAAGGAGGAACGTGTTTGGTAAAAGGGGACATGACTAAAATGTGCATTTTTTCTCAAATATTATGACTTTTTCAATGGTAAAAAAAATTTAAAGCAAAGATGGGATATGGACCCACACAAAAATGAAAAAAAATTTTATGCTTTATATTTAAAAGTAAAGTACAGAGATAGAGAGCAGGGACGGATAAAAAAAGCTGTTTTCAGTGTTCGGTGTTAGATTAACTTATTACACGGCTCTCTGGAATGCTTGATTCTGATTGGTCAGTTGAGACATTTGCAGGTTCGTTCTTTTCAAATAATAACCGCTCCAAAATAATAACGCATAGCCGGACTACTTTCACGAGTAAAATCGCTCCGCGCCAATAAAGATCAATAAAGATTACTGTCTGTTTGGCGCCATCTTGTGACAAACACTCGACAACCACGACAAGACACAGAGAGCTTACTGAGACTGAACTTGACAAAATAGAGCATGACAGCTACGAAGCCAACACACAAAAAATACAGAATGGGCATTAAAACTTCTCAAAGACTGGCTAAAAGAGAAAAAATGGAGACAAGTATGAAGCAGAGGATCTTAATAAGGTATTACGATCATTTTATGCATCTGTGCAAAGTTTCGCGGAAGGATAAAAATGTTAATTTAAAACAAATATGCCAATAAAATGTTTCAAATTCATATTCATGTCCAGTTTTTTTTCTTATGTGGCAAGTAGCCGTGTAATAAGCGGGATAATGTAGAGGCAGCCGGTAGTTATTGGGAAATAAGCCCCTTCAGTGTGAAACAAGACCCTCCGCTACGCGTCGGGTCCTGATCACACTGTCGGGGCTTATTTCCCAATAACTACCGGCTGCCTCTACATTATCCCTTACATACAGGACACTTTGCATAATAATAAAATGTATTTAAGAGTTAGTTCTCTTGAATTTTTATACACATAATGTCCTGGGGACAAAAATGGCACCAATTTGGTGGAATGGCCCTTTATGTTTTTATTTTTCATTTTTTATCTAACATTTGGCACAGAAAAGAGAAAACAATCTGAGATCAGAACATCATGAGCGTAAGAAACGAGGACAAAACTTCCTGCCAACATGTCACATTAGTTCACTGTAATTCCCTTTAGAAAATAAATCACACTGCCAAACTAATAAAACAATCATCAAACAAATATTGATACCACAAATCATCAGA
Organism: Misgurnus mizolepis; assembly: GCA_025389145.1. Lineage (NCBI taxonomy): Eukaryota > Metazoa > Chordata > Actinopteri > Cypriniformes > Cobitidae > Misgurnus > Misgurnus mizolepis. The sequence goes on from JAIFKI010000020.1 coordinate 26,447,743, forward strand.
GCTGTAGAGACTCATGCAGTCATGGTGCTCTTGTGGGAGATGTGGGTTTCAATCTAGCCTGCGTTGTGTTCCTGTGCTATTGATTTCTTCATTTTTTGCTTTCAAACGTAAATAATTTGAGTAAGAATCAATTTGAAACAGAATCCAGCTTTGACATAAATAAATCAGGTGTATAGAGAAATAGCAGCCAAATATTTAGTGAGTCGCTTAGAGAAGAGTGACACCGTATCTGTCTCGGTCCTCTGCCAAGAGAGAAACCCTTGTCACTTAAAATTCATCACAGGCAGCGTGTAGGAGAGCCGTCATCAGCCCAGGGTCATTCTACATAAACTGACATCAAGTCAAAATGAAACCGAGGGCTTTAATGCACAATACAGAATTAAAACTGTGTTGGGGCTGAGCGATATTTACATGCAAGTCAAAGCCTTATGTGAGATATCACAAGCACCTTTATTAAAACAGTGTATGATGAAAATACAATTTTGGCTTTTCCTCCCCATTTGAAAAAATACAGCAAGCTATTCCCAATGCAAAAGAGCTTTTGAGGATTTGTTGCATAAAATGGATTTGAACAAAGTCACATCTCATTATAATGAAAAAGTCTTTCTGCAAAGGATTTTAGGGTTTGGTTATGATTAGGGTTGGTTTTAGGTTTTATTTAGAAAAATTTTGTCCTTGGGTCAACACAATATGTTGAGGACATAAACCACTTGGCAAAACCATTTTGAGCATTGATTTTGAAGGCCATACATAAAACTTTAAAGTTCAAAAAAGAATCAGTTTATCATCTGCATGTTGATCTTAAACCATATGAATTTCTTTTTTTTTATGAACACAAAAGAAGATATTTTGATAAATGATGGTAAGTACACAGCTGATGGTAACCATTGACTCTCATAGTAGGAAAAACAAATACAATCAAAATTCAAGCATCAACTGCAGTGGCGGCCGGTGACTTCTTTTTCGAGGGCGCACCATGCGAAGCTCATTAAAACATGTATGTAGCCGTCATGCGTGTGGCTCGGGGCGTAATGTGAACCATGTGCATAACGTGTCATGTCAAAAACGAGCCTGCAGCAGACGCTTCGAATGGGTTTATGATAAAAAAAACGCTGGCGTTTGCCAGATACTCACATAATCTCATGTGTAATCAGAGTTTAGTGTTAAGTGAGTGTCTTGAGAGTATTTTCTGAACGTGAACATCTCTTTTATCATAAACTCTTTTGACGTGTGTGCAACAGGTACATATCTTGACATTGTTTCACATGACGCAACAAACACATATTTTGAATTTGCACCCCCTCGAAAGAGACTGTGTGCTTACCAAAATATCTTCTTTATTATTTTATCACAATACTTCCATAATATTTGTTTTTTTCTAGAAGTCAATGGTTACAATCAGCTGTTTGCGTAATATCATTTATCAAATATCTTCTTTTGTGTGCATAAAAATAAAAAACTCATAAAGCTTTAGAACCTCATAAGGATGAGAAAATATTTTTTTTGGTGATCTATCTCTTTAATGTATTATCACATCATGCACATCTTTACTCAGGATATGATTTACTTTTACTACACGATCAGCTGCAAAACAGAAAGGATGGAGATGTGATGTTTCTTATAGTTACCAAGGTCTACAGTCGTTGTAAGTGAATGCATAAAAATATTTAAAAGCTTTCTGACTCACTTCCCAGCAAGCAATTCTGTGATTTAGGGTGTTTTTACATATAGTTCATTTTAAAAGAACCAAACCCAGTTCACTTAAAGTGAACCAGAAAAGGAACTAGCCGAATGTGACCTCAGTCCTTTTTTTAGTCCTCTTCAGAACTGAAGTGATCTCAGACCCTTTCTTGTTCACATCACAACTTCATAAGAACTCAGACCCCAGTTTATTTGGATACAATGTCAAAACCACACGCGAAACGGACCGGGACCTCATTGATTTCACATATCAAAAAGAAATCGAACCACAAAAGAACCCAAAAGCGAACCGTACTCGGACCACCTCCAGACGTGAATAGAGTTAATTTAAGTATATGTGACACCCTGAACTGCTCTGAGAGCGTTTGGAGGGCTCAAACGAAGCAGGTGTGAAAACACCCTTAAAGACATCCAATAGCCGTCCACAAGCCAGACATCTAGACTCAAAATTTGGGCTGTCAGTGAAAATTTTATGCCCAAAAATAAATGCAATAAAATTAAAAAATAAATGAAAGTAAACAGCTTGCAATCACTGTTGACTTTGCTTACATGATTCAAAATATCTCAAGTTATTTGATCATTATATTTATACACTGTTAAAAAAATCTGTAGAAATTGCAGCTGGGTTGCCGGTAATTTACCGTAGATTTAAATTTATGTTATTTACTGGCAACATTTTGTTCAATGTTGAATGAACATTTTACATTTACAAGTCTTTGTCTTTACAGAGTAAAACAAAAAAACAGCATTAAGCAAAACGTTCTGGGAAACAAAATCTGAAGTAAAAAACAGAAAAAGGTTGATGATGATTTCTGGTTCCCAGAATGCTTTGCATGAGGCTGTTATTGTATAGTTTTATTCTCTAAAGATAAAGACTTGTTCATATTTAAAATGTATTTTACTTTGAACAAACTCTTGCCAGTAAATAACATAAATTTAAATCTATGGTAAATAACCGGCAACCCAGCAACAATAACATTGTAATTTCTACAAATTTTTTTTACAGTGTAAGTATAGCTGGACTACACTGCAAAAAATGACTGTCTTACTTAGTTTTTTTGTCTTGTTTTCAGTAAAAATATCTAAAAATTCTTAAATTAAGATGCTTTTTCTTCATGAGCAAAAACGACCCAAGAAAATAAGTCAAGCTTTTAGACCAATAATATCAAATTTAAGTGATTTTGTGCATAAAACAAGCAAAAAAAAAATTGCCAATGGGGTAAGCAAAAAAACACTACATTCAAGAAAAAATTGCTTACCCTATTGGCAGATTTTTTGATTGTTTTATACACAACATCACTAAAACTAAAAACTAGACTTATTTTCTTGGGTCATTTTGCTCATCAAGAAAAAGCATCTTAATTTAAAGGGGCCATGGCATGAAAATCTGACTTTTTCCATGTTTAAGTGCTGTGATTGGGTCCCCAATGCTCCTAGAAAATAACTTAGTTTTGGTAAACCATTCTCTACTACAAGCACATGAAAAAATAGCGCATAGAAATTTGGCTCTCCTTATGATGTCATAAGGAGCTCTTATTATAATAATACCACCCCTTAATCTGCATTATCCAATCACAGCACTGCCATTTAGTGCAGAGAAAAGCACAATTGAGTTTTAATTGCATCAAACCACCATCATTCTGATCAGTGTTTGAATTTCATCAGCTCATTTGCATTTTTTAAGGACACACCCAAAACGGCACATTTTTGCACACACCCACAAAGTGTCAATTTTAACATGTTATAATAAATTATTTATATGGTATTTTAAACTAAAACTTCACATATGTGCTCTGGGGACACCAAAGATTTATTTGACATCTTAAAAAAGTCTTGTGCCATGGCCCCTTTAAGAATGTTTAGATATTTTTACTGAAAACAAGACAAAAATACTACAAATTTTTTTCTAGATTTTTTTTTTTTTTTTTGCAGTGCATATCGGGTCTATAGTCAACTCAGGTTGTGAAATGATAGTTACTATACTTGCTGGGTTAACTAAGATGATCAAACGACTACACATCCAGAGCTTCACTGGTAAGAAGCGGCTTACCGGCTTACTGAGAACCGTTTATCCCTTTACTGCCATTTTGACAAGTTTTCCTTTGAATATCGGATGCAGAAGTGTTAAATCCATCTGCATTTGAGCTGACCTGTCAAACAGAGGACTCTTTTATTCATACACTGAATTTAGTCTTTACTGGAGATTTTTCATACTGTATATAATCTCTCTCTCTTCCTCTATGTAATATTCTGCTTCCCTTTCTTTTTTGGATGATGACACCCAGCCCACCTATTTATCAACCACAGAGACTCGGTTTACTCAAGATAGATACAACGAAATAAATCCCACCCTGCTTTAGAAATCTATTATGCAATGATTTGCAAAAACTTCATCTCAGCTCTGAGCATCTACATCACACAGCGGTCTGTCTGGCGTTTTACTAATCACAATGTCTCTCATATATGGCGAATAATGCACTTGTTTCATCATCGTTCACTATTCTGAATTAGATGTCAAAACAAGATCCTCTTGAAAGTTTGTTTCGTGACCTTACAAGAGAACTAATGATGCAAATCTCCAGTCAAGCATTGAGAAATTAGACAAAGATTTGAACTGAAAAGACTGCCGGGGTTTAGATGATAAAAAACCTGGATTGGACGTAAGCGTGACCTCTTCTCCAGCCCACGGTGCCCTGCGGCCGTGTGATTGAATCTCAACAATACACAGTTTGTTGATGAAATACTTTGATATGCAAAGTAAGAAGGCATTTTTAGCTGAGAGCATTTACTTTGTTCTTTTCTATTGTAGATTTGTGCGTCAGGAAGCATTTATTGACTTGAATGCCGTCAGATCTTTGAGCACAAACGGTGAGAAGAGACTCAAGTTTCAATTATATAACACAAGCATCATTCGACTCTTGAGGATGTTGTGTTCACTAGATCTGATGTGCTGTCACATTGAATTCTAAGCAATTATTGAATCTAAAACTAGTTAGGAAACTAGTTAAAGATGAAAAATAACCTTTATGCATCTCAGAACATATTTAAAAGTGACAAATGCATTTATTTATGTCACTTATCGCATGAATCGCACAGCATGCATGAATCAAATTTCTCAGCCATCTGCTTTCTGTTTGCAATGCTGAAGCATCTGTGCTTGCTTACACTTCTGCGTCTACGTCTAATAATAGAAGCGTGCTACCATGACAGGTCCGAGAGATTGAAATTTTTGTTCAAACACATGCTGAATAATTACCATGACACATCTTACTTCAGCAGATTCATGTGCACTTTGAGATCATTCATTCAAAGAAACAGGCACATGTAGATATTCAGCACCAACTTCACCCAAATGTTTTGAATGAAATCAATCAAAGCCACGTGCACACATCGTTCATTCAACATTAGACAAACACAGATGGAGATTCTGCACACCGTCAATGAAATGAAAGATTGTTGTGGAAATATAAGTTGATGTGAGGTGTCAATGATGTGAAGTCACTTACCGTCTCTGATGTTGAGATGTTCACCGCTCAGCAGCAGATGAGATGAAGATGTCTCTCTCTCTCTCTCTCTCTCTCTCTCTCTCTCTCTCTCTCTTTCTCTCTCTCTCTCTGTCTCTCCTCGTCTCTCTCTCTCTCTCTCTCTCTCTCTCTCTCTCTCTCTCTCTCTCTGTCTCTCTCTCTCTAGCTCTCTCTCTCTCTCTCTCTCTCTCTCTCTCTCTCTCTCTGTCTCTCGCTCTCTCTCTCTCTCTCTCTCTCTCTCTCTCTCTCTCTCTCTCTCTCTCTCTCTCTCTGTCTCTCGCTCTCTCTCTCTCTCTCTCTCTCTCTCTCTCTCTCTGTCTCTCGCTCTCTGTCTCTCGCTCTCTCTCTCTGGTGATGCAGGAGTGATGCTTTAATATTTGTCTTCAGGGAGAAGCAACGCCAACCCCTCCACTCGCTCCTATCTGACCGAGCTGAGCTCTGATTGAATGAGAAAGTGCAGACAATTCATATCTAGGTAATGTATAATGATGATGAATACAGTTTACCCACATCTATACAGTGGCTTATATTCAAGACAATCATTTTACTAATAGTATTTTTACATGCACACAAACAAGTTTCTGTACATCTCATTATTCAATTTTGTGGGGTGACGTTTTCACGTCACCTCAATAATTTCAAAAGGTCACATTCACCTCAGTGCAACTAAAATCATCAATTATGACATCACTTCTGATAATTATGAATACGGAGTCAAATTACAGTCATTTTGAACATGATGAACGTGCTGTTATGTGATTCTACTGCCCCCTTGTGAGTATATTTGTAGTGATTTACCAATTATAACCATTTATAACCATGCACCTATACCAATTTCTACAGATAGCTATTAGTAGTACAAAAAAGGTAAAAACTAATTAAAATAAAAGAAACTTCAAAATGACTTTCTTTAATTCAGATCTTATATGCTCACACATGACTTTATTTTTTTTTACGCTGTTTTTTGAAGGGGTGCAATATGAAGATACTATGGTAAAATGCCCATACAACAAAAATATATATTTTTTAAATGGCCAAAAAAGTATATGTATATATATTTGAAAAAAGTTTACAAAAATGTATTTTCCACCAATTTATTTATTTGGTAATTTTTATATATTTTGAAATATATTTTAAGCCATTTATATTGCATTGGGAAAAAGATAGTCTGTTACAAACCTGTAAATTTAACATATAAACTTATACATATAATTTTATATTTTATAAATTTTATACATTTATATTTTGGCCAGAAATAAATATATTTTTTGCTCAATGGGTTGTAAAATTAGTAATCTATTTGTTGCCCCTAAAACACTTTTTGAAATATATGTTAATATATGTAGGTTAAAACTAAATATATTTTCAAATTCAAAAATATATTTCATTAAGCTTTTGTACTTTTTATAAAATGTATTTAGCATATACTGAAAAAAAATGATTCATTCAATTTACTCAAAAAAATTTTAAGGTAAGTGGTTGCAATCAATTTAAACAAAAAAATAAAAAAATGTATTGCAACCACTTACCTTAAAAAAATTAGTAAATTAAATGAATAATTTTTTTTCAGTGTACAATGTAAAAAAATGCAGCATGAAATTAAGTCAACTTGTTTTTTAATTGTATATTTATAACACATTTTTGGCCAAATAAATTTTTTTTTTGCCGTAGGGATATTGTTTAGTTTAAATAACAATAGCAGTTTAAAGAGATTACCAATGGACAAATGTTGTTAGCTTGTTTAATATTGTTTAAAACTGTTTTACATTGCACTAAATAAATAAAAGCCCATACATCATATATTTAACATAATATTTAACATGTAAATGTTTCTTAAATAGATGCATGCATGCAACTTTTATTTTGTATGCGATTAATTGCCATTAATCTTTTGACAGCCCTAGTTTGTGACTCTTGACTCAGGTTGGTTTGGTTTGCTTTTAACATCATGGTCAGGCTGTAAAACCTTTTGGGACAGCACTTATTCAGGCACTGGTCTCAGGTCAGAGATCTTGCAGTCCGATCAGATGAAATCAGAATGATAGAAAGAGACACAGACAGAAAGTGAAGTACTCGCTCAGATTCAAACTATGATCCTCTGTTAGTTCTCATCACTCACAGCCTGACAGATCTGATATACAGTATATTATATAGTTTGAATGTCATATAAAGACAGCAGTCAATAACACCTCACCTTTCTCTTGAGTCTTCAGCCGCTTCAGATGATGTGCTGTATTAAAGGATTCATCCAAACAGAGCCAGAATCAATCATTATTAAAGCTCTTCAAGCAGTGCAATCTCTCAACAACACCTCATTATTCTCAAGTACCAAAACATTTCTATAAATATCTTCAAATTTCTCCGTGGGATCAGCAAGGTTGAACTTTCCGGTGCTTTGTTGTAATAAGTGTTTGTAATCTGACAATTCAGCAAACAAGATTTTTGTAATAATTCACCAAACCAACAGCATTCATGTTTTACTGAGATCAAAAAATGTGTTGGAGTCACAGAAACATTAATCTTACAGTCCAGAGGGAACGCTTCGTAAGGGGACATTCACATTATAACTATACACAACATAAATGGCTTTTGTGAAACAAATGTAACTTTTGGTAAACTAACGCAAAGAATCAATAACAATAGAGTTCTTTTAGGGTAGTTTATTTCTGATATATAGTTTACCTTAGTTTAAATCATAGCTAAAGCATATCAAAAACCACCTTTACCTTGAAAAAGTAAAGTAAGGGATTACTTAGTAATTTATCTATAATACAATAGTGGATTTAACATCAACATTTAAGTCTAAGGTTAAAACGCATGTTTTTTAAATACTATGGTGAGTTAATAAGAATAATGGTAACACTCGTGTGTAGTTTACAATTCTCACTATTAACTGGTTGGTTATTAGCATTAATATTACTGTTTATATAACTTAAAAAGCACATATTTATGCCTGATTCTGCAAACCCTTATTCTTCATCCTTAATCCTACCCCATACTTAAACTTAACAACTACTTTACTAATTATTAATAAGCAGTAATTAGGAGTATATTGAGGCAAAAGTAGTTAATAGTGAGAATTGGACTTTAAAAAGTGTGACCAGAATATACTTTTATATAAACAATTCAGAGAAATAAACACACAATGAAAAAACTAAACTACTTTTTCCTTGTCTTTTCTCGCAGACATTTTTGGGGACCCCCAGAACCTCCTGGAGGGGAGGCCCCCCTAAGGGTTCCCGGACCCCACACTGAAAAAAGGAAGCATGAAGTTAAAACAACTTAGTTTTTTAAGTCAAATCAACCTACTATTTAAATTTTGACATTTGAATAGTTGACATAACTTACAAATACAAGTTTAAGTTATTTAACCTAATTTTTTTTGCCTGGCATGCAAACAGCTTGCTTTCTCCCAATATACGGACTTAACCAACGCCATCTCATGGCTATTCATGCATTTTGGGTGAGGTGGCTAATTTGTACCAGCACATATATACATTTCTGTATGACTTGCTTTTCCCTGACAATGTGATTGAGTTTCGTTATTTTTATTTTTTATGATAATTGTACGGTTTTCACTTCTTACGTTTTCATAAGCCAACTTGTAAAATACTCTTCTCATGAGATCAGGCTAAACTTAACACATCTCCTTACTGCTCATCCAGCTGGACAACACACGAGTCCAATAAAACAAAATCTATGATGTAAACTCCATTGCTTTTGGGGCACCATATTTAAAGGGGCCATGTCACAATATTTTTTTAAGATGTAAAATAAATCTTTGGTGTCCCCAGAATACTCACGCGAAGTTTTAGCTCAAAATACCATATAGATAATATATTATAACACTTTGTAGGTGTGTGCAAAAATGTGTCGTTTTGGGCGTGTCCTTTAAAATGCAAATGAGCTGATAATGCAAACACTGATCACGTTGATGGTGGTTTGATGCAATTCAAACTCAATTTTGCTGTCAATTCTTTTTTCTCTCTGCACTAAATGTCAGTGCTGTGGTTGGATAGTTCAGATTAAGGGGCGGTATTATTATAATAATAAGAGCTCCTTATGACATCACAAGGAGAGCCAAATTTCAATGAGCTATTTTCTCACGTGCTTGCAGAAAATGGTTTACCAAAACTAAGTTACTAGGTTGATCTTTTTCACATTTTCTGGGTTGATAGAAGCACTGGGGACCAAATCATAGCACTTAAACATGGAAAAAAATCAGATTTTCATGCCATGCCCCCTTTAAGAAATATCACGTGGTGACCAATGATGCTCAGGAGCATGAAGCTGAATCCTAAACTTTTTTGCAAAATAGCAAATCTAAACTGAGGTCTGAGCAAGCAGCAACATCTGAAGGAGATATGTTTTTTTCCCAGCGACAACCAATCGCTTGCTTTTATTTAAATTCTTAAAAACTTGTTAATTTTTATTGTGTTGTATTTAAATTTTTTTTATTGTATTTATAATGTGGCATTGTACTTGTTGGTTTGTAGCGCTTTGGGTTTTAGAAAAGTGCATTATAAATAAAATGCATTATTATTATTATTAAATCACATATTTTTATAATATTTTTTTTCTCCCAAGGATTTTCTCCTAAGAGTTTTTTCAACACCTTTGGAGTCAGCTGACATATACGTTATATACATTACATTACATATACGTTGCATTATTACATTATTAGCCACTGTACGTTGCTGTTTTGTTGTCCTACGATTTTTATTGTTTTTATTCATGTAAAGCTGCTTTGGAACAATTAATTGTGAAAAAAGTGGTATAAGAATAAAATTTTAAACCATCTATTTATCATAAACCTCTTGTTCTGGAAGAGACACCAATGTTAGGGTACAGAAGATCCATAAAGAAGATATTCAGACAAAGATAAAGTTGTGAGCTTTGTATTTATTGTTATTAAGGAGTCGGTTAATTGCATTGATAGCCAAACAACACGATCAACCCTTTTAGCTTCTGTAAGGCCCACTGTCTGGCACAAGAGATGCTGGGTTAAACATACAGTATATCTTTATGGCAATTATATGTTTAGTAAGTACATTCTTCTCTACAAGATATTCATGTACAATATACAAGTTTTAAAAATATATAGTTTGTTTGCATCGAGTTCCACAACCATTTCGTTCTCTTCACGATGACAATTATTCACATTAGTTGTTTTGGACCGTATGCTTTCTGCGAAGAGGACTCAAGCCGTGTAAGATTCATTTTAAAAGAAAGAAAAATAAAGATATTGGTCACTGACAGAAACACACAGGCGCGTGAAAGCGTTTACATCATCGAGACAAAGTGTTGATGCATGAAGGAAGAGAAAAAGCGTGGCATAAATAAAACATTGGACTTCAAAGAGCAAACAGCCATAGTCTCCAGATACAAACGCACTCGCACGCTTCAGGACAATAAACACAGTACAGTACGTCAGACACATGATACAACCCCTGGGCTCAAAGAGCGCACGCACTCGGCCTTTTCACATTTTTACACGGTTTACGAGACAGACGTTCAGAAAGTCAATGCCGTATCAATGTAATTGCGAACAAAAAAAAGACACGTTCGTGAAAGTACCAGAGCGTCTGCAAAAATGTCTGGCGGCCCAACGCTTATGTTTGAAATGACAACATGGATTTACTTTCCAAAGCACTCGCGAAAACTATTTTAAATAAACGAATACTGACCAGATGAGAAAATTTGGTTTTAGTAAGCAAAGTGTTAAAAGTAGGAAAGTGAAAACATTTTGTAGAAAAGTAGAAGATAGCATTGCAAGAATACTCAGGCTTGTGGCAAAAACAATTCAACCATTAAAGAAAATTTGTCCATCATAGAGGGCCATAATAACACTTTAAAATCCCTAACATATCTGATGCTCTTAACAAGCTAGAAATCACCAGGATGTGCGGTCGCTTTTAAAACTTAAGTTCATACGGTGCTTTGACGTAAATTATTCACAAATTTAAAAAAGACAGCAAAAAACAAACAGATTTAGCAGTCGATCAAAAACTGCCACAGGGTCACCTGATAGTAATGCAAACAAGTCAAAGACATCCCATGAAAACGTCATCAGGACATTTGTTGATGTGGGGGAAAAGGCAAAGCAAAGATGTACGGACTACGGCTGCATAACGATTAATCGCGACTAATTGCTAGCAAAATAAAAGTTTGTTTACATCACAAATGTGCGTTTACTGCGTATAATAATTATGTATATGAATAAACACACATGCATGTATAATTTTAAGAAAAATATATATTTATGGTTTAAGTATTTATATTTATATATAACATAAATAATATATAAATATAAAAATGTATATACACACATGTAAATATTTCTTAAATGTGTGAGTATTTATATATAAATAATTATTATACACAGTACACACACAATCACACATATATGATGGATAAAAACTTTTATTCTGTAAACGATTAGTTGCGATTAATCGGTTTGCAGCCCTTGTACGGACCCAACTCTGCTGAAGTTCTTAAGGATGCTAGGCTTAAACCAAAGGCAAAAAATGTGAAATCAGACATGATGAAACTTCTACAATGACACAATAGGACATATGAAGCCAATAACTTGATATTAAAAAGTAAGTCTGCTTCAATTAAGTACAACAATAATCGGTATTCCAGAGAATCACATTTTCCTGATTACTTTATCCAGATTATTTGAGTAAAAGCTGACATGATTTTCTCTTCGAATAATCATTCACAGCTGAAAAGCGCTTCAATTAAAAAACCCGACTAACAAAGGGACGACTTTAGAGACGAACGAGAGAGTGAAGGTTTATCCACATGTAGCCTGAATCATCTGAGAGATCTCCACACCCGACAGAAGAGGATTTAGCAGGGCTTGTTCTGGGTTTATTCAGTATAAGGCTTTTAAATGGTCACAGTGGTTTCTCATGTGGGGTTAAAAGGCTACGTAGCTGGATGAAGAAATGAAATTCCCTCCATCCGCGTGTCTCTGAGCTTGTGTGGACCATCTTTGGATTTTTTTGTCTTTTTTTAAATCTTTTTATGTTGTCTCTCTGTATATGGTCACATCTCCGGCCTTCAAGAGCAACAAAAACACTTCCTGACAAAACAGAAAGAAAAGAAACCATTGAGTGTTAGATGACTTGAAACACCCGAATCGACTGTAATGGGTTGTTAATGTGAAGACAGAGGTCAGACCTGTGTTTTGGACATCCATGGAGTCCCAAATCTCATCTGTGACTCTTCTGCTGTTGCATTAGACCCACATTCTCATAAACCCGCGAGCTGTCATCTCTCATACTGTATGACACAAACAAAAACAACATGAACAATGTGCTCACGGGCATGCATGAATCATTATTTACTATGAGAGAGAAAGATGAAATATGAAGGAAATGTTGTGTACGCTGTTATTTTGAGAGGAAAACAAAGACAAACTCATTTTGTTGGAATAAAATACAATATTGCTGCCATGTATTTTAGATGTTCATTCATCAATAATTAAATATCTTATAGGGATGCACCCAGGGTCCAAAATGAACACCCGCCAAGCGCCAAATGCGGGTAGATTTTCTGTTTGGCGACTAAATTCAAAAGGCTATCCACCACACTGGCGGGTGATTTTCATACCAAAATAGTAATGCAATATAATGTGTTTGCCAGTAACTAATCTGGTGATGAGGTGAGCTAGCCACAGAATGTCTCTATGCTCCAAGACTCAGAAACAACTCATTTGTCAAACAGAAAATGAAATTAGTGTATATGGTGACAAAAAAAGGCGGTTTATTATTCTGGCCGGTAAAAATATGCTTGGCTGGTGGATTTTTTTCATCTAACAGTCCCCATGGCAGGTGAGCAAAAAAGTTTTTTTTGGGACCCTGGATGCACCGAATGTTTGGCGACCAAAATCTTTGTTTTAGCTCAAAATATCATTTGGTAATAAAGTTTATTTTCACTTTATTTGTTTATGTCTCTTTCCAGAAGCACCGTTTTGGAATTTGCCCTCCGTCTGTGTGCACACGCTTAAAGGGACACTCCACTTTTTTTTGAAAAAATATGCTAATATTCCAGCTCCCCTAGAGTTAAACATTAGATTTTTACCGTTTTGTAATCCATTCAGCTGATCTCCGGGTCTGGCGCTTGCACTTTTAGCATAGCTTAGCATAATCCATTGAATCTGATTAGACCATTAGCATCACGCTAAAAAATAACCAAAGAGTTTCTATATTTTTTCTATTTAAAACTTGTAGTTGTACTTCTGTAGTTACATCGTGTACTTAGACCGACGGAAAAATTAAACATTGTGATTTTCTAGGCAGATATGGCTATGAACTATACTCTCATTCTGGTGTAATAATCAAGGACTTTGCTGATGTGACATGGCTGCAGCAGGCGTAGTGATATTACACACTGCCTGAAAATAGTCCCCATGGTATCTTTCAAAAGCATTTTTAAATAGGAAAAATATGGAAACTCTTTGGTTATTTTTTAGCGTGATGCTAATGGTCTAATCAGGTTTAATGGATTGTGCTAAGTTAAGCTAAAAGTGCTAGCGCCAGACCCGGAGATCAGCTGAATGGATTCCAAAACGATAAAAATCAAATGTTTAACTCTCGGGGAGCTGGAGCATATTTTCAAAAAAAAGTGTAGTGTCCCTTAAAGTGCACTCAAAAATGCATACACGGAGAAACGCGTTTCAAAAAGCAAGCTAACAAATTCTTTCGGTTCTTGTCAGGACACATACAAACAAAATGATATCGAAATACCACAGTGTTCTTTTTCTAATTAAAACATTTGTTTATGTCTTAAGTGTCTATATATAGATTAGAGACAGAAACCTCAATAAACCTACTTAAGTCTGCATCATTAATGTTAATCAAACAACCCAAGACAAAGCTCTAAATAATAATAATATTTAATTTATACAATAAAGACAGTGTTATTATTCATTTGATTCAATTTCTGTAACTAAGGCTAATTTTAAACCTTACTTAATGTGCAACTTTGTTCTTTTTTATAAATGTTTGTAATTTCTTTCTATATTCTTATCAGATTTTTCTCACCCCTTTTACGTTGTTTGATCTCAAAAACAGCAATGTGATCTGAAACGTGAGTTTTGTGATCCGTCACACCCCTAACACTGAGGCATGACTATAATTTATGCTGTAGGACAAAACGGTCAAGTAGGAAAACAAAACCCCATTAGGTATCCGACCTGATCCGAAGAGTACACAGATAAACATGGATCATTTTAAGAAAATACATATATATTTATATATATATATAACATAAGTAATATATAAATATAAAAATGTAAATACATACACTTGTAAATATTTCTTAAGTGTGTGTATTTATATACATAATTATTATACACCAGTACACACATATATGATTTAAAACAAAAAAAACTTTTATTCTGTAAACGATTAATTGCGATAAATCGTTTTGCAGCCCAAGTATGGACCAGTCTCAGCTTGAAGATCTCTCCTCTATAGATGATGACTATTAAGGGCACTTACTCGACACAGGTTGGTGTTGGTGTGCAGGGTGGCAGTGGGCTCTGATCTCCTCCAGACAGATCAGACAGCGAGTATTTGATGTTGGTATATTCACGTCCTTTAATTTTACTTTTCTAAAAGACAAACATGAGCCTCCTTGAGTACTATCAGAAACTAATTCAGGTGGCAATACTGCAAAGTGTGTAAAAACGCCATAGCCTGTGCATCATTTGTGGATCAATGATGTGACGTTAATTATTTTGTGTCCGTATGGATAAATTAAATGTAAAAAGGTTAAAATTTTACAATAAATTTGCACACATTTTGTTTTTTGAGGAACATTTTGAAAGAATATTTGGGGGTTAATTGCAAAAATGTCAATGTGGTGTAACCGGTCTGTGTCAATTGGTGTAACTAGTATTTTTTTTTATTAAAATATAAATATAGTCATAAACAATGTGGAATAAAAATAACTATATCTATAATAAACTATATCTAGTTTAGTTATAATATGTTAATATGTAAAATGTTTTTTACATACATTTTTACACCATATGTCAAAAAATATTTAGAAAACAATTTAAAATCAGCATATTTCAGGACAAATATTACAAAACTCATTAAAATTTACATTTAGATATAACTAATAAAATTATATTTTAAAATGACTTTATTTTATTTTTATGACTACGCTTACATGCCATAAAGGTGTATAAAATATTTCATATTTCTCATTCTTCGGCACAATTGTCGGTTACACCATTTGACATTTTCAGGTCCATGGTGCAAATGTAATTTTTTATTGCATAAAATTAACATAAATGCACTATGTGCATTGAAATAAACCTGATGCATGCTTTTAAAACAAAACGTAACTGCGTAACTTAACATGCATACGCACCTGCTCCTCCTCTATGCGACGCTGTAGAGTCTCAATATAATGTTGTACGGCCATGTAGATAAAGCGATACTGCGCCTCCGTCTGAACCATTCCCGAACGCTGAGATCGCACCATCTGGATCGTCTTTGGGACGTCGATATCACAGTCCACACCTGCAGATCACACACACACACACACATGACTCAGTCCCAATTTAGTTGTGTTGAAAAGTTGTACTGCCTAAAAACCCAACATCTGGGCCTGATACACCGCAGAAGAGCTTACCCTTTTCTCTGATGATGTCTATTAAGATGTCAATCACAATAAACGTTCCTGTTCGTCCAATCCCAGCACTGCAGAAACAGATACACAAGTGTTACGACATGCATCTTGATATTACAGGGGATTCATTAAAGTGTTTCTGAATGTGTTCTCATAACCTGCAGTGCACCACGATGGGTCCAGCCCCTGTAATGCCCTCCTGCTTTAACTTGACCTCTTCCAGAAAGTCCAGGACACCGCCGGGGTCTCCGGGCACCCCGTGATCGGGCCAGGCGCGGAAATGATACTGCCACACTGTACGCTCGGTGTTACCCTGTGACATCAGTACAAAGTAAAATTATAGACAGACTCTTGTGTAAGTGATGCAAGCGTTTCAACGTTAACCTCACCTGTCCGACTTTTGACAGCTTAAGCTCTCGAAGGATGTAATCGTGCGCCTGCGTTTCCTTAACGTTGCGTACACGCATGGCTCCGTACTCTTTCAGTGCCGTCGCATCCGGCCAATACTTCACACATTTACTCTGTCGACGAAGAAGAATGGAGTTTTAAGACTGGGGTGTTTTAGTCAAAGTAAGGGGATTGTTGGGAAGCGCATCACCTTTCCACGTTCCACTTCCTTCGTTGTCATGACGATGACGCGCGTGTTCTCCTGAAACACCATCCTCCAGAAGTCACTGATGGTGTTCTGCAGGCAGCCCTGGGTGGCGATGTAGCTCCTCTTTAATTTATTGTTGCCCTTGTTTTCAAGCTCAGGCTGGAAGACCAGAAAAAATCTGATTTTGTTGCGATTACAAGCAGTTTAAATAACAGTTTCTAAAAAGCTGCAACACTTTCATTGGCCGCATTTTCAATTCGCTATTTCTGTTAGCACAATTTAAAGGGAAATGGAAACACAGCTAGTGTCTCCTTATCTTACCCCAGTTCACAACAGTAAGCTTTAAATAATCATTTGCTTGGTCGGGTTGGATTTTTTAGCATTTAATTACCTCGATGATGTTGGCATTGATGTAGTCGGATCCCGGCTCATTAGCATCACCATCAATCAGCATGACTCGTGTATGGTCGACTGAGGATCAGACACACAAATGTGTTAGTCACATGATCAGCTCACAGGTCTATGGGCTGTTATAAGAAGATGAAGAGTCACTCACAGGGAAGAATGTTTTTATATCGGTTCTTGTTCTTATTCTCCGGCCGCTGACCTTCCTTGCGACTGTACAGCAGTTTGCACTCTTGCTGCTGAAGCGTCTGAGGATGCAGGTATAAAGCATTGCTGAATAAACTAAAGCATTCATCACATTAACATACCAGTGAATTTATTGGCTCGTGGGAACTACACTAGTAGGTGCTGATTGGCCCTCACCTCAAACTCCTCCCAGAAGCCCTGTTTGACTTTATCAGTGGCCTCCGCCAGCTTGCTGAGCTCTCGTACTCGACTCTCGATCTCTGCTGCGTTGATGCGGGTCGTGTTCAGAGGCTGCAAGAGACAAAAACATGTAAACACATCACAGTCGTATTACATACTGAAGTTGACTTATTTTTTTATTTGCGCTTGCAAACAGATTTGATAAGTCATTTCGTTAACAAATCAATAAGGTAAACGCACCTGTTTGAGCTGCAGGACGGTACCTAGAGTTTCAACCATGGGATTCTTCTTGTAGTGTTCCACCAGATCTGTTAGGGAGTCGAATTTCTCTCCACCACCGACATCGTATTTCAGATCATGCTGAAAACCAACAGGCAAGTTTAAATAAAGTTCACAAACTTCAAAATAAATCATTTCTAAAAGGCTCCCAAACAGAGACATTCATCTTCACATCTCTCAACAATGTTAAAGTTTAACTATTCGCTACTTCTCTATAAGCAGTCAATTACGGCTTAGGATGCACCGATACTATTTTTTTGTGTTGATACCAATCGTTCATTATTTAGAATGACATCTACCGATACTGGCAGGTGTAAAGAATTAGGGCCGATTCACACCGGATGCGTGGCGTGTCTGTTGCGTGTCTTTCACATGGCAGCTGCGTGGCGTTTTCTATGCTCTTGCTTACCAGAAGCGTTTCTGACGCGGCGCTGCTGCTGCAAGCCTATTCTGTATACATGTATGTTTCTTATTGATAAACTGACCTGACGCTTCCAAGACGCTTGCGTGTGGCGTGAAAAATAGGCGTCGGTCCTATTCCTAGCATTCAAGCGTTTTCTGAGACGCTCACGCCACGCATCCGGTGTGAATCTGCCCTTATGCTTAATAAGTGTTATGTTTCAGATAAGTGTAGATAATCTTTACATTCAGTTAATTGTAGAGTGATTATGTATTCATTTTATTTAAAGAAAAATATTTAAAATATACATTTTGGGGTGGTTTCCCAGACAGGGATAAAACTAGTCCTAGACTAAAATAAATGAATGAGCTGTCCAAACTATATACAGATCTTGCACTGACATATCTTAAGTTATATTTCCTAATTAAACTAAGGCCTAGTCCTGGTTTAAGCGAATCCCTGTCCGGGAAACCACCCCTTTAAGTAGCCTAAATAAAAAAACGAATATGTTTCGGTGCAAAATGCTGCCACATGGATTGACATTACTTTATGGTAATGAGCTATGATGCGTTTCGGCGGCAACCAATCGCAAGGCGGAAACCTCAGAGGATTCCATAGAATGCATTTGAGCATCAGAGCGTTTTTTGAACCTCTCGATGGCGGCGTGCACGCCCATCGGCTGAAAAAACTACATGCATGCTTAATCTTCACGCCCGCAACACTTGGGCCAAATACAGGAAAACGTAATGTAAGCAGTCAAGTGCAAAGACAGCAAGTGTGGTTATTTGGACACAGCCAATGTTTCCCCCTGTGCTAAAAACCCTTTCAGAAGGGATAAAGTCCAGAATAAGATCCTCTTTTTGGTACGAAAACGACGTCAGGGTTCTTGTCGGACGTACCTGCACATTGCTCTGCCTCACCCATTCTCTTTAGTTTCTGTTTCTTTCTGTCTAACTTCTCGGCGAAAGCATCCGCTGTACCACATGAGCACATCAGGTGTGCAATAACAAATGTGACGTCAAGACGCCATCGCGTCAAGAGAACTGACGAGACTGCATCCCTCCTTCTTGAAAATATAAACAATCTTTTAACGATTTAATCGTGCAGCTCTATAGTGCAGAGCTTATAAACTCCAATTCTGTTGTCATTGTCACCGATTCAAAATAATCAAATTTTCTGCCCCTTTTGATCGCCAGGATATAATCTGCCCTGATCCTCAGCTGTTTTTATACAATCTGCTGATATCCAATAGTGGGATATATCGCTTTTATCTCCTGATACCAATTATAGGCCGATATAGATTCAAAACAATCATTTTTCTTCCAAACTTTACCTGGCAGCGGATCATGACATGTGTGACTTTGGGTTTGCCGTCACTGGTGTCTGTCTTGTCATCGCCGGTCCGTACCGACAGCACAAAATCTCCAGGGTGGCTCTGACTCTCTCTCACCAGAAAACTTCCATTCTTTCCCTTCTCCGTCAGGAGCTTCTCCGCCTCGCGCCCTGACAGGTGACCATGAAACCACCTTCAAAGAAAACAATGTAAGGGATATGAGACATCACTAAAACAGCACCCCTTCTGGTGTGAAAGCATGGAGAGAACAGATGATGTTTGCGGTCACCTCTCTGAGGTGGGATCGGCACAGTTGAGTGGATATTTTAGTTCAATGACATCTCCGTTTTTCTCTTTCAGCTGTCCGTGATGCTCCATGTAGTACTGCACCAGCTCAGCCAGCGTGGCGAACTTCTCTCCGCCGTACAGGTCATAATAATCTCCCGTGTTCTGAATCTTAATGTGAGTGACGGCACCATTTCGCCTAGGAAAAAATGATTCAGACCAATTTTAAGCCCTAACCCCAAATTCAAAACATCTGCATAATGATTCTGAAATAAATGTTTCTGTGCAAAATCCTGGCATTGTTTGTTACCTGACAGACAGCGTAAAGTCTCCTGGATTGCTTTTACTGGGCCGGGCCAGAAAACTTCCATCAACACCTCGAGTAAGTAAAAGATTCTCTGCCTCGACTCCGGTGATGTTGGGGTGAAACCACCTGTGAACAAAACCACAGACCATCACCACAGGCAAGAGTCATCTTGGACAATTACATTACAACCACTATGGACGATTTCATAGTGGTTATCGCGGTTAAATGTCTGGGGGGAGCTTAACTTCCGGTTTCTGTTTGTTTACTGGTCTGACTAGTGGCTAAACTGAACTCTGGAACAAATACCTCATTGAAAATAACAAATGTTTTGGTTTCCTAAAGACGGCGATTATGGATCAGCGTTATGTGATGGGAGGTTTGGCAGCTGATCTGGAGTTAACATTGTTAACATTATATAATACAAATTTTACACCGTAACGTTAGCTCAAAGTTAGCTATAGTTTTTGGTACGCTTTAGCTATGATTTTAAGGTACTCTTCTTGTTGTTTATTTTGCTTGTTATCATAATAAACTACTAAAAGACACCATTGTGATTCTTTGTGAAGTTTAACGAAAGTTACGTTTGTTCCACGAAAGCCGTTTGTTTATGTTGTTACTGCTGAAACCAGCTATAAAATAACTTACACATATCAATAAACTACTACAGTTATTCAATATTTAGATACTGTAGATGGCCGCATATATTTAATTTCAGGGCCTCACGGTACTTTAAATCAACAACAATGTCGAAAGCGTGAATACCGCAAATATGCATATAAAAATGATTAACAATAACTAAATTAATAAAGTAAATAACTTTCCTTCAAAAAGTTGCACAGTCAAAGTTTTAAAGGGGACAAATCGTGAAAATCTGACTTTTTCCATGTTTAAGTGCTATAATTGAGTCCTCAGTGCTTCTATCTACCTAGAAAATGTGATAAAGATCAACATAGTAATTTAATTTTGGTAAACCATTCTCTGCAAGTATGTAAAAAAAGTTGCGCATTCAAATTTAGCTCCCCTTGTGATGTCAGTAGGGGATCTTAATATAATAATACCGCCCCTTAATCTGCACTATCCAACCACGGCACTGCCATTAAGTGCATTAAAATCTATTTAAATAATTTCTATAAAAGTTTTTTTCTTTCTAGGAAAATAAAACATTACTTTCTCTGTCTCACCAGACTCTCTGCTATCTCTATTGACCTAAAGGGGACATTTCACAAGACTTTTAAAAGATGTCAAATAAATCTTTGGTGTCCCCAGAGTACGTATGTGAAGTTTTAGCTCAAAATATCATATAAATAATTTATTATAGCATGTTAAAATGTACACTTTGTAGGTGTGAGCAACCATGTGTGATTTTTGGGTGTGTCCTTTTAAATGCAAATGAGTTGATCTCTGCACATAATGGCAGTGGCGTGGTTGGATAGTGCAGATTAAGGGGCGGTATTATCCCCTTCTGACATCACAAAGGGAGTCAAATTTCAATGACCTATTTTTTCACATGTTGCAGAGAATGGTTTACCATAACTAAGTTACTGGGTTGATCTTTTTCACATTTTCTAGGTTGATAGAAGCACTGGGGACCCAATTATAGCACTTAAACATGGAAAAAGTCAGATTTTTATGATATGTCTTCTTTAACTTGTTGTCAAGGTTTCCCAGTAGAAAGCTCTTTTCTTCATTTTGTTTTCTATGGTTTTGATATTTCAAACCCAAACCTATTTTGTTCAAAGCTTTGTTGTTAAAGTGTCTTGTTTTTTTGTTTTTTTTTGAAAAAGCCACTTTCTTTGATATTTAGCATCTAATGCATTAATACACAGAAATATTTAATGAAACTTAAATATTCAGATACTTTTTGGGCTCACTGTAATGCAACGAGCAGATTTTCACTGACTGCTGATTCATTTCATTTCGATGAACACACACAGTTTCATGTTTCCCCGATCATCTCGGATTGTGGTCAAATCTGCTAAAAATAATATGACCTGTCAACAACCCCCATTGGATATGAAAGATTATCATGATGCAGGTTTATGGTAATAAAACTGCTCATTAAATCTAATTCCTCATTTCATAGACTTTCAGACTCAAACATGTTCAATCTCGTCCTTTAATCATTTGTTAACTGCTTTTCGTGTAACTCAATGTAAGACTTCAGACATCTTCACGAATACATGTATTAGAGTAATCACCAAAACAAGAGGCGAGTCAGTAATGAGAAATAAGTTAAGAGAAGAGAGAAAGGGGAATATGCGGTTTGTTTTTGCTAAATTCTCACCTCCGGGATGTCATCGCTCGCGCGCCCTGCTGGCTGTTTTTCACTAGCTTTCAAAGTAAAACTCCGTTTAAATCGACAGTCGCTTGTTCAGTCCGTCATAAAACAGCGTGTCCCGCTCGGTTCGGGATCGTACGGACGGACATGAGGCAATAAAATCACCGGAATGAGGGATGGTGAATGCTAGGCCGCGGCGGCGGAGAGACTTTTCTCGAGTCGATTGGAAAAACGTCACAAAACCTGCGACACACGTCATGACGCGCTGTACGTACGCGCCCTCTAGCGGTGACGAAAACAGCACCACCCTGTCAACATTAAACAATTTAAATTTTTTTTTTTTACTATTAGTTATTTATTTTCCCTTCTTTAATTCCATTTTTTCTCATTATTTATATTATTTAATTCATTTCTTTGTATTCTCTTATTTGAACTGTAACTGTTTATGGTGCAATGTGTCTGCCTTTGACAATTAGTAGTTTATTTTTTTCTATTCCAGGCCTGTTTTTGTATGTACATTTGATATTCCAATTTCTAAAGTAGGCTTTCATTATTTTTCAAGACCTCGAGAAGGTTATAAAGTTCCAAAGCAAAAAAACGAATATTTTCGGTATTAAATATTTTTTAAATATAATTTTATGTAGCTATACTTTCTTTTAACTTTTTATGTATTTACAGTTTTTAAGAATTTTTTGTTATGGTATTGTGGAAACTTGAGACTTGTATAATTCCTTTTGAACTGCTTTTGTTAAAACTTGAATGTGGAAGCTGGAAAACGTTTATTCAAGTTCATGGACAAAAATGTAACAAAATTATATTTTGCTTTACCATGGCTTTAAGACACGTACAATAAAAAATAACGTGGTATTACTATTCATCCTAAAAGTTTATGGAAATACAGTTTAATACTTTTCATACGATTATACATGAATCATAATTTTTCCTCATAACATGTTTAATGTAATAGTGTATGTATTATTTATTAAAATAATAAAACATAAAAAGTGTATGTAATAATTATTTAAAAATACATATATAAATGCAACTTTAGGCACTGCTGTCACTGTTTGACGTGTCCTGTCATCTC
Organism: Misgurnus mizolepis; assembly: GCA_025389145.1. Taxonomy (NCBI): domain Eukaryota; kingdom Metazoa; phylum Chordata; class Actinopteri; order Cypriniformes; family Cobitidae; genus Misgurnus; species Misgurnus mizolepis. The sequence continues at coordinate 26,470,956 of JAIFKI010000020.1, forward strand.
TTTGTTTTTACAATCGCGTTTTGCGCTTACGTTCTCTTTTTGTCCCATCAGGCGACCCGTTCAAAGCTTGACGTGGCATCGTCAGCGAAGCAGCAGGTCGAGCTCGTCAGTCTCCGCCTTTATCTGCTCATGATTCGGTCCAGCGCGGCTTAAACTCTCTTTTATGGGTTATTTTCTTCATTGATAAGCCGCACCAGACATGTTTACGTTCTCGGAGCTCGTGCTGCTGCTCTGCGCGCTTTCCTACACCGCGTCCGGTTATTTTGTGAGCATTGACGCGCACGCGGATGAATGTTTCTATGAGCGCGTGAACTCGGGCACCAAGATGGGCCTGATGTTTGAGGTCGCGGAGGGGGGTTTCCTGGACATCGACGTGGAGGTGAACATTAATATACATAAATAAATTCCTTAATGTGCTAATAATAATATAGGATGGGCAGTAATCTCGCTCTCTGGGGATTTGCAGGAGTGTCTGTCTGTCTGTCGCTCTCTTGAGATGAGTGATCAGACCGGAAGTGGACAGCTGTCTAAGAGTCAATGTTAATACTCCCGAGTATACATTAAAATAGTTAAATTACCAATTAATAAATCTATTTATTTGTTATAGTGAAATTCTCTGTGGCTGGTTCGGTGCTTATACTAGATGCTTGATCAAACCAGAAACAGCTGTGACAGTTTCTTTGTGATTCTGGCTGATTTTTAGATTTGTACTGGGCTTTTAGATTGAAATATTTAAATATGCACTTTAAACTCTATAAACCTTGTAAATTTAGCAAGGTTAATGTTGTTTAAACTGGTTTAGTTTCTTTATTTTACTCCTTACACCAGATGCTTGTTCCTTCTGGGTGCTCATTGTTCTAGCTGCTCATTGTTCTTTATTGACTCATAATTGACGATTCACTTTTTTGCATTAGGTCTAATGCTGTATCTTACGTTACAATTCTTTCAGTGCTTCAATGACCATAACTTGGTTTTTAAAACAAAAAAGACAGGATGTGCAATGACCCCATATAACCCAAAGATACTTTAATGTTCAATTCTTCAGTGCTTGCTGCTGGCTGCACAGTGGATAACACCTGCCATTATGAAGCACCTGTTGTTTACCTGTTCAAGATCTGTTTTAAAATGTTACTGTGTCTTTAACAGATAACAGGACCAGATGGAAAGCAGATTTATAAAGGAGATCGTGAGTCCAGTGGCAAATACTCTGTGGCTGCCCATATGGACGGAACTTACAAGTTCTGCTTCAGCAACAAGATGTCAACAATGACCCCTAAAATTGTGATGTTCACTATTGATATTGGTGAAGCACCCAAGGGACAAGACATGGAAACAGAGGGTGAGCCAATAAACTCATACAGGGGCTGGGGTCTCTATTCTGTCACATGATAATATTAAAATTGACTATTTATTTTCTAAATGCACTTTCCTGATTATTGTACATAATTCTCATCAGTAAATGTCATCTAAATGTAAAGACTTTCTCAGAATCTTAAATAACACTTCAGGTGTTGTCATCAATCCCTTTTATTTTTGAACTTCTGCAACCACCTGACTATGCTTTGGTATTGAAAATTCACTTCTCGCAGTCACTTCAAGATGAATAAAATCAAGTCCAACTTTGCTTTTCTTTATTGAATATCTAGTTGCAAAATACACCGCTTTATGCAAGTTATATCCATAAGCACTTTGTCTGATTTATCGTTTTTTTTTAATGAAAAAACTTTAAGCAAACAAATCAGTCGTTTTACAGTAAAGGTGTTTGGCATTGTTGATAAAATGCTTTTTCGCCTTTATAATGGCTTTCTCCCTCCCTGACCCAGGTGGTGGTGACAGCTGGGATGGTAGGCATAGACTATAAAAGACTCATTTAACATCTGAAGAACATAAAGCTTAAATGCTAACGTTTGGTTTGCACATGTGTGTGTGTGTGTGTGTATAGAGACAGTGTAACTGATAGCGTATTTCACTTACTGATGTGTTTATTACAGATGTGCTGCCGATGGCATGTGGGTGAAGTAATAAGAACTAATGTAAACGGGTGCAGGTGTCATTTGTATAGGTGTAAAAATAGCCTGAAACATTTGGTCTGTATAATGACTTGTTTTAATGGCATTTTCATAATTGCAACAAAATCTAAACCTCTTGCATGTAGATTTGACGTGTTCGCTGTCAAACAATATGTGGTTACAAACTCACAGGTTTGTTGTATGTTTCTGTTGTTGATCATTTTATGGTGATGTGCATGTTGCCATTGCAAACAAAGCTTATGTGTGATTTTGTGTTTCCAGCTCATCAGAATAAACTAGAGGAGATGATCAATGAACTGGCCGTTGCAATGACGGCGGTCAAACACGAGCAGGAATATATGGAGGTCCGAGAGAGAATACACCGCGCAAGTAAGAGACTCTGAACGTGTGAACGGCCAGCTGTCATAGTAGATAATACTACTTACACAGTGTGAACGTTAATATGTTGTTAGGGCTGTTTATGGCAACCGGTTTGGTAATACGATTACGATTTGATTTTTAATAATAAAGTTGTTGATTAGTAATAATCAATATTTTATAAAATATATTATACATGAACATTTACGTGAATAGATCCACACAATTGTTTAATTACTTTTGAGTAATAAACATTTGTAACAAGAAATCATAAATATCTGCCTACAATGCACACAAGGTGCATGAAATTAACAATGCACACATTACTGAAAAAAACTATTAAAATTGGTTTCTGGATATACGAAAATAGGTGTTCAAGATCACAACATCTTTGGAAAGAGAGGGAAGTCCTCTGAGGTAAAGCACGTATATTAAAGGCGGGGTGCATGATTTTTGAGAAACGCTTTGGAAAAGGGTGTGGGGTGGTTCTATCAAAAGAAGGTCCAGATTCTATTGGGGTAGGGGTGTGTTTGTTTAGGTGATTTCAAATATCAACATTGGCTTTCAGAGATCGTGCACCCTGCCTTTAAAAATTGATTTAGGGATTTCCTGAAATTGTTGTCAATATTGTTTCCTTAAATTGAAGATCAATTAAAATCTTTACCCAGCCCTATGTGCTGTATATTATTTTCTATAAATTTTTAGCTAGAGCTTTTCCATGCATACATAAATAATGTAAAGCTTAGATGTGTAAATATCCTCTGCTGCTCTTTATGTGTAGATCTTGGTTAAATTTACATTGTCTGTCTCTCTCTCTCTTTCAGTCAATGACAACACAAACAGCAGGGTGGTGCTTTGGTCGTTTTTTGAAGCTTTGGTGCTGGTGGCCATGACCCTCGGACAGATTTACTATCTGAAGAGATTCTTTGAAGTACGGAGAGTCGTTTAAAATCCTGTCCGTGTTCCAGTATATAACCACATCTGTGATTTCCAGTTTCAAGAATTGGACGTCCAATTCGGCAGAGATCGAAAGAACCTGGTCGTTCTCTAGTCCACCAGTCTGTATTTTTGTTTTATTTGCCCCAGTTGTAGATCTCTTAAATGTTTGTTTTGGTGAAAGGTGCAATTTCGGTTGTCATTATAAAATCATTGCTTTTGATTTAACCCAGCTTTTGTCAATTTATTTTGGACAGGCCTGTTTTTTTCTCCAGTACTGTTACAAGAGCACATTAGTATGAGAGATGATGTGGTGTTGCCCCAATGAACGAATGTGCAAAATAATAGAAGATTTTATTTACTGCATGATTTATAACCATAAGTCGGCGGTCACTGATGTAAAGCGAAATGTCACTGCAAGCACATTTTTATAAGTTATTCACTGTTCATTATTCATATACAGCTTGTTACCCCAAACCCTTCATGGCACATACTTGTACCCGATGCGAACGGCAGTAAAAATGACTGCTTAGCTACTTTTTGCTGATTTTCTGGTGTGTTTTTAAATATTTAGGTGGGATAGTTCTGGCCCGATTTTTCCTCTTTATCTTCAGTCTCTTCACACAGAGAGTACGTTATGTAGTTTTGTACAATTTCTTTTTTTTTTTTGTCTAAACCAACTATTTAGAAAACAGTCAAGACAATGCAAAATGATTTGGCTGAGACTACTGGTAAAACTGAGGATAAGACTGTAAACTTCTGAAATTCAGTGAGTGTGTCAAATATGGAATTGGTTTAATAAACATGAAACATCTTCTTAAAATGTGTCTTTTCTCATATTTGTAGACCTAGCTTAATATATGCATCAAGTAAGGAATAATTGACAACAGGCCGTGGAATTATATAAAAAATAATGCACACCCAAGGGTGTAATTTGCGTGTGCATTATTTTCAATTATACCACGGGGTTGTTGAATGCTTTATTCTGATTTGTTTAGAAATGCTCGACGGGTATGCATTATTTTTCAATAACTGCACACCTGACTGACATTGCTCTGGTGTTATTTTAAGACATTTTTAAGGTTAGGTGTGAGTTTTACAGAAAAATAATCAACACCTGTGGAACACTGCTCAACCAATCAGACTAAAGCATTCAACAGGCCCATGGTATAATATATATATATATATATATATATATAATATATGCATTAATTATAGTAATGCACTTTTTTTATTTCCCCATTATGTTTATCATTTTATGTGTGTAATAAAAATATTTTATTTTAATAATTTCTTAAGAAACTGGTAAATCTATTCTCATATCATAATGCAAATGTGTTGTTTATGTGTTGATTTAAATACAAAAATCTGAAGTATCACTCTTTTTATTAAATTTAAGTGGTGGCGGGTTGTAGGTTATAAATAAAGCATTGGAGTTCATAGATTTAAACATAAAATCGTTTTCTAACATGAAACCTAGAGATCTGCAGTAGGCCGTTTCTCTCTTTTTATCATCTATGGTTTCTCAATCCGAAGGCTGCAGCTTCCGGAGGTCGCATTTTTAGGATGCACACGTCATCAAGACCGTCTTTTTTCAGAATATTATCTATTGTAAAGTTGACTTTTATTCTTAGTTAATCGTAAATTGTTGTAATGTGCTTATTACCTGCGAATTTAATGCTCAGTTAACTTTAATAAACCAGGCTTTATCGAGTAGCCACACTGCATGCTACCTCTCGGCTCTCACGGAAGTTATCCGGAACGTTTGTTTCTTCCGTGTGTTTCCGCTCGGAGCGAGTTACACGTGACACGTATTCAACCCATGTGAAGTACATGTAGGCAGTAACTTAATGGATTAGACTCCTGTAAAATTTTACATTATGGAAAATATCACCGATGGAAAATGGGACAGTTTGCCCGTGAAACTTCATGACGATATATTAAAGACTCTTAAAGAGCTGAAGTTTACAAACATGACTCCGGTCCAGGTACTTCAAGCTACATCTTTAGCATTCAGTTCTCTGTCCGCACGTTTCTAAAGAAAATTTAGTGTCTGATTATAGAAGTTTGCTAACTAATTGTCTTAATTTCAGTCTGCCTGCATCCCTTTGTTTATGAGCAATAAAGATGTTGCTGCTGAAGCGGTGAGTACAATGTGATTGTTTATAAAACGTGACAGCTGTCTGTCAGGGAGTACGTCATTAAATATAAATGTGTTCATGTCATTTCAGATTACTGGGAGTGGAAAGACTCTTGCTTTTGTGATTCCTGTTTTAGAAATTCTCTTAAAGCGAGAAGAGAAGTTAAGAAAAATGCAGGTCAGTGTGAAAATATAACTGAAGATATGAAGTGTAGTGCAGTGCTTAATACTCAAGGCTTATAACAAAAAGATTGCTGGGGTTAAACCTGGCAAAGCGTGATCCATGAGTCCTCATCATTGTTTTTAATTAAGACATTTACATCAGAGGGACTAAAGTATACATGATAGTCAGGGGCCGTATTCACAAAGCATTTTATCTTATCACTAAGAGTACTCCTAAATCGCACTAAAAGATTTTAGCTAGGAGTTTTCTCTTAAAAGTTATTCACAACGCCTTTCAGACCTACTTTTAGTAAGGAAAAATGATAACTCCTAAACTAAGAGTGAGTCTTCGTTGCTACGGATGACGTCAATTCTCATGCACGAGCTGCCTCGCAATGACCACGGTGATTGGTTGTTAGATGACAGGGCTGTCACGCGGAACATAACACAGACGCACCAAATCATGGAATTACAATATCGAAATATGTCTGTGTCCTATACAAAATAATAACACTAGTAATGCCATCGAAATGCATATATAAAAGAAAAGTCGTGAATTAAATTAAATTAAATCAAGCCTAGTACAAATGAAAACCGCCAATTGCCTAATAATAAAACGACATTGCATTACACTTGCTTGATTAATGTACATAGCCTAAATAGACTACTTAAAGCAAGGAAATGTTGCCCATATTAAAGAAGCCTGCCTACTGTAATAAATAAATGATGGTGGATTATGAACTCGCCAAAACGAAAAAGAAAGCCCAAATGGATGCAGGATCAGTTACTGCTGCTGGCCCAGTTGGTGCTGGAAAAAAAGAAACGTAATAAAAGGGAAATTCGGCACTGAGATAACAAGCAAAACTAAGCGTGAGACATGCGAGAAAGTGATGCGCGGGTCAATGTACAAAACAAATGGCACCCGACCAACGTTTTCAACTAACCCGCCCGCAACTCGGACCGCAAAAAATAAAAAATAAATAGTGTACCCGACCCGCTCCCTGGCCAGCATTTTTTTTAAGTAGTAATTGTTTAATAGTTAATTGCCATCTTTATTTCAAACGACCCGACCGAACGACCCGAATATCATAAAAAAATATTTTTGGATGACTCGTGACCGCGGGTGCATGCATCCGCTCATTTCGGATCAACCCGCGCATCACTGGGGAGAGAATTTGTTGCAGATCAATGCAACATTCCCGCTTATGTCGCGGACCCTGGACGAATGCGAGAGGCGGTGGTATATGCATTACAATCGCAGTAGAGGGTTGAGATTGCAGCCTTTAAACAGACTAGCATGGCAACAGGTATGCCTATAATATTAAATATTTAATTTCATTATTGTTTCATGTAATTCTAAAAAACTTCCTGCTTGTCATGAATGTAATGAATTATGAAACAAATGTCATAAACAATATGCTTACATTAAAGTGTGCTTTTAAGTATGTGCAATGCTTTTGAGTTGGTGAAACTGTCCATGTTAAGGAGGATCAGCACCTAAGGCATTTTAAGATCTTTTGTGAATAGGTCTTAGTGAGTTAGGAGTCCTCTCGACTTCTTTTAAGCTGTCCCAGACTTAGGTGCTACTTTTAGGGCTAAAATGCTTTGTGAATTACTCTTAGTGAAAAAAATTAGGAGTCCTAAATTTAGGAGTGACACGCCCATTATTTTTAGGAGTTGCTCCTAAATTCGCCAGTTAGGAGCTACTTTTAGCCTTAAAATTCTTTGTGAATACGGCCCCAGATCAGGTCCACATATCAAATATTTAAAGTAACCAAAGTAACTAACAGTGCATTACAAGGTATACTTTTATATCAGTATGTAATAATGTGCTTTTAAGCAGATAATGTGCATTTTATATAATATATCTATAAACGCTTGCTAATGCAATATGGATCAGACAGTCAGTAAATCCACTTTGTGACATTAAGACAAATTTACTTACTTATGACCAAAGCGTTAGCAAAATGCCAAGTTACTACTCAGATCTTTGCACATCCTTATTGAAGTTCATTTCCAAATATGTAATAATGTGTTTTCAGGTCGGTGCTTTGATTATAACACCAACCCGTGAGCTGGCCCTGCAGATCACCGAAGTGATCGGAAGATTTCTGGAAAAATTTCCTCAATTTAGGTAGGTAGAAAAGAACAAGGTGATAAGGTGTTTGTCTGTTGAACTACCTTACAATTGAAATCTAATAAAATGTGTTTGACTTTTGCAGACAGATTCTCTTAATCGGTGGCAGTAACCCCATCGAAGATGTTGAGAAGTTTAAAACTCATGGGTGAGTATTATTCATCATTTATGCCATGTCGCTGTTTTAAAAGTTTAAAATATATATGCAAATACAACTATTTGTTTTCTCCACAGAGGCAATATCGTAGTTGCGACCCCTGGCCGTCTGGAGGATATGTTCAGAAGAAAGGCAGATGGACTTGATCTGGCCACTGCTGTGAAGTCTCTGGATGTGTTAGTCCTGGATGAGGCGGACAGATTGTTGGACATGGGCTTTGAAATGAGGTATTGATCTTGTTCGGCAACTTTCAATTGATGTTTTTTGTATATTCACCTCCCCTAATACAACGCCTTTCTTTACCTGTTAAGTCTAAACGCTATTTTAGGGTATTTGCCCAAGCAGCGGCGCACAGGACTTTTCTCTGCCACACAGACGCAGGAGCTGGAGAAGTTAGTGAGGGCCGGTCTGAGAAACCCTGTTCGTATTACAGTGAAAGAGAAAGGCGTGGCAGCCTCAAATGTGCAAAAAACCCCAGCGAGACTCAGCAATTATTACACCGTAAGTCATTTACAACAAGCCGTAAAAATCAGGGACAATATACAAATCTTTTTTCTATATTAACATTGTTTTTGTCATGTAAAGGTTTGTCGAGCGGAGGACAAGTTCAACACTCTGGTGGCGTTTCTCAGACAGCATAAACACGAGAAACAGCTTGTGTTTTTCAGGTTTGTCGAATGATCTGTCATGCAGAAATATCCAAATCATTTCCATTAACCCTGTTATAATCACACATGTGTGTCTGCAGTACCTGTGCATGCGTGGAGTATTTCGGTAAAGCCCTGGAAATCTTAATCAAGGGCGTCACTGTCCACTGCATCCACGGCAAGATGAAGGAGAAACGAAACAAGATCTTCGCAGATTTTCGCGAGCTGAAGAGGTAAAGAGCTTTGTATCTTTCATGCAGACAAAGAGAGAGAGTCCGAATCAATTAATCACATACAACGCATTTTTTTCCATGCAGCGGGATTCTCGTGTGCACTGATGTCATGGCGAGAGGCATCGACATCCCAGAAGTCAACTGGGTTCTGCAGTATGACCCGCCAAGCAGTGCAAGGTAACGAGGACATACAACACCGAAAAAACCTTTAAAGCTGCTTTTCCACTGTACACGACATTCGGTCATAACTGTCGGAGTTCGCCCCCTAGTGGCAGTCGGCATTAAATTTTAGTTTAATCGTAAATCCGTGCCAACATGGAAGAGAAGCTCATTCCAGCGCAAGAGCCTTTAAAGAATATTCACTGTAGTGAAATAAATAAATGAATACAAAATTAAAAGGCTATCCATATATGACAAATAATATTGTGTAAATAATAGATTAATAATTTATTACTTATCAGTGTTCTTGATAAAGTTAAACAAAAAAGCATTAATAATTTTCACCTCACACACAGTTTTTTTATTGGAATAAACTGAAATGCATCACTTCCAGTAGGCGTATCACATGTGATTTAGTTGCACAAGTTCAAATTTTTTAATGGATCCAACACTTAAAACGGATCCGGAAATTACGCATCCACAGATAGTTGACACCTCACACAGACCCTTCGCGACTCTCCATAGGGGATGAATGACTTCCGGTTTATCAGCCGTCGTGTACAGTCTTTGAGATCATTGCTGAAAATACTGTGTTGTGTAACATTAATCTCTCCTTTAGTTCTTTTGTGCATCGGTGTGGACGTACCGCTCGAATCGGAAACTATGGCAGCGCGCTTGTCTTCCTGCTGCCAATGGAAGAGTCGTATGTTAGTTTCCTCTCCATTAATCAGAAGGTCAGTCAGAATTTGTTTTTGTGCTACTTAAAGGCGGGGTGCATGATCTCTGAAAGCCAATGTTGACATATGAAATTAAATATACAAACACACCCCTACCCCAATAATAATCTGGGCCTTCTTTTGATAGACCCGCATGTCGGTTAGTAGACATGCCCCTTACTGCTGATTGGCTACAAGTGTGTTTTGGTAGTCGGCCTGACTCCCTTTTCCAAAGTGTTTTTCAAAAATCTTGCACCCCGCCTTTAAGATAACCGGTCGCATGAGTTAAAGGGATTGTTCACCCAAAAATGAAAATTCTCATGTTGTCATAAACTTGTGTAAATGTCTTTGTTCTGATCACTACAAAGGCCCCATTCACTTCCATAAAAAAATGTCCTACTATGTAAGTCAATGGTGCCCCAGATCTGTTTTGTAACAAACATTCTTCCAAATATATTCCTTTGTGTTCATCACAACAAAGAAATTCATACAGGTTTGTAACAACATTAAGAGATGAGTAAATGATGACACAAGTTTTGAGTGAACTGTTCCTTTAAGATATGCATTTAGCAGACGTTTTTATCCAAACTGTCTTTCAGTGCATTCAATCTATACGTTTATATCAAACCCACAAACTTTTGCAATGCTAACACAATACTCAACCAAATCTTTTGATTGTTTTCACAGTAACCGAAAGTTATGTACAGTATTTGTTAACTTCTATGTTAACATGGTTGATTGAGAAATCATATCTAATATTTTTCTCTCCAAAAAAAACATAAGATTTGTACTTGGTGCACATGTAACCTCTTCTTTAAAAATGTAATAAAATGACCGGTCTGTGAAGGTGGTAACCTCTTATTTCATGTGTTCCCACAGTGCCCTTTGCAGAAGTTTCCTCCGGTGAAAGATGTGGTAGATGTTTTACCCAAAGTGAAGGAGATGGCTTTAGGGGATCGAGCAATGTTTGAAAAAGGGATGAAAGCTTTTGTCTCGTGTGTCCAAGCGTATGCCAAACATGAGTGCAGTCTTATATTTCGCATTAAAGGTAAGCGACCGATAGCTTTGTGCGCAATCTCTTTAAAATATCGTCTCTTGACTTACATACATAATTCACAAAGTGATGTAAACCCTGTACAGATCTGGATTTTGCTGCTTTGGCTCGTGGCTTCGCTCTCCTCCGACTGCCCAAAATGCCTGAGCTGAGAGGAAAGACCTTTCCTGACTTCACAGAGATCAAGGATACAGACGCAATCCGATTTAAAGATAAAAACAGAGAGAAACAGAGGCAGGTGATGTTAGCGCAGCAAAAAGACAAAGAAACTGAAAAATCGTCGAGAAGAAACTTTGTTAAAAACAAAGCATGGTCCAAACAAAAGACCAGAAAGGACAGAAAGAAGAAGGTGGCTGCCAAAAGAAAACTGAATGAGGTACTGATACCTTCAATGTGCTTTTATTTTTTTTTATTTACATACCCTTTAATCCTAATCTTGCATAGTAGTATACTGCACTGCACCTAATTTAAAGCATTTTATTAAAATTATTAAATCTAAATGTTAAACATTCCAGTTTTCTGTTTTTCCAGGGGTCAGATGTTGATGATGAGGACATCAATGAGCTCCTAAATGATACACGTTTGCTAAAGAAGCTGAAGAAGGGCAAGATCAGTCAAGAAGACTTTGACAAACACATGGACGCAGCAGGAACCTCAAAACACGGACGAGCGGCTACGTCTCATGACGGTTCTGATGGAGAATGAGAATGAGCTCTGATTGGCTGTTGCATTGAAACTCTTTTAAAAAATTGAGAAGACGCATAGCCATATGTGTCGTGTCACAAATTAGAAGACATGCTGTATCAGCAGTGTCAATATCACAAACATATTATGTATATTGTACAATAAGTATGTATTTTTTTTTACAAATATGTGATTTGTATTAATGATACTGACTGCTAAAATATCACTGCCCAACACAAACAGTAAATTAAAGGTTTCTAAATATGTGAAAATACGAGTGTTTTCATGGCAGGGTGTTTTTATTTTTCTTTAAAACCAGTTATATGATATTTAAGGCCTTTATAATGGATAAACATTATTTTTTTTAAACTTAAACTGCTATTTTTTTGATTATTGCAAACAATAAACATGATTGATAATAATATATTTTATATCAGATACAAATATGAAATTAAAGGGATAGATTACTCATCAATTAATCACTCATATTGTTACAAACCTGTATAAATGTCTTTGTTCTTTTAATCATGAAGGAAGATATTTAGAGAAATGTTTGTAAACAATTCATAAGCCCCTTTCACTTCCATAGTATTTTTTCTTCCTATAATGAAAGTGAATGGGCGATCGGTTTGGTTACAAATATTCCTCAAAATATCTTTTTTCATGTTCATCAGAACAAAGAAATTTATACAGGTTAGTAACAACATAAGAGTGAGTAAATAATGACCCAATTTTCATTTTTGGGTGAACTATCACTTTAAACCTCTTTGATGTTGAGGTAGTTTAACTTCATAAAACATTGTAATTCAAAACATTTTCGGTGCATTAACGGATTTGTCTTTGTGCTAGTACCAATTTTTCACCAAATGTAGAAAGATCAAAGAAAACAACATAGCAATGTCATATGTGTTTCGTGTCACCGGCTTCTTTTTAAAGTCTTTCCGGAGTGCTCGCGCTGCGCATGCGCACCAGTAAATCCTGCTCACCTCCATCATGGCGGCTAGGGGCCATGTGCAAGACCCTAACGACAGGAGACTGCGACCCATTTACGGTAAGAATTGCACCACAACACTGGAGCTACACTCACGCGGGGCCGGTTAGTACAATAGGGCAGACCGGCGGGATGTGAAGTTTATTAAAAACCCGCTGGAGCTCTGGAGATCTGTAGCGGCCTGTACTGCTGAAGCCGCGGTGTCGATTATGCTGCGGAACCGGGTGACAGTGCGTCCTCATCCGGCTACACGCTTACGCCTCCACCCGGTGAAATCGTGCATTTTAGCTCCGTTTAAAAAATCTAGTTGTGCCTAATAGCCAAACATGCATGTCATTCACATGTGATCTAACATGTCAACGACATGACATCTATATGATAGAGTAAATGCATGCTTTTATTAATTTATGTTTCATATATTTGGTGTTATTACTTATATAGAGTCTCTAATAGTTAATATACATTCTGAATTAGTTAATAATGGAAACACGTTTAAGTATATTATAGAGGCATACAGATAAACCGGGTTTTACTCTTTCTGGTTAGATCTTTAATGATCATGATCAATATGATAATGTACTTGCACTTAAAATGTATTTCTTTGTACATTTTATTCAAATATTTGTAGAAAGTGCATTTCTTAGATTAAATTGATATGTATTGATGAACAGCAATGAATGAACAGCTCTGAGTCGTTTGCTGACAATGGTGGTTGAACTCCTAAGTTACATGTATGAAATATTTATGCATGCATGCATTTAGTCAGTGTATAGTAATTGTATGTAATGTAGTAATGCATGTAAGGCAGATACATGTTGATATATTGTGCGCCTTGTAAAGCATCTCATATGGATGGCTGTATAATTTCATATGACATCAATAACGTAAATAAGCTATTGTGAAAGACACCTGTAGATATTTGTGCCCACATTGTTTTATTTCAATTTGTGCATCTTTAATGTTTGCTAAATATAAGTTTTTGATTATCCATATCAAGAAGACTGCAGATTATAATGCGTGTTTATGAAGTACAGTTTAAAGATAGCAAATATTATGTGCTTAGAATTTAAACAAACACTTAATATTTCCGTAATATTCAGTTCTAGTTAGATAATATACTGGTCCATCACCATATACTCTTAAATATAAAGGTGCTGTTTGCTTCTGAATGAAACTTGTTTCTGTTTTAGAAATCTTCTGTCCGGTCTGGTCTGGTTAATTTTGGCGTCCAGCTGTCATGTGAAATGGTCCTGTGTGTACTTTTAGTAGAGACTGGGAGGGAGGAGGGAGGGTTACTGGGCTCAGAGTCGAAAACATTGAGAGAACGATCTCACAGTCACAGATGAACATGTTTGGATGATGTAGTGCTTCATTTTGTTATTCTCTGCATGTGATTGATTGGTCACCTGTACTAAATTCTCTTGTTTTATAAGGAAATTTCATCATGTTTTAGTGTTTGCAGTCGTGAAATGCCGGCTATGAATCGCAATGCAAAGGCTCTGAGGTTGTTTTTGTTTATGCAAATGTAAACTGCCATTTACAGACTTTCTATGTTTTGTGGGGGTTTTACTCTTAATATTTTATCATATGCATTTAGTAAAGTCATGCGCTCAGGGTATTAATTATGTGCACTACCTTGGACCATAGATATATAATAGGGATGTGCATTTCCATAACTGAGGCTAATTTCAATGCATAGCCTACGATACAATACATTATACATAAAGCAGCTACCAATGCGATACGATTCACCCCATTGCGCTGCGGTTCGATTCGGTTCAACGCGGTGTCATTCGGTGCAGTATGATGCAATGAAAAAATATGATGCTGTGCAATTTAATATTGTACAGATAGTTTCTACACATTGGATTCGTTATTACTTGGTGGAGGATGCAGATCTACCTCTACCGTGTTGTACTTTATGTGAATTTCATGACACGCCTCGGTTTCCGTAGTGTTGTTGTGATACGTCAGCAGGTAATACGTCAGCAGCACGTAGCAATCTCAAAAAATTGGTTGCTTTCTAAATAATAAAAGTATAGCATATCTATTAATGATTATACATAAATAAATCAGTTTTTTACCAATGCAAAATATGGTAGAATTGATGCAATGCGATGCAAATGCCAATATCTTCCAGAAAAACGGGAAGATATTTTGTGATTTTTGCGGGCAAAAATTCTTGATCTTGCGACATGTTTTCTTAAAAAAAGCGATGGAAATGCTACGATATATGTGATTATTGCTACGAAAATGCGGGAATTATGAAATCATGCAAGCCCGCATATTTTGCGCATGGAAATCTGCAATTTATGCTGCGAAAGTTCGGCATATTTGAAAAAATGCATCCCCCGCATAAATACGGACTATGGGTGATTATGCATCAAATCATGCGATCGCATAATCGTGTTTTTCTGGAAGGACTGAAATGCTTATTTGTATCCGATGCACAGTTTTTAAACCAATGCGTTGTGTTGTTAACTTTTTATGCCGATGCACTGAGCGAATCAAGGAATCTTCCTATCCCTATTACATATGTAGTTTCAGACACGCAACTGATAAGTCCGTTCTGCATGTGCCTGTGTGTGCGTGCTTGCATCACAGAAGCAGTGCTGCGATTGGTTCAGCGTCGAGTCTATGCAGCATCCAAACATGATATCTATGGCTCTACAAACTAGTCGTTCAGCTGTGTTGTTGATGTGATTGGTTACATGTTTGTGATGTAAGAGAAACCAAGGTGATTTTAAGCCACAGCTTTGGTTTTAAATAATCCGCATGGTTTTTCTTAAATCATATTAAAGCAGCATATAGACATAAAAACAACAAAAGCTTTATTTTCACCACCGAAGATCTTTAAACGTGTAGAACATACCACAGCAAATATTACAACACAGACAAATGAAACATATTGTCTTTCACATGCATAAACATCAACGAAGCATACAGGCCAGAAGTTCAGAATATTTCCTCAATTGTCCATTAAGCAGTGGATAAGTCTGATGGGAATGTTGGGTAAATTCATGATCTTGTCTTCTAGATTACCTGGACAATGGCAATAACAAGATGGCGATCCAGCAGGCTGACAAATTGCTCAAGAAGCACAAAGATCTTCATTGTGCGAAGGTGTGTATGATGTCATTTTACTCAAAGTGCCTCTCTCTGGTTCCAGTTTCTCCATCAGACTCCAACATCATGAATCATTTTGCATTTATGCTGTGCTTCACATCATCTTATGGACAGCCAGCGACATATAAAGTTTCAATATATTGATAAATGAGTCACATGATTTGTAAACAATTGCATTAGTCATGCTGTGTGTGTCCCACTGCAGGTCCTGAAGGCCATCGGTCTCCAACGCACCGGCAGACAGGATGAAGCTTTCACGCTGGCCCAGGAGGTCGCCGTTCTCGAACCCACAGATGACAACTCTTTACAGGCGCTAACCATTCTCTATAGAGAGATGCATCGCCGTGAGTTCACTGTTTGCATCTACCTAACAAGTGTTTTATCATTTATCTGTCCTATCTGAAAGCATCTTTAATTTGAAATGTTTTGCGTATCTAAATAATCTGTCTTTCTGTCTGTAGCCGAGTTAGTGACCAAGCTATACGAAGCCGCCGTCCGGAAGGTTCCGACTAGTGAGGAATATCACTCCCATCTCTTCATGGCCTACGCTCGGGTCGGAGAATACAAGAAGATGCAACAGGTGACATTCATCTGTCAGTGAAATAACACAAGTCTGTTTTTTTAGGTTAAATGGATATTTTTGGACTTAAACTTGTGTTAAAGTTTTGGCTTTCTTTCACAGGCTGGAATGGCGCTGTACAAAATTGTTCCTAAAAATCCGTATTACTTCTGGTCGGTTATGAGTTTAGTAATGCAGGTATGATCTGAGGTTTATAAAGATGGTTATAAAGCCCATGTGACATTTATTTATATATCATTTATGGTTATTAATATGAAATAATGCATGTGACATTTTAATGTAATAAATCTTGATTTATAATTCTTTTGTCAGCATGTTTAAGTGCAAATATTAAAGGGCACATATTATGCAAAATCCACTTTTACAAGGTGTTTGGACTTTGGACATAAATGTCTGTTGGCATTGTGTGAACACAACCACCCTTCAATGAAAAAAAATCCTCATCTTTTTTAAACCCCATTTGACCAAAGCAGTCTCATAAGACATGCTGTTTTGATTATCTTGTTAATGTGACATCACATTAATAAAACTCCACCCACAGCTGCTGACTCACTGGTTCATTTTACCCAAAAACTATAAATACTATTGTTTCAGACTTAAATCAGATCTGTTTTTAAGCAAAAGGAGTGAGGAGCTGTAGCTCATTTGCATTTAAAGGGGCATATTCCCTAAAACTTCTTTTTTGCACCCACCCAAATAAAGGCATCATGAACATGCTATAATAAATGATCTGTGGGGTACTTTGAACTGAAACTTCACAGACACATTCTATGCACACCTGAGCCTTATATTACATCTTTTATAAATTGGCATAATATGTCCCCTTTAATGCCGCAACTATATTGTTGTCACCTAATCCTTATGCAAAACTGCATCATCCTTTTATCCATCCTGTTTCAGGCCATTTCAGCCCAAGATGAGAAGCTCTCTCACACTATGTTCCTACCCCTGGCCGAGCGCATGGTGGAAAAGATGGTGAAAGAGGAGAAGATTGAGGCCGAAGCCGAGGTAAGATGATGTTAAATAATGACCTCTGTGATTCTAGCCAAAGAAAGAATGTGGCCCATTTTCTTGCTTTGTTCCAGGTCCAGCTTTACTTTATGATCCTGGAGCGTTTGGGGAAGTATGTGGAAGCGCTGGAGGTTGTACGGGGACCGCTCGGAGGTCAGATAAATAATAAAATGTGTTCTGCAAAACAAAAAAAATCAATAAAAATCAAATGCTACAAGAAATCAAAGTGGACTCATGGACGATTTAACATTATTCAAAAAGCTGTGTGGTCATGGATATAAGATATTAACCAGTGATATCAAAGTGCACGTTTCATGATCCAATCAGATTATTTTCTACCTTAACGTTATTTCCTACAAAAATTCACAAATGTCTTAAATGTTGAAATCAGACAGCGTGATTAGATGTTTACTCTCGGTTGTGTCTTTTTATTTTTCTTTCTCAGAGAAGTTAACCAGCGAACTTCAGAGCCGCGAGAACAAATGCATGATGCTGTATCGCCGTCTAGAGCGCTGGTCCGAGTGCAACGCACTCTCTTGCAAACTGCTCTTAAAGAAGTGAGTCCTGCTGATCTATACAATGTTTTATTAAGATTTTAACCCTTTAAGGTGATGTAAACCTTCAAATTAATATAACTCGGGCATTTTTTTGGTCTAGAAGCCTAATCTTGGTCTTGTTTTAAAGACACTGAAGTGTCTGGAGGTGAAAATATGAAAAAAGAAGGGTTATAGCAGTTTACATTCATTGTAAAAAAATAAAAATAATGCAATGAAGTATATAGTTTTGTCTTACACTATTAGTGGTTTTACCAACAACGGCCACTACGTGTCAAAGTTTTGCTGCATACTCTTGTCATGAATTAATAAATTACTGTCATTACATTATTATTACTTCTGAAAGGTTTTGAAATAAGAAAACTACATTCTTAGACTTTCCACCTATATATATATAGTTTGTTGTGATAGATTAAAATGTACATGTTTTTATTCTCTTGTTAATGTGACATCACATTGTTAAAGCCCCGCCCACAGCCACTGACTCACTAGTAAATTTTACCCAAAAGTTTTTTTAAATATGTTTAGAAGCCTGTGTAGCACTAAGGATACTATTGTCTCAGATTAGCTGCGTTTCTAATCTTGGTCTTGTTTTAATGACACTGAAGTGTCTGGAGGGGAAAATATGAAAAACATGGTTATAGCAGTTTAAATTTATTGTAATAAATAAAAATAATGCATTGAAGTATATATTTTATACATAAAGTTATCACAGAAAATGAGGTTTGTGTTACACTATTAGTGGTTTTACCAACAACGGCCACTAGGTGTCAGAGTTTTGCTGCATACTCTTGTCACGTATAAATAAATTACTGTCATTACATTATTATTAATGCTGAAAGGTTTTGAAATAAGAAAACTACATTCTTAGACTTTCCACCTATATATAGTTTGTTCTGATAGATTAAAATTTACATGCAAAATATCGAAGTAAACTCAGATGTCCCGTACCAGCGCCAGTTTAGGGGTTAGAAAGGTAACCTGATCCTAAAACTAGGAAAAACGTTATGTAATAAAGTAAGCTAAAGTGTTTTTTATTCATCTCTTTGTCACAGCCCTGATGATTGGCAGTCCTACTTGGCGTATTTTGACTCTTTGTTTCACCTGTTGGATAAGAGCTGGACGCCTCCATCGGAAGGACCTCAGTACGTACAAATATAAAGATTAAAAATACATATACCTGATCTCTTTCAGTTCATCATGTGTTTCTCTGTCCTGTTCAGGTCAACAGAGGGCGACGTTCACTCCTCTGTGGCCCAGGCCATTAGCTTCATAGAGGAGAGACTGAATACGGAGGAGGCGAAGGAGTCCAAACATCTCAGAGGGCCTTACCTGGCCCGTCTGGAGCTTATCGGACGCCTCCGAGAGCGGAGCTGTCCTGAAGCACAGCAGCTGGGTACGACAGAGATCTGTCAATCACATTATGCATGGATGTTTGCTGAATGTTTTTGACATGTCGAATCGTCTTTATACAGGTGATCCGCTGGAGCTCATGTTTCAGTTTTTTGTGAAGTTTGGAGATAAGCCATGCTGCATCACGGACCTGAAGATCTTTCTGAACCTTCTAGCGTCCGACCAACATGTGCAAGTAAGAACTTTGGGAAGTCACTAAAATAGAGTCTATTTGATACAGTTCTTTCTTTTTAGGGATTTGATCAATAAGATAAAAGCTTTTGGATATTAGTTTCGAGAGTCAATATTTCCAGTATTTGCTTTCTGCAAAAATATACTACAGTGTTTTTAAATTAGGGGTGCATAACGATTAATCATGATTAATCTATTACAGAATAAAAGTTTTTGTTTACATTATATATGTGTGTGAACTGCGTATAATAACTTTGTATAGATAAATACACACACATGCATGTATATTTTTAAGAAATGTTTACATGTGTATATACATTTGTATATTTATGTATAATTTATATTATATATAAATATAAATACTTAATATATAAATATATTTTTTCTTAAAATTATACATGCATGTGTTCATATTTATAAATACATAACTATTATTCAGAGTTCACACACATATATAATGTAAACAAAAACTTCTATTCTGCAATAGATTAATCATGATTAATCGTTATGCATCCCTAATTTAAATCATAAATGGATTAGGGGTGCAACAAATAATTGATAAAAATCATTAATGAAACTAGACATCACATTGTCCCGCACCACCATCGGACAATGCGGACACGCTTCTGCTTCATACAGCACAAACTGTGCACTTATTTATAAAGTCAGGCACGTTTTCTTTATACAACGCAACCTGCACGTTTATTATGCGTTTTTTCCTCTCCCCGCACTACCAGCTTGTTTAAAAGCAATGCATGTTTTTCTGGATTGCAGCGTTGCCAGGTCCTCTGCCTTTGGGCTTCCTTTAAGAGATAGAAGGATTTGGTTCATTAGTTGTTGGCCATTGGTTTGGTTTTGTTATGTGGATCTGGCAACCCTGACAGGACAATTACAGAAGCAACACTGGTTAATAAAGGTTTCATTTCCTTTAATAAAAGTGAGGTTGTTTAATTGTTGTTGGGTTTTCATAAAAATAGTAATAAACCACAAACTAAGCATCTGTTTTAATATAAGGGGAAAATCCAGCTTTTTAGTACTGTAACAACGCATGTATATCACTTTCATATCAGAATGGCTTAATTATTTTTTTTAATAACAAATAATGTTAATACTCATCAAGTTCTATAGTTGAAGATTAAAATGAGTTTATTAATCTGTGGCTAAATTTCCTCAGCACATCTTTGAAGACTCCTTTTGTTTGTTTATTTTTTGACATTCAAAGATGTTTTACTATTTAAAAGCTGGACAAACTTTTTTTAAGGCTTATATTAAATATTAAAATAAAAAATTATATTCGTAAAACTGTAGTAGTGTGTGGTGCTTGCACTTTTAAAAGTACAATTCTACACATGAATACCATAATTTAGTGCCTTATTTAGCTATAATACGTGAAAACATCTAATTGAGTAATATTTATGTTTTATCCGATTAGACGATTAATCTGAAAAATAATCGCCCGATTAATCGAAAATAATCATTAGTTGCAGCCCTAAAATGGATTGTTTTGGTTCTGGTTTGTCAATGAAGTGTTTGATCTAGGCAAACAAATCACATATTTATTTATTTATAATATATATTTGAAAATGACATTATATATGTAGCTATGATGTGAAACCTCTCTTTACCATATTCCTAGCCAGCACCCATAGAGGTCACTGTTAACATTAGTTTATATGCCAGCAGATGGATTTTGCGTCATGAATTTGCTTTATTTAGTTTCATGCAAAGCCATGTCTTTATGTAGTAATATTTGCAGAAAGCAATAAGACACTAAGCTGTATTGTTAACATATTCAGTGTGCCACTGTTGCCATGGCTCTGTTCAGACTCATAAAGAATATAATAAATCCCATAATGCATTGTGTTCAAGCATAAACCAAACACACTGTTATTTATCAGTTTATTAACAGACTGATGGAGGCCGTGCCGCTAAGCGCTGTCGGAGAGGACGGTGTGGCCGTACCGGAGGACACTCGGGCACTGCAGAGACACCTGTGTGTTACCCAGCTCAGTCGCTGTCTGGGTTTACAGCATACGCCCGACACGCAGGGTAAACTGGGCATCATCAAAGAGCTGAAAGCACATTACCATCACGGTTTACAGTTCGGTAAGCAGACGACTAGACAGGTTAGGATTTAAATTTCCAATTGTTATGTTTCAAACTGTTGGCTGTTTCCTGAGTTAAACTGCTCAACGCGAAATAAATCATATAGATGCGGTCAGTTTGAAGTAATATAGATGCTTTTTGGTGTGGCACCATCAAGTATTACGACAGAGTCATCACTGCAAATTTGTAAGTGCTGTTGTGTTAGATAATAAATGAAAAGTTTTATTTTAAAATAAAAGCACAGCACTACAGATTATTTTCAAACAATAATATGTTGGTTAGGTTGGACATAATAAAATAGTAGTAATGCATATGAACCAGGGCTGTCAAAAGATTAATCGCGATAAATCGCATACAAAATAAAAGTTTTTTTCATAATATATGTGTGTGTGCAGTCTGTGCACTGTGTAATTATTTCATTTATTTCATATAGTGCTGCCTGACGATTAGTCGTGACCAATCGTTTGCAGAATAAAAGTTTTTGTTTACATATAATATGTGTGTGTGTACTGTGTATAATAATTATGTATAAATACACACACACACACACGCATGTATATAATTAAGAAACATTTGCATGTGTATATGCATGTTTATATTTACATATAATTTATATTATATATAAATATTTATTATATAAATATTTTGTTCCTTAAAATTATACGTGTGTGTGTGTGTGTGTGTGTGTGTTTGTGTGTGTGTGTGTGTGTGTATTTATATATACATAATTATTATACACTGTACACCCACATATATTATATGTAAACAAAAACTTCAATTGTGCAAACGATTAGTCGCAACTAATCGTGAGGCAGCACTAATTTCATATATTTAAAACACATGCATGTATGTATTTAAAAAACATTTCCATGTGTGAATATATTTAGATTTTGATATATTTTATATTAAAAAATATGTACATTTAAAAAAAAATGTCTTCAATCAATACATGTATGTGTGTATTTAAAAAAACATTTCCATGTGTGAATATATTTAGATTTATTTAGATTTGTATATATTTTATAAAAAAATGTACATTAATAAAAAATGTCTTCAATCAATACATGTATGTGTGTATTTAAAAAAACATTTCCATGTGTGAATATATTTAGATTTATTTAGATTTGTATATATTTTATAAAAAAATGTACATTAATAAAAAATGTCTTCAATCAATACATGTATGTGTGTATTTATATAAACATAATAATTAGACACAATACACACACAAATATGATATGCAAGCACAAACTGTATTTTGTATGCGATTAATCGCGATTAATCTTTTGACAGCCGTTATATGAACATTGATGCATTCTTGTCCATCGAGTTGCTTTATGAATTTACTCCTGTAAGTATTGATTTGAGTTTAAATTGAAAAGCAGTATTGTATTTTTCCTGTTTGTTTGCAGGAACTTCCTGTTTAAAAACAGAGCTCCAGTTTTCTGATATGTACTGCCTCATGGCAGCTCATCTGTACATAGACCTGTGGATGGAGACGGGTAAGCGTTCGCCTCGGCCCTCTCTCTTGTTTTTGGTTGATGTTACTGGTGGTGAGTTAGTTATGGTGTGATTATTCGCAGGTGATCAGAAGATGTTATGGCAGAGTCTTGGTCTGTTAGAAGAAGGTCTCTCTCACAGCCCCGCCAACGCTCAATTTAAACTGCTGCTTTTACTTCTGTACTGTCGTCTGGGGGCTTTCGAGCCAGTGGTGGATCTTTATTCCAGCCTGGACGCCAAACACGTCCAGCACGACACTATAGGGTAATGAAACTCTGGTCTCTTTATCCCGTGCTGCACTAATACTCCAAATATTAAACATTTCTTGTCCTAGTCCTCATATTGAGAGAATCATGATAGTTATTCTCCTATTAGGTCCATGTATCAGACTTAAAGGAAAACACAGTTTTTCAATATTTTACTATATTCTTACCTCAACTTAGACGAATTAATAAATACTTATCTTTTTTCAATGCATGCACTTAATCTTTGTACAGTGCCTCGTGAATGTGTTAGCATTTAGCCTAGCCCCATTCATTCCTTAGGATCCAAACAGGGATGAATTTAGAATCCACCAAACACTTCCATGTTTTTTCAATTTGAAGACTTACATGAGAAGTTACGTGAGTAAGTATGGTGGCACAACCAGAGGTCGAAGTGCATAGGGAAATCATGGAAGTGTTTGGTGTCTTCTAAATTTATCCCTGTTTGGATTCTAAGAAACAAATGGTGCTAGGCTAAATGCTAACACATTCACGATGCACTGTACAAAGATTAAGTGCATGCATTGAAAAAAGATAACTATTTGTTATTCTTCTAAGTTGAGGTAAGAACATAGTAAAATATTGAAAAACGGTGGTGTTTTCCTTGAAGACGAGTTTGTTATGACCTTGTCAATGAATAGTTTATTCCTCTAATATGGACTGTATAGTTTCACAGTGACATACATTTTAAAGTTTAAATGCATCGTGAATGCTGTTTCACAGCAGGTGGTAACGCTGTTGTTTTGTTTTTGTTTGGTACAGGTATTTATTAACCCGTTATGCAGAGGCTTTGGGCCAGTTCGCAGCTGCCTCCCAGTCCTGTAACTTCTCCCTCAGGTTTTTCCACTCCAACCAGAAAGATGTACGTTGGATTTTTGTACACAAATTCTTAAAAATTTCTTAAAACCACAAAGCCAGTCATAAGTCACATGGGTATATCTGTAGCAATAGCCAATGATACATTGTATGGGTCAGTATTGTTGTTGTTTTTTAATGCTAAAAAATAAGGCTTTGCCGTTCTTGCGAAATGTGAATCACAATTTTTCTCCATGGGAAATGATTCTCATTGTTTTCAACAAAAACATTTGCGCTTAAGTAAAAAATGTGCTATGACTTTTAGTTCAAATGAAATGCCTTTCTGATGGGAATACAGAGGTATTTCCTTGCCTTTTTTCTGAACAAATATTGTTGCATCTAGGGATGCACCGAAATGAAAATTCTTGGGCGAAACCGAAAAAGAGGAAACCAAGGCCGAAAAACCGAAACACCTAAATAAATTATTATGCCAATTATTAGTACAAATGCATTTATGGCTGTCACTGTGTACTAACTTTACTACGGATCACAAAACTCACGGTTTGGATCACATTATAGTTTTTGAGGCACGGATCGGATTATTTTTCAGATCAGCAAAAAGTGGGTGGGGAAAATCTAATAACAAATAAAGAAATTGCAAACATTTATAGAAAAGAACAAAGTTGCACATTTATAAGTGCTAACATTAGCATTAGGTACAGAAATCGAATTAAATGAGTTATAACACTGTCTATTGTATAAATTAAATATATTATTATTTTTAGAGCTACAGAAGTGATTTTCTCTTTGTCTTAAGTCTGTGTCATTAATGTTAATCAAACAACTCAAGTAGGTAAATTGAGGTTACTGTCTCTTTAAATAAGCAGAGACTGGTTTCTGACTGTAATCTATACATACACTTAAGACATAAACAAATGTTTTTATTATAAAAAGAATACTTTGGAGATACATTTTTTTATATGTGCCCTGTCAATAACAGAGGGATTTTATGTTCGCTTGTTTGCGTCTCACTCGTGTGTGCACACAGAGACCGAGGGCGAATCCCAAACAGCGCAACATAAAAACTTTACGTTTGTTTTTCATTGCTTTATTCGGCAAATGTATGTTAATGGCCTACTGTATGAGACACATTTGCCCAACTCTCTCTAAAGTTTACACATCAAGAGTTCTGATCTTTGAAGAGCATACTGTGTTGATCACGTCTGGACCGGACACATTCAACCGCATATGCTCACTTTAGTGCCTTTTTGCGGTCAAATGCATCCACACCGCAGACATGTTGCTTCAGACAAGCATGCGCAGGTCGTGGTTTCTGTTTGCGTCATCACAACATTTCGGCCGTATTGTTTCGGTGATAAAAGTCTTTCGGTGGCCGAATATTCGGTGCATCCCTTGTTGCATCGTCACTCTTGCCAGCGCCACCAGGATTTTTTGCAATGTCACTAATTTATTTTCTCTTTTGTGTGAGAATTGCCACTCCAAATCTAACAAGGAATGTGATCCCATGCAATGAAGCTCGAAAATGAATAATGTAAAGCCACAATAAATAGTAATCCATAAATTTTTTATGTGTTTTAATTTATATTGTATGTGATTAAAATGTATTAATAGGGCTCTGTTAAGATGTATGGACTGCTTTTATGGTACTTATTATTATTTATGACTTAATTTTTTTTTGGGGGGGGGGCTTGACAACATTCATCACTAATTCATTATTATTCACTTTCGTTGTTTCATTACATTATTTTTGAAGTCTAAACTCCATCTTATTCTTGCAGACCTCAGAATACATTATTCAAGCATATAAATACGGTGCTTTTGAGAAAATCCCAGAGTTCATTGCCTTCAGGAATCGACTCAATCATTCGCTGCACTTCGCCCAGGTGCGCACAGAGAGAATGCTGCTGGACCTCTTTCTGGACGCTGACATGTTAGTCCTACACCTGACACCTGTTTACCTGTAGTTTAAAACATGGGTGGAGTGTGTTGTGATGATATTTCTGTCTTTTATACAGTTCATCACCATTAGAGGAGAGCGTCAAGTCAATGTCGCTTTGTCCGGAAGAGGACGACATCTCTTGGGACAACTTAAGGGACAACCGTGACCTGACGGTTTTCGTCGGCTGGAACCCCAGGGACCGGTATTGCACGCCAACCTTTTGGTCTCATACATAATAGATTATGTATTTGGGATAGATAATCCCAAAATTCTGACCTATAGAATTTAGTTATACCTTGTGACCGGTTGTGATGTACTGTTATTTTGTCTTACAGGGATTTGAATGACGATCACAGACAGCGTTCTCTAGAGGAAGAAACCCTGTGGCTGAGATTGCGGTCTCTTACTCTACGTCTGGTTGGTTGCGTGGCTACGCTGAATCACCCGCCAGCGTCTCGTAACTCGGAAAAGACGACAGAGAACGGCGTGGCGTCCAAACCGTCGTCGCTGCAGACGCTGCTGTCTCAGCTGGAGAACACGATAAACCAAGCCGCCCAGTTCACAGAGAAACATGCGCAGGTCAGATGTCGCTCTGAGATTTGAGTTTATTTCTGTTTGAGATTTGTGAGTTTGATGATTGATGCGATCCACAGCATCAGTACCCGTTTCTGGGTCCCGTACAGTCTCGCTTGGTTCGGGTTTTGGCCAGCGGCTGCTGTCAGTGTCTGCTGACGTCTCTACAGCTTCCTCTTCACCTGCAAGAGCTGGAGATGGCCGGACTGGGTTTGTTACTATTCATCGTATATTTGTTAATATAATAACTAATATTAATATAAGTAATGTCCATCTTCTCCTTTGGATCATTTAGGAATTTATATTTAATTCTGTTTATATGTTTTTTTTACTAATGTTGAATTGTCTTCTATACTTTCAGATGATTCAGCAGAGCTTCAAACGCAAATATCAAATGTCTTTAAGTCTTTATCTGTACAACTTCAAGGTACATCACAGATTTATTCTATACTGCTATAAAATTATGCTACATTGGAAATCTAAAAATGTCATGTTTTTTTCCTGTTTCTTACCAGACTTGTTGGAAAAGTGTAAAGGTGACCTGTTTGAAGTCCAAGACGGTCAAAGCAACACGCAAGCCTATTTACTGGAGAACTTGGTCTACTTTGTTGAAGTGAGAATCACTTCATCGCTAAACTTCACAGTAGTCTTGAAAAACTAAAATCAACTCTTCATCCATTTGTTTTCTTTAGATTGTTTGTATCGTCCAGTGGGTGTGTAATTACTGTGGAAGTGTCCTCCGACCCCTAAAGTCCAGCTTACAGAAGAAGAAGAAAAAGAAGAAAGAGACCATCGCTGTAACGGTAACATTGCTTTGATTTACTTTGACAGTTTTGCTGTGATATATTGCAGTGGCCTTTATATTATTGGGAATTTCCTAAAATTAGTTGTTCCTCTCTGATGTAAAGCCAACAACACTCCGGCATGTACTCCTTTTCTTCAAACAGTCCCGTGAGGTGTCAGATCCACAGTGGATCTGTCTTATAAATACTTTAAGTACTTAAAAGAGTTTATTTTTAAAGTCCACCTGTGGGGAAAATCAGGTTTTTGTTGTTGTTTATATGTCTATGTGCTGTTTTTCAAATTCGTCATTCAACACCTTTGCTGAGTGTTTTCTCCATGGGCCGTTTCACCGAATCAGAGCCATTTGCATGTTGTAACTCATCAAAATGTATGTTTTTATTAGGGCTGTCAAAAGATTAATCGCGATTAATCGCATACAAATTAAAAGTTTGTTTTTGTATAATATATTTGTGTGTGCACTGTGTAATACTTAAAATATTATGTGTATATATAAATACACATACATGTATAAATTAAAGAAAAATTTTATTTATGTATAGATTTTATATTTATATATAATAAAATATTTATTTATCTACATACATACATACATACATACATACATATAAATGTTTTGTATGTATGTATGTATGTATGTATGTATGTATGTATGTTAGGGCTGGGCAATAGATTACTCTCATAAAAAAATAAAAGTAATTTTTTGCATAATATATGAGTTTGTGATGTGTGTAAATATGTATTTTATACACACACACAAACATGTATATAAATTAAAAAGTTTTTTTTATTTAAATATCGTTTTTTATTTATATAATTTAGAATATATAAAATATACTTTTATTTTGTATGAGATTAATCTATGCCCAGCTCTAATAAATAAATAAATAAATAATATATATATATATATATATATATATATATATATATATATATATATATATATATATATATATATATATATATATATATATATATATATATATATATATATATATATATATATATATATATATATATATATATATATAATACACACACATGCATTTATGTATATAAAAAAATATAATTACACACAGTGCAAACATAAGTATCATTTATTATGCAAAAACTAACTTTTATTTTGTATGCGATCTTTTTAACACTAAATCACATATTTTACTTTTCAAAATGATTACTGGTCAACCTCAGGTAGCTAGTTTATTTTTTAACATGGTTTCTTAATGGAGGATGGAGGCATTTTGGTAACAGGACAGAGTTTTTAGCATAGCTTTAGCAAATAAATGAAATTTAGGTGCATTAAATATCTGACACTGAGCAAATTGTAGTGATTTACAAAAATGTTTTAATAAAAAAACAATAACATCAAAGAAATACTGTAGGTAACAGGACTGAACATTAAGATTGACATTTACAGTCATATCATCAATACCATAAAATATACAGGTGACGTTTTATCTTCACACGGCCTTCAGAAGATCCAGATAATATCACTTCCTCTTGAAAATGTGATTTTTGGGATATTTCGAGATTTTCAGAGGGGGATATCATGTTGGGTAACGGGATTGAAAGAAATCCTGGGGACATGATTAAATTGTGCATTTTAATTAAAATATTACTTTTTCAATAGTAAAAATATTTAAAGCAAAGATGAGATATGGACCCACACAAAAATGCAAAAAACGAATGATATCTGAAGAATTTGATGCTTTATATTTAAAGGTAAATTACAGAGATCGAGAACAGGCACAAATAAAAATGCTGTTTTTATTTAGTTTTTATTCATGTTTAAAAAAAAATCCAGACATTGAAAGTCAGGGAATTTTTTTTTTCATGGAATGTCGTGGTTTTTTGTTTGTTGCTTTAAATTATAGTTTATATTTATCAAAATAATTTTTCAAAACTACTTGGGCGAAAAAGCAATTTTAGAATGACTGCTATAAATTATTGTACATAGTATTACATAATTGTCTACAATTGAAACAACTGTTTATTGGCACTATTTATTCATTTCACGCATTCAAGATACATTTCATTTACACTACATCATCCCGGACATAGCTTATGGAAATTCAGCTGTTTGGTCATTTGACTTGAGAGTGGGAACCTTGAGTTTAAATTTGGTGTTGGATTAACATGCAAGACACTTTGCTTATTAATCAAATGTATTTTAGAGTTAGTTTTCTTGCATTTAAAAAAAAAAGTTATACATTTTCTTCTACACAGCCACCGGTCCTCACGGCCTTCCAAGAGTTCAACGGTGGTCTGCAGGGTCTCCTCAGTCAGGCCCTAGATCACATTAAGAACCAGGAGAGCAGTTTGACCGCCCTTAAGCTGGGATCTCTCACTTTGGATGGACAAACCCAGACCGAGGTGAGTCGCATCACATGAATGAGCTTGCTTCAGTTTGGTTTGTCCAGCAGTCAATCTGATTTTCTCTCCTTGTTCAGGCGGAGGGGACGTTTACGAAGACGGCGATGGATAAGGTGCAGAGCAGTTACCTGCGTTCACTGCAGGAGATCGGAGAACTCTTGAAAAAGAGATCAGACTCATTAAAATCCCTTAAAATCTGACATTAACACGCCATCTAATCCGGTTCCTGACCTGCACGGCACCACGCGGCTGCGACCTCCATCACCGATGCAACGTCCTGTCTCTCTGAGAACATGAAGTCTGTGAAGTCTCTCTCTGTTTTTGTCCTTTTCTTCATCCGCTATTTATCCATCTCAGATAGAGGCACACTGTAAAATCATCCACGGCTTCTGCACAAACATCTATGGTGCTCCACGCAGCACTTTTAAGTGGAAATAAACTAGCAAAACTACATAGACTAAAAGCAATTTTAGAATTACTGCTATAAATTATTGTACATAGTGTGAAGATAATATCAGCAAGAACGAATTAAATTGAAGTGCTTTGTCCTTTGTCATTGTCTTTTACCTTGTTGTCTAACTATTACCGGACGGCCGTAGACCGACGGCTCCAAATTCTGAGCGTATCGTAGCCGACTCGATCGTGTGTGGTAGCCGTTCACGATGCACTGCCGCTGTTCTCGCACAACCACCTGAGAGCAAAGTTTCACCCCGAAAATATTGTGCGCATTTTTGGTTTAATGCACAATTGGATAACATCAGTCGGGTAGGAACAGGTCTTAGTTTTGCTTTAGTTGTTTGTCAACTCGCTTGTTCCCAATCAACTACGACGTTAAGTGCTTATATTACAATGTTTGTATATTACAAATGACTGTACTTGAGCCACAAGCAATCGAGCAATGTAGCTTTTCTTACGGTGTGTATCATTACTTTTTGGAAACAAAACCATCGTCTTAGCATAACGTTAACCGCTACGTAAAAAACGCCATTGTCTGTAGAACATGATTGGGAAAGTTCAGGTATAGTTATTAAAATTAGATTTGACCCAACAAAGAGTCACGTTTGAAATGTATTTAATGCTTCTAGTGACGTGTTGTCATTGGTCGGCTGAGTTGTTAGCGTTTGGACTGGGGAAAATTGTCAAATTGCACTGATCTCCTTGAAAAGTTAGGTTTTATTAGTATTGACGAATACCAAAAACATAAGATTTAGCATCGCGAGAGGCATGATAGAGAGGTTTTTTATAAGGTTGATGTATAAGAAGAAGTGCAACTGTTTACAACGTTTTCGAACGCCATTATGAATCATGTTTATAAAGTGACGGCGCGTTATGATTTTTTGGGGGGGTGTAATGCTTTTCTTTGTTAAGCTTTTATATTTTAATTTAAGAAAGGGATTGAGCGGCATACTGGTCTCTAATATGTCAACATTTCAGGACTGAAGGGCTCATTTTACGTCGTCGCTGTTACAAACTATGAGGACGCCAACATTTCTGGACTGAGATGTCGAGGTGATTGGAAATGTGTCAGCTGTTAATTTCATTTGTTAGGAAAATCGGAAAAAACACTGGAATGTGAAAAAGGTTTTTTTTTTAATAAAATGTAAATGTTGAACATTTGTGTTTGCATTATTAAAAAATCTATTCATGAAATGTTTTCTACAAATATTGATTATTGATATTTTTACCACAGTTTTTTACTACACTTCCTCATTAGATACAAGACTGGTTAGTCAATAAGATTAGTAAAAGCTAGTTTAAATGACCAACTGTTTAATTAACATTTTATTAAATTTATCTGTACTATCCTGTAGTATTAGTTTGCAAATTTGCACTTAATTATTCATAAATCATATTGTTATTAATGGTTTTATTTAATCAGGAACCATTATATGGCAAAAAATTATATTTTAAATATATTTCGGTGTTTACAAAAATATATTTTTTACGAATATATTTTTTGGCCATTTATTTATATTTTAAAATATATTTTAAAAATAAATACATTTTAAAGCATTATAAAATATATTTAGCCTCCATATATTTCAAACCAAGGAAATATATTTAAAAAAGCTTTTATATAAAAAAAACTTTGTTACAAACCTGTAAACATAACTGTTTTAAAAAAATTTATATATGTATGTTTTATAAGTATATAACTAAATATACTTTATAAAATTAACTTGTATTTAGCAGTATTTCAAATGAATTTTAGCAAAAAAAATCTTTTTTGCCCTAAGGTATATAAAATTAGAATTTGGAATTTGAAATTTATGTTGATATGTAAAGGTTAAAACCATGGTTCAAACTAAATATATTCAATTGGGCATTGTATTTAAAAAAAATGTATTTAGCATACATTTAAAATATAATTTTTTTTGGCCAGAGAAATGTTTTTTTTCGTATGGGGGAACATAGTTTATTTTGACATTTTGGATAATATCAGAAAATGATTGTGGTAGTGTATAATACTTATTTTATCAGATGGTAATAACTTATTTTAGGTGACAACTTGCATGAATGGTAAGCATACTTGTATATGATGGTATTTACACATGCCTGAGCATGACCGTTTTCACGATCGTCCATCCCAGAATCCACCCGACAGCTGCTGCGGCGAATAATTAAAATGGTACCATTTCCCAAAATTGTGGTAAGACTGGTTTATTTTTCACAGGAATATAATTTCCTGTCAGACCAAAGTGTGTACGCCAAAAATAGCTTGTGAGTAATCTGGTTAAATGACAGTTAACAACACGGATGTTTTCAATAGTTGAGATGCTGTTCAGTAAAATCGTTGTATTAGCAAAATTTGTATTGTGAACATCAATGCACGTGTCTTAAATAAGGTTAGCAACACATTAATAGAACAGCGGTTTCTTCAACACGAAGCACGTGTGTCCTTTACTCTTAATAACGTCAATAGGGGGCCCGGGTGGGCCTGCCCCCCACGTAATTTTTTTTATATAGATTATTTAACTGTATTGATTTTTCATTGATTTTAACGTATTTTAAAATTGCCGTGTTTTAGTAGTTAAGAAAGGTTTTGTCAAAAAAATGCATTTTCCGTTTTCTAAATAAAAAAATAAAAAAACGTAGCTTACAATTACAAATATTTGACCACTGTGATTCACTGTCATAAATCATACAAATAATATTTAGGGTCAATCTTAACTTTTGACAGTGTTATTTACAAAATATGATGACACGATCGCCTTGCGTCAGTTGTGCTTGAAATCATTGAGCTCCTACTGACCTCCCCACAGATCAAATATTAAGCTACGCCTGCTTATTTGTGTTGTGTTGTTAGACTTTAATAATACACACAACCCACCCATGTGTACCTGAGGGAAGGGTGTGGAGGCCAAAATAAGCCCACACAAAGGATGAGTGCGTACTACATACTAAAAATAAACCAGAGGTGTGTTTTAGACAAGAAACGACAAAAGCCACATGATTTAGTGCCGTGTAATCATCAAACCAAATACAATCTGTGTATGAAAACGTCAAACAAGCTTTTTAATCAGTGCCTGTTCACATACAGTACAAGTCTTTCATTGAATGAAGTCATCGTGTTGCGTTTTACCACACCTGGGACCTTAATACTGTTTACAGTATGAGGAAAACCCCTTTAGGTCCAGGTTACAATTTACCACTAAATCAAATATAAATATACCAAGACAACAAATTATATATTTCTATCAAATAATAACCAACCCCTCCATCTGATTATTGTAGTGTAGTTTGATCTTAATCTCTTTCTAAAAATTGAATTATTAAATGATTATACTATATAATAATTTTTGTATTTGTTGACTGCATAAAATAAGCTGTTTATGGTCTAAAATAATTATAATTCTGGGGTAAAAATGTAACCTGGACGTCGGGTCTAAAAAAGAAATATTGCTGAAAATGCTAACATTTCTACGAATACAAAGCAAATCAGACATTGAATAAACTTTAGCATGGTTCATTCTCCTGAGAACATGAAATATAACGAAAATAAAATTGTGCAACAATAACAGCACTTTGTTTTCATAAAAACTGGTAGAGCTACATTTCTACCGCTGCTCTTACATGAGATATTATTGAAGAGATTAGATTATATCCAAGCCTTTAATGTAAATGATGAAACGTGATTAACCCTCATTTCCTCCAAATATAACATCCACAGACAGCATTTCATTACTTTCCCCTCTTGGATCGTCCTTTTCTGCCCCCGAGTTTGCCTGCGCCGTGAGTCGAGGGTCCGGGTTGTGGGGCGGCGGGGGCCGAAGCGATGTTAATCTGACCCTCCTGGATTTCCTGCCGTGTATCCGCAGGCATCCGGTCGATTTGCTGCTGCGTCTCCAGGTAGAACATGACGTCCCTCAGCTGCTCCTGCAGCTCGGAAATCTGACTGTCTTTATTGGCCGTGGCCTCGTGGCTCCGCCTCTCCTCTTCCTGCAGTTGCGTCTGAAGCTGCACCTGATTGGCTCTCAGGCATCGGTTCATCTCCTGCTCCTCCCTCAGCTCTTGGCTGAGCTTCACGACTTTGTTATTAAGCTGCGAGCATCTGGTTAGAAAGAAAGAAAAGTGTCAACACACTTGATGCAAAATGATATTTCATATTGAAATTTTAACTAAGCAACTCTTGGCACGGTAACATTTACTTTTACCAACATATGGTAACATAATTATAATTTTTTTTTATAATTTTACACACCACTATCAACCAAAAAAGAAATCAAATTCTAGTGAAAAAGTCTTAAAGTGGTCCCATATTATTTATGCAGATTTTACAGTAAAAACTGCGGCTACTACGGTATTCTGTTGTAAAGTACGGTTATCAAATTAAGTGTTTTGTTAGGCGTTAAAAACATAAGACATGTTTGTTTTATGGTATGTAAATAAATAAGTTACTTCTTTTCTATAGATTGCTTTTCTTTGGTGAGTTCGTTTAGTTTGCGCTCCAAGCTGTCACACTTGTCGATCGTCTCCTTAAATTTGGCCTTCATGTTGCTGATCTAATGCACACAGAAAAGAGCTGATGTTGGCCATTTTGTATTTACTATCATTCGTCTCTAAATCATTGAGTGATTCTCACCTCCTCTGCTGTGTCTTTCTCAAGATGAAGGATTTTATTTTCCCAATAAATGCGTTGAGAGTCCAGTTGGCTGGTTAATAAATATGAGTACTGTTTATAAGAGAGAACAGACAGAGGTTTAAAACTGCACATATTTCACCCAACAAAGCCACAGAAACACACACACAAACCTCCAGCTGTAGGGCATCAATCTTTTCATCTTGACACGTGTCGCCCTCACACTCATATTGCACCATCTTCCCATCAGTTTTACAGGCAACAAGACGATGAACATAATTATCTGCACAAAATGTAAAAAAAATACGTTATTAAAGCTTAAAACATCCATTTCCAACTAATTCTAGTTCTACTTATAGTACTGGTTTAATTTTTGCTTTGTAAAAATGGTACATTTCTCATCTGCATTAAAATGTGCATTCTAATGGGGCATACACACCAAACTAAGGATGCTTAACGATTAATTGCGAATAATCGATAGCAGAATAAAAGTTTTTGTTTACATCATATATGTGTGTGAACTGTGTATAATAATTATGTATATATAAATATGCACACATGCATGTATAATTATAAGAAAAAAATATATTTATATATTAGGTATTTATATATAATATAAATCATTAATAAATATACAAATGTATATACACATGTAAACATTTCTTAAATATATACATGCATGTGTGTGCATTTATTTATACAAAGTTATTATATACAGTTCACACATATATATGATGTAAACAAAAACTTTTATTCTGCTATCGATTAATCGTGATTAATCGTTAAGCATCCCTACACCAAACGCAAGTTTAACGATTTGCGCGAGTAGATTACATGCAAATTCAATACAAAGTCAATGCAAAGATGCGATCAGACGCGTCCTCGCGCTGGGCGGCACGATTGCCGCAAAAACACGCGCTAATCGCCTCAAACGCGCCTTCGCGCAAGTTGAAAATATTTAACTCGAGCAAAAAATTCGCATGACATAAAGTTAAATCCCACGAGTAATCTAGAGCGAGCAACGCGATGCTACGCGTTTGGTGTGTACGTAGCATAAGCCTACGTGCTTTAAATACCACACATTGCAAAACACATTTTTTAACGCGAATCCAAATTTATGAACATCAATAATGAATTTTAATGTAATACATAAGGGCTTAAAGATACGTGAGAAGAATCACACATGTATTTTATTATATATTTTGTAATTGTTATATCATTTGTTTTTTCCCTATTTCTAAACTGTTTTTTTTCTTTGTCCCTGTTTGTGCTAAATGTATTTATGTATTTTCTGTGTGTCCAAATACTTCCAACTCAAAAGTATACATTTTCCTATCACCTGCTTAGTACTGTTTGTGTGTCAAGTCAAATTTATTTATATAGCGCTTTTTTACTATGTCGCATTGTTTCATAGCAGCTTTACGTGAAAATACATTTTATATATAGAGTAGAATATATGGTATTATTGCAAATTTTATTGTCTTAAAAAGATCATAATCTAATTCAAATTACATATACTTTTTCTTTGACTATTTTAGTTAATTATTATGATAACAGGCGTCATATATTTAACTAGACATGACTTTCTATCTTACATGGAAAAGAAACAATATAAAAGAGCAGAGGTTTGACATTACATAAAGAATTTGCAATAACATAATGAACCCACATCATTAAGTGCTCCCCAGCACCACCCACCTACAAAATTGAAACAGTAGCTGCGTTTGCATTATCTTTTAAATTGCGACAATTTTAAGTAGCAAATTGAAAATGCTCCCAATGGAAACATGCCAATTTCACATAAACTCCTATAAATCGCAAAAAAGTTTTTACGCTCGGGTGAGGTGGTTTATCACGCAGTTCAAACAAGGAATATATCACAAAACTGCAATAGAAACATTTACAATCTGATATGCGTTAAAGTCACATGATCATTCCTTAAATATGGCACCGTATGTTTTATTGGAGGACAAGACAGAGGGGGTGTGGTCAACTTCATGCGGCAATACAAGAACCGACAATCAAAAAACAGCGTGATTCAGTAGTCGACTGAGCTTTCGTATTATTTTGATGTCATGCACATGTCGGCCGCCATGGTTTTTGGAATGACTTGCGTCATTACGTTTTTTTAAGTTCCCATAACATCGTTTTTTTTGTCTACATTTAGAAAAAAATGCTAAAGTTTTGCGCAAATCTGTAATGGAAACGCAGCTAGTGATGTATTTAAAATGGCAGCTGGACCATTTTAGTAAAAGCTGAACAGAATTTACAAAACCCTAAGCTAATGTCAGCAGTCTCCCAGTAAACAAGCTAACTTTGGCAACAAACCAAAATAAGGATAAAAACCTTGCGGCCTAGCCGAGAGGACCAGTTCTCCTATGACACAGTACAGCTGTACCCCATAACGTTTTGTTTAAAACAGCGATTTTTTGCAAAGTATGTGTACTTTGTGATGTCATGTACCTCCTGCATAGTCCCAGACCCTGTGATTGGTCAGCTGCATGGCGTAAGTGTGCTGGGTTTCCTCAAAGTGCTTGTATGCGTGGCGGCTGACGTAGCGTCCGCAGCCGATGTGTCCACAAATGAGACAGATCCACAGATTCTATGAGAATTGAGCAGACGTTACCGCAGTTAGCGTTTTGTCCTAATCTGGTTTTTGAATGTGACTGAAAGATTTTTGATACCTCTTGTACTCCACACTCGAAACACTTGTTCTCCTCCACAGGTTCAGGAGTCTGACAGTATCTGCACACGGGACACCTGCGGGACAGATCCAACCTGTCAGTACTTTACGTGAAATTATTTACATTCTTACTAAATCTACCTGGTCCTACGTACACAATTCATCATTGATTCATCACGATCCAATCGAAAATGTCATATTAAAAGATGCATGCATTGGAAATGTTTTGTGTCTTTAAACACCTGAACCTGAAACCAGCATAGCACTTTCCTCTTTTCACCTGACAGTTCAAAGGTCATTTAGTATAACAATGGTAGCAGGTTAAAAGCGCAGAATGTAAATAACCAGTTTGCACACACAATTGTAAACAAAGTAATGCACACAAACGTGTCACAAAAGAAGGAATGTGACAATGACAGAGGAGTGCAATGAGATGCATGAGCCTTGAACTAATGCACTGAAACAATGCATGCAATATTTAAAACAGATTCAAGTGATGAACAACATTGAATTCATTTTACATTCAGCAGTAAATGTATACTGTAGGTCAGGAATTGGATTGTAAAAGTGG
Organism: Misgurnus mizolepis; assembly: GCA_025389145.1. Classification (NCBI taxonomy): domain Eukaryota; kingdom Metazoa; phylum Chordata; class Actinopteri; order Cypriniformes; family Cobitidae; genus Misgurnus; species Misgurnus mizolepis. The sequence goes on from JAIFKI010000020.1 coordinate 26,508,919, forward strand.
ACTATGATGTTATTTGTTAATATTAGGATAAACCATTATCAAAACAAATATTTCTTATCATTAAAAAATGAAGTAGAAATCTGAACTGAATCGATTGTTCATTATTCCACTTACGTTGCATCTTCCCATCTCTGTAGGCACTGACTGTGAAAGCTGTGGTTACACAGGGTGGTCAGTACACCGTTCACAGATTCATCCATCCGCTCCAAACACACGGTACACTTGGGCAGCTCGGTCAGATCCATGACGGGTAAACTGGCACCCTGGTTTATTATGGGCATTCACAACTAACTCAAACAGTCCAGAACACAACATCTATTGTTATACACATAAATCACTGCCGCAAAGATTGTGTGTGTGTTTTGTAAATGGAAACAGCTAGTCAACAACAAAAACAGGTTAACCTGTCATTCATTTGATGTTTTGGCTTAAAATCTTGCACCATGATGCTACGGTGCTGTGAATGGTTGTTAGGATGTTGCTATAAGGTTGTCAAAGGGTTGTTTTCTATATGTGAATCTATGGATTTGTCAGGATTTGCTTTTAGGGTACACAATTCAGTTTTGCGTGTGAGTTTTATATGCAGCGTTAATATGTTCACTATTAGCACTAACTAGTCTTACCTCATCAGATTTGATGACCTCTGCCCTCTCCACATAAACTAACTGGCAGACAGCATCCTCAATCGAGTTAAACTGGCGCCCATTGCAGGCTGTGTAGAAACTGTCCGCATCGGGCTGAAAAAAAAAAAATTCATCAGGATTTGGGAAGAAATAATCTTATATGTATATATAATGTCAACATCCATATTCAGTTATGGCTCTTTTCCATTGCATAGTACCCCACGGTTTAGTTTAGTTTGGGTCGGGTCAGCTCACCTCACTTTGGCGTGGTTAGCTTTTCCATCGAGTTTAGTATCACTTCGGAGTGGGAGGGATTATAGGCGTGTCGTTATATTTTACGCTGCCTACTGCTGTGACATCATACACGTGAGAGCGTTGTTATACATTCCCATACATTCATTTATTTCTCAGTCTGCCACAAAATAAAAATTGGCCACCACAAATAGATGTTTGCACATCGCGTTTATAACTACCTCTGTCTCACATGTTTCTGTTCAAACACCCGACCCGCGTCAGTTGACGGCGCTCCGCTGAGCCTCATTCAAGTTGCATTTAAGCATATATAATGCGGACGTGCACGTCGCGAATGTGCCGCCACAAACTGCAAGTCTGGAAAAAACTGTTATGGTGTCCCGGATTCTCAACCTGCGGATGTTTTTCATCGCTAAAAGGGTGTTTGGAAACTTATAGCAGAACACAGATAACAACATGTTTGCTTGAGACAGCGCAAGCTAGCAGTAAGCTAAAGCTAATATTTACATTATAGCGATGACGTGACGATTCTCTCAGACCAATCAGTGATCTACAGTGTTTTCGCGTCACGTTTGGTATCAGCTCGGGTCGCTTGGAACCCCAACCGAGGTGGTACGAAAAAAAGTATCGGGTACTACGTACTGCACCCAATGGAAAAGCTCCCAAAAGTAAGCTGACCCGACCCAAACTAAACTAAACCGTGGGGTACTATGCAATGGAAAAGCGCCATTAGTTTCCTACGGAGCCCCTAAGGGGACATGGAGCAAAAATTCAATAAAGTTTAGTTTCATGTGCTCACGCAAAACCTTCATGTGCAGAATTTTATTTTAAAGTTTAGTTTTGCATGCTCACGTGAAGCTATTGCGCGAGCACGTGAAACTAAACTTTAGATTTTTTTACTCCAATGTCACCTTAGGGGCTCGATAAGTTTCCCATATGGCAAAAAAATATATATATTTCTTTGGCCAAAAGTATATTTTAAATATATGCTAAATACAATTTGTAAAAAATAATGCTCAAATTTCAAAAAATATATTTAGTTTTATATTAACATATATTTCAAAATTGATTTTTAAGGGTAAGCAAAATTTTGTTTAATTTAACATCCTATACGGCTAAAATGTATTCTTTGCTAAAATATATAAATAGTATATTTTTGAAGGTAAAAATATATTTAATTTTAACCTTTTTAAAACTGATATGTTTACAGGTTCGTATCATAAAAAAGTTTTTCTTCCAATGCGACATGAATATATTTTCTTGGATTGAAATATATGGAGGGCTAAATATATATTTAATGCTTTAAAATGTATTTATTTTTTAAAATATATTTCAAAATATATAGTTGGAAAATATATTTTTGTAAACATATTCCAAAATATATGTCAGCAAATATATTTTGCGGCATTTTTTGTATATTTTGAAATATATTTTTTTTAAAAATTGCCGTATGGGTTTCCCAGAAGACTACAAATTTAAATGTTTATTATCTATGTAGGAGTTCATTATTATATGGATAAGCTTGTTGCAGGTAATTATTAAGTAGTTCTGGAAAAAACGAATAAATGATTAATAAATAACTCTAAGTTAACTAGCTCACCTGACTTCTAAACTTGATCAGCACCATGTACTGGTTGGGCATGGAGTCTCGGATGATCTTCATGTGCTCCATGACATCATTGAAGGGCGCCACAAACTTCATGAGGTCATGGCTGGTCATTGTGGTTGGCACTGTGAGCACGCAGAGCATGGCGCTGCGCCTCACGTCCTCTGTTAGTGATGTCATCTTACTGTCATCACGGGAACAAGGTGAAAACGTGTCTGGGTGGGTCTCGGCAATGTCAACAATGCAACAAAGTCCCTATTGTTCAGTAAATCTCTTGTTTGTAACACATTCTACTTCTAATAAAGTACTATGGTATTACTACCTTTGTGTTAGAGTAATATTAAAGTTTTCTTTGAAGTCCCCAGAGCATTACGTAAATATGATTACTTTGTTTTGTAGAGATGCATGATGCCGTGGACGATCTCGACCGACGGGTTCCCGCTGAAAAAAGAGATCTGATCAGGCAGCTGTTTGGACGGCGAGTCTGGAGTCGTGCCCACGTCCGTTTGATCTTTGGGGTTTCCATCATCTGTGGACTTCACGTCTTCCTGACCTTCTTTCGCAGGTTCTTCAGGTTTAATCATAAACAAACACGTCACTCTTTACAATAACAGACTCGATAGAAAGATATTTTGACATGTGAGGAAATGTTGAGATCCATACCCGCTTTGGATTGAAAGGTCTCGATCACCATGTCGCTCATGACCCGGCTGCCCAGGTGCTGATGGAGAATGGTTGCTCGCTCCAGGTCCGTTTTACCGCCCAGTGTGACTCTGGCGGAGGCCAGGCCTTTATCCCTCATCTCATCTTCTGACATCTCAGATACTATGGGATGGAGGACACATGCAGGTGTGAGTAGTCACATTTTACCAGTAAAAACCAGCAAACAGCTTTAAAACAAAATAGGGTTGTGACCTGAAAGAGCTTCTGGAAGGCAGCTTTAACACTGAATGTGTGAATAAAAACTAACATTTCGTGGATATCACACAGTAATACCATGGTCCTGATTACCAAATTCATATACACTCTAAAAAAATGCTGGGTTATTTTTAACTCGGCATTAGGTCAAAAAGGGACAAACCCAACCCGTTTGGTTGTAATTTAATCTATAATGGGTTGTTTAAACAACCCATTGTTGGGTTGAAAATAGCCCAGAGTGTAATATGCTGTTTACATGCTACTTCAAGGTTAAACCGTAGTACATATTTAAAAACCAAAGTTACCATAATCCAAAAAACATAGCACTACTTACAAAAAATACTATTAATATTCTGCAAATTGATGACATCACATGATACTTTACACCATGGTATTGAAATTAAAGGGATAGTTCACCCAATAATGAAAATTTTGTCACAGTTGACGGCACCCATTGACTTTCATAGTAGAAAAAAAATACAGTGGGTGCAGTCAACTGTGGAGATAGGTGTAACTACAGAAACGCAGTAGTTTTTCTTTGTTTAGTTGTGAAAGTATTACAAATGCTTTTTCAATCAAATCAAATGTTTAGATGCTCAAGCTTTCTTTTTATTTTAAGATTTGTGCTCAATTTATATTGTTAATCATTTATGACACAACAAAACAAATGGATAATAAACTATACGTAAGGAATAATTGACGACCGTTCCGTTGAATTATAAGAAAGTAATGCACACCCAATGTGGTAATACTGACACCGTGGGTGTGCATTATTTTAAAATAATTCAAAGACCGAAGTCAATTTTTCTGCTTATACCTTAGTTACCAAAAATATTGCTCTGGTACTTACGTTAAGACATTTTAAAGGTTAGGTGTGCGATTATTGAAAAATAATGAACAATCATGGAACATTTCTCAGCCAATCAAAATAAAGCATTTAACAGATCCGTGGTATAAATAAAAAAAACTATGATAATTGTATGTAGTAATATAACAGTATCATAATTCTTACTTTTAACACACATCCATGCATGCATATATATTTTTATATATTTATTATATATAAATTATTTTTACGGTCCAAAAGATCCCTTGCTCTGCCCACTTCCGGACTTGGACTGTTAGGGGGTGTGCACACCAAAGCTTTTAAATGGCTGAAAACGCCAGGCGGACGCCGACTGACAGTTTTTTCAGCTGAGCGCTTTCATTTACGAGCTGAGCATTTTACCAAAAATTGAATATTTTTCACCTCTCGGCACTCAGTGTTGACTGTGGAAAAAACGGTGAGCGCTGACGCTGAGCGTGGAAAAGAAAATGCCAGCTGCTGGCTTTTTTGAAAAGCGCCGTGCTTCCATTGAAAACAATCGAAAACATACGCCAGCCGCCAATGTAAAAGCTTTGGTATGCACGCTACTTTAGAAGGCATGCACACCAAAGCGTTTAAACGCATCTGAAAACAGCAGATGTAGGCACTTGCTAGCTTTTTTCAGCTAAGCGCTTTGGTTGCTGTGATACTTCGGCTTTGTTTATCAGTCGTTGAACGATGCGCCGGTTGGTTGTTGTGATATTTGTCCCGCCCCTACTCCACCGTGATTGGACGCAGAGTGAGAAGTGACATTGGCAAGCGTTTCACCCAAAGTTGAACATTTTTTGACTTTTGGCGCGGACAAAACCTGCCAGCTGCTTTTTGAAAAGCGCTGTGCTTCCACTGGAAACAACTGAAAACATATGCCGGCGTAAACGCCTTGGTGTGCACGCTCCCTTAGACTGTCATGACGTATGGTTCTGCGCTTCTGCAGTTGGTTGCAACTGTGGGGTTACCATCATTTATCAAAATATCTTCTTTTCTATTCAACAAAATAAAATTATGATGGGGTAGGTAAATGACAAAATTTTCATTTTTGGAAAAGCTATCCCTTTAAGGTGCCATATTTGCTTGGTCATAAATACCAACGCCCTTAAAACAATGGTATCATACTTCTCCAGTTAAAACTTTATTTGTTGTTTTCTGTAAGAGGGGTCTCAGATATCTACAGACCACTCATAAATGTCATGTTTTACTATAAAACACATAATGTTAATGACACTACTATAGTGTTATACAAGTACCTTACTGCATCATGGTAAATAAATATGGTAAACAAACAGTACTGTAGTACAGTGACAGAGTCTCTGTTATGTAACTCACCGGCGCAGTATTGAAAACCCTGCGGAAAATCAGACTGATCAGCGAGCTCGAGTCTGATCACAACCAGAGATACACTCATGTGTTCAGATGACCAATATCTGATCAATGATTGATCAATAAATGATCGCGTCTGATGCTACTGCTGCTGCTGGACAAAACAACAACTCAACAAAACAGCATTCATTTAGTCAGACACGAATCAAAAGTATAAATCTGTCGGATTAGATTTGTGTTTTATCATCATAGTTTTATACTTTCACCGCTTAACGAACGTATTGTTTTATTAGTAAGAGGAAAAACGCGTGAAATCAACAATGACGTCTGAAAATGAAAAACAAATTACTGAGTTACTTCCTGTTGTCTAGAAGAGAGGAATTTCAAAATAAAAGCTCGCGAAAGATTATTTAAAATAAAAGTTCGTTTTTAGAATGGAACGTGTGTGCGCGTGCGTGTTATCTTTAATCTTTGTTTATTTGTTTGTTATTTTTGTTTATTATTTCTATTATGTCTTTAATCTTTGTTTATGTGTTTATGTTATTTTTGTTTATTATTTCTAATCTTTGTTTATTTTCTTTATTTCTTGTCTATAATCTTAGATTATTTCATGAATACATTTATGATGTATTTATGATGGATTAACTATCTTAACCAATATTTTATATGACTTTAAATAATAGCAGGATTATTATTATTATTATATACATTTAGTTCAAGATAGCTGTATTGTCATTCTCTTTTATGTGAAGATGTTATGTCTCACCTGCCCATGGTCCTACATCATTAAAAACATATATAAACTTTAGATAGCTAACTTACTAAAAATATATAAATGTACATACATAAACATGTACATAAACATATAGAATAAAAGTCATATTTTACTATGTGAATAGCACACACCAGTATTTGTTGCAATGTGTCACCATTGACAATTATGGGAATAAATACCAAAATACATTAACAGTATTATTTGTGTTAACCAGACTGGTGTGACAAGTCAACTCTTTAAAAAAATGTTTTAGCCACAAACACCCAGAAAAGTTTAAAAGCATTTTCACACAACCTTATCAGTAATGGTCTGGTGTGGAAACACAGAGTGCTTTTTAGCTATAGAAAGCTGCTTTATTTGCATATCACATCTGAAGCGTCTCAAACACATCAACAAGTAACTCAAACTCCACCCTGGTAAACTCACAAAACAGATCACATTAACACCCAAAATGAGTTAGTCATCTCCACTGAATAGTTGACTGCATACAGTCATATGCATAAAAGACAGTATTGTTTATTATAATGCTTGAAAATAATCTTCAGATTAAACAAGTTGACTAAAATCGCTGTATTACGTTACAGGAACATATTACAGGGAAAAACCCAGAAAGTTGACCTGTCCTGTAAAAAATATTTAACTAGTGTTTTAATCATTACTATTCATAAAGTTTTTATGCGATACGTTTAATAAAGGACCAGTAAAGGCAGAATTGTTTACAAATTGTGAAAAAAAAATGAAATGATGAGGTATAATATACATTTTCCATTCTAAATATATTTACATAAAAATACAAGCTAAAATCTTTAACCAAAGATGAAAAAAATAATAGTTTGGATTATTTTCAACATAGTTTCATTTGGTGGACCACAAGACGAACAATAAAGTGCAAACAGACTAGTCACAAGTGCATTATATGCTAAAGGGGGTGTGGTTTGTTTTAAAAAGGAGGAGGAGTCAGAACTTGCTGGTTGTTAATATGAGCGTATTCTTGAGGAAGTCACCTCCTCTCTCCTCTTCACTGTGAAGCTTGTGAAGGAATTTGATGTTTGAAAGCCACATTTCAGCAGCCATTCATACTGTTTATTTAAGGTAAGCAAACTCATTTTTGCTGTAATACGCACTTTCTTTTTCTTTCTCTAACTTTACTTACTATATTTGTCTTCCTGTATAACTGTTTGCATCTGAGAATGTTTAAGCATTGCAGCAGAGACAACACTTCTTTCTTTTCTTTTTTCACTTCTAAACTTCCCACTTCCCCCATTTCAGTGGTCGCAGCGAAAGCAGACAACCAAGACTAGTTTGTGCACGACCCAAAACTCTCAATGATCAAAGACAAAAGCTTGAGATGAAATGATTAAATTGGTGGAAAATGTCCACACAGAGTCATGGTTTCAGACTATGGGGCAGTTTTTTATTGCCCTCCAGGGAAAGGGGTGTGTGTGAAACTTCCAGGAAGGAAACCATATCTGCTTTGGCAAAGTTCTTCATGAAGGAAAAGCAGAATGTGAGGAATGCTGAACGTTTCGTTTGCAGAAGTTCTTCTAGCGTGGTTGAATATGTCTTTGTTCAACTTTAGTAGTAGTTTTAAGAAGGTATCTGTATAAATAGGAAAATTGAGAAGTCTCTTAGCAATCTGATTCTGCAGCTTTTGTCATGAGATACTTGATGGTCCGACAACACAAAGAGGTCTTTTGTTGACTTTCTTTGTTTTGCATTGCAGTTGAAACTGTTTTATACGGCGTATCATTTGCATATGTATAGTTGGACAATACCAGTAACCCTGCCAGTCTGCAGCTAAACCACCTACAGTTTAGGAGTATGAATGAAGACTGTTTAAACCACAACATGACCCTGTTTATAACTACATCTGTGTTTTTGTTTGCATTCATTTATCTTTTGCAAATTCAAACCGTAGCTTACGGGAGATCCCTCCTACATTCCCTTTAAAACATACAGAAATAGAAAGCTGAATTTGCATCACAGGGGGTTTAATGAATCAGACGACCTACGCAGAATGAGTCATCATGTTTGAAAGATTTCATCAGCTTCATTCAGTGACTTTACAAAATATGCTTATGTTTATTTGGCCTTATTTTATTGATAGAAACAAGGCAGAAAATCTATGAGATTTTTCAAACAGGTTTCAAAGCATTACATAGTACTGACACCACTGGTAAAAGTTCAAAAGTGTTGGATTTATCTTCAGCTTTTGATAGTGTCGATCATGAAATTCTCATCTCTCGGGATCGAACATTATGTGGGTCTAGGACAGGAGTGGGGAACCCTGGGTCCTGGAGGGCCACTGTCCTGCAGAGTTTAGTTCCAACCTTAATCAAACACACCTGAATTTCATTTCCAAGTTACCCTGAAGACTTGAATTAGATTTTTCAGGTGTGTTTAATTATGGTTGGAACTAAACTCTGCAGGACAGTGGCCCTCCAGGACCAGGGTTCCCCACCCCTGGTCTAGGAGGTCAAGTCCTACACTGTTTTTTTTACAAATCTATAATTTCACCTCTTCACAATGGCATTTTACCTGTGGAGTTCCTCAATGCTCGATTTTATCTCCTATGCTATTCTCTCGACTCTATACCTACTTCCTATAGGTTTTACATTTATGAAGTATGATGTATCTTTTCATTGTTATGCAATATGCAAATCTACCTGGCTGTGACCAAGAAACCCCATGTGCACACATGTCTAAATGAGATAAAATCGTGGCTCATCACTAATTCCCTCTTTTTTAATTCTGATAAAATGGAAATTATTTGTCTTTGCCCCCCCAAAGCCAGAGCCCACTACCAACCTTATTTTACCCCACTGCAGCTCCCCATGTCAAAAATCTTGGGGTTATATTTGACACCAATCTGTCATTCGATAAACAAACAGTTCAGTTGTTGGTTCCAGGTTTTTTCGCCTTCGCTCAAACCTTTTCTTTCGGAGCGCTCCTTAGAGACTGCTATCCATGCCTTTATTACATCACGGCTGGATTACAGCAACTACCTTTATTATGGCATCACAAAATCGTAAATTTACCAACTTCAAATAGTAAAAACTGCTGCTGGTAAATTCTTAAAAGCTGTAAAAAATTGATCATGTTACACCCCTCCTACGATCATTACATTGGTTGCCCAGAGTTTCGCATTGAGTTTAAAATCCGTCTAATTGTGTACAAATCCCTAAATAATCTTGCCCCCCTCTTACTTATCAACCCAATTCCATATGTACATCCCTAATAGAAGCCTTCAATCCAACAATCAATTTTTCCTTCAGATTCCACAAACCAGTTTAAAGACAAAAGGAAATCATGCCCTAGCTAGTTGTTGACATAATACCTTCAACTAATGGTGTTTATCGACTATCAAAAAATCAATTAAAAGACTTTGAGAAAAAAAAAGTAATGTTGCCCATATTATCCACCATAATATCGCTCTAACTTTTCTAATTTTTCAATGCCGGTGACTTATTTTTCGAGGGCGCACAATGCAAAGTTCATTAAAACGTATTTAGCTCATCATGTGTGTGGCTCGTCATGTTAAAATATGTGTTCCTCGTGTGAACTTATGTCAAAATACATGCCTTCTGCAGACGCCTCAAAGGGGTTTATGATAAAAGAGACGCTCAGGTCTGCCTGATATTCATTCTCATGTGTAATCAGAGTTTAGTGATTTATACTCTTGTGAGTATTTTGTGAATGTGAGCGTCACTTTTATCATAAACCCATTGATGCGTGTGTAGCAGGCATGTATTTTGAGATGACGAGTCACACACATGACACCCCGAACACATATTTTGAATTCTCGCCTTTTTGGAAGAGAAATCACCGGCTGCCACTGATGTTTATAATAATCCACATTTAACTGAAAGCATAAATGTCATCCTGATAGTTTAATCTCTATTTCTACATTATTGACAGATGGAAGAACACGACCCAGCCGACAGACTGACAGGGAACCAAATGGAGATGAAAGAAAATGGGACGGCGACTTTCGCCCAGTTCTCTTCCAGCATTCGTGCCATGGTGCGGATTCGCCAGAAGTACCAGGTCATGAAGAAACGCAAAGTGGAACTCATGTCGGCCCACAGCTACATGTCTCAACGCTCCACCAGCCCGAAGATTTTCACGTTTGAAAATCTCCACACTCCTGTTACCGTCAGCCCGGTTTCCCCTCGAAAACGAAAGAAAAGGAAGGGGCGTGTTTTGTATCCCAATAGCAGCTTAAGGGCCGTTCCAACGAAAGAGCGAAGCCAAGCAAAGAACTGCCTATACTTGTTATTCATCATCGTTTTTCTACAGATTTACAATGCCATCGAAAACCTGGACGACCACGTGATCAAATATGATCTGGAGGGACTGGAAAAGACTCTTAAAAGGGAAGTGTTTGGCCAACAAGAAGCAAGGGAGCACATTCTGGGTCATTTACACGATTACCTGTCAACTTACGTTCACAATAAACCTTTGATGTTGTCGCTTCACGGACCTACGGGAGTGGGCAAGAGCCACATTGGGCGATTGTTGGCTCAGCATTTCCGTTCGGTGGTTGGCGACCGGTTAGTCATGCAATACTTTGTGCTACACCACTGCCCTACGGATGAAGACATCCCACGATGCACGAAAGATCTAAACGCACAGATCACTGAGATGGTCAAACAGGCCGAAGAAGAAGAGAAGATACCGCTGTTCATCTTCGATGAAGTGGAACACATGCCCAGCGAATTGCTGGATACGTTACGAGATGTCATTGACCTCCATAACAACAACGAATACTTAAACGCAATCTACATTCTCATCAGCAATCTGGGACATGAAGATATCACCAAATTTGTCCTTCACAACTCCAGCGTCTCCACGTCGGGACGTTTAAGTTTGAGTCAGGAGCTCACTCCGTGGCTACGCAGCTACCTGCAAAGGTATCACTCGCTTTTCCTGGAGGTGGAGTTACTACCTTTCACGCTTTTAGAGAAAAGCCACGTAATGGATTGTTTTATAGACGAGATGTCCAGAGAAGGATTTTATCCCGACCGCTCGCACGTAGAAAGACTCGCAGAAGAACTCTCTTATTATACCGTAGGCGAGCTGGAATTTTCTCATAGCGGATGCAGGCAAGTTGTGGCAAAGGTGAATCTTCTCTGAAACAAAGTCTGCTGTGCAGATGATCAACGCAAGACAGTGATATGTGTGGGACACAGATGGGAGTCTATATTTTGTGTCTTATTGTCAATCATTTCACGTATGCTGCCTTCACGTGCTATTAAATATTAGATCTTTTTTGAAGTCGTGATTACGAGCTTGGTGTGTTTAGGGGCTTTGTTGTCGGAAAGATTGGAGGACACTTGGTTCACTTTCGTGTGTCGTGGGTAAAAGTTACGTGTGTCCTTAAAGATAATATGTGCTACTTTTACGACAAGGCAATTAAGCTAATGGCATAGCAGAAATCATTCGCCCATCTTGGGAATTTGGGTATCAACATAATTGTTTAACATCCTAGACTTAACACGACATCAGAAAACGTTCACGTGCAATTTTTACTATAGGAAACTCGTATTTACCATAATTCTGATTATAGCACGTGAAGGCAGCATTAATTTTTATGCAACGTTGTTGTTTTTATGTATAAAATGTTACAACTGGGCATTATAGTTGAAAAGTGCAAACAAACGATATGAGTGAGTATTTTGTTTGTCATCTGTTCAATGTGAAGTAGATCTATGATCTAAATAACACACAAAAAACTCGACACAACTGTTTTCTTCATTTATTTATTTTTCAATTTGAGTTGGACAAAATGAGGACATTCAAAGCTCAACATAGCAATCAAAATAGTGCTCATAAGAAGTGCATTGATGTAAATCTGAATATCATTCAATAAATTCATTCTTAGGAGTTTATGAGACTTGTTTTACAATATGTAAGTATGTTATATGTGGGATTACAGGTCTGTGGCCGTATGGTTCATATTCAAACATTGACACACTGCAAAAATATTTTTTTACTTAGTATTTTTGTCTTGTTTTCAGTACAAATATCAAAACATTCTTAATTTAAGATGTATTTTCTTGATGAGCAAAATAAAAAATAAAATAAGTCTAGTTTTTAGACAAAAATATAAAATTTAAGTGAATTTATGCTTAATAACAAGCAAAACAATCTGTCAATGGGGTAAGAAACTTTTCTTGAATTAAGTGTTTAAGAAAAACGTTTTTTTTTTTTATCTTACCCTATTGGCAGATTTTTTTGCTTGTTTTAAGCACAAATTCACTTAAATTATATATATATAAAAACTAGATTTATTTTCTTTTGCTCATCAAGAAAATACATCTTGATTTAAGAATTTTTAGATATTTGTACTGAAAACAAGACAAAAATACTAAGTAGGAAAGTCGTTTTTTGCAGTGCAACTTTTAAGTTTAGATTGCTGGTGAAGAAATTTTCTCTCACTACAGAGTTTAACCATCAAGAAGTGTTTAAGAAAGTGTGCAAGCTTTATAAAACACATTCTGTCCATTTGGTTTCCTGTAAAAGTTAAACTACATAAGCCTTGTGCCCTACAAGTGCCGTGTCATGCAACTACCGGTCTTCTCTTATCAACGCCCCAAAGGGTTCACACGTACAAAAAACACAGGCATGACTAAACACACTTCCGATATTTCTATTACGTACAAACCACAGTCGTAAATACATCGCTTCTCATGTATTTTGGTGCTCTACACATACACCCTTATTTGATCTTAAATTAAACATCCTTGCATAATAAATTAGGTGAGCATTAAATATTTTCCTTTAGAAGGGCAAATGTTATTGTTGGCCACCGAGTGTCTTACAGATTTAATCATTAACATGCTAAGAGTTGTTAGTCATTGAATGTTAGTTGGGTGTGCAGAGTTATTTTGGGATGACTTGAGGTTCACCAAAAGGTCTCAAATCTTAAGCACTTACGCTTCCAATTCAAAGCCCAGTCCAAGTTTTACCCCTGCACAGCGAGAAGATCATTTACATTTAAAGATTAACATTTAAAACACTCATAGGGGTGGTTTCCTGGACAAGGCTTAAGTCAAGTCCCAGACTAAAATGCATGCTTGTCTTAACTGAAAACATTGTTTTGATGCACACCAGTATTGTTTTTGGAGAAGGCATGTTTGAAAAAAAAATACTTTCATGACCTAATATAACTAAGGCCTACATTGCAAAAAATGATTTTCAAAAAAACTTTTCTTAGTATTTTTGTCTTGTTTTCAGTAAAAATATCTAAAAATTCTTAAATGAAGATGCTTTTCTTGATGAGCAAAACGACTTAAAAAAAAAATAAGTCTAGTTTTTAGACCAAAAATATCAGATTTAAGCGATTTTGTGCATAAAACAAGCAAAAAATCTGCCAATGGGGTAAGCTAATTTTTCTTGATTTTTTTCTTGAATTTAGTGTTTAAGAAAAATTTTCAAGATTTTTTTTGCTTACACTGCAAAAAATGATTTTCAAGAAAAAAAAATATTAGTATTTTTGTCTTGTTTTCAGGAAAAATATCTAAAAATTCTTAAATTAAGATGCTTTTTCTTGATGAGCACAACGACCCAAGAAAATAAGTCTAGTTTTTAAACCAAAAATATCAAATTTAAGTGATTTTAAAAAGATTGGTGGTGGTTGAGGAGATTCCCCCGTTCATATGTAAAGCCCTTTGAGGACTGAGAAAAGCGCTATATAAATGTAAGGAATTATTATTATTATTATTATTATTATTAATTTGTGCATAAAACAAGCAAAAAAATCTTGAACATTTTTCTTAAACACTTAATTCAAGAAAAATTCAAGACAATTTTGCTTACTCCATTGGTAGATTTTTTTGCTTGTTTTATGCACAAAATCACTTAAATTTGATATAAAAATTAGACTTATTTTCTTGGTTCATTTTGCTCATCAAGAAAAAGCATCTTAATTTAAGAATTTTTTGATATTTTTTACTGAAAACAAGACAAAAATACTAAGAATTTTTTCTTGAAAATCATTTTTATATTTAACTTACACATTGGTGTGAAGCTGGAAGTCTTCAGCCTTGTAACCCTGAGCAAAGTTATTCTGCACCAGTTTGGATTTGGCTGTGTCAAACGCCATCTGATATCCCACTAGCCAACCTTCATAACCCAAAACTGCTGCCGAGTGCATGACCGGGACATCACAGCTCAGATTGATGTACTCACGCTTATAGCTGTTCTTCATTTTCCTGCTCTTTTTGCTGAGAAAATTGTTTAAGTAAAACAATGCCATAACAGCAGATTCATCCCATACGGCAAAAAATATATTTTCAAATTTGTAATTTGAAATATTTCAACATATAAAAAAAAATATATATTTTTTTTTTTTGCCATATGGGTTGCCCCTGAAATACATTTTGGAATATATAAAGGTAAAAACTAAATATATTTTCTAATTCAAAAATATATTCAATTAAGCTTAACTTTCTACAAAATGTATTGAGCATATATTTAAAATATTTTTTTAGCCAAATATTTTTTTTACAGAAAATAATTTTTAGTCATGCCTCAGTATGTTTAAAACAACAGAAAACATGTTAACACAAATAAACCTGCAGTAGTAGCCAGACGAACATCATCCAAAGAAGAAATGTTAAGCTTTTAGTTATACAAATTATAATTTTTTGCCTTTATTGCTGTTTTATTAAAACTTTAAAAAAAACTTGTGTCATTTTGTGTTGATTTTGTGTTAAAATATAACACATGTTGTGTTAAAAGTAACACAAAATGTGTTGTTTCAATAATAACACAGTGATGGGTGAATTCTGGGACAACGCATTTAGTGTGTCGTCCCACAATGAACACTAATGTGTTGTTTTAACACATTCGTTCTAAGAGTGTAGACACTTTTTTCTAAGTGAATGAACTTCTGCTTGTGATACAGCTACGGCTCTGTCCGTTCGACCTGCTATGTTACATTTTTTTAATGTGCAAATAAAAGATGAGTTAAAATGATGAGTGATCCACACTTTTAAACCAGCTCACCCTGTATTTGGTACAAATGACGTGTCCAAAGCCACTTTCAAACCCTGGGCAAGCTGAGCAAATAAACGAAGACAAATGATTCAGATGAATGCTTGCCGAAGATTCACATGAATGCTTGAGTTTTATCTACTGACCTGATCTTCAAATGAGATCTCTGTGCTGA
This sequence comes from Misgurnus mizolepis, assembly GCA_025389145.1. Classification (NCBI taxonomy): domain Eukaryota; kingdom Metazoa; phylum Chordata; class Actinopteri; order Cypriniformes; family Cobitidae; genus Misgurnus; species Misgurnus mizolepis. The sequence goes on from JAIFKI010000020.1 coordinate 26,524,450, forward strand.
GCGTCTTGTCTGTGTTCCACTCAAACTTAAGCCAAGATCTTTCATCTTATACTTGGTCTCCAAATTCCCACCAGCTTTGCCCGTTTCAGTGTTGGTGGATCCAGATGTGTTAAACTCCTGGAGATCAATAAGAGTTTACTAGGACATAAACAATTAGGTAAACAATATATATTTGTAACCCTGCCTGTGAAATCCAGGCCAGTTTGGTTACATGCTGTCAACACATTGGTACACATTGGTAACAGGAAATCATGATTTTCAGCTATAAGACAAGTCGAACAGAAAATATGATATTGTTATGGCCTGTAACATCTTGTCATCCATATCAATGAGTACCAAATTATTCAAAAAATTACAAATAAAATTACAAATGTATTGACTTTGTACACCAAATGTACTTGCAATTACACAATCATACACTGCTCAGAACAGTCAATCAGCAAACATTGAGCAGATAAGTAAGCATTATTAGTTTCCTTATTATTGCATTCATACCATGTACACAACTCTTATTATTCATCTATGACTACGTAAACAAGTTTTACATTCTACGGCACCTTTAAGTTATAAGTAGCACAGGGATATTTTTGGAAATAGCCAACAAGACATTGTATGGGTAAAAATTATTGATTATTTTAATGCAAAAATCATTAAGATATTAAGTAAAGATCATGTTTCATGAAGATATTTTGTACATTTCCAACTGTATATATATAAGAAATGTATTTATTATTAGTAATATGTGTTGCTAAGGACTTCATTTGGACGATTTTCTTAACATTTAGATTTGTTGCACCCTAAGATTCCAGATTTCAAATAGTTGTAGCTCTGCCAAATATTGTCATATCCTAACAAACCATGCATTAGTGGACAGCTGATTTATTAAGGTATACATCTCAATTAAAACAAAATTATGTGTAAGTTCACATATACAAAACACAAATGCTGAATGATCACACAACATCACTAATACAATATAATATGTGAAAGAATGAGATTTATTTAAGGCACAGATCTAAAAAAAAAACAGCTGAGGTGGATCTCTGTGTTCCAGAATAGAAATGGTCATAAGGTCTAAAACTAAAATTCTTAAAAACAAATTCATACTTGCACACCACACTGACAGAAAATTGTTGACACAATCTCCCCTTTTAGAGTAAATGATGTAATGTTGACCACAGAAACAGCTTGACAGTCCTGACTGTAAAACCAGCCCACATAAACTGTCACTGTCTTCAAATAATCATATGATCTAAATGTATTTTCCAAGAAGTTACATCAAGGTGATAACTTCTGTTAACATCTACACACCCAAATCATCACTTTCAATTCATCCCTAACGCTCATTACCATAACAGAAAAATAGAAAGTAGGTCAATAAATTTAACTCACAACTCCAGTCTGAGATTTAGTCTTGACGTCCAACTTCACAATCCCAAAACCTGAAAGAAAACAAAGCACCAGACATGACGTGAATCACTGTTGACTTTTGAGTTTCCATTGGAAGACAATGAGGGTTCTTACCGTAACCCTTGCTGAAGACATCTCTGACTGCTTTTCCCAAATCTGAGTATGGATGGGAAACAGCCATTGTGCCTGACACATTAACAAAAGGGAAAAGATCTAAAATATATCAAACTTCAATTAAACATATTTAATAACCTTTTTGAATTTCTCCAAAACTCTTATTACTGTAAACCTCGTGTACGGTATGGTAACCAAGATTTTATGTAACCTTTATGCATGCAATCTGTTTTATCAATCAACAGATCAATCTGACGTGTACTGATGATGAAAGATAAAAGACTGACACATGCATGGTCTGATAGATGATAGATGCATGCTCTGATAAATGCTTTTCATTTGGGTCACTTTAGATTAACAGCGTCTGCAAAATGTTTAATTGAAATAAAATAAAATGTTTCATTCAAGAGGGATGAGACTAAAAAGAGGATCAGCTTAACTGATCATTATCAGTTTGGTGGGTTTTGCACAGGACGTAGATGTTGATGTGATGAAACATCGCTACATCCCTTTTGGGTAAAGCTATCAGATATTTGCCTAACTAGCAGGAACGACTAGAAAAAACGAATAGTCATGTTTATGCATTAGGGGGTGTGTCCTTCAGCTTCATAATCTTAATCATGAAAAGCCTTTAAGACTTAATCATATGCAAGAAGCTTAATACGTTAAACCGACAAGTGAAAACTTTGCATATCATTAATAAAGTTGTTACAGGACAAAACTATAAAGCTGGCTTGAAAAAAAGGTTTAAGATCATTTTATTCAAGTGTTTGAGCTGATCAATATCTACATGCTACTGTCAAATATTTAATTTTTCGTATAATTTAAAGTGATGGTTTGTTTAAAAATAATATCATAAAGTCGTACCGTGGATGCTGTTGTTAACAATGGAAAAAATGCAATAATGTGCAAAAGCAAAATCTTCTGAGTTTACTGTATTTAGATTTGACTCTCAACTACTGCAGGCACAGTGAAGGAGACAAAACTGGGCATGCGCACTGGCGTCACAGCGGGAGTAAGATTTCAAAATAAATGTCCTCAGCTAATGAACGCAAAAACAAATCTCTGGAGATTACAATTCATATCTTATTTATTTTAATTTTTTGAAAAACGTAGCATTTTTAAAAAGAGATTTATTTAAAATATTGTTAGATTTGATGATCATAAACAAAACACTTAGCAATTAGAAAAAAATAATAATAATTAAAAGTTTTTTAAATGGGTAGTTTAAATAGATAGGTAATGTAATTGTATTTGCATATATAGATTTCTTTTATGAATAATTTAATGATTATATTTATTATTTTTTTTTATCACTGTGAATGTTTGTACTGAAATTTGGAGTGATGTAGGACAATAAAAAAAATCTATGTGAATCGTAACGATTTTATAAAAATAATTTATTTAAGTGTATTGAGCAGTACATAAATTGTGTAGTGAACTAGTGTCATGTAAATATGTTTTTCACGTTAGTTGACCATTACTCAAATCCAACCAGCAGATGTCCTCGCCTCACACAAAAAATTAGAAATTTTGTTTTCTAGTTTATTCAAATTTAGCCTTGATATTCAAGCCAAGGTTTGTCACACAAAATTATCCACAACACAAAATCATCTGTGCTTTTAAAATAAATACTTGTATTTAGACTTGTATTTTCTAAAAAATATCAATATAGTAAATACTACATTTTATTACTAAAATAATAAATACTAGCTGTAATAAGTCTATACAACATCAGTATAAATTATAAAATGACTGAATATAAACATATAAAGCGTATTAAATTTGTAAAAGTCACGCGAGCCTGTGATGTCGTTCCACCTTAACAGCGCTGTTGTGTCTGTCAGAAATATGGCGCTACAGAAGAAACTCGCCCCTCCCTAAAAACACACGGAGCTCATCTGATCCACTGACAGTAAGAGAGGAAACTTTGGGCTGTCAAAAGATCAGAAGAGCTCCAGAAAGCCCTTCACGTCACATATGAGCTCCGTTTATCCCGCTTAGAATTGCCTCAGCTGTGAATGAATCGCGCGTGCCTCTGCTTTTAAAACGAACAAAATGTCAGGGAACCCGAAATTTGTGAGTCCTTTCCACAGACCCCACTGTCTATCCGCCGCTGCCCCCGCCGGCCAAACTAAACTCACACACCCTGGAAAAGCCATTTTAGCAGGTAAGTGCTTGTATCTTATGTACGAGTTAAAGTTATGCAGTGACTGATTCCAGATCAGCGTTTTTGCGCGGTCACGCAGGCTGTTTACAGTTATTTACTCCATTGATCCCCTACAGGACAGTAGATGAACATCTGAGTCCAGGCGAGTATTCACAGTGATGTGTGTTAATTTTAGTGTGTCTCATTCACCCTGTTGCGTCACATTTGAATGATACAAAGTTTAAAAGAAACTTTGATACAATGTAACACTTTTGATTGTGAGGTCATCAGCTGACTGTATCAGCAGTGGAATGTGTCAGTCAAATATTAGCTTGCATAAATTAAATGTCTTCTGTTTAACAAATCCAAAAGGAATGCAACCAAATTTCACTTCACTTCTCTTTTTTTAAAGATTCCTATTTAACTTCTGACTCAATACTAATAGAAATTCCATTCGCAATCCGCTTACATTCCTTAAGGATTTCCTTAAACCCGAGATACCAAATATTTATTTGATGTCTGCCTTGAACGTGTAGTTGTGTTTTTCCACTCTTCCCTGCAGCGTCTGAATAACTAGTTAGTGGGATTAATGTCTTGCCGGGGCACGTGTTACGTTCACAGCAGTGAGAGTTAATAGGCAACTCATAATAGTTTCATTCATATCTAATCATGTGCTGCATGTTTCTTGTCCCAGTCTCAGCAATCACTCAGTGGTTGACTGTATGAATGCATGGATTTTTTTGATGACAAAAGCATTTACATGTTGGCATGTACAGATAACACAATAGCATGGAATGCAGTTAATTGCAATTGTGTTTTGATGCAAATATAAGGTGTGTGTCATTGCTTATGGTAGGTGTCATATTAAAAAGGTGAATTTTTTAGCTGTCAAGCATAATTCATTATCTGTGTGATCATGATCAGTACAGTAGTTTTACGATTATAATAAAAGTACGTGCTTGCATTCAGGCTCTCACACGCTCACAATGAATAAACCAATGGCTCAGCAAAAAACCACGCAAACATGACAGGTTAACATGTGCACACACACAAGGTCATTATTGCATCATATAGGCCCTGTGTGTTTGACTTTAGGACACAAAAACAGGATTAATTGCATCATTCATACATACAGTGCTATTGATCAAGCCGATCATTCTTTACTTAATGATCCTTGTAGTGTTTGTAAAGTGTTGTTGTTTGTTTGCTGTCCGGTGAGCACTCGTATCTGATGTGACATTTGCCCCAATACTGATACATCAGGTGATTTCATGTGATTATATGAGAAAGACCCAGGCTGTGTTTAAGGAAGAATGTGACCATGGTGTTGGGTTTCATGATGTCATAAACGTAGATGATGTTGTCCACGTTTGCACCCCTCCAAGCAGTTTTGATGGTTTGAAGAAACCAGCAAGTCAAACAAGTTAGATCAGATAAGATAAGACCTCGTCAGGGATGTGTAAACCTGCGAAACCTGAAATAAAGTGTGTTTGTTTTTATCTTTGCGTTTTATTTAATGGTCTCATTCATTCATTATGGTCTCACTTGTATGTATTTTTATATCTTCTAACTTAAGAAGGAGACACTTAAGTTGATACTTCAATGATAGTGAATGGTTACTGAGACTCTCAGTCTGTAACTTTCATGTTCATTAAAAGAAAGTCATAGATTTAAACAACATCAAACAACTTGAGCAATAAACTTTTCCTATGAATTTTTGTCCTGAAGTCACATTTGAATGTAGTTTTGTACTTATTCGAATGAATGGCACAGTAGGCGTCAGCAAAGTTAAAAAGTAATTAAAGAGCAGGACGTTTGCGTAGTCACACCCATCTGTAAGATAAAGATGGGCGGATCCAGTGGGAAGAATATATCCAACCAATAGCAGCAAGACTCTCCGCCCCCATCACTGCTGGCTGCTCGTCTGCAGATGTGCTGAAATGAGACATTTAAGGAGGCGACAGATAATTGAGTTTTGCAAGAAGTACACCATAAGAATTGCAGACACTTGTGCTGTAAATTAAACTTTAGTGGAGCGTTTGTGTAAAGATCCTGCAGATCTGGAAACCACAATATCAAAGAGACACTGGTTGGACTCTTGTCATTGGGGTCATTAAGCAACCACTGAGAATACCCTTGAGACCCTTTTCCCAAACGGCAATAAAACTCTGGCAGGCACTTAAAAGACTCGAGTAGTGCCTAGCAACAACCATGTAGAAAACTGCTCAAAGCACCTCAACAACCCCATACTGTACCAACATCCTGGCATTCTGGCAAAGTGTTTTGCATGGGCGATTACAGCTTGCACAATCAAATTCAGTTCTTTTATACAATTGAGATGTTTTTTGCTTTGCAATCATTATTATTGTTACAACCAAAGACTCATTTCGGCATTGACCTCGCACAACATATATAGTCACATCTCAAAGTATTATTTCAAAAGGAAAGCAATTTCAGATGCCTTTATCAGCATAAAAAAGGGTTATTAACTTATGCATTGCATATCTTTTGTATAGAAATGTAGGGATGCATAGCAAAACAGAGGTTTTCAATTATTAGGTGAAGCCGTTCAGCATTTCTCATATGCAATAGACATCACAGAAAATCAAAAGATTCCACTGTCAGTCCCCAACAATATCATGCAGGTCTAATTAAAATGGGTTTTAAATTGTTAATTTGATATTAATAATGTAATCTGTGTTTTTTGCAGGTGGACTTGCCGGTGGCATTGAAATCTGCATCACGTTTCCTACAGAATATGTGAAAACTCAGCTACAGTTAGATGAAAAGGCCAATCCACCTCGATACAGAGGAATCGGTGAGTGTTTGCTCAAATATTGATGCATGTTATCATCTTATACACTCTTAAATATAAAGGTGCTTCATGATGCCATAGAAGAACCATAAACATCTGAAAAACCTTTCTGATTCCCAAAAGGTCCTTTATTATAAGATTAGATACTTTGAAGAACCTTTAACTGAATGGTTCTTTGAGGAATCTGAAGTGTTTTTCTGTAGCTGTGAAGAACCTTTTAATCATCTTTAAAAGGTTTGTCAAGACCGTTGCATGAGTATTGTTCCGGGAGTTTGTTCGAAACTTTCATTGAATCACTATCATTAAAGAATCACTAGCGTATCTGAAGTTCACCTGGGTTTAAAGTTCAAGGTTCAGAATCTGATTCATTGAGATCAGAGCGTATCGGCCATTGGACTTTAGATGCTGGCTTCTTTCACATCACGCTTATCTGCACTGATTGTTCAGCCACGTTTGTTTGTTAGCCAATAGTACAGCTGTGATCCACAGTGCCAGGTTTGGAGAGTCTGAGCGTTCACACCGGGCACGTTCTCTTCTGAACTGATGAATGATTTACTCGACTGCAGGAGATCAGAGCGACACAAACCCAAAAAGCTAAATGAACGCTTTTAATAATTCATACCACTAATGATTTGCGTTTTGAATGTCCCACGGTCTCAGATTGGAATGTTCTTTAATAATCTACTGTTTATCACAGCAGTAATAATCATGTGACTCTTGTATTTCTTTCTCATACAGTTGATTGTGTAAAGCAGACGGTACAGGGTCATGGGGTGAAGGGTCTGTACAGGGGACTGAGCTCTCTCCTCTATGGCTCCATTCCCAAAGCTGCAGTGAGGTAAGCATTTACTGACCTTCTGGGACAAACCACCATAGTCCTGCGTAAGGTTTGATGCCTTTGCAAATTATTCTGCTTACATAGGCAGAAAGCGACTGTCTGATTGGCATGGAAAACAACCAATCAGAGTTTAGTTTTTTACATGTTGTTAATGGAAAAGGTTTGGAAATTCATTTGTTGAAAAGTCCAAGAACCATAAATGTTTACAAGTCCCCCAAAAATGGAAGAACACTACAGTTCTGATTTATTTGTAACTTAAAATCTCAAACACATGTCATGCTTTGCAGGCTGGTATCTTGTAGAGTATTTAAGTACTCTTGAAAAGAACCCCTGCACATGCTATATATATAGCCTTCATGTCATCAACTGTCCTCCGCAGGTTTGGGATGTTTGAGTTCCTTAGTAACAAAATGAGGGATGAATCTGGGAAGTTGGACAGCACACGTGGTTTGATCTGCGGGCTGGGTGCAGGTGTGGCTGAAGCTGTAGTTGTTGTGTGTCCTATGGAGACTATAAAGGTGTGTATGAGAAAATTTACCTGATGATGGTGTTTTTATATTGCATTAATAGTTTGGATTGTCTACACTGAGACTGAGCTCAAGAAAGATCGATGGGAGCTTATTAGTTTAATCATATTAAATTGCAAACAGTGGCTTGCATGCTTTACCAGATAAAATACATAAAAATATATTTGCATTTTATTTATTCATATGGCAGACACTTTTATCCAAAGTGACAATAACAAGCGACTCATCTAAAAAAGGCAATAAACAAGAAATAACAAGTTTCAGTCTCAACATTTAGATAAAAAAATTCAAATATAATTTTAAATATATTATTAAATATAAAAAATGGCCAAAAATATGTACTGAAATATGTTAACAAAAATATATTTTTAACCAACATATTTTTCAGCCGTTTTTGTTTATTTGCCACTTTTTCACTTTCTTTCACTTTCACTTCACTATATTTTGAAATATATATGTATATATATTTCACAAAAGCATTTATATTCACATCACATTATAAGAAAAACTTTGTATGTTACAAACCTGTAAACATAACTAAGGTAAAAATATACTTATATTTTTATATTTTATACATACTTATACATTTTATACTTTTTCTTTATACACTTTTTACCCACCTTTATATTTTGCCCAAGAAATATATATATATATTTTAAATAAGAAATGTATTTGTTGCCTGTGAAATACATTTAGAAATATATGTTAATATATGAAGATTAAAACTAATATATTAAACTATTAAGACTATATATTTTCAAATTCAAAAATATATTTAATTAAGCTTTACTTTCTACAAAATGTATTTAACATATATTTCAAACATATTTTTGGCCAAAGAAATATGACCCAGTACACAAAGAAATGAAGGAAAGGGAAACATAGTCAAAAGTTTTTTTATTTACAAGATGCAGTAAAATGGTTTATTCAGCATTGACACAAACATTAGTTTCTGGGTTTAAATATATCTATTTCTTTAATTTCAGGTCAAATTTATCCACGATCAATGCTCAGCAAACCCAAAGTACAGAGGCTTTTTCCACGGTGTGAGAGAAATAGTCCGAACACAAGGTGAATGTTATACCACAGAGACACCTGCTGGAGAAACACATTTATAACGGCTGAGATATCTGAACCATCATCTTACATGACTCCAGCAATAAACCATATGAACCAGTTATTAACCAAATAATTTACCAATTATTGTTAACAAAGGCTACAAACCCATCTACCTATATAAATAATATGTTACTATGTTCATCCACTAGCACTCTTAAGATCTTGTTGATGTATTTTGTATATTACGAGTGAAGCTTAACTAACTTTTTTACTGTGTTCAGGACTTAAAGGAACATATCAGGGTTTAACAGCTACTGTACTAAAGCAGGGCTCCAACCAGGCCATCCGATTTTATGTCATGACCTCGCTGAGAAACTGGTACAAAGGTGTGTGAAACTCATCCACAGACATTATCACAGTTATGAAGTAAAACTATTAAAGGATCAGAACTTCAGAATATCTTTGTGTTCACTTTAACACTAGGTGATAACCCTAATAAGAATATCAACCCTCTTATAACCGGAGTGTTTGGAGCCGTTGCGGGAGCAGCGAGTGTGTTTGGAAATACGCCAATGGATGTGATCAAAACAAGAATGCAGGTGTGAGATTAAATATCCTCATTTATTAGACTGTCATGTTTAAAGTTATGCTTGCCCAAGAGATGTCTTTAATATTAATATTGATATTTAAAGGGATTAGAAGCTCACAAATATAAGAGCACCATTGACTGTGCCGTCAAGATCATGAGACACGAGGGACCAGCCGCGTAAGTCAAACTATCACAAAACACGAGATATTTATAAGTGAAGTCCAGGTCACATTTCAAAATATGTTTTAATCATTTTCTTGACAATTAAACACGAGTATTAATAGGCTAATAGAAATTTGTTTTAACACTAGGATTCTTTTTAAGGATTTTCTTTTTTTTTTGGGGGGGGGAATTCATCCTTATTTACAGTAACATCTATTTGTTCACTTTAATTTGATTTCTTCTCTCTAGATTCTACAAAGGCACGGTGCCCAGATTAGGCCGTGTGTGTTTGGACGTGGCTATAGTGTTTATAATCTATGAAGAAGTGGTCAAAGTTCTCAACAAGGTTTGGAAGACCGATTAATGATGTTGATCAAACATAGTGATGGGCGAAGTCTGCCCCTCATGACATCATGCTGGTGTGACGACCGGGAACATTTACACAGGGGCCAAAATATTTGCCTACAGTGGACAACAACCAATTGAGTCACTGGAATGTGCTTAATTTTCAGTTTATTCAAGACCCCAGCTAATGTGAGAAATACAACTAATACTTGAAAATTAGATTTATGATAAATAGGATTTTTTTCAGCTCAAGTACCAATTTTAATGATAGATTTATTTAATGAATAGGGATAACTAAATTTTTGGGGAAGCAGATGTATTTTATAAAGCATTTTAGTGTTGCAGAAATTTTCTTTTTACTTTTTAATAATAATTTGTTTCTAAAGTGCAATTTACTCATTGCAAACATTCCTGTTTCTTATTTTCTTTACCTCTAATGAGTGGGTAAAATTAACCATAAAACCAGAAACACTGTGCATCTTAAAAAATTACCTTGGATGATCTAAAGAAGTCAACATAAATAATAGTTTTATAGTGGTACATATAACACATATGCACTTTCAGATTTGGTAGTAATCCAGGTTGAATGATTATTTTAAGTGCCTATATTAATATAGTTTTTTTCTCTGTTGATTATACTTGTTTACATTAAGTAATTGCCATAAATTGCATTTAATTCTTCCCTGCTGTAAACGCATTTACTAAAAACTTTAATATATGATTGTGTCCGAACTTTTGCTCTGTTTTGGGCTGAATTTGAATACATGTTTTAATACTTGTATGTGCATAACCACTTAACCCAGAAACTCAAGTGCTTTTTACTTTAGGGAGCATCACCAAAGAGACAGATTACTCTATAATGGTAAATATAATGTTTACTTATTTGGCCTTAACTAAATGTACAGTAGTTAATGATGTTAAAAAGGTCAACAAATGTGACCAGTTTCTCTTAAATGCTGTTTACTCTATGCCTTAAATATGATTCACATGATGTTTTTATGGTCTTATGCTGTCCTACCTCAAATATCTAAAAATAAGTGACTACATTAAAATCTCTAAAAAAATCTTTGAGGGAAAAGTAACATGATATAAAAATAACATATAATGGATGACATTTTAAGAAGCAAATGTCTACTTTTCATCATTGCAATGTAAACCATAATGTAAACATTTCATATTTTACAAGTGTGTTAACTTATAATATGCAGTAGTTTTGGAGTAAGACGCACCCAGGTTAGGGAACAGCTAATAATGTGTGCTGTTTACCTTTACCATGCATCATGTGTGGTGGTTATGGGATCATAGAAGTCTTTATTTTGCAGTATCCATCAGACTTCTGTTCATTGTGTTGTTGCCAAATCGGATATAATGTATGTATATGCTTTTGTAAACGCAGCTGACCCATGTTGGGATGGAGAACAATACCAGATGTTAACATAGATTTTATTTTGTGTTTCTGACATCAGAGTGCATTCCAGATGTGTGACCTTAAACATGCATTAATTGACATGTTTACAAGAAATTAAATCTGAGGACAGATCTAATGTTTAAGCATATTGTGCCTTCAGATCATGTTCTCATTTGGAATAAATGATGCTGACCGTAAAATGAGTCTGTCTGGTTTTTCCCCATAAATTAGGTAAAAATAAACTGGGTGCAAGACATTTTAATTAGCCCAATACAATGCATTTAACATTGGGATATTTGGATATTGGGAAGTTGTGTGTTTTGAAGGATTTGGGCTGCTTTTATGTCATTTTATGTATTTTTGTGTCAAAATATTTTTTTAAGTTTAGATCAAGATTCAGATTTTTTAAAAATTAAATAAGGAAATTTCAGTGAAGTGACCTTAAAATTTTTGAATAAAAATGTATAAAATCTGTAGTGTTTGATATATTTAGAGAGGCGTATAAAACAAGATTTTCTCCCATGATATCATCTGTAATTGTTTTGTTCATATTAATACAATTTTATTTATACTTAAGCTTATCTAATACTATAATATATCACTTTTAATTATTTTATGTAAGTTTACCCATACAGCAAAAAATATATTTCTGTGGAGAATTTTTCTGAATGCTAAATCTTGTAGAAAGTAAAGGCTAATTAAATATATTTTTAAATTTGAAAATGTATTTAGTTACAATTAAACAACCCATATGGCAAAAAAATATTTTCCTGGCCAAAATATAAAAGTTGGTATAAAATCTATGAAATATAAGCATAAAATGTATAAGTATGTATAAAATATAAAATGATATGTTTGCAATTGAGAATATATTTAATTTTAATCTTTTAAAAACTTTAAAATCTTTTGTTTACAGGTGTGTAACATACAAAGTTTTTTTCCAAATATATTATAAATGGTTTAAATTATATTAATTTTTTAAAAATATTTCAAAATATATTTCATTAAAGAAATATTTTGTACATTTTTTAATAGGCCTATATTTAAAATTATATTTGAAAATATATGTTTTGCCGTATGGGTATCTTAAAAATAATTGTGCAAAATTATTAATAATAAATTATATATATAAGATATTATACAATAAAATATAATAATTATGTTTAGATATAGCTGACGCATAGTTCTGTATAAATGAAATATATTTATCTCGATATATTAATTCTCCTCAGTGTTGTGTGTATGATGCTCGCGCTCGTAGCATTGACCTTGTCAAATGTCCCTTCAGACTCTCCGTACTCGCAGCTCTCATCCGCTCTCAGTAGATGAGCGTTTCATTTTAAGATGTAAATATTTGTTTGTTGTTTTATAAATAAATGAACAATGTCTTGGAAGGGGACGTCGAGAGGTTTTTATTTTAATACTGTGCTGTCTCTCGCGCGCTCTCTGGCTGCTCATCGGCCCGCTCCCATCGACAAGGTGAGAGATTCACTTCCTATTAGCATCTGAAGCTAACAGCTAACAACCAAAACAAAACGACATTTAATACAAACTCTCATATTAGCGCTGCCTTATTTTGTTTATATTAAACTTTTCTGTCCTGTCAGGAATTTAAATCACACGACATTACTTGTAAAGTCATTGATTTAGCAGTTCATCCTTCCCTTTACAAACCCTGATGTGAAGATATTTACGATATTATTGTTATTATTAGTGTGCCATGATTTGGAGTACATGTTAAATCTAACTAAAGTATAATAATTCATTTGTTGCTCAGTTGTGTTACAGTTGTCAAGTTGCAGACAGTACATTATCGTAATAATTGTACATAATACATAAAGTAATGTAAAATAGTTGAATACATTTATATATCTGTCAGTGTTGAATCATTCAACACAATTACATCAGTCACACCACAGTTATATTTAAAATTTGCCCAGACAAGACTCTATTTATTTGTGAATAATATATTGAAAAACTATGCTTCCTAAATTGATATATATATATAATACTTTTAAAATCTGTATATAAAGCTTATATACATTTAGCCTGGCACATATGTTTGGTTATAAAACCAGTCAGTCTTGAATTGCTTCTGTTTTTATGTTAATATCTGACAGAACATGGTAAACCAGACCGGGTGGATCTTTACACAAAAACAACATGGTTTACTACGTCTTTAAAAAAAACTCATTGTCAACAATGAGTTGTATGGCAAATTCAAACAGTGTTTAAAATAGCTATTCAACATTAACTGTATATGATTAACTTCTAAATAGGAGCTAAATATGTAAAAAATACGTGCTTTATTCTTGTTTATTTGCATGTGATAATGTGTAGAGATTCAGGTGTGGTTCCATAAGACATGTGATCTTAATCTACTTAGAGGGAAACTTCTGTATGGGGATTTACTATGAATTTTTTTTATCAACGTGCCTCTGACAATAGCCCAGTCAATAGTCTGCATTACAATTATCTTGTATTATAAGTATGTTTAAGAGATTTCATTATGCATGCATGGGTGATATTTAGAGAGAAACAAATTGTGCAGACAAAGCAGAACTCCCTTTAAAGTTCACTTTAGTGATGAAAACAAGGCTAATTTATTGGGAACATTATGTTAGGCCATAAAGTTTGCCTGCAAAAATCTCTCAATCAGCCTGCAATTTTCATATAGAACAATATGCCTACGGCCACACTGCAAAATGGGTGAAACAGGTCCTTCAAGCTAAAAATAATGAAATAATGAGATAATACACTGCAAAAATACTTTTGTCTTGTTTTTAAAAATTCTTAAATTAAGAATGCATTTTCTTGACGAGCAAAATGACCTAAGAAAATAAGTCTAGTTTTTAGGCAAACAACATAACATTTAAGTGAATTTTTGCTTTAAACGAAAAAAAAAAAATCACTTAATTCAAGAAAAATTCAAGAAAAAATGTCTTACCCCATTGGCAGATTGTTTTGCTTGTTTTAAGCACAAACTCACTTAAATTGTATATTTTTTGTTTAAAAGCTAGACTTATTTTCTTAGGTCATTTTGATTTTCAAAAAACACATCTTGATTTAAGGATTTTTGGATATTTGTAATGAAAACAAGACAAAAAAAATAAGTAAAAGAGTTATTTTTTGCACCGTAAAATGGCCTGCATGTCGAAAGTCCTGTTTAATTCAAAATGGAAAATCTCTAGAAAGTTCTTGTCAACAAAGTTATGGTTAAGAAACTCACAACAGTTACTAAAATGTGGAAGAGATCATAGTGATGTCCTGCAGTCTCAGACATTAAGAAGTATTTCTTACAATTTTGACAACTGAAAACTTTTTATTGTAATCGTCTTTTGTGCTACAGTGGTTACTGTTCTTTAATTTTGAACACAGTGTTTAACACAAAATAAAGGTTTTGTTGAAGTTTTTTGATAAAACACGCTAGTACAACATTTATGTATCCACATATAATATTTTTTCAAATTTTGAGTGATGAAGATTATTTAAATCTCCACCCTGTATGTGTACTGTAGGTTCAGAAGCTACAATGCATGTGTCCCGTGGACATTCGTGGTGTCTTCCAGTTGGATGAGAGGAGGAGAGATGCTGTGATCGCTTTGGGCATTTTTCTGGTGGAGTCTGACTTGCAGGTACTGGTTAGCCTTAGTGGGATACACCTGGTTTAATATTACAGAAGTGTTTGATGTTCAGTTTATCTCGACTATAAAAAACAGTAATGTGCATTTCTGCATTGTGTGTTTATGTACGTCTGCAGCACAAAGACACTATTGTCCCATATTTGCTGAGTCTGCTGAGGGGATTGCCAAGGGTGCAATGGATCGAAGAGTCCTCAGAGAGAAGAGGAAGAGGTTAGTAACTTTATCTCTTTCTTATCACATCTTGTTATTTAATGCTCCACTGCTCATGAATGGAGGTCTCACTTGTGTTTTCAGACACGCTTCCTGTTGCCGAGAATTTCTCCTTTTGTTTGGTGACGATGCTCTCAGACGTCGCCCAGATGGACGAGTCCATGCGAATCCAGGTGTGCCATTTTCCAATGTTGATTCAGGAAATTTGCTCTTCATTTTTTCCTCATTCATTTAATTTGGAGCGATGGAATATCTTCGCTTTCCATTTTGTATTAACAGCCTCATTTAACACAGCATTATGACATATTTGAACAGACTGAATGTCATTAAGATGAAAATAAATATGAGAACAGCACTGATCGATTCACTTTTTCTTTCATATCTCTGTCAGATTCTGGAAGCTGTGATGAATCTCATGCAGGTTCTGCTGGAAACATGTCAGAACATTGAAGGTCAAGATAAAGGTCTGTGTCTTTCTGCCGTGAGCACCACAAACAAACGCATGAAATCACTTTTGTAACATTAAAAAGTTAACAGTAATGGGGCGTACACACCAAATGCGAATTCAATGGTTTGCACAAGTAGATTACATACAAAGTCAATGCAAAGATGCGAACATGAACGGGATGATGCAAATGGCGCGATTGTGACAAAAACACGTGCTATTTGCCTATATTTTGTTTCACAGGATATATTTGTTTGGTCGATTGCATAGACATGTTGTTTTCCCAACTCTTGAAACTTTTTTATATTAGCAGAAACATTTTTTCAACTTTTTATTTGCTCTGATATGAGTAACATACCAGAAATTTTTAGTAAGATATTTAAAAAGATTTTTAAAATCATGTTAACTTTATATATTTATATATTATATTATTTATATTATATATAATTTTAAAGATCCATTATGTCTTATATCCGCAGAATTCCAGTGTAAATACACTGCGCCCTGTTTGCTCGGGGCGGTTCGAGCCTTCGGCCGCTACAGCAACACTGAAGAGCCTCTGCTGTCCAAGCTGTTCCCGCGGGCGAACCCACAGCCTTTGTTCACAGAGGGGACGGAGGTGATACGACGGAGGTCCTTCAACGATTTCCGCTCCATCCTTCCGAGCTCTTTCCTCGCCGTCTGCCAGAGCGACACACTGCGCCGCAAAACCAGCAGCGTGGCCAGCATCTCTCAGCAGGTATCAATGTTCATTTTTATCTTGCAACAGCAGGGGGCGTATATATATATATGCTTAAGCATACAAGCATACAATTTTTTAGGGGGGGGGGGGGGTTGTCAATTAGCTGTTTGATGTAATGTGTGACAAATGATTAATGATGATGGGTTAAAATAAATGATCTGATGTTGCCTGCTTTCTTTTACATAGGCCAGTCCTGAGCGTGCCGGGCTTCCTCCCAGTTCACCGTCTGACCCCTCTGCTCCTTTTTTCGAAGGTAATTGTAAATAATATCTGAGTGTGTTGATCCTGCTGTCGTTTCATACTTTAAAAGTCTGGACATAGCAGGACATACAAACCATTTTAACATTTTCTTATCACAGACTCCTCTGACGTGCTGTTTGCTTTCATACTAGGGCAGGTCAATATGCACCGTAATTATCATAATATTGAAAATTTGCATACCACAATATGAATATAGCAATAGTTAACTGAATTAGTGCTGCTTATGATTAGTCGTGACTAATAATTTGCAGAATAACTTTGTGTTTACATAATATAAGTGGGTGTACTGTGTATAATAATTATTTATAGAATAGATGTATATAATTAAGAAACGTGGCATGTGTATATACATGTTTATATTTATATATCATTTTTTTTCTTAAAATTATGCATGTATGTGTGTGTATTTATATATACATAATTATTATACACAGTACACACACATATATTATGTAAACAAAAACTTTTATTCTGCAAACGATTAGTCGCAACAAATGGTGAGGCAGCACTAAACTGAATGATTTTAATCTGCTAAAAAGCTTATGTATAGTCAAAGTTTTATTATAAAATGGCAGTTCACACTTGATTCTGAGGAAGAGTGATATTTGTAGTAATAGAATTACAACTTATTTATGTTTTATTTGATGAAATCCTGCTATGCATATTAAGCAACCGTTTTATAAAAGCAATAAGCCCCGCAAAGCAGTGCGGTTACAGTGCATTTCATTACAGCTAAGGGGGTTTTAGGCACTGGTAACCCACTGCTTCTTGGGGCTTATTGCTTTAGTAAAGACTGGTACAAGAAGTTTGTGCTTGTGTGCCATCTGTGCCATCTCTCTGTAAGATGATCAACAAAAAGCAAAAACGTGAAA
This sequence comes from Misgurnus mizolepis, assembly GCA_025389145.1. Lineage (NCBI taxonomy): Eukaryota > Metazoa > Chordata > Actinopteri > Cypriniformes > Cobitidae > Misgurnus > Misgurnus mizolepis. The sequence goes on from JAIFKI010000020.1 coordinate 26,542,040, forward strand.
CTTATTTTTGTTATATACATTTCTGTCAATTGTAAAGTAGATTTTACAAACTTTAAGCATTATCCTATCACATATTGCATAGTTTAGCATGTTAAATCGTATCATAATTCTCTACAATATAATCCATTCAGCCCTATTTTAAACATTATGCACACTGTCATTGCAGCAGGTTTGACATATTGTTTTTGAAGTATTGTGGTTTGAGCTTTGCATACTATATACATAATGATGTTTGTGGTTGGGCTATGAATTTAATGAAATGCTTGTTGGCACGCAATACTCTCCCAGTACTCAGAGATGTGCTTGTAATATTTAATGTGTCTTAACCTCAATGCCTTTTCTCCAGCAGGTTCATATCTTCCCGATGGCAGCGCTGTAGACCCAGACTATTATTTCTCCACCATCAGCTCCAGTTTCTCCGTGTCTCCTCTCTTCACAGGCAGCAACAGTAAAGAGATTGACGTACCCCTGGATCTACTGAGACGCCTCCTGAAAATGGTCAGTGCTTGTTTTCTATCCGTCATGCCATACTTGAAGCATATGCATATATTTATGTGTGTTTATCACCCTGGACAGGTGGAGCAGTGTGTGTCCGAGTCCTTTTTAAAGATGCTGGATCAGACTATGGCTGACGTGCTGGAGGTTTGTGTTTTTAGTTTGGAAACTTTAGCTTTGTGTTTGTTCTGTTTTATTCATCTGATTTGTTGTTCATCACAGACGGATCCAGCAGCGAATCTCTTCTACAAGTCCTTTAGTGATCCGCTGTATGTGGCCATATTTAAAATGCTTAGGGACACGTTATACTACATGAAAGGTGAGTGTCAAATAGTTGCAGCTGACCCATAAATCTTATTATCCAGTCTGTCATTTAACATTAAAAACATCATGTTTTTAGATCTCCAGACGTCGTTTGTTAAGGAGGTTCATGACTTTGTCCTGGAGCAGTTCAGCAGCAGTCAGTCTGAGCTTCAGAGGATTCTTCATGACGTGGAGTATCTTCACAATGAACTGAACCCGCTCAAACTCCGCTGTCAGGCCAACGCCGCCTGCGTGGACCTCATGGTTTGGGCCGTCACTGAAGAACAGGGTGAGTTTCTCTGTCAGAGAAATCGGTGGTGTGTGATGTAGCTTGTCTGATGTTGTGTTTGTGGTGGTGTTTTTTGTAGGCGCGGAGAACCTCTGCACCAAGCTGTCGGAGAAACTGCAGTCTAAGACGTCCAGTAAAGTGATCATCGCACACATGCCCCTCCTCATCTGCTGTCTACAGGTACGTCCCTGAGCTCCGCCCCCTCTCATAGGAAACAAACACTGAAACACATCTATGGCAAATTACACAATAAAGGGTTAAATGCTTGCATGAATAAGGGGAGAAAACTGATTACATTTCAGTAAATTATTGAAACCCTAAATATACGGTTTGTGTGGTTATCTTTGTGTGTGTCTGTCTTTGTCTGTCTGTCTTTGTGTGGTAATCTTTGTGTGTGCGTGTGTGTGTCTGTCTGTCTGTCTGTCTTCGTATGTCTGTGTGTGTTTTTGTGGTTATCTTTGTGTGTCTGTCTGTTTGTCTGTCTTTGTGTGGTAATCTTTGTGTGTCTGTCTGTCTTTGTGTGGTTATCTTTGTGCGTGCGTCTGTCTGTCTGTCTGTCTGTCTGTGCTTGTTTGTGTGGTTATCTTTGTGAGTGTGTCTGTCTGTCTTTGTCTGTCTGTCTGTCTTTGTGTGGTTATCTTTGTGTCTGTCTGTCTGTCTGTCTGTCTGTGCTTGTTTGTGTGGTTATCTTTGTGAGTGTGTCTGTCTGTCTGTCTGTCTTTGTCTGTCTTTGTGTGGTTATCTTTGTGTCTGTCTGTCTGTCTTTCTTCGTGTGTGTGTCTGTCTGTCTTTCTTCGTCTGTCTGTGTGTGTTTGTGTGGTTATCTTTGTGTGTCTGTCTGTCTGTGTCTGTCTTTGTGTGGTTATCTTTGTGCGTGCGTGCGTCTGTCTGTCTGTCTGTCTGTGCTTGTTTGTGTGGTTATCTTTGTAAGTGTCTGTCTGTCTTTGTCTGTCTGTCTTTGTCTGTCTTTGTGTGGTTATCTTTGTGTCTGTCTGTCTTTCTTCGTCTGTCTGTCTGTCTGTCTGCCTGTCTGTCTGTCTTTCTTCGTCTGTCTGTGTGTGTTTGTGTGGTTATCTTTGTGTGTCTGTCTGTCTGTTTCTGTCTTTGTGTGGTTATCTTTGTGCGTGCGTGTGTTTGTCTGTCTGTCTTTCTTCGTCTGTCTGTGTTTGTGTGGTTATCTTTGTGAGTGTGTCTGTCTGTCTGTCTGTCTTTGTCTGTCTTTGTGTGGTTATCTTTGTGTCTGTCTGTCTGTCTTTCTTCGTGTGTGTGTCTGTCTGTCTTTCTTCGTCTGTCTGTGTGTGTTTGTGTGGTTATCTTTGTGTGTCTGTCTGTCTGTGTCTGTCTTTGTGTGGTTATCTTTGTGCGTGCGTGCGTCTGTCTGTCTGTCTGTCTGTGCTTGTTTGTGTGGTTATCTTTGTAAGTGTCTGTCTGTCTTTGTCTGTCTGTCTTTGTCTGTCTTTGTGTGGTTATCTTTGTGTCTGTCTGTCTTTCTTCGTCTGTCTGTCTGTCTGTCTGCCTGTCTGTCTGTCTTTCTTCGTCTGTCTGTGTGTGTTTGTGTGGTTATCTTTGTGTGTCTGTCTGTCTGTTTCTGTCTTTGTGTGGTTATCTTTGTGCGTGCGTGTGTTTGTCTGTCTGTCTTTCTTCGTCTGTCTGTGTTTGTGTGGTTATCTTTGTGCGTGCGTGCATCTGTCTGTCTGTCTTCGTCTGTCTGTGTTTGTGTGGTTATCTTTGTGCGTGCGTGCGTCTGTCTGTCTGTCTGTCTTCGTATGTCTGTGTTTGTGTGGTTATCTTTGTGTGTGTGTCTGCCGGTCTGTCTGTCTTTGTCTGTGTTTGTTTGTGTGGTTATTTTTGTGTGTGCTTGTATATATTTGTGTGTGTGTGTGTGTGTGTGTGTGTGTGTGTGTGTGTGTGTGTGTGGTGTTCTGGCTGTATGAGTTTGTGTTCGTTTATGTTTGCGTTTGTTTATCTGACTCTGTGTTTGTGTCTGTATGTTTGTCTATCTATGTGTGTGTTTGTGTTTATCTGACTCCATCTGTGTGTGTGTGTTTGTGTCTGTCTGTCTGTCTGTCTTTCTTCCTCTGTCTGTGTTTGTGTGCTTATCTTTGTGTGTGTGTGTGTGTGTGTGTGTGTGTGTGTGTGTGTGTGTGTGTGTCTGTCTGTCTGTCTGTCTTTTCGTCTGTGCTTGTTTGTGTGATTATCTTTGTGAGTGTGTCTGTCTGTCTGTCTTTGTGTGGTTATCTTTGTGTGTGTCTGTCTTTGTCTGTCTGTCTTTGTGTGGTTATCTTTGTGTGTGGGTGTGTGTCTGTCTGTCTGTCTGTCTGTCTGTCTTTCTTCGTCTGTCTGTGTTTGTGTGGTTATCTTTGTGTGTGTTGTTCTGGCTGTATGTGTTTGTGTTCATTTATGTTTGCGTGTGTTTGTCTGACTCTGTGTTTGTGTCTGTATGTTTGTCTATCTATGTGTGTTTTTGTGTTTATCTGACTCCATCTGTGTATGTGTGTCTGTGTTTGTTACAGGGATTGGGGCGGTTGTGCGAGCGTTTCCCTGTAGTGGCTCATTCAGTCACTATGTCTCTAAAAGAGTTTTTGGTGGTACCTTCACCTGTGTTGGTTAAACTCTACAAGTACCACAGTCAATACGCCACAGGTGAGGACCACATCTCACCTCTTCATCAATCTTATATCTTCATCTTCTGCAAGCTTGTTCCAGCATACATATGAAACACCCACAAATATTAACATATCAGATTGACAAGTTTATGAATCTTAATCTTTAGCAGGTACTGGAGAGATCAAGATCCATGTGACCAATGAACACTCGCAGTCCACCTTCAGCTCTCACAGCAGTAAAAAGAGTCAGCCGTCAATGTACGAGCAGCTCAGAGACATCTCCATCGACAACATCTGCAGGTAATAGTTGTTCAGACACAGTGTCAAGATCTCATTTTATTTCATCTTTAAAACACGATCTTGTTGCTTGTAAAATTTGTGCTTCATCCTACGACCGGACAGTTTGTATATAGTTCAGCCTCTCAGCTTTAGATAATGTTTTTCTAACAGAATTACATGGTAAACTATTTGTGAAATGAGTTGGACCCACTAACTAATAAGTTACTAGTCAGTAATAAGTAACCTTTTTTTTCCTGTTTGTATTTAGGGGTTTGAAAGCAGGTTTGATCATGGACTCAGTCATTGTAGAGGCTTTTCTCGCCAGTCTCTCAAACCGCCTGTACATCTCCCAGGAAAACGATAAGTATGTTATTAAACCCAAGACGAACAACACAACATGAAATTAAATAAATGTTCTTTTATCATCATTATAATCGTTTATTAAACGTCTCATGACAAGCGTTTATTTTATTTAATTGCTTTGAAGTGAGAAACGTGTTTGTGTTCCTTTTTCTCAGAGAAGCCCACCTCATTCCCGATCACACCATACGAACATTAGGACACATTGCTGTGGCTTTGAGAGACACTCCACGTGTTATGGTGCCCATACTTCAAATCCTTCAGCAGAAGTTCTGTCAGCCTCCATCACAGCTCGATGTCTTAATCATAGACCAGCTGGGATGTATGGTCATCACGGGAGATGTACGGCATCATACGGGCAAATTTGCGTGAGATAGATACATTTTCGTTTCGGTCTGACGGTGTTAACCTTTAATCTTTTGTTTTATTCTGGCAGCAATACATTTATCAGGAGGTGTGGAACTTGTTCCAGCAGATTAGTGTGAAGGCCAGCTCGATGGTTTACTCCACCAAAGACTACAAAGATCATGGATACAGGTGATACAAATAATATTGTTTCAGTTTCAGTACTGTTATAGAAACATAAACTCAAAACTAATACATTTTTCAGGTTTGATTTTTACTCTAAAGACAAATGTGTTTCTTTTCTTATGCTTGCATCAAACATCCCTTTCACACAGCACTTTGGTCCCAGAAAATTTCTGTAAAATGGTCAGAAATGCTTCCTGTAAATGTTCTAGGATCTCTCGCACTCATATGAGCTCATAATAAACAAAAATGCACTTGAGTCATCGCAACTAGAAATATTGTTCAGCTAGATTTTAAATATCCACTCACGGATAATTAGCAAACTTCAGACGCTACGGAGAAAAAAACCTAACAAGTGTCTTTACGGGACCTTTACAGCATCTAGATTCCGGAAAATTATTTCCTGTGTGAATGAACCAAAAATAAAACAATCCCGGACAAATCCCGGATGCATTTTACCATAATGTCTGTGTAAAAAGGACTTAAGTTAAAGGATTAGTCCATTTTCTTAAAAAAAATCCAGATAATTTACTCACCACCATGTCATCCAAAATGTTGATGTCTCTCTTTGTTCAGTCGAGAAGAAATTATGTTTTTAAAACCTAATGGACCCCAACACTTAACGGTTTTAATGCAAAAAGGTCTTATCTAGCGAAACGATTGTCATTTTTAGCAAGAAAGAAAATATGCACTTTTAGACCACAACTTCTCGTCTTCCTCCGGTCCTGTGACACCCCAGTGCGACCTCACGTAATACATCATCACGTCAAAAGGTCACGGAGGACGTATGCGAAACTACGCCCCAGTGTTTACAAATGTGGAGAAAGAGGACCGTACCGACGTTGTTGTATGTTGAATGATACTAATTTATGTCTTTGTGTCAGTTTATTGTTTAAAATGGTCAGCAAATGTGCGTTTCATATATATAACACGTGACCTTTTTACGCAACTGCGTGAGGTCGCGCTGGCTCGTCACACAGCCGGAGGAAAAAGAGAAGTTGTGGTTTAAAAGTGCATATTTTTTGCTAAAAATGCCAATCGTTTCGCTGGATAAGAACCTTATGCCTCATTTGGGATAATTTAGAGTCCTTTGAAACTGCAATTTTAAACTGCATTATCTGTTAAGTGTTGGGGTCCATTAAAGTCCATTAAAATGAGAAAAATCCTGGAATGTTTTTCTCAAAAAACATAATTTCTTCTCGACTGAACAAAGAAACACATCAACATTTTGGATGACATGGTGTTGAGTAAATTATCTGTTTTTTTTAAGAAAATTGACTAATCCTTTAACTTTCTACACCCCTAAAAAGACTTGAGGTCATTATTTCAACCAGTAACATTGCATCTTAACATGTTAACAGACACTGTTCTCTGGCCGTGATCAACGCGCTGGCTAACATCGCAGCGAACATGCAGACGGAGCAGATGGTGGATGAGCTGCTGGTGAATCTTCTTGAACTGTTTGTGCAGCTGGGACTGGAGGGCAAACGGGCGAGCGAGAGAGCCAGCGAGAAGGGTCCGGCCCTCAAGGTATCAGCAATAAAAATCAAATTATTTCTCTGTTGCGTTATAAGATAAGAAACCAATAGACATTGATCTTAAAAACAGTTTTGTGGGGTCTTGTTTATTATAAAAAACCAAAAGTAAATTTTTTATTTTGTCCTCAGGCATCCAGCAGTGCTGGTAATTTAGGAGTTCTCATTCCAGTCATCGCTGTGGTAAGAGATGGTTTATAGGAATCTCTCTGGATGTATAATTAAGTGTGTTGTACATTATCGTGTCCAGTCGTCAGTTCATCTGATCGTATGTGTTGTTTTTAGCTGACCAGACGTTTGCCGCCCATAAAAGAGGCCAAACCGAGACTACAGAAGCTCTTCAGAGATTTCTGGCTTTATTCGGTTGTCATGGGCTTTGCTGTTGAGGGATCAGGTCAGATGTTTCTCATTTCTCATTTACTTTAATCTCTGAATATTTCAGTGGATGATTGTGATATTGCTTCTGTACACATCATGTTAGTTGTGTTTTGGCGATGTGTTCTTCAGGTCTGTGGCCAGAGGAGTGGTACGAGGGAGTGTGTGAGATCGCAACCAAATCACCGCTGCTGACGTTCCCGAGCGGAGAACCTCTGCGCTCCGAGCTTCAGTATAACTCGGCTCTGAAGAACGATACTGTCACACCGGTACTACCATTCATTATGCGCTTTATTAACCCTGTTAAATGTGGTTTAATTGAAGTAGAAATAAAAATGTGTACTTACACATTTGTGTTGTATTTTTAGGCTGAGCTGAATGATTTAAGAAGCACCATCATAAATCTCCTGGATCCTCCTCCTGAAGTTGCAGCTCTCATTAATAAACTGGATTTTGCCATGTCCACTTACCTGCTGTCTGTCTATCGGCTGGAATACATGAGGTATGAAAGTCTGACGACATCACGCGTTTATCAGATCATCCTACAGCAGAAGTCAAATGTCCTCTCATTTCTTTTTTATCTTAGGGTGTTACGCTCGCTGGATTCAGATCGATTCCAAGTGATGTTTCGCTATTTTGAGGACAGAGCCATCCAGAAAGACAAATCAGGTGAGTTAGACCATTCACGCATAACATTTGTCCAACATCAGATTTAGATAAAAAAATCACAGCACGTTTGAGGGGATAGTGATATTAACTGAATGCTCTCGGCATGTATTATACGTTCATCAAATCTACTTAATTGGGTCATTCAGAAATATCGCTATGTCAATCAGCATGTAGGTGGGACTGCCAGAAATTTGACACCAATTATTCAACCACCCACCAAAAATGTCTTCTCATGCTGGTTAGGACGAAATGAAAAACTTTAATATTTTTTTATGTGTTTTCTCTCAGGGATGATGCAGTGCGTCATTGCAGTGGGCGATAAAGTTTTTGATGTATTTCTACAGATGATGGCTGACAAGGTAAATAAATCTCATGAGGACGTTTCTACCTTATATTAGGGCTGTGCAATTATAAATTTTTTATTTAAACAATCACAAAAACAAGATAATCTTAAATAAAACAACTACTGTGTGATTAAAATATAAATTGTGTGCCGCTGTACCAATGTGTTTGTAAGGCACTGCTTTGACACGTGTAGTCCTTCCAGAAAAACGCAGTTTTTTTTGTGATTGTTGTGGGCAAAAATCCTTTATCTTGCGGCACATTTTCTTTAAAAAAGCTATGGAATATACAGGATATTTATGCAATTTTATGCGATGAGGAACTTGCAAAAACTGTTTGCAGCTTTTGAATGATGTTCACGTCACTTCATAACGTTCCCATGGCAACAGGGGACATGGCTGCTCTTGTGTGAGGTAAATGCAAAATTTCTGCTAAGATATTTGTCATTTTTGCTATGAAATGCAGGGATTATAAAAGCATATTTTGCGCACGGAAATCTGCAATTTATGCTGCGAAGGTGCGGCGTATTTGAAAAACTGGCTGATTATGCGTTGAATCATGCGTTCACATAATCGCGTTTTTCTGGAGGGACTGATTGTAACACTTCCTAGATAAAAAGGTTTAATAAATGCATGTTTTCAAAGTCAATTATGATTTTTACCAAAATAATCGTGATTTCATTCTTTCTAGCCCAAGACCAAAGCTCATGAGGAGGAGTTAGAGTGTCATGCTCAGTTCCTATTGGTCAACTTCAACCACATTCACAAGAGAATCCGACGGGTCGCTGACAAATATCTGTCGGGTCTTGCGGAGACGTGAGTTCATCTATGTTATGCTAACAGATTTGATTTAAGACTGAATCTGATTTCACATTCCTAATAGAGAATCACAACCTATCCTCCAACTTGTACAATCAAATCGGTCATTAGTCACTTACCTGAAATACGACTCACAGGAGCGTTTTCTAAATTAGCGCCCCTACTGGCAGCAGGCGATACTACAGAAATTTACGCCTTACCGTGGGTTCACACCAGCCGCGATTGAGGCGTCAAAATCGCGTCTACCGCGTTTATTTTGCAGCTTGAACATTTTGAGTTTACTCGCTTCATTTGCGCTTGAAAGCCGTGTGTGAAATTCTAGTCATCGAGACATTAATGCTGATATTTGTGTCATGGGATGGCCTTCCATAGGCTTCTGCGACTCCGCTCACTTCCTGTAATCACGTCACTACTAGAGCAAGCTCCTGATTGGTTCCGCCAAAGTTCAAATTTTGAACTCGCGCGTTTGCCGTGGCAATGCTCAATACGCTAAATTCGCTCGAACTAGAGGCGCGAATGAGGCGGAAACGTATCTACCGCGCCGCGCTAAACACCTCATTTGCACAACGAGACCTGTTTTTACGAATTACACCACAGCACTTATATTACCTGTGAGCAGACAGTGTCATTCAATGCATTGGATATTGAGAAAACGACAGATTTTCCTAACAAGCAACCTTATTTTTTTTTTAAATAAGCCCCAAAAAACGCAACCCGTGATTTTTTTTATGCGACTTGCCAAAATAAGAAGCCCAAAGTCGCGTATTATAAGCGGACATGGCAACTCTGAAGACCATCAGAAATTCCTGTAGCTCAGTGTGTAGTCTCACATTAGCGGTGTGACGATCGCAGGTTCGATACCAAGCAGCATGTACACAAATAAAAAGTAAGCATTAAGTGCAATGTATATCGCTTATTGTGCTTGAATGCAAAAGCAAGTTTTGTGATTTAAATACTGGAAAAATTATTCACATTCACAAAGCCGCATTTTGATCGGTGGTGACTGTCATGATTCATGCGTTTTTTTTTAAGCCCACCAGAAATGCATTTGTTTATAGCCGCTTTCACAAACAACCTCTTTTGTCTTTTATTTTGGAGGACAGGCTCATTGTTATGCAAAACATTTCTGACACGTACAGATAATTTTTCAGTGTCCTAACTTGAGCTTGAATGATGGGATGTTTTACTGTGGGTTGAACCAAGTGTTACTTGTGGTTTGGATTAAAGTTTGTATTTCATGAACATTTAAGATGCTCAGCTTTGTCTTGGGATCTTATTGTGTCTTTGATGTTGTAGTTTTCCTCATCTTCTGTGGAGTGGCCGCGTGCTGAAGACCATGTTGGATATCTTGCAGACTCTCTCTCTTTCACTAAGCGCTGTAGGTTTTGTCTGCATTACTCAGAGCTACTTTACAAATATTCATAAATCACGATTAACTTACACTTCCTTTCAGGACATACACAAAGACCAGCCGTATTATGACATACCTGACATCCCGTACCGCATTACAGTGCCTGATACATACGAGGCCAGAGAGGTACATCTACACCACTTCTGCTTGCATTGTTCAATAGTCTTTTCTCTCTTAACAATTTATGTGATGTTATATTTGTGTTTCGTGTAGAGTATAGTGAAAGACTTCGCCGCCCGCTGTGGAGAAATCCTGAAAGAGGCCATGAAATGGGCCCCGTCGGTCACCAAATCTCATCTACAGGTCAGATTCTGACACCAGTATTACCCTCTAGGATTTTTAAGACAGAGCTGATAATCTCACCTTTGTGTTTTGCAGGAGTACCTAAATAAACACCAGAACTGGGTATCGGGTCTGTCCCAGCACACGGGTCTCGCCATGGCCACAGAGAGCATCCTGCACTTCGCCGGATACAACCGACAGAGCACCAGTCTGGGTGTAAGATGACGGACACGATATGTGTTTACAAAATGTTATTTATTTCTAAACGAAACCGGAATGACGAATGAAATGTAGGGTGGGATTTGGCATGATGGGTTATTGAAGGAATATGTCAGCCATTGAAGTTGTTTCAGTGACAGTCCTGCACAGTAAAACCAAGGTAAAACTCTCTGTATTTTCAGACCACTCAGCTCACAGAGAGACCAGCGTGTGTGAAGAAAGACTATTCAAACTTCATGGCCTCTCTCAATCTGAGAAACCGCTATGCTGGACAGGTGCAGACATCTCTCTCTCTCTTTTTAATGCTAATTGATCAAGTAGGCTGTTTTATTAGAATAGTGTGTGTTAATCCAATGTTCACATGTGCAGGTGGCAGGCATGATTCATTTCTCGGAGGCCACGAAGAGCACGTCAGATCTGAACAAGCTGTTGATTGGTCAGATGAGTGAAGCTTTGGATCAGAGTCAGCCTGAGATCTTCACTGAAGCTATGTTCAAAATGGCCGCCCTGCTGATCAGCTCCAAAGGCACGTCACAGATCATATAAATTGCAATAGTAGTATTACGTGAGTTTTACATTGTTAGATGGATTCAGTTTTAATTCAGGGTTTTTTCATCCATGTAGAGTGTGATCCCCAGCTACTACATCACCTGTGCTGGTCTCCATTAAAGATGTTCACAGAGAACGGTATGGAAACGGCTATAGCCTGCTGGGAGTGGCTGCTGGCGGCCAGGACTGGGCTGGAGGTCCCGGTAAGAGACTTTTGTGGACTTGTGTGGTGGTTTTTATTGGCTGATGCCAATATCAAGAAAGCATTGTGGCCGATGTGAGGTCATGTATGATGGTGCGTTCATACCAGACGCAAATGAAGCGCTAAGCTCAAGTTATACGCGATAGACATCCTGCGGCGCAATTTGCGCAATTGAAGTATTTGCACGAATAAATTGATTTGTGCGAATAAAGTGATTTGCGCGAATGGCCAGCTACGCGTGAATGACGCGTTTGCGCAAATGACCCGATTTGCGCAAATTGAGCATTTTAGCAATTTGACGTGCGTAATGCATGAGTTGCGCGAATCGCACAAGTTGAACACGATAGACATCCTGCGGCGAAATTTGCCAGATTGAAGTGATTTGCGCGGATGAAGTGATTTGCGCGGATGAAGTGATTTGCGCGAATGAAGTGATTTGCGCGAATGAAGTGATTTGCGCGAATAAAGTGATTTGCGCGAATAAAGTGATTTGCGCGAATGATGCGTTTGTGCAAATGAAGTGTTTGCGGGAATTACGTGATTTGCGCCAATTACGTGATTTGCGCGAATGGCCCGATATGCGTGAATGGCCCGATTTGCGCAAAATGAGCATTTTCGCCATTTTACGTGCGTAATGCGTGATTTGCGCGCATCGCATAAGTTGAAAATATTAACTTTGGCAGATATTCCCACCGCGTTAACCAATCAGGAGTTTGCTTTAGTAGTGACGTGATTACGACGTAGTGAGCGGAGGCAGAAATACAAAGGAACATGGAGGACAAAATAATTGTCGCTGTATGTGGACACCCGGAGCTGTACGACACATTTTTGTATTTTATAGAAACAGGAATAATAAGTACCTTGCTTGGAAGAAAGTGAGTGAGGAGATTGGAAAATCTGGTAAGCTGTAAAAAAAGGCTCTTTACTCAATTTGAGCTATATATATACATATTGAGACTACAAGCTTGCAAAAGCCGGCATATTGAGCGTATTTGCATCTACATTTTATGCGCGAATAACTCAAAATGTTTAAGTGTCCAACTTTATTTATTTGCTTCATTCGCGTCTGGTATGAACGCACAGTAAGACTTTGCTGAGTTTTGTTTGATATAACACAAGCTAACGTCACATGAAAAAGTCAATAATGATAGGTCATTTTACTGTATGTTGTAGATTGAGTGTCTTTCATTTGAAACAAATAATTTAAGGAACTAAAAGATTTATTGGCCAAATCTGATAATAAAAAATATTGGCCACAACAATATACCTGCCTGTCAGTAGTATATATGTTGGGTAGTCCACTCCATATGTGCATATGCATTGTTTTACAAAGTATAGCTGTTACACAGATTTTTTTAAATGATTTTCTCCACTGTTCTGATGTCAGTTCATGCGGGAGATGGCTGGCGCCTGGCAGATGACCGTAGAACTGAAGATGGGGTTGTTCTCCGACACCCAGGTTGAGGCCGACCCCCTCGCTGCATCAGAGGAGAGCCAACCAATCCCCTGTCCCCCCGACGTCACGCCTCACTACATCTGGATCGAGGTTACCGGCTGTTAACTTGTTTATCGGCATGTTCATAGCAAGCCTGTCGTAAAAGAGGAGTGGATTTACACTCCTTCACAGATACTTTGATACACAACAGAAATAGCCTTTAGTCTCCTTGAGAGAAAATATCACCTTCTTTAATTCGTTTGAAAAAAAAACGTCACTGTTTCACAGTAAATGCTATCGGTTGGTCACATGTAACTGTGAAATTTACAAAAATTACTGTGAAATGTTTAAATATAACAATATAAATGGTCACATTAAAGGTCACCTATAATGAGAAATTTACTTTTAGATGTTTAAACTAGAGCCCGACCGATTTATCGTTTTGCCGATTTTATCGGCCGATATGAGCATGTCGCAGATATATCTGTATCGGCGTATAAGCCGCAGATATGCAGCCGATATGAACGTTCCTTAATTTCCTTACAGAAAACATTAAATGCTTTTAAAAGATGTAGGTACTTGTTTGTCCAGCAGAGCGCGCCCTATTGGTTGCTAATGGCGACCCAGGTCACTCACTGTAGTGACACCAGCCAACCCCCCTTCACTTCAGTCAGTCTCTCAGTTCAGGTGGAGGCAGCCACGCGGTTTCTTCACAACATTTTACAACTGGTATTAAGACGCGCTTTGGTCGATTGGATTATAAGTGGGTGAGAGAGACACCTTCCTGTTTACATTTGGTGTTTTTAACCCGTCTCTTTTGTCCACTTGCGAGTTATTTAAAACGCAAGCGGAAGAAATGACGCGAGGCGGAGAAAGGACACGCTTAAACTGACGCGCAGTCTGTGGGAGTACAGCTGCTTGTGCTGTTACTGAACATGCTCATTTCAAAGCAATTGATTAAATAAGCTCGCGCAACTTTACACCCTCGCTAAATTAAAGAGGCGGAGAGCAGACGCTTTATTTTTATAAAAGTTTAAAGTCCCGGCAGAACACTGTGGGTTCGTGTTATAAAAACGTTGTGCAGTACATTAAACATTAGCCTACATCATTATGTTTTCAGTAAGTCAAGCATTGTCGTCTTAACGGTAAGTTTCTAATTAATATGTGAAGTACATAACTTACTGTAAAGCTAATAAACAATGGCTTTATAAGTTTCCATTTTATAAAATAAGCCCAATATAACATTATTCTCGTCAAAACTGACAATGAGTTAAGTTATATGTATTTTGTTTTGTTTGTGTTTTAAAGTTATTTATAATTAGTCAAGTTTACTGTTTTGTGCACTGATATCAGAACAATTTTGGATAATAAAGTTTATTGTTAACTTGTAAAAAACTTTGGATAATAAAGTTTATTGTTAACTTGTAAAACACACCTGCCTATATTACATATCTTTGTCACGTTATTTTAAGTGTTTGATCACCACATTTGTGAGTGATCATTGCAAAAAAAGTATTTATATATAGTATATTCTGTTAATGTATATAGTGTATTCTATGTATAGTACTGTAGTAGTATAATATACTGTAGTATATGTGTACTGTACTATAATATGCACATAAAGAATATCGGCCGATATATCGTTATCGGTCTTTTTTTACTCCCTAATATCTGTATCGGCATCGGCACCAAAAAATGCATATCGGTCGGGCTCTAGTTTAAACACAATTGTGTGCTGCCTGTGTGTGTACACAACCAACCTGTAATGATAAAAGTCAGCCAACTTTGTTTTAAATCCCCGTAAAACCACATGGGATGAACTGTTGGTGTTTTTTGTGCAAACTGATGTCACTTTGAGCAGGCCCCGCCCACAATCGTCCAAAGTCTTAATTTCTATTTAAATCTTCTTTCCATAATTCATTACTGCATGTTCATATCCAAAATGAAGTAAGGTGATTGCCTTATTAAAAACTGTGTGTGTTTTTGGTACACATAAACGTAAACGGAGGGAGGGAAGCAGCAGCTCATTTGCATTTAAAGAGACATACGGCACTTTTTCTGCACACCCAAAAATGCTTTTTAACATGGTGTAATAAATGATATGTAGGGAATTTGGACCTGAGACTTCACAGGCACGTCCTCGGGCACACCTGGGACTAATAATACATCTAAAAAAAATTGAGAAATGAGATAATCTGTCGTACACACTTCATGTGATCTTAGAAATTAGAAAACTTGCACTAATTTGATAAATTTGTTTTGGTTACTTTCAATCATACAGTTCCTGGTACAGCGGTTTGAGATTGCCAAGTACTGCAGTGCAGATCAGGTGGAGATTTTTGGCAGTCTTCTGCAGAGGTCGCTGTCTCTCAATGTCGGGGAACCAAAAGGCAGTTTGAACCGGCACGTGGCTGCCATCGGTCCTCGCTTTAGGTCAGCAAGAACACAACTATCTTTCACTTCTTTACACTTCTTTTTTTGTGGTCCATCCCATAAATACAAGCAGAAAGTTATACTACAATAAGATCTCATGATATTTTCCTGTGTACAGGTTGTTGACGCTCGGACTTGCTTTACTGCACTCTGACGTAGTGACCAACGCCACCATCCGCAATGTCCTCCGAGAAAAGATTTACTCCACTGCCTTTGATTACTTTAGGTAAAATACTGCATGTTTCATTTTTTTATTATACTGTTTTCTAGAATACTGAATCGTGATTGGTCAGTCAGATATTTTAATCATATAATTGCCATCTTTGCTTTTCAGTGTCGCGTCCAAGTTTCCTACGCAGGGAGACAAGCGTCTCCGTGAGGACATCAGCGTCATGATCAAATTCTACGCCAGCATTCTCTCTGATAAGAAGTACCTAGCCGCTAGTCATCTCGTGCCACCTGGTGAGCTCGGTGCCAATCCCCCTCAAAGCTCCCTGTCCACGGGAATTTTCGGATCGCTAATCGTTTCCAGCACGTCTCCGATATCGATATTAAGTAAGCCTCCCTCGCCACAACAGCGCAGGAGGAGCATGTTAATGCATTTCAAATTTGCATCCCCGCAAATTTGAAACCTCTGCTATAAATGCACGCCAGTCATCCCGGCTGCCCTATTTATCAATTTGTCGCTGGGCGCAAATTGAGAAATGGCTCCGCCCCGTCTTTCCCCTCCTTGTGCCGTCATCACCCTCTCTGTCCATCGTAGAGAGCATTGTGTCATCAGTCTCATGCATGATCATCACAGTATGAGGTGTAATTGACCACATTCGTCCCCTCCATCGTGTGATGTGTTGCATCATCAAACAGAACCACCAATCAGCTGCTTCGCCTCATATTTATTCGTCGCATGTGTCGTTTGTAGAGTTTTATTCTGTGTCTTTGGAAATGGAAAAGGAGAAAGTGCTGGAATGATGGAGTAAAGAAAAGTTGACTTGATGTCACAAAACCAATATCCAGGTCACACTTTACCCCAAACCTGAAATTTTTTTAAAGAAAAAGGTGTATTAAATATAAACTCTATTTTCATTATGCAAAATAAATTGGAGTAAACTGTGACCCAGATGCGATTTACCCCATGAATACGTTTGAAGGAGAATCCATTCAATTGCTTAACAATGTGTCGTTTCACAGATAACCAGGATCCGTCTCTGAACAGTCTGTCTGTGATGAACGCAGCCGACCCCAGGAATAACATGGACATGAGCGTGGGAACCCGTCAGCAGAACGCTCAGGGATGGATCAACACCTATCCTCTGTCCAGCGGCATCTCCACCACATCCAAGAAGTCAGGTATTGCTTGAACACGCCACCGTATACTGTAAACATGATGCGACTATCCATCGCCTGCCAAGCCGTGTCCTCTTTTTCTAAGATTTATCTTAGACCAGGGCCCTACAATAATCTTTATCCAGCCCGTTTAAAATCAGCATGGTTACTTTAAATCCGCCTTTCCATTGTACATGACAAATGATAAACCGCAGAGAGAGAGTCGGAAAGGGGCTGCGTGGTATGCCAACCACTTGCGCGTGTGTAATTTTCGCATCCAATTTGAGCTTTGGATGCATAAAAAAAATAACTTTGAGTACAATGCATGCGACACGCCAACTGGAAGTGATGTACTTCAGTGTGTACCAATCAAAGTACTGTGTGCAAGGTGAAAATTATTAATACATTTTTGATTAACTTTATCAGTAAACACTTGAATCCTTTAAAGACAATTGATTACTGATAAGTAAATGATTAAGTATAAATATATTCGTAGATTTAAAGGCTCTTGCGCTGGAATGAGCTTCTCTCCCATATTGACACGGATTTACCATTAAATGGGCGTTTTATTACAACAGCCACTAGGGGGCGAACTCCAACAGTCGTGTCCAAATGTAGTGTACAGTGAAAAGCAGTTTAGCCTATATATCTTTAAAATATTAAAAAAGAAAACATGAAGTGCAATTTTAGTCATTAGGAGAAGACTGAATATATGTTGGAAATACTTTAACAGTATTGCACTTGCACTTTTTTTGTGTGATGTTCATATTTGCGTTATTAACATTTGGCTCTTGCCATTTTAAACTGCTATTGTTTTTTAAACATAAAAAATGAGTTAGTAAGTACAGTAATTTAGAGGTAAAATACTGTATACAAGATGTGTGCTTCTTTTTTGTAAAGGCACGTTTGTTAATATATGAACTATAACAAAAACAACATAAGTTATAACATATATAATAATAATATTTGATAGGTAAAAGTTAAAATCTATAAAAGGTAAAAATAGGCGTAAAAGTTTGTCCCGCATCATATTTACATTTTTAAAAGCTTGCCCTTGAAGAAGAGTAGTTGAAGACCCCTAACTTAGACCATCTATAAAGAAAATGTAATGCGATACAGTATTTCAGTAGCAGCTCTGTATTTCTTATCTGAGACGTGTTTGGCTTGTTTAATGTCTTCAACTGTTTGCTTTCACTATAGGGATGTCCAAAAAGAGTAACAGAGGAACCCAGTTGCACAAATACTACATGAAACGCAGGACACTACTGTTGGCCTTACTGGTATGGACATCTTTTCCTTGATATTTTCCTAAAATCTGTGTTTAATCACTTCCCGAGTCTTGAGCGCTCTCATGTTTGTTTTACAGGCGAGTGAGATAGAGCGACTGACCACCTGGTATAACCCACTGTCCACGCAGGAGCTAAGCATCGCCACTGAGCAGTCTGTTGAAACCAGCATCTCAAACTGGAGGTCAAAATACATCAATCTGAGTGAGAAACAGTGGAAAGACAACGTTAATCTGGCCTGGAGCATCGCTCCTTACCTCGCCATGCAGCTGCCCGCCAGGTACGCCAAGCATGCATCCATTCTAGTGTTATGATTATCAAGCGTCGTTTTTGAGGTACCAGGTGCTACCACCGGGTGATCTTTTGTATTTGTTAAAGGAACAGTATGTAGGATTGTGGCCAAAACTGGTATTGCAATCACAAAACTTGTGGCTAAAACTGGTACTGCAATCACACAACTGGTGGCCAATACACAAAATGAAAACATAAACATCAGTTGAGGGCTGCAACTCCACTTTTTAAATGACAATATCCTGGCCGGACCACTGTTGTCAGTGATAAAAGTATTTGAAATGAAAATGATTTCTTAATGTCTAGTGACATATCAGGGCCATTTTATGATTCATTGATATAAATTTCTTACATACTGCTCCTTTAAAAGATGTGTGTTAAATAGGAGCGTGCATGCATTAAACTATGATATTAGAAAGTAACAACTATGACATTACAAAGATTTGACAATTTAGGAAATGCTTCTTCATTTGTAAGTTGCTTTGAATTAAAGCATCTGCTAAGTCAGGGGTTTTCAAACTTTTTGTGTGTGTGGACCACTATTTGTAATCAAGAATTTTCGCGGACCACCTCATAATACTCATTATAAAATATGTCTACACAAAGTCCTGAATTTATCTGCACCTCTAAATAGGCTTACTAGCACTAAAACTATAACTGGTCATCACATCAGTACAACAGATTCTTAAAACATATTCTTTTTTTTCTTAAAAAATATATTATTTTATATTTGTTTTGCCCTTACACGGACCACCTGCAGTACCCTCACGGACCACTAGTGATCCGCAGACCACAGTTTGGGAATGGCCGTGCTAAGTGACTAAATGTTACCCGTGCTGGCAAAATGAGTCGGAATGAGCAAATTTTCAAATGTGTTATTTATATTTGGACATTCTCTAAAAGTATCTTCAAAACGATGTATGATTTGTTGCAATCTGACAAAAAAATGAAGTAAAATCACCGCATTCATACCTTAAAATCACAGGTAAAACTATAGATAAGTCAAAAACAATATCTATAGGAAAATATATGTTCAACTTTTTTCTTTCTTTTATTGTTTGATTGACATTGAGACACAGACAGCTTTAAGATCTTCTGTAATGCAAGGATCAAAAAGAATGTTAAAAATCAGATATTTTTAACCAAACGCTCACTTAAGGCATAACATTTTATATATGCTAAATTCTTGTCAAAACAGATATTTTTATACGTGTATATATCGGGGGCTGTGCATGCTGCAGATCTGTCAGTCTTATTGCTTTTATCAATCAGGTCCTGAACTTTATCTCTCTTAACATCAAGCAAGTCCTGCACTTTACTTTCTAATTCGTGCAAGTTTTTAAACCAAAATGTCAGACGTGCATGTGGATGGACAATCATCTTTGTATTAGATTAAGCATTTAGGAACGATACACCTCACAGAAAACGTACAAAAATAAAGATAATTTTAGATGTTCAATGACTATTTAGAGCATTGGGATCGCTAGATGAAGGCTTATGTAGTTATTTTTATGTTTTTTTAATGATATTTTTATATCAAATTTGGCATTTATACTTTCTTTTGCCTTTAGCTCAAAATTAGACAATTTGCATTGCGACTCATTTTGCCTTCATGGTTCACAAATGCAACTTGGATTTACACCTCTTGAGAAATAATTCAAGTTGTTTTAATAAAAACGTGATGACCTTTTCTGGCTTACCAGGTTTAAAAACGCAGATGCCATTGTGGCTGAAGTGACCCGTCTGGTTCGACTTGATCCTGGTGCTGTCAGCGATGTACCCGAGGCTGTGAAGGTATGCTTCCCTGTACACGTACTCAAAGTTTTACATAGTGTGCCAGATGATTTGACTGAAAATGCCATCGTAGATAAGATTTGCTATTACCTATGAAGTTTTAGAAGGGGTATTTGTGAATGTGTTTTCATCTGGTATTACCCACAATGCCTTGTAAAACGAAAATGATGAGTACTTGTTTACATGTGCATATAACATAACACTATTTTTGTGCCTTTAACATAAATAAAGCAACCACCTTTGCTATCATATAGCTTCAGAGAACTTGAACTTTCATAGTTCATTTTTTTTTGCACCCATTGAGTACCACCAGGTGTTAAATATCATGTGTGTTTTTATTCCTATAGTTCCTGGTGACGTGGCACACTATTGATGCTGATTCTCCAGAGCTGAGTCATATCCTGTGTTGGGCACCTGCTGACCCCCCCACCGGTCTCTCTTACTTCTCCAGCTTGTATCCACCGCATCCACTCACAGCCCAGTACGGAGTCAAAGTGCTGCGTTCGTTTCCGCCGGTACGTGCCAGCAGGGCGGCCCCACATCCTCTTTACAGGGTTCCCACAGGTCATGGAATATCATGGAATTTTAAAAAGTCATTGAAACCATGACCAAGTCATAAAATATCAAGGGTCCAAACCTCCACTGATTTTAAGTGAATCTTCAATCTAAAAATTTTTTATTCATTTGACACAGTTAAAGCTAATTTTTTATAACCTCACAGCTTACACTACATTATCAGGCTCCAGGTATCTTAGCAGGGTTCCCACAGGTCCTTGAAATCCTTGAAAGTTTGTGAATCTGGGGAAGAAAATGCAAGGCCTTGGGAAGTTTTTGAAAATATACAAACATAGATACAGGTCATTGTAAGTGCTTGAATCTATTTTATGCAAGATGTTTTCTGGAATAAAATCCATTTTATTCCCTGTGTAGTGTAGGATCATAAAAATTCTCGACTTTTTAAGCACACGTGCTAAACTGTTCGCATTAAATGCTTATATCTTCTGTATGCGAATGTTGATTCATACCAAAATGGTTTTTTTGCATAGTTGTGTTTGACACATGAAAACGTCTCGGGTTACGAATGTAACTGTTGTTCGCTGAGAAGGGAACGAGACGCTGCGTCTCTCTTGCCATACTTCCTGCGTCCCTGTAATGCCGTCTTTGGAAATATTTCAGATAGTGATATACTTCCTGGCTCCCGCGTCACCCTGTCTTTGTCATTAAGCCTCATCATTAGTTGAATTTGATATACACATTCAGACACACTTACCCCTGGAGGCGTCCCCAAAGTGTCACCGCAGTGACGTAGCGCAAGTTCCCTCAAAAGGAAACTGTAACAATGTATCTTAAAAGGTAACACGATGTAACCACTGCCTAGAAAATCTTTTTTTTTTTTAACTTTTAATTTTTTGTCGGTCTTAGTACACGATGTAACTACAGAAAAGTCAAGTTTTAAATAGGAAAAATATCCAAACTCTTTAATAATTTTTTAGCGTGATGCTAATGGTCTAATCCGATTCAATGGATAATGCTAAGCATACCCGGAGATCAGCTGAATGGATTCCAAAACGGTAAAAATCAAGTGTTTAACTCTAGGGGAGCTGGAAAATGAATATATTTATGAAAAAAGTGGAGTGTCCCTTTAAGTCAGTCTTGGATCAAACCGACAATCATTGACGTTCCTGTGTTTTGTGTCATTTCAGGACGCCATTTTGTTTTACATTCCTCAAATCGTTCAGGCTCTGCGGTATGACAAGGTGAGACAGAGATGAACTGTGACCTTTCTTGAACTATCCCACCCCTGGGGCAGTCAGACACATTTTTATGCATCTTTCCCGTGCTGTGCTTTTTGACAGATGGGTTACGTGCGTGAGTACATCCTATGGGCCGCCCAGAAGTCCCAGCTCCTCGCTCATCAGTTTATATGGAACATGAAGACCAACATCTACCTGGATGAAGAGGGGCATCAAAAAGACCGTACGTAATAAAGATGTGCTTTACTCTCGAATCAAAACTCACAAGTATTTTAAAAACCTGTCGTTCCTCTCGTTCAGCGGACATCGGTGAGCTGTTGGAGCAGATGGTGGAAGAGATCACGCACTCGCTGTCAGGTCCTGCTAAAGACTTCTACCAGCGCGAGTTTGACTTCTTCAACAAGATCACTAACGTCTCAGCTATCATCAAGTATGATCCTAACACGGCCATGACACTTTTTGTACTCTAGGGGGTGCAATAATAAAACAAATCACTTTTTATATTACATTACGTTCTCATATACTCATCCGATTTGTTTGTGTATCTCAGGCCCGTTCCAAAAGGAGATGAAAGAAAGAGGGCGTGTTTAAAAGCACTGTCAGAAATCAAAGTTCAACCTGGTCAGTTATTCATCATTTGAAGATTAACCTCAATAGTTAGTTGATCTATTAATGATGTGTTTATTATCATTTTCTAATCATCAGGATGTTATTTACCAAGCAATCCTGAAGCCATCGTCCTTGACATCGACTACAAGTCGGGAACTCCTATGCAGAGGTAACATCTTAACCCCGTGCTCTCCTGTCCTCCGGCTATTGGCAGTATTACAACCGTTTACATTTTAACAGTGATTTACGGTGTCATTCGTGTGTTTTTATAGCGCCGCTAAAGCCCCTTATCTAGCAAAATTCAAAGTCAAGAGGTGTGGAGTGAGCGAGCTGGAGAAAGAGGGTGAGTTTCTTCATAAACAGTCATGTGATGTTGTGAAGAGCGAGAGAGATCGCACACACACAACACACACACACAAACACAGTTTCAGTAATAATGTTAATGGCTGTCTGCAGGCCTCCGCTGTCCTTCAGATTCTCTGGAAGAAGTGGATGAGAATCCTGAATCGGCTCAGAAGGTCTGCTGGCAGGCGGCCATCTTTAAAGTGGGCGATGACTGCAGACAGGTGTGTGTGTCCTTTTAAATCACTTAAACATCTTCATTAGGAAGATTTCTCATTACTGTAATGCAGGAAGTCTCATGCTTCTTACCATAACTGGAAACTATATATATATTTAGTTTTGTATTCCTTAACATATAACATGTATGCGCTTGGCAGATGCTTTTATCCAAAGTGACTTAAGTTTATTCACTTATGGTTTTGTTCTTCATCATCATCATTATTATTCATCATTAAATTGATTTTGTCTGGTGTCAGGACATGCTCGCCCTGCAGATCATCGGCCTCTTCAAAAACATCTTCCAGCTGGTGGGTTTGGACCTGTTTGTGTTCCCATACCGTGTGGTGGCCACCGCACCTGGAGTGAGTCCTTTGCCAGTCTCATCGCTCTCTTTACTGTTCACATGTTAAAGGCGGGGTGCATGATCTCTGAAAGCCGATGTTGATATTTGAAATCACCTAAACAAACACGCCCCTACCCCAATACAATCTGGACTTTTTTTGATAGACCGTCCCACACATACGTAACTCAGGCAACAATGTCGGTTAGTAGTAGGCACACCCCTTACTGCTGATAGGCTACAAGTGTGTATTCGGCCCGACTTTCTTTCCCAAAGTGTTTTTCAAAAATCATGCACCCCACCTTTAAAGGATTACTTCACTTTCATAAAAAAAATCTGATAATTTCGTCACCCCCAGAGTTTGTTTTTATTTCTTCAGTCGAAAATAATTTTTTTGGAGGAAAACATTCTAGGATTTGTTTCCATATAGTGGACTTTAGTGGACCTCAACAGTTTACAGTGCAGCTTCAAAGGCTCTAAACGATCCCAACCGAGACTTAAGGGTCTTATCTAGCAAAACCATCGTAATTTTTGCTCCCAAAAATTCAAATATGTACTTTTAAACCACAACATTTTGACGCGCCAGCGCAACCTTAGGTATTAGGTAATCACATTGAAAGGTCACGCGTCACATATGTGAAACGCACATTTGCGGACCATTTTAAACAATAAACTGACACAAAGACATCAATTATTATCATTCCTCATACAACAACGACTGAACGCTCCTCTTTCTCCACACTTGTAAACACTGGAGCGGTCGTCATGCCTTTCCATGTGATTACGTAATACGTAAGGTCACGCTGACGCATCACACGGCTAGTGCAAGACGAGTTGTGGTTAAAAAGTACTTTTTTTTTTTTGGCGAACATGACGATTGTTTTGCTAGATAAGACCCTTACCCTGCAAAAAAATGATTTTCAAGAAAAATAATCTTAGTTTTTTTGTCTTGTTTTCAGTAAAAAATATAAAAAAAATCTTAAATTAAGATGTTTTTTCTTGATGAGAAAAACAACCCAAGAAAATAAGTCTAGTTTTAAACCAAATTTATCAAATTTAAATGATTTACTTTATAAAACATGAAAATTTTATGCACTAAATAAAAATGTTAAAGATTTTTTGCTTACCCCATTGGCAGATTTTTGCTTGTTTTATGCACAAAATCACTGACAAAAAATGATTTTCAAGAAAAAAATTCGTAGTATTTTTGTCTTGTTTTTGTAAAAATATCAAAAAATTCTTAAATTAAGATGCTTTTTCTTGATGATCAAACGACCCAAGAAAATAAGTCCAAAAATATCAAATTTAAGTGATTTTGTGCATAAAACAAGCAAAAAAAATCTGCCAATGGGGTAAGAAAAAAAATCTTGAACATTTTTCTTAAACACTAAATTCAAGAAAAGTTCAAGAAAAATTTGCTTACCCCATTGGCAGATTTCTTTGCTTGTTTTATGCACAAAATCACTTAAATTTGATATTTTTGGTCTAAAAACTAGACTTATTTTTTTAATGAGCAAAACATCCCAAGAAAAAGCATCTTAATTTAAGAATTTTTAAATATTTTTACTAAAAACAAGACAAAAATAATAAGACATTTTTTTCTTGAAAATCATTGTACTCTGCAAAAAATGACTTTCTTAATAAGTATTTTTGTCTTGTTTTCAGTAAAAATATCAAAAGAATTCTTGGATTAAGATGCTTTTTCTTGATGAGCAAAATGACCCAAGAAAATAATTATAGGTTTTAGACCAAAAAAAACATAAAAGTTTAAGTGAATTTGTGCTTAAAACAAGCATTTGTGCTTATGCCAATGGAATAAGAAGAATACTTTTGAATCAAGTTGTTTATGAAAAAAGTTAAGTTATTTCAAGAAAATATTTCTTATTCCGTTGGCAGATTGTTTTGCTTGTTTTAAGCACTAATTTACTTAAAGTTTATATTTTTTGTCTGAAAACTAGACTTATTTTCTTAGATCATTTTGCTCATCAAGAAAAAGCATCTTAATCTAAGAATTTTTAGTAAGAAAGTCATTTTTTGCAGTGTATGTCTTGGTTGGGATCGTTTAGAGCCCTGTGAAGCTGTTGAGGTCCACTAAATGGAGAAAAGTCCTGGAATGTTTTCCTTAAAAAACTTCTTGACTGAACAAAGACATAAACATCTTTTTTCCTTTAAACTTCTGCTGACCTGCGTGTGCCGTGTGACTCTTACAGTGCGGTGTGATCGAATGTATCCCTGACTGTAAGTCCCGCGATCAGCTCGGCAGGCAGACAGACTTCGGCATGTACGACTACTTCAGGAATCAGTACGGTGATGAGTCCACGCTGGCCTTCCAAAAGGTAACCGGCATTACTTTAAATAGTTGTGTTATAGATTGCTTTTATAAATTTGACAGTATTAGTTCTGTGCATACTGAAGTGCTTTTATTAAATTGTGTATCTTCTGTAATGTATCTTACAGGCCAGATATAACTTCATTCGCAGTATGGCAGCGTACAGTCTCCTGCTCTTCCTGTTACAAATCAAAGACCGACACAACGGCAACATCATGTTGGACAGCAAGGGACACCTCATCCATATCGGTCACCATTACTTTTACTTTCTTTCTCTGATACTGTCAATGAAACAGGCTTTTATTATGACACACACATCTGCTCATGCTTTTATGAGTAAATCTTGTTTTACATTTAAACAATTCTGTGTTTTTTCTGTCTTACAGATTTCGGCTTCATGTTCGAAAGTTCTCCAGGTGGGAATTTGGGCTGGGAGCCGGACATCAAGCTGACGGATGAGATGGTGATGATCATGGGGGGAAAGATGGAGGCCACACCTTTTAAATGGTTCATGGAGATGTGTGTGCGTGGATACCTGGCCGTAAGGTGAGACATACTCTTCAATATTTCAGCGTTCTGTGAGATGATGATCGAGCTCAGACACGTTGAGATTTGAGCGTGTTCGGGCAAGATTTCGGGTGCCATTTTTGTCCCCCCAAACCTGTTGAGATGGTTTGGTTGTAGGCACGTTTCATGTTGTTGGATTGTTGTGTTGTGAAGCTGTTGTCTGTTTTTCTTCACGTCAGGCCGTACATGGACGCGGTGGTGTCATTAGTGACGTTGATGTTGGACACGGGGCTGCCCTGCTTCAGAGGACAAACCATCAAATATCTCAAGTATGTTCCTCTCACGTACCAGCTGTGGGGTGTTGTTGACAGCTGTTTAACCTGTTTACTGTGTTTGGCAGGCAAAGGTTTAACCCCAACATGAGCGAGAAAGAAGCCGCTGCGTTCATGATTAAAATCATTGAACGCTGTTTTCTCAGCAACAGGTACAAACCTCAAACCAATCACCAAAAACATCTTGCGCCTTTATATTTCCTTACTACCAGTCAAAAGTTTAGGGTCATTTACTTATTCATTATGTTTTAGGATAATAGTAAACTATGGAATAACACAAATGCAACTTGTGACTAAAAGCATCTGAAATAAATCAAAACATAATTTTTATCAAGCAGTTTCACCATGAGATGTTTAAACTGATTTTTCTATATCACTCAGTCCAATGCATCATTTCAAGATTTTTTTATATACAATTTTTTTTAATGAAAGAAATTTAAACATAGTTGTCACCAGTGTTGTAGTCGAGTCTTAGTCAAGACCAAATCCACATCCAGCTTAATTTGCACACCAACTTTCAGACCAATGTTTTCAGATCAAAATATTTTATGATCATTAAAATCATTTCAGTCAAGTGACCCTAAACCTTTGAAAGGTTGTGTACATTAATAGGCAATTAATGTTAATTTGAACTTTTTGGTTTTGGTTTGGTGATAACTAGATCACGTGTGACCCTGGACCACAAAACCAGTCATAAGTAGCACGGCTATATTTGTAGCACAGGCCAAAATTACATTGTATGCCAAAAATCATTAGGATATTAAGATATTTTCATTTAGTACATTTCCTACCGTAAATATATCAAAACTTTATTTTTGTGAGTGGATGCAATGCTAAGGACTTCATTTGGACGGCGCTGTCCTGTGAGCGGGACACCTGAGTTTACTTTAAAGGCATTCCATGCAGTTTGATGTTTTTGTCAAACAGCGACCCCTAGAGTCACTGGGGAAAACTTGCAACTGTCGTAATTTCGCACGCCCACTCTGTACGTACCTGTTAGGATAGTGTTGGGCGTGAGATGGACTTCGAAGATAATGACCAGGGAATGTTTCACAGTTTCATACAAATATTAGGCTACTGCATGTCTACTAAACTACAGATGATGGTAATAGGATAATATGAAGTTTATGCCAAGTGTAGAGTAGGCATATAATAATAAAAGTAGCCTACCGCGTTTGCTGGCTTATTACGTTTTTACAAGATTGCAGCTTAATCACAAGTAAACAGTCTATAGTCTAACGTTATGTCTACTGTATAATTTCATTTGTTTTTTAATTGTAATGTAAACATTACAAAATGTATTGACAAAGTTAATTGTATACGTTGCATTATTTCATAACATTGGCCGTTATTCGTTGGCCATAAGAAATCGAAATTAGACAAATGACTACGTACACATCACAACACAACACTTGAGTTTAGATGGCCAAAAAAAACATGTAAGAGAAACGAGTGTTTGTTAGCAAGTCTGCTAAATGCTCTTATGATCGTAAGCTAGCTAGACCCTTGTTGAAGTTATTTTACTGGTCTAATTATCAACAATGGATGAATGAACAGCTTAGTAAAAAAATACACACTACAAGCAAGCGCAACCACATACAACATAGACCGCAAACAAATTTACAAATAAAAGATTTACTTACTTGTCCATCAACAAGATCGCCAGATCAGCATCCCTTTTGCATCCAGGGCTGTCTATTAGCTCACGCCAACGAGTAAAAACCTGACCGCGTGGGACTCTTGTCCGGTTCCTAACTCGGTCAGATTCTCTTTTTCGCTTTCTACTCTCTTCCGAACGGATTTTCTTAGCTGTTTCCCTCATCGAGCATCACGTCTCAAATGCGCGCGTGCAGTTGTTGTTACAGGCTTGTTGTTGAAGGCTTGTTTGACTTCGTGCAGCGCTGCAGGAACCAACAGCCGGATGACGTCAAAGTGCCGTCTCGGATCATTCTCGCGGTACTTTTACGTCATCCGACTGCCGGTTCTTGCAGCGCTGCACGAAGTCGAACAAGCCTAACGTGTGTGACGTCGTTGCCGTAAAGCAAGTCGTGATTCTCGCGAGATTTGTCAGGGGCGGTTCTCTCAAGCTTGCATTGCTGGTTTTGGTAGCGGCGTCCTTCCCGAGCTTCAACAGGGGGATGATTCGCCATACTATGACTTCGTTTACCATCGAAATGACTTTGAAGCTGTTATATTAAGGTAAAATAACTGCATAGTGTGTCTTTAATATTTTGCATGTGAATCTAATCGTGGCAAACGTTTATTGTATACCATTTGAAAGCTTTAAGAGAGTTGTTTTCATTTCTCATCACATTTTTGGGAAAGGAATGACATAGTGAGAGCCATTTTCTAAAATGCCACAGGTGGGCCCACGTTGTTATTTTATATTTGTTACACTAATACCCTATTCTAAACCTAAAAAATCTTGACAAACTATATAGTGTTGGAAAGCTCTAAGAGTGTATTTGTTATATATCATCACCATTTTGGGAAAGAAATTATGTAGTTTCCAAAAGGTCAAGGGCCCACAATTTGATTTTACATATTTATAACACTAAAACACTACTCTAACCTATATTAAAGCTCTAAGAATGTAGTTTTTATATTTCAAACTCTTTTAGCAGTAATAATAATGCAGTGACAGTCATTTATTAATTTGTGACAAGAGTATGCAGCAAATTGTAGACACCTAGTGGCCATTGTTGGTAAAACCAACTTTGTAATTCTTTTAACTTAAAATTTGGATCACAGCTAGTTTAGACTTACTGTGCGTTCACACCAGATGCGGAAGAGGCGGCATGCGCGAGTTATTTACATGTTAAGTCAATGCGAAGACGCAGCACGGTATACGGAAATTGAGCGTTACCGCGGGAAATGCGTGGGTTGAAAAATCTGAACTTTGGCGGATATTCGCGCCGCGTTAACCAAACAGGAGCTTGCATTATTACATGATTACAGGAAGCGAGCGGAGTCGCAGAAACCCCTCCCATTACGCGAATTTCCACGTGAATGTCTCAAATTACTAGAATTTCATGGGCGCCGTGAATAAAGCAATTAACCTTAAAATGTTCAAGTGTCCAACCACGCGCGAATACCACGTTTTTTCGCATCTACCTGGTGTGAACGCACAGTTATAGTCTTAAATTTTATAGCATTTCTGTCGTGAAATATTTTCATAATTTTATGTATAAAATGTATACTTTATTGCATTATTTTTATTTATTACAATAAACCACTAAAAAAATTATAATTAATATTTTTTCACCTATATTTTTAGAATATTTTCATGGGGAAAAACTTTAAAGTGTCTTCTTTAAAACAAGACCAATATTAGGCTTCTAGACCAAAAATGTCAGAGTTATATTAATTTAAAGGTGCACATCACCTTTTCACCCCTGCAGTCAAAAAGGGCTGCGCCGGTTAAGGGATTAAAGGCGATTTTTGCAACATTTATTTTTTGCACCCTCAAATTCCAGATTTTCAAATAGTTATCTAAGCCGAACATTTCACTATTCCAACTAACCATAAATCAATGGAAAGCTTACAGATGATGTATAAAATAATTGGTTTTGTGGTACATGGTCACGTATTCATCTTAACATGTGTGACTCACGCTGTTGTGTGTTTTTCTAATGCAGGAGCAGAACATACGACATGCTGCAGTATTACCAGAACCAAATCCCATATTGAGATCGGACCGGCACGTCTCCTCTCATCTCATTATCCGTCTGTTCCAGTCCATAACAATGAGCACTTTATAGATATAAATAATTTAACCCTCCTGATTGGCCCCGATCATAGGTGTGTCACTTCCTGTAGAGCCGCCTCAGGGCCTCTAGTGATTTGCTGAACTTTACGATGCATGTATGTCATCTTATCTCCCTTTAAGGCATCTGCCGTCAGAGTTTTGACATTCCACGTCCTTTAACTCTACTTGAAACTTTACGACTGGGTTTTTAGTTCATGTCACCCAGAAAGCCATTTCTAAGACGGGCAACGATTGCACTGTAGATTACGTGCCGTCAAAAAAATGACCTGTTTTATGCAATGCATCTGTGTTCGTACAGTGTACGTTGTAAAAACTTTGTCGTGTTTGTTACTGGATGAATGAAGCTCGTGAAACCGAGCGAGAACTCGTCCAGGTCATATTGGACCCCAGAATCAAAATAAAGAAATAACACTTTAGTTTTTAAAATTTGCTTTAGTAATTTATTTCGATTTTAGGGGTGACCTGGACATGTTTTGGTTCTGTTTGTTTACTCGTAACAGGGATTTTCCGCCCGAAAAAGACAATAAAATGTACTGACTAACGTATAGCTGCTGAACATTTTGCATGTTTTTTAAAACTTGTTTGGCAATGAAGATGTGGGACAAGAGTATTATGTTTTATTTCATTGGTGAGGTTTACAGAAATTTGCTGTAGGATTAAATTCATTACAAATATTGTCTTAAATTTAGCTTTTTTAATAGACTATCAATGAAATAGATTGAATATAATCTGTACACATTAGAGGAACAATCTATAGTCTTATAAATCATTTTCTTGTTACTTTAATTAGAGATTATTTTAGCTGTATACGATTTAACGACAATATAATGATTATAAATCTAAGAAATATAGCATCAATACAAAGGGTCTTGAATGTTTTTTTCTGTCTGTTATCTGTTTTATTTGTTTAACTGGTGTGTTTTAATGAATTTGCATCACATCTTTAGCATCATTGACAATCAAGTCTCTCATTGAATTGTGTGAAACCGATGTTATGCTGTACCATTACAATTCATTCATGTCAAATGTTGAAGTTTGTCCTTCATCTGCTGGAGATTTCTGAACCTCAACATGAAAGCTGTCACCAATGATATACGCTGTTCGTCCACATTTGCACTTTTAACATTTCATTGCTGTTAACGTAAATAAATGTATTTGTGAACAGAAATGAAAGACCTGAAACCATCTATAAAAATATAAGCGCAGAGAAATGTGTTTATTGTTGTTTTTGACACAAATTTCCATTGAGATTGATTATAGGCACTGAAAACCGTGTGCGTTATATGTAAAGAGGATGAGTTTAGATACAGATGCATTAATATTTCATTGGTTGTTGTAGCCAGCCACAAAATTGCTGAGCTAATCTTTACAGATCTACCATATTACACTTACAAAAGCCTTATACATCACACCAATTATTTGGTCATTTGCAATGAACTGTATTAAATTATTAGTTAATATTAAAGGAATGCATCACTATTACTGATATTATATGATTAGAGATTTGTTCAGAGAGACTGAGGTGGGTAATGGTAACCACCTACTAACCATAGCAACATTTGAAAAAAAAATCTCAGTTTATTTTTACATTTCTGCCTCCCAGGTAAAAAGTAAAGTATGCTTGAATAGACTAAAAATATCCTTAAATACCAGCAAGTACTACAATTATATTAATTCCTAATTAATTGTTTGAATTGCTAAAACGCTAAACCCTATTCTCTGAACCGAATTCCCAGTGGCTTAAACTTATTTGTCAAATCATTCACTTTTTTTGAAAAACCCTTAAACCACTAGTTAGACACTGTTTGGAAAACTCATGCACCCTTTTTGCAAAACTAAACACTTCTCACTAAAAACACATTTCACACTGCAATGCACTTGTTATGCAAAATGTTAAACACAGGCAGGCAAAAGTTGAACACAACTACAAGATGTTTATCATCCAGTAAACACAACAACTCAAAATTGTGACACTTTTTTCTAATAGTATTTTTTTTACCAATTGGAATCTGAGAGGAAGAGTGTGATAAAGAGCAGGACACCAGAAACGATGCAAGTGGCAAAATTTTGCAATTGGACGGCTGCAACTTTTTCCTACCATGTGTTAAACATTTATACAAGTACAATTTAACAAGTGCATTGCAGTGCGAAATGTGTTTTAGTGAGAAGTTTGTGTTTAGAGTTTTGCAAACAGTGTCTAACTACCTAAACTTGTTTAAGGGTTTTCCAAAAGAGCGCATGATCTGACAAATAAGTTTAAAGGGGCAGTGTGTAATTTTAAGAAGGATCTCTTGACAGAAATGCAAAATAATATACAAAACTATATTATCAGGGGTGTATAAAGACCTTTCATAATGAACCGTTATCTTTTTATTACCTTAGAATGAGACGTTTTTATCCTCATACACAGAGGGTCCCCTTATATGGAAGTTGCCATTTTGTGCCGCCATGTTTTTTACAGAAGCTCTTAACGGACAAACTTTTTTACTAAGTTATCTTCAACAGTGATATGTTTGTTCTGTGGCGGCTACCGTAGCTTCTCTATGCATTTCAAAAGCAAAGGGTGAGCTGTAAACTGAGTTGTTGGTTGCAATTTGCAACCTCACCACTAGATGCCACTAAAATTTACACACTGCACCTTTAAGCCACTGGGAATTTGATTCAAAAAATGGGGTTTAGTGATTTAAAAATTCAGGAAAACTGTGAACAATTTCAACTTGATTTTTTAAGTTGTGTCAACTTTTCACAAGCCAAAACTTCAAATAGTAGGTTAAATTAACTTGCGAAACCAAGTTGTTTTAACTTCATGCTGCATTATTTTTTACAGTATTTATCAAGTGTGTTGTTACAATAAACATTTATTTTAATGTAAGCAGATGTCCTAGATGTTGTGTTTTCCATTTTTGTAAAGACATGTCTGATGCTCTGTTATATTATTGACTCATGTGTGTATGATTTAAAAGCTTGGTTTGATTTTGAGTAGAGGTGAAATGGTTTTAAAGAGATTGTTGGATTTTGCTAGAAGAGTCAGAGGTTCTGTGAATTAAGTTTGTGTTTAAGGTTTCGAGAAAATGAGTGCTGGTTTCAAGAAATGTTTTATCAATTCAGAAAAACTGTAAAAGTATGGTCTCTACTGGTATGTGTTGGGTTTTATTGGTGGGAGCATTACTGGAATATGTCCCAAAACACACTACAAAAAGGCATTTTGTAGTGTTTAAATGGTAAAAGCTAATGGATCCTAATGGTATTTTAATGGAAACCATTAGAATTTCGGTGATGGTTTCTATTGTTTATTTCAGCAGGGTTGCTTACCCACCCAACACTGAAAAAAAAAGATTCATTCAATTTACTCAATTTTTTAAGGTAAGTGGTTGCAATCAATTTATTTAAGCTACATTTAAACAACAACAAAAAAATAGTAAAATTAAAAAAAAAACTGGTGTTCAAATGTAGCTTAAATAAATTGATCGCAACCACTTACCTTTAAAAAATTGAGTAAATTGAATGAATATTTTTTTTCAATGAAGTTTCTGTAAACAAAAGGTAAAATATGCATTACAATACAAAACATTTTAAGTACACTAAATGTAATATTTTCATGCACAAATTTGGCACTTACGATACCAAAAATAGATTACAAAACTTAAAAACTTATAAGTGTACTAAACTGTGCTATTGTGAAAATCAATTTAAGTATTAATGTTTCCATTACAAACAATAAAATTCCCATTACAGCCATTAAATCCAATACAATTTCTGTGATGGTTTCTATTGTGGTTTTTTTTAGCAGGGAACATTTAATTTAATATAATTAATACAAATTAATGTCTTTCAAAATCATTTTACTGCAGTAACTCAGCTGACACACTGATCAGTACTTACCATGGTATTCACATTTAAACTAGTAGAGGTAAAGTATGGTTCATTTTACAGTAGCATTTAGAAATTGGTGTTTTGTGTGGTTTATAATAATGTGATATTGTACCCAACCATGGTGCATTCATATAGCATAGTAATACTGAGGTAAATTTCTCAAAAGCCGCACGCGGAGTTTGGGAAGATTTTGTCTTTAGGAATTTCACTTTCACAACCATATATTAGCAGGAATACTGGGTTGCCATGGTGACGGCTCCCTCGGGCACCCACTCAGATGTGGGGGAGGTGGGGGCAATAAGAAGGTGTTGCCACTTATTTCTCCTCAAACGTGCCCATTTATTCACGATAGGGCATTTTTCGGACGCCCCGCGGTCCGTGACGCTGCGAGATGCGCGTTCACGGCAGCACTGAAACCACAGTACGGTAAGACATGACAGTGTCTGAAACACACAAGAGGGAACGATGTGGTTACGTGGGATCACTTACTGCTAACTTTATTTTAATGAGCTTAGAGATTATGGGATTTAATGTGTCGTCATGGCGACGTGCCATATATATTTTACCTCCTATATATGCTTCACCCTACCCTGAGGTGCCAAGCATTACCCAGAAACAATATTACCACACATACTGTACTGACATTGTGTTGACATACAAAAACTTTTTACTATCCGGCTAACAGTATTTGGTTACAGAAAAAAAACTACAGAACGATTTGGTTCCCTAAAATAATAACAAAAAGGGAAGCATTGGCAATGCTAACGTTACGTCAGGGGTGTTGTGTTTGCTGGAGTGGCACAAAGCTTGTACGCTCATCGAAACCAGCAAATAGCAAATAATCTTTAGGCGTCTTATTTTTTATATTTTTTATTTTATAATATTCAACTATAAAATTCATGAATACTATATAGTTTAGTTGTTATAAGTGTTTGAAAAACAGTAACATGATTTATATTTTCATACAGTTCCATCGGAAGTGACGTAGCATTACGTCATTTTAAAAAATCTTAATGGTGTTTGGCTTTAAGTTGTCTTTTTAAGTCGTGTAAAGTTAGGCAAACTAATTAAAAATAAGGGATACAGATTTTTGTGTACCTCGTGTGTAGCTTTACACTGCAAAAAATTATTTTCAAGAAAAAAATCTTAGTATTTTTGTCTTGTTTTCAGTAAAAATATCTAAAAAATCTTGAATCAAGATGTTTTTTTCTTGATGAGCAAAACGACCCAAGAAAATAAGTCTAGTTTTTATACCAAAAATATCAAATTTAAGTGATTTTGTGCATAAAACAAGCAAAAAAAAAGAATCTGCCAATGGGGTAAGCAAATTTTTCTTGAATTTAGTGTTAAATTGGTGAAATTTGCTTACCCCATTTGCAGATTTTTTTGCTTGTTTTATGCACAAAATCACTTAAATTTGATATTTTGGTCTAAAAACTAGACTTATTTTCGTGGGTCGTTTTGCTCATCAAGCATCTTAATTTAAGATATTTTTACTGAAAACAAGACAAAAATACTAAGAAGTTTTTTTCTTGAAAATAATTTTTTGCAGTGTAAAAATGCGCATTTATATGTGCATGAGTCAATTATTAAAGACGTAGATTTGACTAAAATAAAAAATTACAGATAAATGATGTAACACAGAGACCTATAGCTGTGAAAAGAAGAAAACTTTCTTGATTTTTTTTATTTATTTTATTTTTATTGATAAAGTGAAAAGTAACTGTGAAGTCAGCACAATATGGCCAGCTAACAATTTTTGGTTCCAAAACGTTCCCCTAACGTTATTTTTTGGTTTCCAGAACGTTATTTTTGAAGGTTAGTTTTTAGTTAGCCAGGAAATTTTTCTTTACAAAAATAGTTTTTTTGTCATCACCGTCACTGCAATGATATTGGCAAACCAGAGATATTATCTGAAGTGTTGTGCATTCATTTGTTTTATCTTTTTCTTTACATTTTCATTTACAGCGCCACATCAATTCAAAGTTTCAAACACTCTTTGGCATAACTCAGTGATACGATCACTAAACATTTGGGTCTGGTTCACTTCCAGCCAGTGCTGATGCTCACTGCTAGTCAACAAATGTTATATTCATCATTTTTACTAGTGGAGACAAACAGGAAATTTTGAGTCCTGAACATGATGCAAGCCAGACATGAACCTGCATGCACACTGGTGAACTTGACATCACGTCAGTTATATCCTTATTCAGGATAAAACCTCAATAATAAAATATCATAACCAGGTCATGGCAAGTAAAGAGGACAACAGTGGGTTAAGACTTGGCTCATCCCTGTATTACTGTGGTATTACCAGCAGAAGCTTAAGCGAGGACCACATTGCCTCTGCTCTGCCCGACACACACAAAGCTAACACGACGTGACAGTGATGAATGGTTGGAGTGTGAGGACTGAATCTGGATGTGCTGATGCCATGTGTGCGATGGGATAGGTTTGATCCCCCCAACGAATCTGCATACATATGGCAAAGGAGCCGCACCCATGTGACCCGTTCATGTTCATCAAATACAGTTGACAGTTTCTGGTTTGTAACTTTAAAAGATCAGGTAGATTTGTTGCACTTTAAAACACGGCTGTGCCACACATCTGGTTATGAATGGGTTTGCTTTGCATTAAAAGCAAGCATTCACTGAATCATTTGCTTATTGAAAGAAAAATGCCCAGCACATTTATGAAGAATGTGTGGTCTTCACATCTCGTTGGTGGCACCAATTTTTCTTTTGAAAATGAACTGTAGCATTGAATTACTCAGTCAAGCGTCATCACGTTCAAGGAGAAATAAAGAAAATAATGGCATCAGAATTTCACATTAAATCGTTTTCCTTTCGTCTTTTGTGGCCTCGTCCCTTCAACCTCGAGCAAAGGAGCCCATTATCTGTTGCCCTAAAGCCTGTTTTGTATAGCACCATGGCACAGTGTAAATAGCGAGCAGGGGGACGGGGTGGAGGTCCGGTCTTTCTCTCTGAGAGGCTGCTGTACTGTTTCATGTGAAAGGATCAATATGCTAAACTCTTGCAGTGCCCGCCACCTGTAGGGCCGTTTCTTTTGGCCGTTGCACTGTCAGCCTGGCAGACTGTGCCATTACATTCAGTCCAGTGAAAGAAAGACAGAAGAAAGAGAAGAATAGATTCAATTCTGCCGGACGGCCTCGCATGCATCCACCCCCTCCATCTCCTGCATTAATCCAGGGTTCGAGGGGCAGCTGCTCTACTGGTGAGGCAGACACCTGGTGCAACACTTTCTATGCAAACCAGAGACATCGAAAGGAGTGAAAAGCTTTTGGGAAGATGCTTGGCAAACGGCGTTTTTTACTTATTTGCATGAGCTTTTTAG
This sequence comes from Misgurnus mizolepis, assembly GCA_025389145.1. NCBI lineage: Eukaryota > Metazoa > Chordata > Actinopteri > Cypriniformes > Cobitidae > Misgurnus > Misgurnus mizolepis. The sequence continues at coordinate 26,579,292 of JAIFKI010000020.1, forward strand.
GTTTATTGTGCTGAACGACAACACCGTTAAAACATCTAAAGAAACTCGGCAAGACCTCATCCCGTAAGATCATCCATAATACAAATAAACGCTTTATAAATTCGATACTTAAAGTCAAGGATTTGAAATGCACTAAATGCATTAACATTTTGCAAATTTGCATCACGCAGCAGATGCCCCAACCGTGGGCATTAGACGCTGAATGGCCTCCTCGCAAGATCTGCATGTGATTTTGGTTCTCTGCAGATGCGTCTATAGTTAATCTATACTTAGCAGACGGGGGCGAGCGGGGGGAGGTGACATCAACATACAACTCATTGTGCCTGAAACTGACCCCATTCAGGGTCATTTGGCATGTGACACCACTTGAGGCGGGGCTTAACGGCACCGTAGAATCGGCCATAAAAATGCCAACCCTCTGTTCCCTCGGGGCAGGGAGGTGCACGCTGGCCTCTTGACATACACTGGCAAGCCCGGGGAGGAACAAAAGGAGGGCCGCTCTATATGGCCCCGAGAATTCAGAGCAGAGGGCCCGGCGGAGGGGAGAAAAAAGCGCCGGTGAAGGGGCGAGCCACCGCCTCTGATTGGTGAAGCTCTCTGAAGGGCTCCCAGATGGCAGACGAAAATCTCGTGCCACAACCGGTTAGAGCCCGTTTGGGGGAAGGGGCCCGGGGTCCCTCTCACCCGCCCGTCATTAATCATCGACGACCCCTGGGCTCGCGACGCAACACGTCCTGCAGAGTCAAGCCTAAATGGTCTTTGAAGACGCCCAAATGCAATTGGTTTAACGTAACTAAATTTCCAGACATCATGCCCTGAAATCATTTTGCAGTTTGTACATAAAGCAGTTTTTATGAGAAAACATGAATGTAAAATTTTGATGCTTTTGTGTTTATGGGTGAAAATCACAAATGCAATCGAGTCTTTGACCAGGGTCGAGTCTATGAGGTGTTTCACACATCACCAGGTTGCATTTTAAAACATTTAGGGTTTACAGTTACAGTAATATTTAATGCATGCAAAGACACAAAAACAGACCAAAGAGTCAAGTTTTTTTTGATCAAGATTTTAATGAAAAGATTCTAAAATGACTTCTCATAGCTGTACATTAAGACTGTGAGTGCGAGATGAGATCTGTACAGTTTAATTCACATGACACACATAATTTGAGCCACACGCAGCGCTGACCTGAATACAAACTCTCTGAGGAGATGTAAAGTGAAACCGCCATGTTGTCTGCGAACCGCGTTCGAGGTCGACCAAATGAAAATAAAACAAAAGAAACTTGATCGAATTGTCAAATCAGCTTCAATGTCTTTACTGTATTGTTAAAGGAAAAGTTCACCCAAAAATTATTTACTTATCAAGTACCTGTATACATTTCTTTGTTTTGCTAAACACAAACATATTTGTAAATCAAGCAGGAGCACCATTGACTCCCATAATAGGAAATAAAAATACAATGGAAGTCAATGTTGCTCAAAAAACGATTCGGCTACATAGTATTTTTTGTTTCCTACTATGGAAGTGAATGGGGCTCATAAATGGTTTGAGAATTTGTAGCCAAATCATTTTTGAGCACCATTGACTTGCATAGTAGGAAACAAAATACTATGGAAGTCAATGGTGCTCAAAAACGATTTGGAAACATATTCTCAAAACATTCATGAGCCCCATTCAGTACCATAGTAGGAAATAAAAATGCTATGTAGCCAAATTGTTTTGGGGCTCATTAATGGTTTGAGAATAATTTGTATTCCGACCAATTTGTTTTTGAGCCCCATTCACTTCAATAGTAGGAATCAAAAATACAGTGGTTCTCAAAAACGATTTGGCTAACTGTTCAAGAGCCCCATTCCATATTTCCATAGTATTCTTTTTCCTACTATGGAAGTGAATGGGGCTCATGATTGGTTTGGTTACAAACATTTAAAACATTTCTTCCTTGGCGTTCATCAGAATAAAGAAATTTATACAGGTTTGTAACAAAATGAGAGAAAAAGAAAATGATGACAGAATTAAAATTTTTGGGAGAATTATCACTTTAACTTCTTTTGCTTGCAATTTCCCCTTGTATTAAAGTAAATAAGTGTTTGATTTATTAATGGAATGCTTATGAAGAATCACAGCGTTGGGCTTTGAATGCATGGACTTATGGCTAAAACATTTCAATGTGATTTGATGTTTAAGTAAAAACGTATGGAAAATGCCCACCTGCTATGCACATGCTTGCAAATCTGGCTTTGGTTTAGTTAGCTTGGTAACTTGAGGTCCCTGTGAACGCTTAACAGTTATGTCGATAGGCAATGTATATAATACTATATGGGATACGTAGAGAAATCAGATAAAACTACATATTAGCAGCAAACAAGTGTGAGATTATGTCAATAATCTGCTTAAAGCTTAGCAAAAAAGTTCAAATAACCGATAAGATGCATCGCCTGGATCTTACAGCAGGGCACACACACACAGGACCTCAGTGAAAACAGGAAAGTGCATTTTTTTAAAGCTTCAAGATCTTATAATATTACTAAGACATATCTGCATTCTGTTTGCTTTAGATGACAAAAGTGTTTATGAGAAACCTTTGGCTCTGTTGGGTACTGGCAAGTAAACTTCACCCAAAAGATAAACGGATTTGAACGACGGCACCAGACAACACGGCTCATTTCTGCACATGAAACACGACCTTGAGCGCATTTGACACAATTCAAAAAGATCCCGTCCTGGATCATTTAGGCGAACATTTAAAAATGTACAAACAGCCTTCAAGTGTTTATGACAGGAATCGCACGTGCATGCTTCAGTAAGACAAGGGTTACAAACGTGTGTTTATGACGAACACTTCATAGAGAAATACATTCCTCATGTCTAAATCTTCACAGGTTTGAAAATGATCCACAACTTTTTGTTACCCCAACAGAATGAACTCAAACCCCGAAGACAAGTCACCTCGCACAAAGTGAACTCTTTAGTGAAAACAAGATCAAACAAATAAATACATTCATCACTGACAATAGACATTTGATAAAAAAAGTGAACACTGTCAGTAAGTGTTTGCACCAGTGTTGATGGAGGAGAGGCCAGTCTCGTTTCACTCGCTTCTTTTGTGGACAAAAAAAATACACACACAAAAAAATAAAGTAGACGAAATAAAAGTGAATCAAAATCAAAAATAAAATATATCTATTTATATTCATATATTTATATATATGCAGCAAGTCCTAACAAGTATTACTTTGAGGTAAACGTGTACTGTATTCATGCGTATTTACATATTTAAAAAAAAAAAAAACGAACAAAAGCAGCAAATTCATAAGCATATTGGCGACTGTATGATTTGCGTACGGGACGTTTCGGCACATTTTAAAGGGCCAATCGAGTGGTTGCAGCATCTCTCAAACATGCGGCTACGTTCACAGGGCACGACTCACAGTTACGACTTTCGATGACGTACACAGAAGCGTCGCGTGTTTAAACTGGCCTCCCCTCACCTGAGGTCTGTGACTGTAAGAGGTTTTATGTAAACAATGAGATTTTTATTATACACAAGAATCTTTTTATCAGACAAGCTGTCAATCAATCAATCAATCAATCAATCATTCAAAATGTGCTTTGGTTTAGAAAATAGTCTGAAAATTTGGGTATGAGCTTTTATCTTTTTTGTTTATACATTTTTAACTAGAATGCATTTTTATTATTTTGTTGTTTTTTTTGTTCAAAAACACTCAAGAACTTAAAAGTAAAACTCCTCTAAGATCTCTGGCTTTGTTTTTATTTTTTTAAAGTGTTTTGAAATGGGAACATACTCTCGTAAAATCTATTCTGTATGAAAACTAGTGTTTTGCTTTTCGTCATTAAAATACAGAAATCGACACACAGTCTTACAAATGTAGTTGAAAGCTCCACATTTCAAAATATGCAAAACTATCCCTGAAGTTTTGAAGTAGAAACATTATTGTCACAGTTTGAAACTTTTTGTCATACTTTTTCCTCTTCTCCCGTTCTCTCATCTAAACGCTGGACTCAACAACAGAGCATCTTACCCAAAACATCAATTCTGTAACGTTCATATTAAGTGCTTGTAGACCAGCAAAATATCAACGGGAATTTTTTCCTGGAATCCTTCAATAAAAAACCTCTCCCTGAGTTGAGCTATCAATGCCAGAGCGCACTGTAACAAAAACTCAAAGGACTTTTAAATACCCAGACTGTCTCTTATCGAGCTAAATATGATTTGGATTACCTAAAGCCTGCAACCACGTGACTCAAATCAATCATTTTGTCCATTCCAGACCTATTAATGCAATACGCTTGAAAGGCGCAGCACAAATTCAGTGCATTGACTCGAACTGATTCAATTTACGCAAAAATGTTATGAGAGGTGAACTAAAACAACTGGGAAAGGATTCCAGGAAAAAAGGGTGTAAACAGAGCTCCATTCAATACGACTATAGCTGCCCCCCAAAAACAGGACACTGATGACAGAACCAGAGATAATAACCTGACATTAAAAAACTACATATGGAATGTAATACACCATGATCGGTGGAAAACGTAACGTGTAATAAAGATGAAAAATATCAAATACATCCATCAGCATTTATCCAAACCCTGACCAATGTAACATTCACCCAATACAATTATCATCAGCATTTTGAATAACCTTAAATTCTTTTCAACATGCATACTTTACATAATACAGATACCTCGAATCGAACGAATAGATGATTCCACACAACTAATGTCATTTCCGAACACGTTTTTTGGGGGGCTGTGTATCGCTTTCTTAGTCCGGTAAGACTTCCAAGCATGAACGATAGATATGTAACAAAAATCTACAACACTCGCACTGTTTGGTCTGAACTAAAATAAACAAGTCCTTCTGAAGTTCTTCTGTAGACAGAGTAAGAAATTGAAAGACACTCTATTGTAAACTTCAACGACGCTCTCGACCACCAGAGGAAAGAAGTTCATTGGTTTTTAGTTAACGTCAAGTACAAACTAACGTGTCACTACATTGCTCTTTCTCGAGAACTTGGATGACATTCGTACCTTCTGCAGAATCAGAAACCTTTGGTTGGGATATTTTACAGGAAACCTTTGTTGGTAAGCCATTCTCTTTGGATTACTCTTTCAAAACCTTAAATACATGTGCCCAAAGTAACTATTTTCTACATTAATGCTTTAAAAACTTAAAACTTTTGTGGATGGGCAGAACTATTTAGAAAACCTCAACAAACTTTATAAATCTATATTTAGAGAGACCTCCATATTTTGTCCAATTAATGTATTGTTCTTAGGAATTAAGAGGTAGAACGTGACAGGACCGTATGGACCTGAATTTTTTCGGCCAAGGGAAAAAACAACTAAGAAAAGTAAAGAAAAAAACTGTACCGATAATAATAAACCCAAATCTGACCCATCACCCAACCCGAACCCCTAGAACTTCCAGTTAAAACATTCACAGAAGCATATCAATAAGTTATCTAAAGTAATCTAAAACCAAGTACCTTTAAGTTTGGCTTTTCTTTCAGAGTAAACGACACAGCTCAAAAGACCACCCATGGCCTCTCTTCAGCATGTTTCCATTGGCTTAAATCCAGATGTAGGTGGGGCGAATTGTAGTAGCCCTGTGCTAAACGCATCCATTTGCAAAGATGTAAAAATATTCCTATTGGTTCTCGCAGCTATGATTAATCAACAATCATGATTGGTTATGGTACAAAACTACAGTAGGAAACCCCGACCCAGCTACAGCCAGAATTAGCCAATGGATACAGAGCAGGCATACTGGGAAATGTTTGGTTGGATGCACAAAGCTTTTATGAAATACCACACAAAAGACCACAGACAAGTCTTGGTCTTACAACACTATCTTCAGACCCTTAGAGACACTTTAAACCTTTTGAATTTGCAATACTTGTGGAAAACAACTTGGTCATTAAAAGCTTAAACCTTCCACATACCAGCATATACCAGTTTAGAAAGACCAAGAAAAACAAAGGAGGAATATTTCTGAACATACCAATGCATAGACTGCAGCGGTTGAAAGCAGTCCTAACATCTGGTTGGATAATACAACGGCATTAGTAGCCAGTTTTACATTCACAGTAAACGAAATCTTAAGCCTATAAAATCATACCGATCGGTTTATTCGTGAATCCTTGTTTGAATGGCTCCTCCTGTCATTAAAAGCAGAGGAGAAACCAGCTTCATGTTTTTAAAACTTCAAACTCTGCAGTAAACTATAAAGGAAGAGGTGTGCGTTGTCTCTCTTTCTTGAGGGTCTGCCGCTCCTGGGGTCTTTGGCTTATGACGGGGAGGTATGCATTCGAAGGTGACTAATGAGGTTACGTTGCTGGGTAAATTTCCCCCCGCAGAGCTGACATTCGTACGGCTTTTCACCCGAGTGAACCCGCATGTGCTCCGTGAGCCGGTACTGGCGGGTAAAGCGCATGCCGCACTCCTCGCAGGCGAACGGTTTCAGCCCTAGGTGGCTGCGCATGTGGCGCGTCATGGTGCCGCGTTGAGTGAACATCTTGCCGCAGATGTTGCAGGGGAAGGGACGTGTGAGCCAGTGGGTCTTCTCGTGTTGCCGGAGAGTGGCCGGATCTTTGTAGCTCTTGTTGCAGACCGAGCAGCTGAATCGTCGCGACTCCGTGCCGTGGCCGTGACTGATCTGCGAAGACAAATCTTCGGCCTCTACTTCATCTTCCTTTGGATAGGACTCGTCGTCCTCTTCTTTGATGTATAGCTCTTCCTCCGTGTGAGTCTCCACGTGAGCGTTCAGCTCCTCCGAGCTCGGAAAGCCTTTGCCGCAGGGGATGCAGACGTACAGGTTGTCGCCGAGTGCCGGCTCGAAGCCTTCCTGACGGTAAACGTAATTGGCGCTGTTCCTTCCGCCTTCGCTCTCGCTGTGTCCGCTGTCTTCGCTCTGTTCTTGTCCGTTCTCCAAGCCCTCCTCTTCCTCTTTACACTGGAAGGATGTTTCAGAGTTGCCATTTCCTCCACCGGGGAGTCTTTCGCCGGCAACGTTCAATCTTTTGGCGACGCCGTTGGGTAAAGTTCCTCGTTCGACATCTTCACCTTTGTTGCTTTCTCCTTTGGCCTGCCGCCTCTGTCGCGCCACCTGACGGGAGCTTTTACGCTGGTCTATGTCCGGAGGAGGTTGGCTCGCTTCACATTCTCCTCCTCCTCCCAACTCCATGGGCTCCCCGCCGGCGAGGTTCTGCATGTTGGCGTTCTCTTCGAACGAGGCACTGTTGGGTGTGGATTCCGAGGCAGACTGAGGGGATTCCTGCGGGATGCTGCTGGGACTCACTTCTTCGGTGGCCGTGCTCCCTGAGGGACTTTTCTTGGAAAGGTCCAGGCCGAGTTCCTGGATGCCGCAACCGCCGTTGCTTCCGTTCTTACTCGTGGATGGACTCATCGCAGTCACACAGTGAGCGTTTCTCGCGAACATCTCATCTTCGGACAGGTCGTCTTTGAGCAGATCGTCGTGTCTCTTGGCCTTCTCGCAGTCTTTTAACCCTGACATTTGGTTTGGAGTTACGGGTGTGGAGGACAGCCTTTGGTTCCTAGAAGTTCTACCGTTGGTAGGTGTGGTGGGTTTGCTGAGGAGGGACCTACCATTGCGTTTGAGCTTCTTTCTGCAGAGAGCAGCCAGGTCATGAAGCTGGAGGTAGCTTGCCGCCGTTAACAGGGCGTTGAAATTGTGGTCACTGAACTGATCCGAGGACAAAAGCTTGCCAGTGTAAATGAAGTCTAGGACCTGTCGGAAAACCGACGGGTTGACCATGTCCGTGTCAAGGTTAATCAAGTTGTCGTGAAGGATGAGGGATTTGAAGTAGATACTGCTGGCTGCCAGAATGTTCTTGTGTGCCCGAAACAGGGCGTTTTCTACCACTATGATCACATCACACAGATAACCTTTGGCTCTTTGTTGGTTTAGCTGCAGCAGCAATTGTTTGGCATGATTTGGCAATTCCATTTCCAACTTCTGTGTCTTCACCTATGAAACCTGCAAAACAAAAAAACACATTCAGTCAAGCATTGTGGGGTTTATTACACTTATTAAATTATGCCTTTCATCAAATTGACCCATTCAAGTCATCTCTTGTGTATTTTTCTAAACAAACAATACAACTTAAATGGACGATATGCCACAACTGTTGATGGGATTTGACCTTTATGCAATATAAGGTTGTCAAAAGTACCAGGTCTTCGGTACAAAGCTGGTACTAAAAAAGTCATCGTACCAGGTCTGGGTCCACCAGAGGTTGCGAAGACGCAACACAAAGATGCAGGTTGCAACGAGAGTTAATGCATGGTCACTGAACTTCACAAAATCATTTAAAGATGTGCAGAGTCACGTTACTAACGGACAGAAATACTTCAGATTTCAAGCGGATCACTGAAAGAACAAGCGAAGTGTCGGGATGAAATGAGGAAACACATTAAAGGTGTCGACTGGATTTATTACACTTCAAGCAGGTAAGCTTCAGTTTTCATTGCGTTTGCATTATGAGTGTTGTAGCATTTTCATGTTGGATTGAAATAAACCCCCGTTTGTAAACTTAATAGTAAGTACAGTACCAGTGGGGCTAATGCTCATGCTGTCAGGTGTGCTTATTAAGCTTTTAATGCTTTAAAAACACATAGAGGTTTGCAGATTTTACACAGCAGAGGCTTTTTGGTGACATGTTTCTTGTTTTAGAAAATAATGAATGTTCGGCTAGCAATGTTTGCCGTTTAACCCTTAATATGCATGCAGGTACATAAATCTATGTAGTCTTTTGTAAATGTAATATAATAGCTCAGTTTTGTTATTTAAAACCAGTTATTTAGTGCCAGTCATCTAATGTTGTATATGCGTCTATGTTCAATCAGTTGTCTTACTGAAGTTTATTGTATTTTTGTTTTAAAGCAGCAGACTGAGAATGATGTTCATTAGCATCAAGGATCCCAGCAAACACACACAGACAACAGCTGCTGAAACCTTACAGCAACAAATACATTTTATACTTGATGAATAAATGTAAAGTAAATACAGAATGGCAATGCTTTTATATTATTGTTTTATATTAAAGGGGACAGAGAATGAAAAAACATTTTTACCTTGTCTTTGTTGAATAATGGTAGTCTACCCACATTCACAAACACACAAAAAGTGCTAAACATCTCAGTCTCATAGAAATTCCTCTTTTAGAAATGTCAGCCAGAAAACGGCCCAATCTGAAAAACTGATGCTAATGACATCACAGGCATCTAAAGCCGAAAGTATACTAGGGACGTCCGCGTATGCGCGCCGTCCGCATGACGTCATTTTCGTCATCGAGAGGGTCCGCGGCCGGCCGCGCGGACCGTCCGCGTGCAGCCCAAAATTTGAGACCGCGCGGACAGTGCGCGTACAGTCCGCGTACAACAGCGCATGCGCGTGAAAATATTTAGACCGTGCATTCCACTATAAACAATTATACAAAGGAAATAGACAGCATTTGCACACACACTATGGTTTTTCTTCTTTAACTTTTACTTCTTCAAAGAACAGAAAGCTCTGGAGCATGTTTGTTTGATTCCTGTTCTTTGTTGTCTTGTTGTTTGTTCTAAACTGTGTTTGCAATGGTGGATCAGTTACTTTTCTTCACCTATCCTAATGTTTTAATGTACTGTAAATTTCGGCAAATCAGTGCTGCCCTGACAGCCTGTTAGACTAATAATTTGAATAAGAAATCATTTGTATTGCGTATAGTGTCGAACGCGGCCATCCACGTGTAGCCGCGGGGAGTATACTCGAAAAGCTGCGCGGACGCGTGCGCGCGCGACCCGGACGCGGAAAAAAAGTATACCGCGGCCTTTACTGTCCCTCCACTTTAAAGTAATTGGCTACATTTTTTGAGTGGCAGCAAAGTCAGCCAATCAGTAATGAGATTGTAAGTTAAGCCAGTAGGGGGAGCCAAATAGGTGCAAAACCACTTGTTTAAAATCTCCCACCCTAATAGAGCTATCTGAGAGAGGTTTTTAGGAAGCTTCTAAGGCATTAGAGGCCCAAACAAAAAAATTTTTGTCTACATGTCACATTACACAACAAGGATAAATACCCCGTTCAATCATTCTATGTCACCTTTAATGTTTAACTTTATTAATAAAATAGTGTTTAATTAGCATGCTTTTGTGTGAATTTGTGTACAGTTTTTACTGGTATCCGTACAGACTACTGAAATTTTGGTACCGTGACAACACTAGTGCAATATATGTGCAAACTCTGAAGACTTCATTTATTATACCTCCCTTCATCCATCCATCCCTCTCTCTCTCTCCATCCACCCCCCTCTCTCTCTTTCCCTTCCTCCATCCACACTGCAAAAAATGACTTTCTTTCTTGGTGTTTTTGTCTTGTTTTCAGTAAAATATCTAAAATCTAAAAATTCTGAAATCAAGATGTTTTTTTCTTGATGAGCAAAATTACCCAAGAGAATAAGTCTAGTTTTTAGACAAAATGTATCAAATTTAAGTGAATTTGTGAATAAAACAAGCAAAAAAATCTTGAACATTTTTCTTAAACACTAAATTCAAGAAAAATTTCCTTACTCCATTGGCAGATTTTTTTTGCTTGTTTTATGCACAAAATCACTTAAATTTGATATTTTTGGTCTAAAAACTAGACTTATTTTCTTGGGTCGTTTTGCTCATCAAGAAAAAGCATCTTAATTTAAGAATTTTTAGATATTTTTACTGAAAACAAGACTTATATTTAATCATTATATTTATTATTATTTATATTTAATAATTTTTTGCAGTGCATCCACCCAACTCTCTCTCTCCCTCCATCCATCTCTCCATGTCTCCCTCCATCCACCCCCCTCTCTCTCTCACTCTCTTTCCCTCCATCCATCTCTCTCTCTCTCTCCCTCCAACCATCCAATCCTCGCTCTCCCTCCATCTCTCTCTTCATCCATCCATCTCCCTCAATCCCTCCCTCCATCCATCCAACTCTCTCTCTCTCTCTCTCTCTCTCTCCCTCCATCCATCTATCCATGTCTCTCTCCATACCCCCTCTCTCTCTCACTCTCTTTCCCTCCATCCATCCATTTCTCTCTCCATACCCCCCCCTCTCTCTCTCTCTCTCTCCCTCCATCCATCCATCCATCCATCCCTCTCTCTCTCTCTCTCTCTCTCTCTCTCTCTCTCTCTCTCTCCCTCCAACCATCCATCCATCCATCCCTCCCTCTCTCTCTCTCTCTCCCTCCAACCATCCAATCCTCGCTCTCCCTCCATCTCTCTCTCCATCCATCCATCTCCCTCAATCTCTCCCTCCCTCCCTCCATCTCTCTCCAGCCACCCTTCACTCTCTTTCCCTCCATCCATCCATCCATCCATCCATCTCTTTCTCCATCCACCCCCCCTCTCTCTCTCACTCTCTTTTCCTCCCTTCATCCATCCTTCCATATCTCTCTCCAGCCACTCTCCACTCTCTCTCTCTCTTTCCCTCCATCCCTCTCTCTCTCTCCATCCACCCTCCACTCTCTCTCTCTTTTCCCCTCCATCCATCCATCTCTCCATCCATCTCTCCATCCATGCATCCATCCATCTCTCCATCTCCATCCATCCATCCATCTCTCCATCTCCATCCATCCATCCATCTCTCCATCTCCATCCACCAATCCATCTCTCCATCTCCATCCACCAATCCATCTCTCCATCTCCATCCATCCATCCATCCATCTCTCCATCTCCATCCATCCATCCATCCATCCATCTCCATCCATCCATCCATCTCTCCATCTCCATCCATCCATCCATCTCTCCATCTCCATCCATCCATCCATCTCTCCATCTCCATCCATCCATCCATCTCTCCATCTCCATCCATCTCTCCATCTCTCCATCTCCATCCATCTCTCCATCTCTCCATCTCCATCCATCTCTCCATCTCCATCCATCCATCCATCTCCATCCATCCATCCATCTCCATCCATTTCCATCCATCCATCTCTCTCTCCCTCCATGTCTCTCTCCATCCACCCCATCCTCTCTCTCCCTCTCTTTCCCTCCATCCATTCATCTCTCTATCCAACCGCCCCACCTTCTCTCTCTCTCTTTTCCTTCTCATTCCATCCATCCATCCATCCATCTCCATCCATCCATCCATCTCCATCCATCCATCCATCCATCTCTCATCCATCCATCTCCATCCATCCATGCATCTCTCCATCTCCATCCATCCATGCATCTCTCCATCTCCATCCATCCATGCATCTCTCCATCTCCATCCATCCATGCATCTCTCCATCTCCATCCATCCATGCATCTCTCCATCTCCATCCATCCATGCATCTCTCCATCTCCATCCATCCATGCATCTCTCCATCTCCATCCATCCATCCATCTCCATCCATCCATCCATCCATCTCCATCCATTTCCATCCATCCATCCATCTCCATCCATTTCCATCCATCCATCTCTCCATGTCTCTCTCCATCCACCCTCATCGCTCTCCCTTTCTTTTCCTTCATCCATCATCTCTCTCTCCATCCACCCCCCCACTCTCGCTCTCTTTTCCCATCCCGCCATCCATCCATCCCTCTCTTCCCCCATCTCTCAATCCATCCATCCCCCTCTCTCTCTCTTTTTCACTCCCTCCATCCATCCATCTCTCTCTCCATCCATCCCTCTCTCTCTATCTCTCTCTCCCTCCCTCCCTCTATCTCTCTCTCTTCCTCGATCTCTCTCCCTCCCTCTCTCTATCAGTCAATCTTACCCAATATATAATCTGGGTATGCATTTTCAGTGTATTATGTATCTACTATTAGCCAAACTAACATGAATAAATATCCTTTCAAAACAATTTTCAAAATGCTTCATGTATTACACTTCCTTCCTTCTATTAGCATTTTAATCACAACACATTTAAGAGACCAACACTTAACAGCTGCCTGCTGTCAAAACATGTGGCTTGTAAAAACCAGCAGGTATAAACTGGCATCATATTCGGATCCAAACATACACAAATTCTCATCTTTCAGCTTAAAGGAAAAAAGACTTGAACAGTAACACAGTTTCTTTTCTTTTCTATGGGCGTCCACTACAGCTTAACGTTCCTGCCAGCACTCATTAATGCCAGCCTCCAGGGTCAGACCCTTTGTTGTTAGATGGGGGTTGGGTAAAAAGGTTATTGGACATCACCGGGTGGTTTGTGTGACAGACAGCTTGAAACCCGAGCTGGGTGATCACCGAAGGTGTGGTGGGAAACAGGTAAACCAGCACCCGATCCACTGGATGAGCAGGCCCTGACATGCACCAGAATCTTTGTAATGCAACCAAGTAGATTTCTGCCAGACTGGCGTGTCTATGAGAAACGCTACTGAAATTTTTTTTGCACAAACACTAATTTGCAACGTCATGTTGTGATTCATGCTTTAAATAAATTAATTAATGTCACAGATTAATTGTGTCACAAGATTTTAGATGATTTAACGTCTGCATTTTCTGTATCTTTTCTATTGTAAAGAATTGGACAAATATTAAAGATTCAAATGAATTTAAACATTGATTTGCTAAAAGTAAAGTAAAGATAACATCCACGAGTCCGCTAGCACCTTTTTGCAGGCATTTGTTATAATACATAATGCTGGTTTTTATTACATAAGCTATGTATTAATGTTTTGCTTAATTTATTTAAAACAATTATGATTGCATTATAATTTTTATGTAATTTTAAAGGTTATTGTTCATTTGGGTCTATTTTATTACCAAAAAATATCAAATTATTTAATTAATTAATTAATTAAGAATCACCAAAATAATTAAGGACAGTCCTAAATAGTTATAACGTTTCAAAATGATGTGATTTCAGGTACCCATTTAAAATTTTACCATTGAGGATTTCTTAAAAAAAGAAAAGTAAAAATCTTGTCTCGTCTCGTTGTCATGAACCCAATCTTGTTTCTCGTCTCAACCAATAATAGGGTCAGAATATCCATCAGTCAGCAGATTTTTGAGTTCATGACTGTTTCATGAGACTTTATCTAATGATGACTCAGGGTAGTGCATGAAAAAATAAACATATTAAATGATTTTCACTTGATATTGGATTTTTGCCAACACAGCAATGTCGGAAAAAATGCACAACATGCAAAACGTTTATAAATTTGTCTTATAAAAAGCATATACAATCCAAGAAACCTTTGAGATATAATGCAAAATGTGCTGATCATGTATTTGAAGTTAAATTTAAAATTTGTATTTTTAACCTCATTATGCAAACACACTTCACATTTACATTCAGGAACAACTTTACTTCTCTAAATCGCCTCTCTAACCGTCTCCATTTACCCAGTAACCCACAAAAACCAGTATGGCCGGCCCTAAACAATTGTGTGATATCATATCGCCCTCTTACAGCAGTATAAATAAAGAATAAATACCAATAAACCAATCAAACTTCTCAAACCCACTGCAGTGCCTACATAAAGAAACGAGAGAAACATACAAAGACGAGGAACATCAGAGAAATGTCTTTATCTAAGAGTTGCACAGAAGTCTTGATAAGATGCTGCTGGTGTTTCGATTGCTTCACATTCCTACTTCTCATCATGAATGAGCAGCGGAGTCTGCGAGACGAAACGACCGCTCTAATCACAGAGATTGCTGTCTGAAAAAAAGTCAAAGTGCAAGGGAGGGCAGTAACATCACGGGTAAACAAGTCAGACAGGCAGTGTGCTGAACCTCATAAACAAGCTTATCCACTGGCACCGACCCCTGAGGGCCCCAAACTTTATTGTCTTAATGCTATAAAAACAAACTGAGCACTTTGGTTCCCATGAAAGTGTCCTGGCAAACAAAACATTATGCATACACCCTCTGAATATTGCGTGAGTACAAGAATAAAATCACATCATCATGACACAGTTCACTTAAAATGTGATGATTACATCTCTAAAACAGAGAAATCCCAAAATAGTAAAGTGCCCATTTAGTTTTATTGACATCAGGTGAGTAACTTCACACACATTCAGATCAAAGTGCTTACTGTAACCAACCGCTAACCTCTTGAAACGGTTAAACCTGATTGAAATGATGTGATGCAATAACAAAACCAAGGGTCTGATAACACAGAATACCCCTTATCTGAAGAATTCACCCCCCTGTACACACTCTCTGCCCCGTCTATTTCTTTCAATAACACACCCGATGTGTGCTACAAAACAACCAGGGTCCACCAAAACCAAGAGACACTTAGAAGAAAAAGGGACAACTTGAAATGAAATTGGACTTATTTAAACATTTCTTTACTTGCACTTAAAATGAGCGGAGGATTTCTGGTCCATCTCTGGGCATATGATGTTAATGTGGTTTGTGGCTAAACCAAAAGTACGCTGGGTTCATCTATGATGTAGAAACAAGGCCTGAAGTTTTAAAATACCTCACAAACAAGATTCAACGACAGCCAAAGTGATCAGACGAAAGCAGGCGAGCACATACTGAAAAACCTGTTTCAAACCCTCAATCGTGTGAACATTTCATACAGAATAAAAGGGACTTTGTAAAACAAAAACTACTTCTAAAAAACACAAAACACTCGGCTCTGTGTAACGGCGGAGCCTGAAATCATGAATTAAAAACCCAGAATACAAAAAAATAGTCAGATTAGGCAACCCTGAGTAATCCTCGATTGATAAATCACATTTATAATCTTTAATAATCCACACAATATCTAACATTTTACACTGCTATTGCTTTTTTTTTTCACAAAGCACGGTTAAAAGAGCTCCAGGTTAAAGTCAAGAAACATACCAAGCATGTTGGACAAGATTTCAGACACGAGGTTGTGCCTTCAAGCAACAGCACACAAACCATACCATACATTAACACACACGTAAACATGTGAGCCAACACATTCGTAAAAGAATCAAACTGAACAATTAAATACAAGTTAACCTACATTCTACTCGAGTAAAAAAACAGGGCTGTCCCAATTATAACTATTTCCGGGTTAAAAAGTTACGCTTTAGTAATCTAAAAGGAGTAACTAGTTAAACATTTTCATCATTATTACCAAACATTGCACCCAGGTGAGTGCACTGCACGGGTGACATTACTAGACAAACGGAACAAAACATTGGGTGTCAATTAGGCTTAGATCAAAATCTGAACCCACAACAAACTTTGGAAAGCGCCCCTCTCAATGATAATGGTCTAAATACACTGTCCCCACCCCATTCACTCAATACAGCCCATCATCTGCATTATTCAAAGCAGAAACCAAGGCCTTCCTTTCATAAGAGTATTGATTGGGCTTTAACGTGAATGCCACTACATCTATTAAACACATCTTTTATTCTCATTTCCTTTCTCTGATACCTTTATGGTGCACAAAGCTAAACCAATTACAGCAGAGGCCGCCCGACTCACAGTCGCACAGAGAAACATTTATAAATGCATTTGAAATTTAAATTCGAGTAACTGTGGCTCGAAACCTCACTGCGCTACCGGTTCGTTTCCCCGTTTCGTTCACAACAGCACATAGCAAAGAGCCACAAAGCATTTGATCACTTCTTTATTGCTTCCTCCATAAAATGTTTTGATCTCAACACAAGAGGTGCACGTGGATATCCGCTTGTTTACTATCATATCACAGATACTGCAAGCTGTCACTGAGGCAGGGGATGACTTTAATGAAGGGGTACTGATCTAAAACCCACAGCAACCACTGTAAAACAAGCCACCCCCTCCCCCAGTTCATTAAAATGGATGAGTTTTTAAGGTTTCTTATTAAAGCACCCATCCTGTAGATATATAGAGGTACAATTATCTAATTTGACACACCATGCACATGATTTCAATTCAAATATGAACAGCAAAATACTGAGACACCAAACTGCACTTAGTATTTCAAGCAACAATGTAACAAACGATAAGACGATACATGTAACAATAAATGAGAAGAATGTAACAAACTCATCACCTGAGCTGCGTTATAATGTAACAACATCATAATCCAGTGTGTGTCTGTGTGTGCGTGTGTGTGAGGTAAACAAACACACACACACACACACACACACACACACAAATACAGCAGCAAACGCTTCTTAACAGATACAACCATACATCAACTTTACCCTTCATACTATTAAACTGTGATTTACGCACAGACAGTTACAAACACACGTGTTTACCTCACATTCGTACTTTTATATCTGATTGCATGCGTTAATAACAATGAACAACAACCCAAAAGAATGCGCAAATATTAAAAATGTTAAAGGTAAACACACAGAGAGGGGAGGGGGGGCAGGAATCCACATAAAGGCGACTCGCTGCCAGGCGTTTACCACCTACGAATCGCGTAAACCTTCATACTGCACTATAAACATACAGCATACGTGCATTTCATCTATTTAACATTGCATACAGTCACATTTAGATGTGTTACATTAAAGCTATGGCAATCCTTTATTTATAAAACATACAGTATTGCCAGTATTGCCAGGCTGCGCTCGCGCTGCGTGCGTGCGTCCGTGCGTTAAAAGCCCCGGTGGGCACGCAATACGCTTGAGGAATCACTGTTTCTTTAAAATGGATACGAACGCGCTCGCAAACCCCGCGGTTTATGCTTTCCAAACGCGTCTTTATAACTCGACATACCGTGCACGCGGAAGAATAAAGCATCTTTACCTTAATACATCGACTGAATGTCTTTAAACAGCCATCCTCTGTTCACATCTCACAGCTTTCCGAGCGCCATCTTGCTTGTGTGACGTGAGAAATCCTCACCCCTGACCCAAATTTGAATAGGAGGCAGTAAAAGAGGGGGAGAAAGAGCCAAGTGCCCTGCCTCTGCCAGCCACACGCGCTCATTTGCGTAAAGAGCTCGCGGCGGGTGTGATGATGCTGCGTGCCGTGACCTGCTGCTGCTGCTGCTGCTGTATGATACTCACACTGCAAAAAATGACTTTCTTACTTAGTATTTTTGTCTTGTTTTCAATAAAAATATCTAAAAATTCTTAAATTAAGATGCATTTTCTTGATGAGCAAAAAGACCTAAGAAAATAACTAATAAAAAGTTTATTTGTGATTAAAAATAAATTTGCCAATTGCTTAAGAATTTTTTTCTTGACTTTAGTGTTTAAGAAAAAAGATAACTTATTTTAAGATTTTTTTCTAACCCCATTGGAAGATATTTTGCTTGTTTTAAGCACTTAATTTTATGTTTTTTTTTTTACGTGCGTCTTTTTTAATGCCATCTTCATTTTTCACTTCACATATGAGTTGGTTTTACTTGTCATGCATGTGTAATTTGATATCATACAGTAAGGTTTTATGACATCCAGTAAAACTGCAATATTTATACTGAATAAAATCATCTAACACACTCACTTAAAAATATACTTAACTACTAAAAAAATCTTAAAAACGTGTGATCATAAAAAAATCTAACATGCACTTTCATTTCATTCATACTAGAATAAACCTAACAACACTTATAGGGGCGGTTTCAGGGTTTAGATTAATCCAGGACTAGGCCTTAGTTAAATTAGGACATTTAAAGTAAAACAAACCTTAAAAATATAAAAAAATAGCACATATACTAAAAAAATCTTAAAAACGTGTGATCATAAAAAAATCTAACATGCACTTTCATTTCATTCATACTAGAATAAACCTAACAACACTTATAGGGGCGGTTTCAGGGTTTAGATTAATCCAGGACTAGGCCTTAGTTAAATTAGGACATTTAAAGTAAAACAAACCTTAAAAATATAAAAAAAATAGCACATATATATGTTAAGATATGTCAGTACAAGGTGTTTTGAAAGTAAAGTAGCTCAAACATGCATTTTAGTCTGGGACTGTCCGGGAAACCACCCCATAATGTTTTAAAATATTAATGTCTTTATAATTTGTTAGCTATAGCTATCTTGATGTGGTAGTGTTTTGACTATTAATGTAAAACCACTATTGACACCAAAACCATTATTGTGGTATCAAACATTGATTATGACACGTTTGTTCGTTTTGGTTGTTAGTTATCAGCAGTTTAATCACCTGAAAAACTAGATAGTCTAGTATTGTGGTTCATGGGTGGCTTTCACTCCACTACTTAAGTTGCCTTACTGAATTGACAATGATTTTGTTCAAGTGCTTAATAAAGCTGTATAGTAGTTTTAAACTATAATACTGTGCCCTAAAAATGTCAATGTCCAATATGCATCAGTTATGGATTGACTAAATATCGACTATGATCATGTAAAAGATTTAAATCAAATGAGTGAAATCAAACCTTGATGCTCATTATCTCAGAATTTGATTTTGAGACTTTAGCATGGTTAGCCTGTCACAGACAGAATCACACATAAGTAAACAATGCCAACTTTATATTACCATCAAACTCTTATTTATGCTGAATATTTTGGCTGTTTTGAAGGGGTTTCAACACAAATAGCATGTTTGTTATGAATCTTTGACTATAAGCTAATATTGTTTCCTGGTAATCCAATGTAAAAGAAAAAATATGTTTTAATACCTAAAATAATTTATATATTTTAAATAAATAAATAAAAATGAATATATGTGAACCAGCCTGTGAAATCCAGGTTAAAGTCTCATAATCTAAGGATGAGATTAGGAGTATGAAAGTTTGATCTTACTCAGTCAATATTAAAAATATTAAGGTTATATTTTTACAAAATGTTCTTTACAGTATGTAGGATGATTAAACAATAATTCACAAAAATTAGTATTATAGGTTTTATATCGTTATATGGTGTTAGTGTTGTTATAGTATAGTATTGTTATAGTATTGACTTTATAGTAGTCAATCGTCATGTATTAATTCTCACATGTGAAGTCCTGTATTGGGGTTTTAATGTGCAACACAAGTGCTCGTACGCCCCCTAGTGGACTAATTTAATAAGCATTCATCTGTGTTAGTTTAATTTACTTTTATTTTATTATTTTTATTATTTTATTAATTTTATCGAGTGATTCATTATTGAATTTTTATATTAGCAATATTCAATATATAAATTTAGATAATATGAATTTTACCCTACAAAATTTAGTAGTGAAATGAATGTGTGGTTTGTGATTAAATTAAATAAATATTACACAAAATACACAAAAGCCCTAATTTCTCATTTTTAAACAGTAATGCTAGGTTTATATTTCAATATTTTGTACTTCAAGCAGCATAAAAAATAAAGACACTTGTCATTTAGATAAAAAACCTTTTAGCTGTTTTTACGAGTAGGGACTTTAAAACTTATATTAATAATACAACAATAAAAGGTGCAAGAAATATAAAACTTAAATACATATAACTGATAACGAAATGCTTTATATATTTAGTTTCTCCTTTGCTTTATTTACAAAAGGCTATCATTCTGATCTGATTTTAGGATATGATTGAAAAGAGCATTAAGCAACACATTTTAAAATTTCAATATTATATTATTTCATAAATAAGGTATTATTTTATAACTTTCAAGACTGAAGTGGCGTGAATTCAATGCGCGATGCATTGTGGGTAATAGCAAATCCAAGATGGCGGCGAGCAGGCGACTGCATAAGGTAAATATCCCGAGAAATGTGGTTTAATTAATATAAAATAAAGATTTAATTTGTTTTGTCTTTAAAAACAGATATGTTACGGATTTCAGTGACTGTTTGTTGGAAACCTAAAACTTTAAATGACTCTGGTTAGAAATTGGATGAGGAAGAGGAGGATGAAGATACCTAGCTTAGCTGTAGTTCAAATATCCACTTTGAAATAAAACGGAATATTTAAATAAAAAAGAAAAACCAAATAAACTGTCTCCTGAATGAGACCAATCTAGTGTTTAGTATTAAGTTTGAACGTCTGTTGAAGAGTGTTAACGTTAAACAGATTGTATGAGTAAGATTGAAAATGAAACTAGTTTATGACTACCAAAGCTTACCAACGAGACAAAAACATATTTCAACAAAAGATTGATTTGAAAGATGATTGAATAATAAATACCTTAATATAGCAGAATGATGTCTGTGTGGTGGAAATGTTCGCTTTTATCAGTAAAATGATGAAACAGGAAGTGTGTTGTCTCTGAAAGTTTCAGTATTACTAAATCTGTGTGCTAATAACAGATTATGTTACTATAATAAATACATGAATCATGTGCAAAAATGCAAAAATAATTTTTAAAATTGTTATAATGTATGGACTTTATTTTAATGTTGGTGTTTGAAGTTTTGTACATGACCACAGTAAAGAGAAATTTACTTTCGTTTTTACTTTGTAGTTTCTGAAATGTCTTTAAAGGTTAAACGTCCTGAATATCACTAAAGGAGGATCGTGGTTTGTGTTTTACAGGAACTCGATGAAATTCGCAAGTCTGGAATGAGAAATTTCCGCAACATTCAGGTTGACGAGTCAAACATTCTGACCTGGCAGGGACTCATCGTGCCGGTAAGCTCACAGAAATCCCATAATAGTTGTATTGAATTTAACTCTATTGTTATTGAGTAAAATGAAGTAGTTGAAGTTGTTTAAGTTCTCATACAGATTTTTTCTCTTCCAGGACAACCCTCCTTACGATAAAGGCGCATTCCGGATTGAGATCACATTCCCTGCAGAATATCCCTTTAAACCTCCAAAGATTACGTTTAAAACAAAGATCTACCACCCAAACATTGATGAGAAGGGTCAGGTGTGCCTGCCAGTCATAAGTGCAGAGAACTGGAAACCAGCAACCAAAACTGACCAAGGTATAAAGTCTCTCTAAGGGCATTTTTACTTTGGGTTCCGACCAAACAGCTAGGGGCGGTTTCCCAGACAGTGTTTAGGTTAAGACACGACCAGGCCTTAGTTATAGTAGCCTTACAATATGGGTGTATCTTGAGACAAAACAATGACATTAATAAATGTTAAGATACATCAGTGCAAAATGTTTTTTAAATTAAGCTCAAACATGCATTTTAGTCTGGGACTAGCGTAAGCTCTGTCCGGGAAACCGCCTGTTAGTTCAAAGTAGGGCTGCAACAACTAACCAATAAAATCGATGATAATCAATTATGAAATTCGTAGTAAATTATCGATTAGTTGGTCTGTGACGTCACATTTATTTATATTTTGACATTTAAATGTGTTAAACTATTTAAAAGCAGCACAAACGTTTATTTAAGGCTTAAAGTAACAAAAAAAAAAAAATTATTAGTAAAACTCTAGTAGTGTGTGGCTTTTGTACACTTCTGCATGTGAATACTCAAATTTAGTGCCTTATTTAGCCATAACTGAAAAATCTAATTGAGAATATATCCCAATTAGTTGATTAATCGGAAAAATAATCGCCCGATTAATCGTTAGTTTAGCCCTAGTTCAAAGGACAGTATTTAATCTCTAATCATCCAGAAATGAATAGTCATGAATTAGAATCTGTGTTTTTTCTCCTTAACAGTAATCCAGTCTCTCATTGCCCTCGTCAATGACCCCCAACCAGAGCATCCACTGAGGGCCGACCTAGCAGAAGAATATTCAAAAGACCGTAAAAAATTCTTTAAGAACGCAGATGAGTTTACAAAGAAACACGGCGAGAAGCGTCCAGTGGACTGATATTGCATGGGCGCGTTTCTCTTGTTTTTGCTCTGCCCACAAACCTCTCCAAATCTGAGTTCCCACCTGCTCTCACTCTCCGTCACCCAGCATTCCCTGAGAAAATCCCGGTCGCATTTCACCCGTGACTTCTCAGCCTCTGGGTGTCGACTGGCTGGTGTAGTGTGTAGACAGGGAACACATGCGAATTAGATCTTAATAAATTTGTGAGATTTCTGGGTGGGATAGGGCAGGGGTTGGGGCCTTAGAATAAAACGTTTGTTCCTTTTAATTTGTTCTTAAATTGCACAGAGATGTGTTCGGGTCATGCCGTCTGCTGTGCAATGAATCTTGACTGTTTCATAGCAGAAGTGAACCAGAGTATAATGTTAATGTCGCTTCACTTTCACATGTATGACGTTGTTAAAAAGTAAAATCTAAAAGTACTTTGAATGATGATATATAATACATCGAGGTTCTAAAGGTGTGTGGCAAATGTTTCATTTACGTTTCTTTCTCATCTTTATTTTTTTTTATATTTGCTTAGGTTGCACTGTTTCTGTGGAATAAGATTTAATGTTCTTCATATTCTCTCTGTTTGTAACTGATGGAATCTCAGCTTAGTCACTGTCACCAATATAATGTTTATTATGTCATAAAAGTAAAGCGGTGTGTTGTTTTTTTGACTGAACATGCTCATATATCTCAGCACAATCTCAGTTACTAAAGCCAGTTGTATTTTTATCACTACAACCATACACTCATCTAAAGGATTATTAGGAACACCATACTAATACTGTGTTTGACCCCCTTTCGCCTTCAGAACTGCTTTAATTCTACATGGCATTGATTCAACAAGGTCCTGAAAGCATTCTATAGAAATTTTGGCCCATATTGATAGGATAGCATCTTGCAGTTGATGGAGATTTGTGGGATGCACATCCAGGGCACGAAGCTCCCGTTCCACCACATTCTAAAGATGCTCTATTGGGTTGAGATCTGGTGACTGTTGGGGTCATTTTAGTACAGTGAACTTATTGTCATGTTCAAGAAACCAATTTGAAATTATTCGAGCTTTGTGACATGATGCATTATCCTGCTGATAGTAGCCATCAGAGGATGGGTACAGGGTGGTCATAAAGGGATGAACATGGTCAGAAACAATGCTCATGTAGGCCTAAATGCCGTGGCATTTAAATGATGCCCAATTGGCACTAAGGGGCCTAGTGTGCCAAGAAAACATCCTCCACACCATTACGCCATAGCATTAATGAGAAATTGAACAGGTGTTCCTAATAATCCTTTAGGTGGATGTATAAGCCATGGGGCAGGGGTCTTCAACCATTTTCTTTGAGGGCCAGATTTTAAAAATGTGGGCAAAACCCCTATTTTAACTTTTATATATATTTAACTTTCACCTATTATGTGTGTTGCATGTGGTGTAGTCACACAAGTATTTTTTTAAAACAGCCAAAGCTCAAATTGGATACAAAAATAACGCACCTGCAGATTGAGGTTTTTGCAACTCTCCGTAGGGAATTACCTCCATGTTATCGGCCGTCATTTGTTATGAACAGTGTAAAGGTGGCTTTAAAGTAACCAAACTGATTTTAAATCTGAAAGGCGGGCCGGATAAAGATGACTGGCGGGCCGCATTTGTATAATGGGTTAGAACTGGACTGGTGTGAAAATCCAGCTCACACTGGCCAAGGGAACGCAAGAATAAAAGATTTAATTTGGAAAAATTTAAAATTAAACACCTAGTTAATGCAGATTTTTTTAGTACATTGACCTAAAGGTAAAATAAAAATATTACATATTAAAATAAATTTAGTAATTGTAAAAAACAAAACATCCAGCAATTTAAATGGCATTGCTCTTATAAAGCATGGTACTCTGTTGCTAAAATAGTTTGATATTTGATATCATGGTATTACCATGGTACATTTCTACTATCCTTGGGTACAAAAAGGTTTTGCACGTGCACACACTATAAATACTCTCTTGTATTGTGTTGCAGTGGCATCCACACAGTTCACTTTGCTGGGGGTTGACTGATTTAATTTCCCTTTAACCCTTCTGGTGCATGTAGCCCCACCCCTAACCCTCTTCTCTCTTAAGTATAGAATTAAGATTAGCATTACTAGCCACGACACTAAGCAGATCTAAAAGGAGAACTTAGACCCGATGGATTAGTCCGCTGGGTTAATAATGGGAGGCAAGGGTTTGACGTGACATGTAAATTCATTGCAGTTTTGATCATTGTAAAAAATTAGGAACAAGTACAAGAGCTTTAATTTTGGTAATAAATGTCTTGGTTTGACTGACCAAAGTAGTGTTTGGTTTGTGTGCCTGGTCGGTAGGTTCCTGGAAAATCTGGGCTTATAACCCTAAACCAATTATTGTCTGAGATGGTGGTTTTTACCCTACTGGTTAAAACCTAAATATATTTGTATGCATCTATTTTCTTTGATACCTAACATTTATCATACTGGTTGAAAAGAAATAATGAAACAATTATAGTTTTCGACTTTATTTTATTAAGCTTTGTGTATACATAAGACCTTCTGTTTGGGGATTGGAGGAAGGAGCGTCCACAAGTCTCTCTGCTGTATTGGATCCAGCCTTTATCACAGAAGCAGTGTTCATTTCCTGAACTGTTGGATGGGCGCAGGGACTTTGATATCCTGACCCTTTTCCAATTTCTTCTCACACTCGACAAGATAGTTGACGCCATCAACGACCAGCTGTACCAACTCCACCTGGTTAAGACAAGCAGACACACAAAGTTTAGAAATGTCATTCAGAGGAGACTTTAAATCAGATGACATTCAATGGTGTACCTCAGATTTGCCCAAGCGGTCAAGGTTTGAGATGTCAAAGGTGTCGCCCACAGCAGCAGTGTCCACGCCGCCAGTTCCACGCTTTTGCAGTCGCAGGTTATCCAGGATCTTACCAAAGCGAGGATCCTAGCATACACGCATCACAAACACATTAGTGCTTGACTCAGTAATTCGTCTTCCTGATTAAAAAGCTAAATGCTGTTACCTTGCTAAGCTTTGGCAAGCGGACGTGTACTCCGGCTCGGAGTCCAGTGCCCAGGTTGGATGGGCAGGTGAGGATGTAGCCAAGATGTTCGTTCCACATGAACTCCCAGCCTCTCTCCTGGATCAGGTGCTCCACCTGTCCAACATCGGGATGGAAAAATAAACTTAAGAAACTGAGTTAAGATATCGGGTAAACTAGATGGGTTTAATGGAGGACCTGTTTGAGTCCTCTGCAGAATCTCTCAAAGACCCTCTTCATATTGCCGCCCTTCTCCATGGAGATGACACGGGTGTGATCTTCTTCATTGATCCATATCAAGAAGGTCTTATCGTTGTTGTGCCTTGGAAATTATTTCAAATTTAGGATTACTTTATGCAGTATAACATATTATACTTATATTGCATATAAGTATTTACAAGCTAGTTCTGCTTCTACATCCAATCAGGATTTTAGTATTTTACATTAGTATTAGAATTACGTTGCATGTAAGCTTCAACATAATTTATTCTTACCTTTGAACAGATTTTTTTTACTGGTTAAGTGTTGTTAGCTACCCAAGACAGCTCTCTTGACTTAAGCTACCCAAAGGTTCATCAAACCATGCTCATAACTTTCTAAAACCATACCAAATGCCTCTTGCATCTGGCCAGTCACGGGCCATAAAGGCGCACGTCAACAAGGGAGACACAGGTTTGTCAAACAGAAAGTGATCCTAGGGAAGGAAAAAAGGCAAAGTAGGTGGAGGAGCTAAAGGAGAAACATTGCTTGGAGTCGACTTGCATCCTATAAAAAGTAAAAAAGACAGGACTGGAACTAAACTGGTGAGGTTTGCACTAGAAATTCACAGCTTTTCCAACCCCAATTCCTACCAGATGCCACGAGCATCAGGCCAATCCCTGGCCATCCCAGATGCAGTGAGCAGAGGAGACACAGGCTTGTCAAAAAGAAAATGCTCCTGAGTCGTGTCAGCATGAGGAAGAGAATCAATGATTCAATGCAAATCACATTATAAACCAAACATCTCAATCGAAACATGCACTCACATCGATGAGCCTCTGCTGTTCTTCATCAGTCATATCGGTGAGGCTGTAGTAACGGCCAGCCAGATCTCCCTTCAGACCCGCCAGGGCCTGGACCGTCACCCTCTCCACCTCACGACGCTCCGAGCGGCTGCAGGCGGGTGGGAGGCTGAGGCCGCGAATGCTACGGCCCGTGCGCACGCGGGACGACAGGACGTATTTCTCATCGAACATGCCTGACGTGAGCTGAAATAAAACACCAATCGATAAAAGCGCTCGGAAATTGACAATTCCGAATGGATAGTTGAGGATAAAACGTGCACCTTGGAGGAGTCCAGGTCAGTGGGATGCTTCATGATCCTCGGGTCATAGCCGTTGTGTCTGTCCTTGATTACCGGATCAAAGATGTCAGCAAATACCTGTAACATCATAAGGCAGACAGTCAATGCTGTTGTCTCCAGAATAGCTGAGGAGGAACCGGAATAGACCATCGCTGGTTTAGTCTGAAACTACCTGGTTGATCAAAGTAAGTTACTAAGCTACTTCAGATGGAAACAGTTGGACAATACCTCATAACTCTCCTCATCACCAGCAACCATCCCCACTGTCTTGATGAAGGGATGTCCAGGGTTGTCCACACCAGTTTGGATACACTGGTCAAGAGTCCAGTTGTTTGGGGTGACCTTGTCCCTCAGCTTGGCGTAGATGGCAGGAGTCAACGCACTGGCCATACAGTTGTTGTGCTTGCGAAGGTCGGGGAAATCGGCACTGTTGAAAAAAACAATCTCCAGTCAGGTTCTGTTACTGGGAAGCATGTAGATGCTTAAGGACAAGGTGGTAGACGAGAAATGAATGGCCATCACATACAGCATGTGCAGTGGGAAACCTCGGTGCAATAGGGAGGGTCAAGATCTTCGACAACATTAGATATTTAAAGTCAAAGTGTGCATTTAGAAAATTGCTTTTTTTTTTAGCAATTTAAAGAAAATGCTACCTGCACAACTCATTCAAGAGCGTAAATCTTGGACCGCTGATCTGATTTGATCTTTGGCATCTATCAGTGCAGGACATAAGCTACTTAAGTTTCATGTTCACAGCCCTTTACCTTTCACATTATTACTGTGCGACACTTCACAGTACATCATGACCTCGACGCCTGATCATATTTTTTCCAACAGGTGCAACCCTGATGGAATGGAAAGAAGTTGCACCCTTCTGGGTACATTAGGCTCACGTACAATTCATTTGGATATGGTTGTTAACTGACAGTCAGACAGTAATCATAAAGTCCAGATTAGTAATCATAAAGTCCAGATTACACATGTTTGATAGAGATTGTTTGTTAAATCTTTGGTGGATACCTTGGAGGGTAAAGTTTCCTCCTCTGTTCTGCATTAAGGGCAGCACTGTCGCTTATTAAGTAACCGGTGGCCGCGGCTCCGGCTCCCAAACCTGCCACGAGTAAACCGGCGGTGCGGCCCGACATCATCTTGGTGAATGAGCTTGCCATCTTCAAACGCTTCTGCTTTTCTGGATGAGATCAGCACTGAAGTAAGAGAGGTAACGGTCATGAACATAGCAATGAAGGATTTTCAGACTTATTACAGTTTCTATCCAAGATTTTAGTGCTTAATGCTTGACAGATTGTCCAGTAAGCTGAAGAGCGTCACCTGATCTAAGATGGCAGCTTACTTGCGTCTGGTCATCTTATTAACTTTAGTTAATTGACTGTAACAGTTTAGGTGGTCAGACATTAAAATATGTCCATGAACATTGACTCCAAACATCTCTGTACATTCACGACTCCATGCTTTTATTACAATTCCCTTCTTAAGCACGTGCCCTTCAATGCTTTCTAAAGGACAATTGTAGAAAAACAAAGAATTGTTTTGTATTTCGTAGAAAAACCATGATGTCGCATTATGAAACATTTTTTAAATTGACTTTATAACAATAATAAAACTATTTTTACTTTAGCAACACTACAAATCTGATGTATAGCTCCATGGTAGACAATGTGTTAGCAGCGGAAAATGTCATGGGTTCATACCCATACTGATAAGTAAATGTATACCTTGTATAGCTTTAGATAAAATGCGTAAATGTGTAAATTGAGAAGTCAGTATTAACAAGTCGGTCTGTCCAATATATTAAATAGCAGATTTAAAACTTTAACCTTTGGTTCACTGAACATTTAGTTCATAACATTTAGTTATACCCTTCATTTAGTCTGACAGAGCAACTGCAACCCTTGAAAAGTGAAAGTGTTATTTATAGACTAAATGAAGTGTTTGGAATTGAGCCTCATCTGAGACCTCGTGCTCGCTCATGACATTCTGAACCGGTCACACAAATGCACACAAGACCCAGCTAAGATCTGACAACTCGAGCACAGATCTACATACAACATCAAAAAACATGAGCAATACCCATGTTTAATGTCTATCTTTACGACAGCGTTATGGAGGATTATTAGGCTTGTAGGATTAGCGGATAACATTGAGAACACTGTTAAATAAGAAGAACTATAATGTCTTTAAAAATGTTTCAGGAATTCAAATGAATGCATCTTATTAAACTGAGCTAGATGCAATCCACTTTACTGCAAAAAAAGTTTCCAAGAACGTTGAATTAGAAAAAGATGCCAAAGTTTACATTTTTAGATAATTTTCTTAAAAAATATGTATATGCAAATTAAAACATCTGATGTTTGATCTATTTCACATTTATACTTTATAAACAGTGTTTGCAAAATTGCTTCCCACTACTAACATTTCCAGGTTTTTCTTTTATGTGTAGCTTTTATTCCATTGTTATAAAAATCTACATTGAAGATCAGTTTATTTCTTTAATGAATGTGAATAGTAAGAAAAGAGAGTTTTACCTGTAGAGTTTCCTCCGTTACAGTCGGCTGTGTCAGGAAGCACACAGTCTGTGTGGAAAACTGGCGCTCCTCTCTGGATATGGGATTAAATGGTGAGCTGATGGCCAATCCTCTTCTGTGTAAGTGTCGGGTCATAACCCATGTCTGTTGTCCGGTTTGTCCTTGACACCCTGCCACCATAGTCAACCATTCTACACTGATCACAGACACTTACATACATCATCTGTCATCTGTTTTAAACATTAAACCTCTCCACGCAATTATAGACTTTCTTTAAATACTGACTGCAATTTTATAGTCATCAGATGACAATTAAAGAGAGAGAGAGAGAGAGAGGAAGGCAGACAGACAGAGTCAAACAGACTGATAGACAGACAGGTAGGCAGGAAGATAGGCAGACAGACAAAGATAGATAGAGAGAGAGACAGACAGATAAATAAATACATAAACAGATATAAAGCATACATAGACAAACAAACAGACTAACAGGTAAGCAGAGAGAGAGAGAGGTATGCAGACAGACAAAGATAGATATAGAGACAGATAGATAGATAGATACCTAGATATCCAGATAGATGGATAGATAGACCAACTAACAGGTAGGCAGGCAGACAGAAAATTAGGCAGACAGACAGCCAACTAGGCAGAAAGATAGATAGACTGACAGATACATAGATAGACAGATATACAGGCAGACATACAGGTAGGCAGATAGATAGACAGACAGAGAGACACATAGACATACAGATATACAGGTAGGCAGACAGATAGGCAAATAGATTGACAGACAGGTAGGCAGAAAGATAGATAGACTGACAGATACATAGATAGACAGATATACAGGCAGACATACAGGTAGGCAGATAGATAGACAGACAGACAGATATGCAGGTAGGCAGACAGACAGACAGGCAAATAGATTGACATACAGCCAGATAGACAGACACGCAAATAGATAGACAGATAGACAAGTAGGCAAAAAGATAGACAGACAGTTATACAGTTAGGCAGACTAACAGACAAATAAATGGACAGGCAGACAGATAGATAGAAAGACAGACAGATATACAGGTAGGCAGATAGACAGACATGCAAATAGATAGAGATGCAGACAGATAGACATGTAGGCAGAAAGATAGACAGACTGACAGATAGATACATATAGGTCTTATCAGACTATAAACACACAGTACAGAAGAAAAGACAAAGTTTTATTTCACAAGTTTTTAAACAGAAACATCATGAATACATTTGTGTCTGTAGCTGAAAAACAGATATACATTCATTTATACAAACAAAGGTCAAGAAAGTGTGCATGAATTCAATTATTTAACTAAATTATTTTAAAAAAAACAATGTGGGTCAGTCAACTACTTCAAATTTGTATAAATAATAAAATGCTGAAATAAACATAAATTATAAATAAAACACTTCATATTCTTTACATGAACATATCTTGTATTCATATTCACATTAGTCAAACAATAATTCATTTACTTTGTACAAAAACTGACTAAAATATAAAGTTTAAAAATGGGTATGTTTTCTTCTGAAACCAACCTGTAAACCCATGAGTGATTCTCACGTTTATGCAAAAGTAAACAACTTTATCTGCACTCATCAAAAACTACCATGATTTTTGTTTTGACATGGTATTACCATGGTATTGTGTGTAGTGCATTTAAGAAGCATGTAAATACAATAATAAATGAATAAAGTAATCATTCAGTACTATGGTAATACCATCTGCTACCATCACTGCACTACATTTCTTTACGTAAGAATGTCATTAGACGTCAAAGTGAATATTAAAATTTCCTATCATTTATCCAAAAGAAACATAAAATATATTGCAAATTAAATTCATCTCATTTAAATCTATTTTATTTTAAATGTGTAGCTATTTAAATGCAAATTTATGCACACACTTGCCCAAAAAACTGACATTAACTAACATGCTACTATAAATAAATGCAGTCCATCTGTTGTTAAATACCTGAATTAATATCTAGCATTAATAAATTACTATAGTAAAAACATATTAAATTTGGTAAACAATAAAGGTGCTTGGTGAAGCTTATAACATACATCCTTTGCCAGTAGATGGAGTTGTTGCTGTGGTCCTTGGATTTTTTTAAATGGAGGACTGATCGGAAAAGAGGACCAGCTAGTTACAGGTAAACACTGTTTAGCTTCATCGAACACATATCACATACAAAATATACATTTGTACACATACAAAACATCTTAAATAGGAATCAGGCTTCTAATATTTTGCATTCAGGTAAAACATTTTCAGACAATATCAGATATTAAAATGCATCATGCTAGAAATATCTATGATGAAATGTAACTACATGATATTTAGGAAAAGGCACATTTGAACCTGAGTTTACATCAAAAGCATTGTGGTACCCACATTTGTTCAACCAATGCCCATTTCAATGGAAAAATGCTTACATAAAGTTTCTATCTATATATATTCATATATTTTAAATACAAATGTTTACATTTCGAAGCAGAAATAGGCATATAACCTATTAATTCACACGCATGCACGCACGCACACACACACACACAAGATATGGATTTGATTTTATGGCCAAGCTACTGTTTCCATACTGGATAGACTTCAGTTCAGATGTATGGATTTTCATACATTAGCCCATTATTATTTGATATAAACAACTTCATACTTCTGATATCCAAGTTTGCAGTGCGATGTAAACATGATGATGTTTAGCGTGTAGGGGGGAGACGTGGCTCAATCTTTAGAGATAAATCATACAGTGTGTCTTCATCCATTACAAGAGTCTTGTCAAGTAGGAACTGAGTAACCTGAAAAAAAAGGCAAATGTTAAAGGGGTCTTATTATGCTTCTTCATATTTTCCACCTTTTTCCAATTTATTTTCAGCTTGTTTTAAATCTAATTTTAATTTATTTTCTACTTAATTTCAATTTATTTACAACTTAATTTCAACTTATTTACAACTTAATTTAAACTTATTTCCAACTTATTTACAACTTATTTCCAACTTATTTACAACTTATTTACAACTTATTTACAACTTATTTACAACTTATTTACAACTTATTTACAACTTATTTACAACTTATTTCCAACTTATTTACAACTTATTTACAACTTATTTACAACTTATTTCCAACTTAACTTCAACTTATTTCCAACTTAACTTCAACTTATTTCCAACTTAACTTCAACTTAACTTCAACTTATTTACAACTTAACTTCAACTTATTTACAACTTAACTTCAACTTATTTACAACTTAACTTCAATTTATTTCCAACTTAACTTCAACTTATTTCCAACTTAATTTCAACTTATTTCCAACTTAACTTCAACTTATTTCCAACTTAACTTCAACTTATTTCCAACTTAACTTCAACTTATTTCCAACTTAACTTCAACTTATTTCCAACTTAATTTCAACTTATTTACAACTTATTTTAAGCCTATTTTCAACTTAATTTCAATTTATTTTCAACTTAATTTCAACTTATTTTCTACTTATTTCCAACTTATTTTCAGCTTATTTTCTACTTAATTTCAATTTATTTTCATCTTATTTTCTACTTAATTTCAGCTTATTTTCTACTTAATTTCAACTTATTTTCTACTTAATTTCAATTTATTTTCTACTTATTTACAGCTTATTTTCAACTTAATTTCAAGTTATTTTCCTATTTACAGTAGTGTCTAATGTTGCTGTTTGAGCATAAAAAAGCAAAATCTGCAAAAAAAAGTCACAATGAAATCGAAAAAAAACCCCGGTAATTATTGTGGAAATATTGTGGTTTATTGTTTTACAGATGACTTACCGTATCTGTGAGCTTCATTATTTAAAAAAAATTCACGTGCCCTCATAATTTTTTATTAAAAGCGCAAATATCCTTTTCTCCCCTCGAAACAATCTCTCTTTACTTCAGAATGGCAGGTGGGCGGAGTCCGGGAAAAGATTGCAAATAGCAACATGACTCAACTTCCAATGATCCAATCAACTCTTGATTGACAAAATCAAGTCCAGCCCTACCTTTTTTCAATTTAGAAGCCGTTTCACTCGAATATACAGTACGTCCACCATGGGGAAAATAAGACAATCACTACATTCGTTTAATGGCATCTTTAAAGTCTTTTCCATATAGAAATAATCTCTTTAACAGAAATCACTTTTCCAGAACTACAACCAACAACTTGTTGAAACTACAACATACTTCTTCCATAAAGTCAAGCATCACAATAATTCCCATTTAAGGCATATACAAAAAGGGTTGAGGCTTGAGTTGAAGCGTTGATTATTTTTTAAAACTAACTATAAATCAAGAAAACTGTACCTTGGGTTGAAGCTCAATCCTGTAGGGGGCTTGTTGAAACTGTCGGATTTCTCTAATTATGTGTGAAATCTGAAAGAAACAATATAAAGACATAAGAAAATGATACTTTACTTCAATCGCTATTTAATTTGAAGCCTCATGATTTTTAAAACTGAATCACAATCTGAATGTAAACCTCTACAAATGCCACAAACTGAAGTATTTGGTGGCCATTTGAGAAGTCGGTCATTTACCATTCTCATTTTAGAGAAGTTGACGAGACCCTCCTCTGTGAAGTTGGGCGTTCCTTCCTCAATAAATGCCAAATCAGTCAGGTACATACCCAGATACGGCACACACGGAGGGTTACAACTGCAAAATAAACATATACTCACATAAACTGATTGTTTTTTCGATATTATGTGTAACTAACAAATATAAACATACTTTTTCAACGTTTCTCTTAGGTTCTTAAATCTTCCTTCGGATGATACGATTTTCTGCAGTCTGTCCATAAGCGCTTTAGTCTGATAACAAAAGAAAATTGGTACAAACTGGTACAAATTTCAAATATTTAACAATGACACTAATACTATAGTAAAACACCAATAGGATCAGTCATTTATGTTGATGTCTTGTCCCTTTTATATCAAACAGCCAACAGATAAACATTTGCATGCAACATTAAAATGTGTATATCTGTTATAAGCTCATGGTGCCCCACCTGTTTGCAGACCTTGGCCCATGTTTTCTTTAACCTGTAGATAGCGCTGCGGTTCAGGGCTGATGTGATCTCCAGGACACCGTTGTAGTTGTTGAGACAGCGGCAAATATCTGCGACGGCGAGCCATTTCTCAATCGAGCTGGCCCTGGATCCAACATCCGAATGAGCCATAATCTCAGACGCCACCAGGTTGCTCATCTGAACCCATCAAATATAGATGATACAAAGTCAATATAACCTTCTCAATGTAGCCTCTTTACTTTAATAATAAATGTGTCGTCTGTGTGGATTCATTTAAAGGAACAAATCTTTTATCATATAAGAATGCAGATCTGTAAACTATTTTCAATGAAGTAAAATGTCATTCTTCACAATCTGATCACTCCACACTATTGAAGGTAAATGTTTTTTAAGATCACTTTTGTCATATATGTGCAAATGTTTGTTTGTTTAATGTTGATGATTTTTACATCATTGAAGTGTTGACTTGTCTTCATAATGTATGGCGTTCTTTCATTTTTGTCCATCTTCATCCAGCCCTGACCCAGAAACTCTCTGAAAAGTGGCATTTGTAAAAACTTGAGTACTAAAGTAAAACACCAACCGGAATTTCACAAAAGTTTGAAATAAGGCTGGGCGATAATTAAAGATATTTAATAGTAACAAGATGCGTCCATTATAGAATGACATCATCTGGGGGAGGGACTTTGCGTAGTATATGAGAGGTCTTGGTGTAACAAGACCTGGAGGCGTTCCAAACATGGCAGCGACTTCCTTAAAAAGACTTTGGCGGTATATCGAGTTTTGGTAATATAACTATTTTCTTCAAGCGGGATATGGGATGAGACAACACTGTTTATATCCATTTGGTCTGATATGACCCTTCTCCTATAGCAACATAAGCTTTGTCAAAAATGTATTTCCATCTGGGTGATTCTCACGAAATTAGAAAATTATCAGGTGTCATGAAACATTTTGATAAAAGAAAGTAAATGCAAAGTATGAGTATCAAAATAAGAAGCAAACATCTCTTCATGTACTATTTGCACATGATTTCAAATGACATCATACACACCAATTTTGTGTTTTTTTTCCACATTTAAGGGGAAAATTTTCATTACCGCAACGTGTGCATGACTGGATTTGGGTTCTTTGTCATGGAAATATTTATAATAAAAAAATAAAAAGCTTGAGTGCATGTTATATTATAAACATTTACAGTAAAGAAACATGTGGTATTTGGTGATCATTGGTAAATGTAGAGACAATAATAAGGAATATAAATGTGTCCAAGACCAATTTTCTCATCCTCCGCAACAATTTTCAATCATTGTTTAAGCCCTCAAGGAACTAACATTTTCAAAAAAAAAAAAAAAATTGGTTGGAAGGGACATAATTGACTGTGACACTGAAGATGGCTACCAGGTAAGCAGTTGTTATTTTTCTCTCCAGATAAAAGTTGAAATTTTGTTTGTCATAGTACCTAGACAACTTTTTAGTTCTCATTACCGAAACATGAGTTTGTAAATGCATATATTTAATGTAATATCATGTTGCGGTAATTATCATTTTTGATAATGATAATCTAAAAAAATGTAATAATTCTATAGGAAATATTTTTACATTTTTAAATCCTCTAACAATAATGGTTATAGTAAGTTCAGATCTTAATCTTACATGTGAAAAAAAAAATCGACTTCAATGGCTTTTTAAAAAAATCTGATGCTGGACACATTCTTAATCTGGAGTTCGTGAGAATCACCCACATGGGAGGAAAACCCTATCTTTATTTTCATCATTTTCATCTTTAATAAAGGTGTTTGTGACATCTCACATGAGGCTTTTACTTACATATTAACTTTTATTCAGAGATATCTAGCACATTCTGCAATCCATCCCAAAAATTACAGAGATATACATTTTGGTCATAATCGCCCAGCCCTAGTTTAAAAAAATAAAAATAAATTTTCATCAAATATAGCTGTGAAAAAAATAAAGAGACAATTTTTTAGTTTTCCTGAATTATATAAATATGTGTTTAAGTAAAATTATCATTTTTGTTTAATTCGGTCAACTACCGACAACATTAAAAAAGGTCTTTAAAAAAAGATTATATTTGCATTTATTTACAAAAAATTTAAATTGGGGAAACCATGATCAAAATAACAAAAAAAGATGCAGTGTTTCCAATCTTTAATACTGCAGAGAAAACAAGTTCAGATTCATTTCTCAATAACACAATACTAATGTTTTACATATATTTTAGGAAAAATTCAAAAACCCTGATTTTTTGTCAGATCTTTCATGGGTCTTGTCATGCTCTCAGTCTTTTATATTTGCTGTTAGGTGACTTAAAGGAACAGTATGTAGGATTGTGGCCAAAACTGGTATTGCAATCACAAAACGTGTGGCTAAAACTGGTACTGCAATCACACAGCTGGTGGCCAATATACCAAACGACAACATAAACATCAGTTGAGGGCTGCAACTCCACTTTTTAAATGACAATATCCTGGCCGGACTGCTGTTGTCAGTGATATAAGTATTTGAAATGAAAATGATTTCTTAATGTCTAGTGACATTTCAGGGCCATTTAATGATTAATTGATATCAATTTCTTACATACTGTTCCTTTAATGTCTATTCTCTAGAAATCTAGTTATCTAGAAATGATGATTAAAGTCAAAACTGGAGTGGTCTCTCAATTTTTTTTCCACGGCTATATTTATTTATATACAGAGGTTTTGTAGAGGTTTTATGTACAGCATATTTTTTATAAATTTTATGAGATTTTCGGTGGTTTTATGTTATATAAAAACTGTTATTAATAAAATACATTTTCATAAACTATGAGCAGTTTGTCTGCGCTCGAATCAAATATTCCTGTAGACTCACTCATATGGAATATTCCGGAAAACTATATGATCCAACAGTGTGATCTGTTCAGCAACCTCCATAGCCGAGAGCAACTCAAAGCATTCATTCCTCGGACACTCCGACTGAAAAACACACACGCATGGATGCGAGTTATACAACAGAGCTCAACACGTGTATGTGTGTTACAGTATATGAGGTGTAAAGACACTGAGAGATTCTCACCATCTGCATGATGTCTTCAATCTTCAGCTGCGAGTCGTCCTGATCATCCTGAGAAAGAGCGCTGAGGAATAACACAAGCATTATTAACCCATGAAACTCTTGATTAACTTCACTCAGATATACATTTTTGAACAGACGTCAGTTTGATTGACAATGTCTTTCCATCATGTAGTGGTTGTCGATGAGTGTGTTTTACTTTAGTATGTTTGCCGTGGCTTTCCGTTCCTGTGGAAGTAGATCAGGATCTCGGAGCACCTCCTCCAGGAGAGAGATCACAGCAGTCGTCAACTCTGCATTCATCTCAAAATCCTGAAAATCACAACAACAAAACACACACAGTTATACTGACACAAATGACCCAAAATCTGACAGGTTTAGGGTCTATACTACATAAAAACACTTGGATAAAACACTTTTTGTAAGCATAGATTAAAACATTTCTCCAATAAATGAACCACCTGCATTAAAGAGTAAAAGCAAAAAGGACATCTGTGTGGATGAGGGTGACTGGGTAAACACAAGATTCGGCCCTCAGGGGCTCTGTGGGTGTCTGGTGACATTTAGCGCAGCCACTATTAAGTTCAGTAAAGGACTGCAGTGTAAAGCAGGTGTGACAGGGACTGAACTACAGAGGTGCGAGGCTGTGTCACATGAACTGTGATTCTCAGCTGGTTTCTCAGAAATCTGTTGTAATCGGGTCATTCACAGCATGGAAAAATCAATGGCAAATGCTAACTATGTGATTTTAAGGGTCTATTTTTTTTTTAAGATAAAAATGAAACGTTAAGCATGAGTGCTTTAAATGCCAAGTCAATGCAAATACGTGATTAGACATCATGTGGCTCGAAACGCCTGAATGCCGTGTTTAGCTTGAATGACGCATTTAGCCCGAATGGAGTGTTTAGCGCGAATGCTGAGTTTAGTGCGAATGACACATTTAGCCTGAATGACGCGCTGAGCCCGAATGCTGCGTTTAGCCTGAATGGAGCGTTAAGCGCGAATGACACATTTAACCTGAATGCGCGTTTAGCCCGAATGGTGCGTTAGTGCAAATGAATCGTTTAGGCTGAATGCCACATTTAGCCCGAATGACGCATTTAGCCCGAATGCTGCGTTTAG
This sequence comes from Misgurnus mizolepis, assembly GCA_025389145.1. Lineage (NCBI taxonomy): Eukaryota > Metazoa > Chordata > Actinopteri > Cypriniformes > Cobitidae > Misgurnus > Misgurnus mizolepis. Next base: position 26,618,091 of record JAIFKI010000020.1, read on the forward strand.
CCTGAATGCCGTGTTTAGCCCGAATGGAGCGTTTAGCACGAATGACACATTTGGCCCGAATGCTGCGTTTAGCCTGTATGCCGTGTTTAGCCTGAATGGAGCGTTTAGCGCGAATGACACATTTAGCCTGAATGCGCAATTAGCCCGAATGGTGCGTTAGTGCAAATGAATCGTTTAGGCTGAATGCCACGTTTAGCCCGAATGTCACATTTAGCTTGAATGCTGTGTATAGCCTGAATGCCGCATTTAGCCCGAATAATGCGTTTAGCCTGAATGCCGTGTTTAGCCCGAATGGAGCGTTTAGCACGAATGACACATTTAGCCTGAATGCGCGTTTAGCACGAATGTCACATTTAGCCTAAATGGCGAATTAAGCTTGAATGCCGTGTTTAGCCTGAGTGGCACGTTTAGCCCGAATGTCACATTTAGCCTAAATGGCTAATTAAGCTTGAATGCCGTGTTTAGCCTGAATGGAGCGTTTAGCCTGAATGCCACGTTTAGCCCGAATGTCACATTTAGCCTGAATGGTGCATTTAGCCCGAATGGTGCGTTTAGCGCAAATTATGCGTTTAGCCCGAATGCCGCGTTTAGCCCGAATGCTGCGTTTAGCCTGAATGCTGCGTTTAGCCTGAATGCTGCGTTTAGTGCGAATTACACATTTAGCCTGAATGCCGTGTTTAGCCCGAATGGTGCGTTTAGCGCAAATGATGCGTTTAGCCCGAATGCCGCGTTTAGCCCGAATGCTGCGTTTAGCCTGAATGCTGCGTTTAGCCTGAATGGAGCGTTTAGCCTGAATGCCACATTTAGCCCGAATGTCACATTTAGCCTGAATGGTGCATTTAGCCCGAATGCTGCGTTTAGCCTGAATGCTGCGTTTAGTGAGAATTACACATTTAGCCCGAATGCTGTGTTTAGCCCGAATGGTGCGTTTAGCGCAAATGATGCGTTTAGCCCGAATGCCGCGTTTTGCCCGAATGCTGCGTTTAGCCTGAATGCTACGTTTAGCCTGAATGCTGCGTTTAGTGCGAATTACACATTTAGCCTGAATGCCGTGTTTAGCCCGAATGGTGCGTTTAGCGCAAATGATGCGTTTAGCCCGAATGCCGCGTTTAGCCCGAATGCTGCGTTTAGCCCCAATGCTGCGTTTAGCCTGAATGCTGCGTTTAGTGCGAATTACACATTTAGCCTGAATGCCGTGTTTAGCCCGAATGGTGCGTTTAGCGCAAATGATGCGTTTAGCCCGAATGCCACGTTTAGCCCAAATGCTGCATTTAGCCCGAATGGAGCATTTAGTCCGAATGAAGCGTTTAGTCCGAATGGAGCATTTAGTCCGAATGAAGCGTTTAGCCCGAAATTGCACCTCACCCCTAGATGCCGCAAAAATGTACACATTGCACCTTTAACTATAAAGCGGTTACGAGTAACAGACTTAAAAAAATAAACGAATTTGGTTCCATGTTGCTTTTGCCAAAATAACTTAAGAGATCTTGTCTGATATTTCATCATGTAAGTCAAAAGTGATTACAAGCTGTTTGCCATCATTTATTTTATTTCATATATTATTGGGCTATGGTTAGACGTCTATTAAATGTTAGGTGACAGCCTCAATTTTGCCTTGTTTTAGCCAAGATGTCTGGCCTGTGTTTGGACGCTATTAGACACCTTTTGAAGGCAAAATTGCTTGCTGGGGAATATAAAAGAGATAATAATATATAAACCGGTATAATCCTCATAATTTCTCAGAACCCACCACACTATTTTCTAATGGAAATATGGGCAAAACACACATTTGTTTTCTTTTAGAAAGGTAGTTTATATTTTTTTATTTTTAAAAGGTTAATTGCAATACCAAAATACATGATGGTATATTATATCAACAGCCAAGTGACGATGCACGTTATCTCACAGTGCGACTCACGAGTGGGTCACAACCCACAGTTTGAAAACCCCTGATATAGAGTGACCAATATAGTTTTGTCCTCTATGTGAGATGTTATGAGTAATAAATCAGTGGAGAGCAGATGGAAGAGAGTGTCAGGGCTGGAAAAGATGGCAGTCACACAAACCTGGGAGTGCTTGGAAACCCAATGGCGCAGGACATTGAGAACCCTGTTGGTGGCAGCCCTGCGGATGAGAAACTCTTTGTCGTACGATTTCTCTTGGTTGTTAAAACCTGAATAAAGGAAAGCAGGGGAATACTGTGAGTGTGTGTTTTTCTCACAGCGGGATCATAACCAAAGGCCGTAGGAGATCGTGTGAGCCGTCTGAAGCGATCTGTGTCGTCTGACCTTGCGGGCTGCCGTGTCCAGCCGCGGCTGTGGCGATGGCAAACGCGGAGGCCGGAGAGACGGAACAGCGGTTGTTATCAGGAGACTGACCTATCAGAAGACAAACAAATTTTAATGTTTCAAACACATGTGTGACTAGAAATCTGTGTGGTGATGACATCACAACACCAAGCACATTAAAGAAACAGTTCACCGAAAAATCATTGGATCTCATTGGATTTAATAACTTTTTCATTGCAACACCTGATAAATGACAGCGTGAAATATGCCATAGAGGTCAACCACATTTACATACAAAGCAAATAAAAAAAAAGTGAACTTAAAGGTACAAACTCCTTTAAAATACATTTATCCACACACTGATTTAATGTATTTAAGGTCAATGCTTAAAATAATCCCTGAGAATCTGAGATGAAAGCAGATGGTACCTGCTGGCTGTCTGCAGCGCAGGTGTCGTGGTGTGGATGGAGATCGGCAGGGTGACAGATCTCCAGTCTCACTCGACACGGGCGTCTCGGGAATGAACTTGTCCAATGACACTGACTCCAGAACAGCTGTCAGGACCATCATACAATCTCAGTGATCTTTAGAATTTAGGTGATGTGCATCTATTATTATTAAAGCTGCAATTCGTTACTTTTGTCTCGCTATCCCCACCTCTATTTGAAACATTATTTTGTCGTTATTTGTGGTATTATGCTTTCCCTGTGTCTGTGATCACTGCATCAGAGCAGATCTGTCATTATACTTCGACATGAAAGAAGTATATCATAAAAATTATTTATCCGAAAAAAATGTTAACATAAATCACTTTGCTACCGAGCCCCTAATGCTGCGTTTACACCAACCGCGTTTGAGGCGCGCGAAGAAGACGAGTGGAAAAATCAAGCATTTGACCCCGTGTCAAAGGCAATATCCGCTTCTTGTGGGAGGGGCAAGTGCTATGCGGTTGTCTGTTTGCAAGATGACTGATGTTGATTGTGCATTTATCGAGAGAGTTACCGGTTTGTATTTGGTAACCTTACTATAAGGGGAAAATAAATGGCGACAGGTCGATAAACGTCACGTTACTCAAAAGTGAAATGTGTATTACAACTTACCAGGTTCCTCGATGTCCTCACTGACACTCTTCCAAGCGAGGTTCTTTTTTATTCGTGTTTCTATAGAAATAAGAACTTGTGTCTTATAGCACCGGGTGACTGCTTATGGACAATATCAAGCGTTCCTTCAGGTTCAATGAGTGACTCCGGGCAGGGCTGCCGCCATAGCAGCAAGCAGGCTCCTGATTGGTTAACGCGGCGCAAAATTCAAAGTTAAAATATTTCAACTCGGGCGTCAGCCGTAAACTTGCATCAAACGCAAAATGCACAAAAAGCACCATTCGCGTGTACCGCGCTAGGCGCTCAATTCACGCCATCCGCGCGAGACCTCCAGACGTGCGTCAACGTGTCTTCACATTGACTTAACATTGAAATCACTCGCGCTTCACGCCTCTACCGCGGCTGTTGTAAACGCAGCATAAGGTGACATTGGAGTATCAAAAAACCTAAAGTTTAGTTTCATGTGCTCACGCGAAACTAAACAAGATAGTTTGTACGTTGCTCCGTACGTTACTGATGTCTAACCTGTTCAAAGGAAAAAGTCACATCTGCTCCAGTATTTAATCAACCTTTAAATGGTGAAAAGCCCTGCTGATATTAACTCTTTGAGCTCTGTCACGTTCACTTTTTGACTCTAACGCAAATTCAGTTTGCGCAAGTAGATTACATACAAAGTCAATGCAAAGACGTGAATAGACGCAAACTCAAGTGGGGCGATGCGAATTATGTGAATTTGGCTGCACGATTGCAGCGAAAACACACACTATTCGTCTCAAGCGTGTCTTTGCGCAAATTGAAAATATTAAACTTAAGCGAAAAATGTACATGCCACCAAGGTAAATACTGTGAGTAATGTAGAGCGAGGAACGTGATGCTTCGTGTTTGGTTGGTACGTGATATATATATAATAATATAATAATAATAATTGTTGCATTATAGATCACTTTAAAGGTTAACTTTATAGATATAGTAGCCGGGTCTTCTTTTTTCTGTTTATGTACGTGACATAATCACGCAATAAAGTTTTCTGCCAAATTCAAATTCAAGCAAGTAAAATATAAATCGTTGTGAATCAGGGTAAGACGATTTTTTATGTATTTACTCAACTGATTTTTGTTTATTTTTAACTGAAAAAGTTACGAATTGCAGCTTTAATAAATAGACCTGTGTGAAAACTCTTGTGGAAATGATTTACTATATTATAATACAACACAAATAACAACACAAAAACAAAACAAAGACGCTCATTCGAACACCAGTCACACAGCACTTTGATCCCAGAAAATTTTCTGGGATAATTTCCGTAAAGGGGACCTAGTAACATTGCTGTTACATTCACGGAAAGCATCCTGTGTGAACAAATGTCAGAAACGATGCTGTAAAGGGAGTGGCCAAGACGGGTCAGCAGTATTGATCTCACCTCTACGAATACTCCTCCGCAGCTTCCCGCAGAAAGCGTCTATACGTGGCAGGTCCCCGCCCTCGTCCGGAGTGGTGGATGCGAGCTCGGGAGAACTGGGACCCCGGCTGAGGTCCAGAGGGGCCTTGGTACAGGTGGGAGGGGGGGAGGAGATGAGGGGGTTATAGGTGGACGTCGGGCTGCCGGATGCGGAGGACGTGGCCGTCGACAGGTCCAGGGCTCCACCCCTACAGCCCATAGCAGAACTGAGGGAAAGTTTGCGGGCTTGGATGGGGGAAGCCGTACGGGACGGGACAGATACGGGCGGAGGAGACGAGAACTTGCGTGACAGCCGCGGGGATTTGTTGTTTAGGTGCTCTCCACTCCATGGGCCCTGGTTTGTGGCGAAGAAAAGTTCAAGGGACCTGGACCATCAAAGACAAAAACATGTTAATAAATGAATATTACCTCACGTACAATTCTAGAAATACCAATGGGTCTCATTCACTAAGCATGCGTACGCATAAATTTGTGCATGAGATGTGTGTACGGACGTTTTCATGATTCAACAAAACCTTTTGTATTCAAATTTATACAAAAATTTAAAAACAACAAATACCACAGTTACGCAATAATCACGTTCGCTATAATAAAATACTAGGCTATAATTATAATGTATGTAATAATGTTGATAAAACACTTACATTATTATATATTTCTATTATACAGAGGATATTATACATTATTATAGCCTACTTATTTTTACTACACATATAAAGAAGGTAAATGGTATAATGGTAAAAAATCTTTAAACTTTCCTTTCTTACATTTTAAATCTCTATATGAAAGCGTCTCCTTAATGTCTAATGTAAACGTAATGAGAAGTCTAAATGTCAATCACTTGATCTCCTGTCTGTTTTATTTTAGAAACAGATGACGTCTCTGCAATATTAACTAATTCCCTGCCAGACATTTTTTTTTAAGTTGCCGCCAGCAATTTTTGCGATTTTCACAAAAGTTTCACAAAATGTCTCCCAGGAATTTTTTTCTCTATAAATATATAAACATACAAATATATCAAATGAAAGAACAGACCCTTTGCTTTCAAACAAACAATAAACAGCATAAAAAACTATCTTTATTTTTTTCTCTGCTTATAAACTTTTAAATAATAACTTTAAATAACTTAAAAAACTTTAACTTTTTAAACTTTAAATAATAACTTTTAAAAATTTAAAAATTAGCAAAAAGCTAAATAATTGCATTTTCGTGAAGGTATTTTGTTAGAGATCAGATTCCGAATGATTATCAAAACATACACAGAGTTTAAAATTAGTAAATCATTTTTTTTTGTTCAGTTTTTTTTATAAATTGTGTAAGTGCATCTAGTGGATAAATGCGGTATTGCAGAGTAACATAAAAATTCATCAGGAACACTTTTTTCTCTTAATTGATGAGATATGGCGGGGTAAGAGTTAATAAATGTCTTTTTTATCACATCCAATACTTTAACGTAACTCTAGAAGACACAAAGCACTGGCTTCCTTCAGCGAGAGCAAAACCTCCCAAATCAAAAATGCAAAGCATTACTGAATATTACTAATAAATTACTAATAAATATGATTATGGATTTTCAGCTGTTTTGCTTTGGTGACAAACTGCTCTAAAATTTTATTTGGACCAACGTTGCGCTGCGAAAAGCCCTTATATGGAGCTAGATTGAGCGTAGTTTATGCAAATTGCCAACCTTGTGCACGTGGCCGCTCATGTAGAAAACTCCAAATTCACTAACGTTCATGAGTGCAATGCAAAAAATTCTTTTCAAGAAAATATTTTCTTAGTATTTTCATCTTGTTTTCAGAAAAAATATCTAAAAATTCTTAAATTAAGATGCTTTTTCTTGATGAGCAAAATGACCCAAGAAAATAAGTCTAGTTTTTGGACCAAAAATATCAAATTTAAGTGATTTTGTGCATAAAACAAGCAAAATAATCTGCCAAAGGGGCAAGCAAATGTTTCTTGAATTTTTCTTGAATTTAGTGTTTAAGAAAAATTTTCAAGATTTTTTTGCTTGTTTTATGCACAAAATCACTTAAATTTGATAATTTTGGTGTACTTATTTTCTTGGGTCATTTTGCTCATCAAAAAAAGCATCTTAATTTAATAATTTTTTGATATTTTTACTGAAAACAAAATACTAACACATTTTTTTCTTGAAAATCTTTTTTTGCCGTGTGAATTAGGCTGAAAGTTAAAGTGTGGTATAAATACAAAAAACGTACACAATTATTAGTGAATGAGACCCATTGGACTTTTAAAAACAGGACATTAAGGTTTAGGTACTAAAAATGCCTATGGACTTTTTCGCTACAGTGCAAAAAATGATTGACATAAATGGTGCTAAATTTCAGTGCTAAGAGCTCGTGTCTTTCTGTAACACACATTTTAATGACAAAATCAGTGAAGAGAGGATTTTTAAATGAAAGTTTACTTGATGTACCATGTAAATGGAAAACCCAGCCCAACCAAAACATTTACACTGTAGAGTTTAAACCGGATACCATAGCTAGTTTTTATGCTTTTACACAGTCACAGTCCTTCCAAAACATACAATTTATACACAATTACCTTTTTGTCTGATGTATCTAATTTTAGTTTTTTTTTTCTAATGACAGGTTCACACTAAAGTAATTTTAATTCTGAATGTATCCCGATTTTTCCCTTTTTAGTCCAGAACCTCAATCGGCTCCAATGTTTGACTCAGATTATTATGTAATGTGTGATGTGTAATGACATTTACAGATTAAATCTTAAGGCCTGGGCATACTTTTTATGCATACTGTTGTACTTTGTATGTGCAGGTCATGCATGCGCATTCAGGAGTACAGTATGTAATAAACAGGCCAAGAGCGGTATTGCAATTTGTCGCAATGCGCATGCGTTTAACACTGGTGTACCTGTACGAGTCAAATGAAGTATACTTATCAAGGCTGTGCAAAAAACTGACGTATACGTGGGCCTTTACACCTCCTGATCTGCTCGCAAGCAAATCAGAGCCAACCCGATTACATCAAACATGTTTGATATTTAGGATTTTAAATCAGCGAGACAGAGGTGCATGACAGACCTTTTGAAATCTCCTCGTGTGTGTGCTTCAAGCAGACCTTATAATCGACCAAAAAAAAATGCTGTAAGGTGAGTGGGCAGTTCATGGCTAGAAAATCAGTCAGTTTATGTAAATGTGGCCGGTCATGTTTATAATCAAGCTTTGACTTATGAAGCAAGATAATTATTAGTGATTTTATGTGCGACTCAGTCCGACAGACACAAGTTATAAGTATATTCTGGACATGCACCTACAATGACAATTTCAGACCCCTCCATGATTTCTAAGTGGGAGAACTTGCAAAATAGCAGGCCTCACTGTATATATATACTGTAAACGCCAAAGTTAAAGTTTAATATGAAGGATTACAGAGAAAATGCTCATAAAAAACTAAAATAATTAAATGATATCATAAACATGAAATAGGAAACAAGGCTGAGTGAGTCACAGACGAGCGATGAGTTACTTGGACTGATCCAGCGCGAGTCTTGTGATCTTCAGACTGTAGTCTGGACAGATGGAGGTGATGGACAAACGGTCAGATGAATGATACTGAACCCTGTGAGTGACAGCAGTGAAGGAAACAAGAGGATTGTGGGAGGATCAGGGGAAGACAGTGAGTTTTAAGGACCGTAAACAATATACAAAGATGGATACAAACATGTTAGTATGCATGTGTTAGTGTACACGTGTTTACTTATAGAAAGAGGTTGGGACCTGTTTGAAAAGTCACACGCTTTAAATATCAAACATCAGGACAGGAAGATCTCGGCTGTCACCTGACGGGTATAGACGTGAAAGGTTTCTTGTAGATGTCGGCCAGTTTGTCCATCACCACGGCAGCGGTGGTAAAGATTCGATACGTGTGCAGGAAGGTGTTGAGGAAGTCGATGGAAAGGAAGCGCAGGTCTGTCAGTCGTTCCAGAAGTCTCTCCACGCTGGCGTAACGGATCTGTGGGACCTTGCACGAGTTTAACGTTTTGCTGAAACAAATATCAACATCGTCCTTGTGCAGCCGGGCATCAGATCTGTGTATGATATTCATGTATGAGCGAGTTTATTTTACACATTGATGTGAAATTTAAACAAACTAATAAGTTGAATGAATGAATGTGAATGTAAGTGAAGTTGAATCTTACTTGATCATGTGAGGCACAGTGACTTTAGAGTTTTCCTCAAACACGCTGGTCATTAGGCCATTACAGTGAATGTTGTCAATGCACTGTCATGACAGAAAAAAACAACAACAACAGAAATTCATTCTCAGTTTGAAGTGTAAAAGAGAAAACTAAGGACACAAAACATATCAACAAATGTACGTACTGATATTATTAAACAGTTTTTCATCTCTACTGTACATCAGAATGTTTTAATAGATAGAAATTGATCATGCTACTGATTACACTATATGTCTGTCTGTCGGTCTGCCTGTCTGTCTATATATGTCTGTCTGTCTGTCTGTCTGTCTATCTATATATGTCTGTCTGTCTGTCTGTCTGTCTATCTATGTATTTATCTGTCTGTCTGTCGGTCTGCCTGTCTGTCTGTCTGCCGGTCTATGTATCTGTCTGTCTATGAATCTATCTGTCTATCTATGTATTTATCTGTCTGTCTGTATATGTATCTGTCTGTCTGTCTGTCTGTCTATCTATGTATTTATCTGTCTGTCTGTTTATGCATATATCTGTCTGTCTGTCTGTCTGTCTGTCTATGTATCTATCTGTCTGTTTGTGTATCTGTCTGTCTATGCATATATCTGTCTGTCTGTCTGTCTGTCTGTATATGTATATATCTCTCTGTCTGTCTATGTATATCTCTGTCTGTCTGTCTCTCTATGTATATATCTTTCTGTCTATGTGTATATCTGTCAGTCTGTCTGTGTATATATTTGTCTGTCTGTCTGTCTGTCTATGTATCTGTCTATCGGTCTATGTATATATTTGTCTGTCTGTCTGTCTTTGTATATCTCTGTCGTCTGTCTCTCTATGTATATATCTTTCTGTCTATGTATATGTCTGTCTATGTGTATATCTGTCAGTCTGTCTGTGTATATATTTGTCTGTCTGTCTTTCTGTCTATGCATATATCTGTCTGACTTTCTGTCTGTCTATGTATATATCAATCTGTCTGTCTGTCTGTGTATATATTTGTCTGTCTGTCTGTCTGTCTGTCTATGTATATATCTGTCTATCTATGTATATATCACTCTGTCTGTCTGTCTGTGTATATATTTGTCTGTCTGTCTGTCTGCGTATATATTTGTCTGTATGTCTGTCTGTGTATATATTTGTCTGTCTGTCTGTCTGTCTGTCTATGTATATGTCTGCCTATGTATTTACTGTCTGTCTGTCTGTCTGTCTGTCTCTCTATGTATATATCTGTCTGTCTATGTATATATGACTCTGTCTGTCTGTCTGTCTGTGTATATATTTGTCTGTCTGTCTGTCTGTCTGTGTATATATTTGTCTGTCTGTCTGTCTGTGTATATATTTGTCTGTATGTCTGTCTGTGTATATATTTGTCTGTCTGTCTGTCTGTCTGTGTATATGTCTGCCTATGTATTTACTGTCTGTCTGTCTGTCTGTCTGTCTGTCTATGTATATATCTGTCTGTCTATGTATATATGACTCTGTCTGTCTGTCTGTCTGTGTATATATTTGTCTGTCTGTCTGTCTATGTTTATCAGCATGAAAATGTGCATTCAATCCCTAAAGCAAACTGTTTAAAAGGCCGCTCAAGCCTTTCCAGAAAAGTCAGTTAAGTCTATTTTTGTTAATGCAAATAAGCCAGCTTTCCTGTAGCTCAACAGTATGAGAAACACTAAAGCCATGGGTTTGTTACTGAAAAGAGAGGAGGAAGTATTGGATAAGATAAAAAGCATCTGCCATAATGCACAGATGTAAATATAACAAAGACAACCTCATGAAATGTTTGCAAAATCTATTCTAGGTCAAAAAAAGTAAACGTCTGTGTCAGCACAAGCATATATGAGCAAGAACAGCACAAAGATGCACTGTGTGTCTTACCTGGCTGATGTCACTCGTCCACGCAGCTTTCTCCTGTCGAGACGGTGCCAGCAGAGTGACTGTAAATGATGGACCATCAGCCGGCTCAACCACGATTTTAAACTCCAGATGGTTAAATCCCTGAACGGCAGCATTATCTAAAGAACAGAAACAAAAACAAAAACAGTTATTCATATTTATATTTATTCATTATATTGGGTAAAGTATGAGCAGGTTATTTTTTTTCTGACATCTGCAAACATCACACTTACAGTCTTCATCATTGGCGTCCACCTCCTCGATCAGTCCACACTCGATAAGAGACAACGTGCCTCCTTGCTATAGTTGAGAAAAACAACATGTACCTTGTTATAAAGAAAATAGATGAAGGGAAATTTATGTCCAATGACTGGATTTAAATGATTTTTCTTTTACAAACTTGAACTTGAGCTTTTATGTCTCTTCATTTGGGACTATTAGGAGAGTAACACTATATGGTGACCCTTCTGTTCTATTTATGCATGCATTTTACTAAAAGAAAAACAAATAAATGTTTTTGTCATGGGCCGGCTCACTTTGAGCAGGTGCAGTTTTCCACTGGAGGTCCGGGTGCAGATGAGGAAGTGTTTAGTAAACAGGAAACACTGCCGTTCGCTCTCCTTTCTCAGAGACAGTGAACCCAAACGCACTTTACTCAGTTTACCTTTCTCAATGGAGGGAAGCTGAACCAGAGAACCTGAAGAAGAAAACACACACATCAGCTTAGAACAGAGATATATCGACAAATAAAACACTGGAAGAAATATTTTTTGAACCACTGAAAAAAAGACATGTGAACAGATAACAGGTTCCTGTTGCTCAGTGGGCCAAACAATCAAGTCACGAGTTTACTGACATACCCGAAATAAACTTTTAAAAATAATCATAAGCTGAATAATACAAAGTCTATCTATATCTGCTCCTTCACACCCTGAAAATAACCAGATGACTGTCAAGACTGCAAATAACGAAATGCGTCTCACCTTGTCGTACAAACGTCTGACTGGTGTCGAGCAGAATGTCACAGCCCTCCACGATCATTCGCTCAATCGCAAGATTTTTACGAATGTTTTCGGTGTCACTCACTTCATCGTGCATCATTCTGAGAACAAAAAAAAAACAAGCATTTGTCTCATCTCAGTTACAGACGACATAGCAAATGACCAAATAAAACAAACTACATCTCTACTGGTTGGATGTATGAATAAATTAACATGTGAATGGGTCAATATTCCACCGTGAAAGAAAGTGTGATCTTTGATTTCATGAATGTTAATTATGTTGTTTGCATTTAAAAGCTTTGTTTTCCATAGACAGAACGTTCCCACTGAACGCCGTGTTTGATATTTTGTAGAAAAAACACTTTTCTGACGTCACAGTTTAAATGACTTTACTCGAGATAAATAGGATTACTTATAAAGCCATTAAAGTGATATTTCAAATGGTCATTTACTTCTCCTCAAGTTTTTTCAAACCTGTATCTGGGGCACCATTGACATCCATAGTAGGAAAGAAAAATATTACTATGGAAGTCAATGGTGACCCAGATCTACTTGGTAAAATTTTTTTTTCAAAATGTTCACTTCATGAACACAAAATGCAAATACTCACTTGGATAATTCCTCAAGTTTGGATTTGGCGAATTCCAGACTCTTGCGCTCCACATGTTCATGAGGTGTGTGTGCGAGCAGCTCGTGCAGAGTGATGATATAGCGAGGAATCTAGATAATAATCAACAATTAAGATTAAAAAAACTAAAATCTCCTTGGTTATCCTCAGAATGCTTTACTATTATACAACACGTCCTTTATATTTATGAAATACACAGATAACCTTGGCTAGAACACTATTAGTGTTTTCAAATCATGTCAGATACAGTATATTGTATTTACGCAATAAACGTAAATAAGTCGTAAACGAATGGAAAAGGTCTATAGTTTTTAGACAAAAAATATAAAATTTAAGGAAATTTGTGCTTAAAACAAGCAAAAAAATAAATAATCATCTGCCAATGGAATAAGAAAAATTTTCTTGAAGTAAGTTTTTATGAAAAAGTAAATCTTAACGTTTATTTTTTTTGTTTAAAAACTAGACTTATTTTCCTAGGTCACAATTTGCTCATCCAGAAAATTGATGAGAATTTAGAATTTTTATTTATTTTTAGTTGAAAACAAGAAAAAAATACTAAGTAAGAAAGTCATTTTATGCAGTGTGAGATGGGAATTCAAATATTTCCGAGTTATTTGGAATGCAGAATTAAAAAAAATCTTGAGTTATTTTCCTAGGTCATTTTGCGCATCAAGAAAATACATGTTAATTTTAGGATTTTTAAGATATTTTTACTAAAAACAAGACAAAATTGGCACGCGGTGTCCGTCAGAAACATGCGGGAATCACTGCAAAAAATGATTTTTGGAATGTTCTTAGTATTTGTGTCTTGTTTTCAGTAAAAAAATCTAAAAATTCTTGAATTAAGATGCTTTTTCTTAATGAGCAAAACGACCCAAGAAAATAAGTCTAGTTTTTAGACCAAAAATATCAAATTTAAATGATCTTGTGCATAAAAAAGCAAAAAAATCTGCCAATGGGGTAAGCAACATTTTTCTTAAGCACTAAATTCAAAGAAACATTCAAGAAAAAATTTGCTTCACCCATTGGCAGATTTTTTTGCTTGTTTTATGCAAAAAATCACTTAAATTTGATATTTTTGGTCTAAAAACTAGACTTATTTTCTTGGGTCGTTTTGCTCATCAAGAAAAACCATCTTAATTTAAGAATTTTTTGATATTTTACTAAAATCAAGACATTATAATAAGAATTTTTTTCTTGAAAATCATTTTTTGCAGTGATCAATGGATGAAATTTTTTTTTGAACACTGCAAAAATGACTTTCTTACTTAGTATTTTTGTCTTGTTATCAGTACAAATATACAAAAATTCTTAAATCAAAATGTATTTTCTTGATGAGCAAAATTACCTAAGAAACTAAGTCTAGTTTGACAAATTTAAGTGAATTTGTACTTAAAACAAGCAAAAAAAAAACCTGCCAATGAGGTTAGAAAATTTAAGATGGTTTAAAAGTTTCAGTTTTTTTCTTATCCCATTGGCAGATTATTTTGCTTGTTTTAAGCACAAATCTATTTAAATTAATATTTTTTTCTAAAACGACTTATTTTCTCAGGACAATGCATCTTGATTTAAGAGTTTTTAGATATTTTTACATAAAACAAGACAAAAATAGTAAGTAAGAAAGTAATTTTTTGCAGTGAAAGTTATCAGGCTGTTAAATTTACAACAAAATAAGCTTTCTGCACAAAATATGACAACACTGAAATATAACAATAAATATGTAACATTATAGTGGCTTCATAAACGAATAAAAAACAAAAAAGCAAAACACAATTGATGGACATTTTTTGTTCTTCATTTTCGGTAAGTATAAATGAATAAACCGTTTACACTAGACTTTCAACATGCAAAATTTCTATGCAGACCCTTGCAGCAACCAGATATGATATAATGTGCAAAAGTATTGTTTTGGTTGCTTTTATTATTGTTTTATTATTATTCATTTCAGAATCCTCCTGAAAAGGTCATGCTTTGATATATCAATACATCTATTTGTCAATATACAAATACAAATATACAAGTTCACCAAACATGAACTTTTCATACGTGAATGAATGGAAGTCCATTCATGTGTGACCACACGCTTACTGGTTGTAAATACAAACAAATCGAGGGACTTGACTGTGATCTATCCCACAATGCAATGCATATGTCTACATTTTGAGGTTCACCTGAAACATTGGGTATGTAAGGAAAGTTTCCAGCATTCTGCCCTCACAGGCAGCGTTGGCTTCATACTGCTTCAGAAGTTTATCAAAGTCTCGGTTCTGTTTGCAGTTTGCCAAAACCTGCAGGCTGTACTGATGGTTTCGCACAAACTCCTGGTAAATGTTCAGCATTGGCAGCAGGATGTCAAACAGATCAGCTGAACACAAACAGATCAATTATCAGATACGAACCATATGTGCACATACGGCATGACTCAAGTGTGCCGTAAAATCTGGATTCATACTAACTCACCTAAAACTAACGTCGGCCAGTTGGCTATACGCGCCTTCAGGCCCTGATGGAATATCTCATGAAGAAACATGATGGTTTCGCTTGCGTATAAAGAAAAACACAAAGAGACGAGGTTATATTTTCACAGTAGGATGATAAAACACAAATAAGCTGGATATTTTAATTTACACATCATATACAACAATCATTGGTTCAAACGTAATACCTATTAAGGAAGATACTGCTGACATCGTCGTGGCTGATGGGAGGTTTTTTGGAACTGGCCGCCATCCGGAGCGGCCGCAGGAAACAGTTAACCAGGATGGACAGCTGAAGGACATATTCTGTCTCCGCTTCGACCATGTTAAAGACGATCTGGTTTCTCTTCCTCATGCTCTCGGCGTGAGGCGAGCAGATATAGTCCTGCACGATGGTCTTCCACTTCCTCCGGCAGAGCCAACCGCGCATGAAACTTTGCACCTGCGAACCCGAACACAGTGACGTTCACGCCCTACAGCTCTGCACACACCAATCCTCTCTTAAGTCTTAAACTTGTGACAAATACCTTCTTGATTTTTTTGATGTCCGGATCTTCCTCCTCTTGATTGGACTGATACAGTAACATCCTCTCCTTTGCTTTATTCAAAACTGTGATCTACGAGAAGATAAAAGACATTTACATCAGTGGATGAGAGATAGAGATGAGATGCACGTTAGGATTTGACCTCTAACCTCTGCCTTCAGCCTCTCGATCTCTGTATCTTGATCTTCCAGTTGTGTCCTCAGCTGATTGGCGGCCACCTTCTCCGTCTCCAGGATCTGCACGAGATGAATGTACTTCTGCATGAGAACTTCCCGCTCGATGATGAGATCGGAGTAACTGGTGCCAGGAGACATTTACAAAGAGAAACATCAGCATCAAATAATCCAAGAAACCTCAGAAATATTCACATATCGCTAACATCTCCAGAGGAGACAAATGTGAGATTTTCATCGGAGAAACATCTGATACATTAAAGAGGTCTTGTTTGTGATTATCGAAAGCCGATTTACCGCACATGACATGCAAACTAGTTTGTTATCGATCCGTACAAAGAGAAAAAGTGAAATGTGGTTTGCTTCACCTGGCCTGCTGAATGGCCTCCACCCACTCACTGCAGTCTGCATCTTCTTCTGTCCGCAGCTCCAGAGGTTTCTGTCCATCGTGACCGAAGATCACCAGAAAATGATGCTGAGGAAAACATCAATCGATTCAGCGTACAAAAACTGATCTAAGTACAGTACTGCGTCTCTAACGTCACCTTATGGGTATTTATTAAAAACTATCATTGGACATGAAATTTAGGATTTTGAGCTTTTAGGTCCAATGATAAATCTCAAGCCCACCATACAGTTCATTAAAACAATAAAAAATGTATGCATAAAGAAAATAACATTTGCATTATGACATTATAGACTTAACAGACATCGTTTTTTAGATCTTGGGTGAAATCTGACCCGGACCTGTTTTAGAGATAAGAGATGGTGCAGTGATACGGAGAGCTTTATACAGGACACAGGCTTAAGGGCTTGCTTGTATTTTCCTGATGCATGGCTGGTGTGTGATTATGTAACCGCAGTGCTGTCTGTTAATGCGCTTCAGCCTCAGGCCTCGTTTAAACTCGACTCTAACAATAGATGCTAGTGTAACGCTCTACAGATACATGTGAATGTGCTTCACCAACCCACAAAATCTCCCAAAAGAATCCCATTAGATCGCATCTTCTTTTGCTTTTGTATTTACACTAACGGTGCTTGCTTCACACATACTTCGTTGTAATTTGCATAATTCTCGACACACTTCCGCGTGCGTGTGTTTTTTCAAAATGTGGTCATAAAACATCCGCGTCCAGCAGAAATCTGACCCTACAACTATTCTTAGATGGGAAACAGAAAGATGTTTCATGATGTGTGTGGTGTATTAACAGGCGGTTTAATGTATAAAACCACAATGGTCACAGGTGAAGCTTCCTGTTTTTGTAGCTCAGGGTTAGAGCATTGTGTCAGCAGTGCAAAGGATTGTGGGTTTGATGCACATAATTATCAAAATGTATACTTTCACTATAAAAATTGCTGTGTTATTTTTAACCCATAATGAGAAAATATTGGACAGAACACATGCAGGGTTAAAAATGACTCAATAGCTGGGTTTCCATCCAAACGTGAAGCGAATCTTTTTAAAAATAAACAAATGCAAATTAGGTGTGTTTCCATCAAGTTGTTCAAGCGAAAGAAAGGTGGTATTGGTAATCTAGTAACCAACCAACAGTAAATAAAAGGCAGGTTTAGAAAATGGAGACAGGACCCTACTGAAAAGATCAGCATAAGCTGGTTTTATCTGGTTTAAGGTGGCACTAGCTGGTTTATGCTGGTCCTCCCAGCCTGACAAAGCTGGTCATGCTGGTGGGTCAGCTGGTTTTCCAGCTGGTAGTCCAGCTAGACTAACTTAAAAAGTGACCGCGACATCTGGTCTTAGCTGGATTTTTCAGTAGGGGACTGCATTTAGTTACGATTGGGCAAGTTATAAATTTACAAGCAGTGCAGTTTGTAATTGTCAAACTGAATGCTGTGCACAAAAGAAGGAATGCAGACTTTATGATGCAGGCACCAACAGCAAGGGCATTGCGATGATGTCGAGCCCCAAATGTGGAAAAAAGACAACATGTGTGTTTGAGATCATGCGGCACTGCGCAGACCGATTGCTAAGGTTTGCCGCTTGCAGTCAAAGGGAGGAGTTGAAGACGGAGCCGTCATGTCGGACACCTGCTGCTTGACTTAGTGGTGCGTTTTTTATCGCGAAAGAAGTGAATTAAATGGAGAATTTGTTCAAAACAAACCTTTTAATAAAAACTTGCAAACAGAAACACTGTATATCAAATATTTTAAGTGCTGCTTATACTGTATGACCGATAATATAGGGAAACATAAGCCTAAATTATTAACTCATTCCCTGCCAGCCTTTTTTTGGAAAGTTGCCCACCAGCATTTTTTGTGATTTTCACAAAAATTTCACAAAATGGGTCTCATTCACTAAGCATGCGTATGCAAATTTTTTTTGTAAAATGTGTGTACGGAAGTTTAAACATTAACAAATCATGATTCAACAAAAACTTTCATACTAAATTTTATTTTAAATGTATACAAAAACGTAACTAAGACCACATGTAGGCAATAATCATGAACAAGGAAAAAATATATAAAATATATAACACATATATTCTAGGGTTCTTTTTCCTTGTTCATGATTATTGCGCAAGTTGTTCTTACCTTTTTGCTAACATTTAGAAGAAATTTTAATATAAAATTTTTTGTTGAATCATGATTACATTTTCATGTACGTACATTTTACGAACAAATTTGTGCGTACGCATGCTTAGTGAATGAGACCCAATGTCTTCCAGGAAAATTTTCTTTAAAAAATATATAAACATACAAATATATCAAATGAAATAAAAGATGCTCTGCTTTCAAACAAACAATAAACAAACAAAATGGGAAAAAACTTTCATACTATCTATATTTTTTCTCTGCTTAAAAACTCTTAAATATGGGTATTTTTCTTCAAAAAAAAAAAGCTGAAATAATAGATTTTTTGTGAAGGAATTTTGTTAGAGATCAGATTCAGAGCGATTATCAAAACATACACAGAGTATAAAATTAATACATTTTATTTTGCTTCAGTTTTTTTTTATAAATTGGGTAAGTGCGCCATCTAATCACAGTATTACAGATAACCATAAAACCTCACCAGGAACACGTTTTTGTCATGCAAATGTTTTCTCTTAATTGACGACATAACTCGTTAATGGCGCAGTAAGAGTTAAGATACCAAGAGTTTGGTCTTTTACTTTTTTAATTTTTATTTTATTACGACACAATATAACATATTCAGGTATATTAACGAGTTTTAACTGAGTTTAAAAACTGGTTGGATTAAACTTGAAATGCACATGATCGTTGTCATAAGAGAGGTGACCAATCACGAAGAGCTATGTCGTTATCAGAACTGAGCCGGCCGGCTACTCTCGAAACGTTTTCGCGGTACTTTAAAACCATACGTCACAGTCACATGCCTTCAGCGCCAGCTCAATTCGGACAAAATTTCTAACCGGCATGCATGCACTGCTTCAAGTCAGCCACCGATCGGTCTGCGCAGCTCCGCATGAAGTTGAACACACTTAACGACAGCTGATACAGCTAGACGATCACTCCCGTGGGTTTAATGTTCGCTACGTCAGAATTTATTCAGCAAATGCTTTCCATCTCCCATTATTTGCATGTACTGTTTATCGTATAAGTCAAGAACCACCTCAAGCGAGTGTAAACTTTTTAGTGCATTAAGAAATTTTTATTTGAAACTCGTGTGATACTTCATAATGCGCATAAAATCAGTCTGATGGAAACCCAGTTAATGTTGAGTTGTTGTTATGCAACCATGCCTTATAATAACCCAGCAGTCGAGTTAAAACCCATCATTGGGTCAATTTTAACCCAGCGCTGTGTCCTGCCCAATATTTACCCAATATGTCTTAAAAATAACCAAGAGTGTTATAGTGCACTGTATAAAAGCGTCTGCCGAATACATAAATGCAATATCGTGTAATACAGGATGACATTAGGGGAAAGAAAACAGGGGAAAGATTACAAAAGACAAATGTTTTATAATAATGCAGAGCACTAAACAGTAAACAAACTAAGGCTAAAACATGTTGTATATTTTCCCTCATTGACTTTAAAGATGATGGAGGCTCCGCTGCTATGAGAAGTGAAGCAGATTAAGTATCAGGCGGATGATGTAACTTGCGTAATATTTTTAAGCAAGTGCTACAAGCAGGATAACACAGCAGCACTTCAACATGACATCAAACCTGATCGCCATGGTAACACAAGCCACTGACTCGCTGGTGGTGCTGTTGAGCACATTTCATTTGCATCTAAATCTTTATCAGGTTTCCTCAAAGAGGAAGATAAATCACTACTGATGCACAGACAAAACCGGGCAGGAGTAAATATCAGTGAGACGGCGCTAATAATCCATTATTACATCACAAGGGCTCAGATTGGATTAGCTTTAAGCAAAAGTTCACCAAGCATAAAGTTGTATTGCATTTAAAATCATTTCCATAATGAACCGTGTAATTATTCATGCAAAAGATACTTTTTCATCAATAAATAGATATGCATAATATTACTTTGCACATCACAAAAGCCTGTGTAATTAAGCTGGCT
Organism: Misgurnus mizolepis; assembly: GCA_025389145.1. Taxonomy (NCBI): domain Eukaryota; kingdom Metazoa; phylum Chordata; class Actinopteri; order Cypriniformes; family Cobitidae; genus Misgurnus; species Misgurnus mizolepis. Next base: position 26,638,364 of record JAIFKI010000020.1, read on the forward strand.
CAGAATCAAAGCACAACCGGCTATTTGTTTTTAAAACGTTGTTAGAGCACCGTCGAGCTCCCAGAAGCTTCTCGCTGTGCAAATTACTCCTTTATGCAGCCGAGCAACGCAGTTAGTGCCAGAAAAATGCTCGGCTGTAATATATACCAACATTATCCATAATATTCAACAGACTGGTTTGCAAACAAAAACATTTCATAAATGTGTGCAAACTAATTATTGAACAAGACAATAACAATAAAACATTTTTGCAGCGGGCGACTGCTTAATGAGTTTCACTCAGTGCCGCTGCTGACAACGATTTATAATCTCAGAGATGTGAGGGTTGTCGAGGAGGGGGTTGCAGACACATCTGCTATAACATTACACAGATATTGTGTGTACAACTGTAACAAACATGATTGATGTTAAAGGGCCTTTGAACTAACTGTAGAGTTTATATAGACAGTATATCAATCATGACATTTATAAAGAAGAATAAAACCTACAGTATTATGCATTGAGCATTTGATATTAAAATGTGATTATTGTCAGAAAAATGTCATGCAAAAAAATATATAATGTCCTATCTGATATATTTTGGGGTTAAGTATGCATGTTTCAACAGGTGAGCGAGGTATATAATGATTCACATTGCACATTCAGCATTGTGTGTTCACAAAACAACCCAACTGAGTTCAGCTCATTAGAGCGTTCATGAAACCCAGAGCTCAGACGTGTTGAAATGATGTCTGCCGCCGTGGTGATAAGGGGCTTTTAATTCTCATGTGGTCTAAACTGAGAGCCGGGGATCAGAACGTATATCTGCTTTATGCGAGTATTATGTGCAAAACGCTGCTTAATGCGACCAGATACACCGCAAGGCATGTTCGTGTAAGGCTGTTTATTGATAATATTGATTTAATTTCCCTACACATATTCATTTTATAGATTGCACTCTGTAGTGTAGAAAAAATTTGATATAAACTGCAGTAACCGTATAAATGTATTAAGGTTTTAAGGCTGTGAGATACTGTATATTAAATTTCCTGTATGTAACAAGTTTTCTGTGAACATGAGAAGCATGCTAACAGTTGACATAATGGCTTTTCACGCAAATTAGTAGGAAGCAGAATGTGTTACACTCCACACTTCACATGAGCAACTCCACACTTCACATGATACTAATATAAAGCATATTGAGAAATGATAGAAAAGTGGACGGCACCAAAAATGTGCACTCATGTTTTAGCTTCAGATTTATATTTTAGATTTTAAATTGGTTTATTGTATGCTTCATTTAAATGCAATCATCAAAATATAGGCTTAAAATGTTTTTACTTTTGCATGCTTATATGCATTACAAATCATTTGGTTACACTTTACATAAAGGTTGTATTTGTTAACATTAGTAAATGCATTAGCTAACATTAACCAATATGTAAATATATGTGTACAGCATTTGTTAATCTCTTTGTTAATGTTAGTTTAAACAAACAGAATTGTGCATTGTTCGTTCATGCTAGTTTATTGTGCAGTACCTACCTAATGTTAACAAATACAACATGTGTATTACTAAATGTTAAAATTAACATAAATAAGATTAATAAATACTCAGGTCAGGTGTAGTGCATTTTTAACATTAATTAATAATGTTAACAAATGTAGCCTTATTGTAAAGTGTCACCAATAATTTAGAGTGTCATTAGTGTTTTTAAAACTTATAAATGAAAGGCTGTTTACTCTCAAGATGTTATGCAACAATGCAGAAAGTTGAATTCCCATAACAGGGTATGCTGTCACAAAATATCAACATGCGCTCAATATATCGCATTTGTTTGTTTTTTCTTGGTGTAATTGCTGTAAATGTTCAATATCTGTCCAGTCAAGCCTTTAGGGTATGAACCTAAAGAGAAAGCAACCTTTCTTTGTGAAATATTCACTGGGGTATAAAATCCCAGCATCCCCACAGTGCGCTTAAAGAGACAGGCACACTCACAAACAAACACCAACACGTGGCTTTATCCTCCATAACCTCAAGCTGCACCCCAAATTTAACCCCCTGATTTGACAATGACGAGCACTTAATTCATCACATCGTGTCATCCAAACCCATGCACACACCTGCTGTTTATCTGCAGTCTCTTTGCCGATGGTTGACACCTTTGGAGCCGGAACCCTCTCGCAGGTGCAGCCTTCAAGCAGGTAAATCCCTGACGGTCTCGCGCTCTGCTCGTGCTCAAAGTAGAAAAGTACATTCTGATAAAGCGCGAAGTATTTCTCGTTCCAACGGCTGTTTTCCGACGCTTTCTTACTCAAATAGCCGCGCTTCACGCCGTCTTTGCGCGCAATCGTTGACAGAAAGAGGACGTGCCCTTCGTTATAGCGCACGCTCTTCTGCATCTTCACACACAAGAGTGTCACACTGAAGCCATCGTCCTTCTCACACACTGAAGATGGTGTGAAGTTCAGCTCAAAGCGCCGACGCCGCGCGTCAAGGGGACTCCAGCCGCCCGTAACGCGTAATTACGCAGGGAGTGCGATGCCAAAAGGCGTGTGTACTGGAACAAACGGAACTATAGTTACAAATTTGTATTAAAACATGATCTAAACTGCGCGCAGAGGCGTAAAACAAAACAGATCCAGTGAACAGACGGTACAACAAAATCACGACCGAGATCAGCGTTAATCGGCTTTAATGCCAACTTAAAGAGACAGATCTATTTACCACCTCTATATCTATTTACTTCCACAAACACCACAATTTTTATTTACCTCACAATCTCCAAATTCCTGCTTTTAATACTCTAATAAATCCTCAAGAGGCGCTGAAATAATCTCCGCGCTTTTACGCACCGGTGTTTTAACAGAAAGTACGAACGACATCGCCATTGTTAGTAGCGTGAAAGAAATTCGGCTTTTAATAAACTTGCTTTTAAAATTTGCAAGTAACGAGACGCGTTTCCAAACAAGCAGCGGTTGCGAATGACGCAACGCATCTCCACACATCTCTTCAAGTAGCTGCGTTCAGAAGTCGAATTCGTTTTAATGAATCGGTTCGTTCAGGCAGTTCATTTCAAAGAACCGGTTCATTAAGGAGTGATACATTCATTGATAATGTGAGATCCTGTCACGTTAAAGCAAAGTGCGCACACTTGTTGCTGAGGTGAAAGCGTTTGAAAACTACGATTCCTGCGCAAAATTACATTTGTTCATCCACGCTGTTAAACTGTATGAATACTGTGATCTCTGCGTATTCATGTAACTCAATAGGTAGAGCTTTGCATTAGCAACGCAAAGGTCAGGGGTTCGATTTGTGATAAAACATTTACGCACTTTACGCATAGATGTGCACGTGTAAATATTCTGCCTTCTGATGATTTGTTACATGTGATGCCAGATTAGATGTCATTACTAATATTTATTTAATGTGAATTATTTTAGAGTAAAATGGAGCAGTGTAACATTTGCTGTTCTTATGAAAGCTGTTCTAAATTCATCTTCTCCTCTGGCTGCATACAGCCAAATCTACGCCTACATAGATCTGAACCTGTGTCTTATACGGAGGATGTACGCAGGATACCAGACGCCCACTTTCTATCATCCTCTGCAAACTATAACAGAGCAGGAACACACATTGAGATCAGAGAAGTATTTGAGAACATACATCAACTATTTTGGTTTTCATTTACAGAAGTTGGTTTCTAAGCAATGCATATGAAGAATAAGAGCATGCATGTCATCATTAGGCTGCAAAAAAGTCACAATTTACAAAGTTGACTCACAAAGTTGTATGTATTCAAAACATCTTCAAATAAGTCCATTAGACTATAAGGCCAAGAAGAACCTCAGGAACACAAAAGCTGATGGGTAAAATCAGCTTCATCAAGGCCAAAAGCAGAAGTGTTGTTGAAATACAAACAGTCATGGTTTAGATCCTCATGAGCAAAGTAATTTTTAGGCATTTTCTGTCACGAATAGATGTTTCATAGATTTTGTGAAGATTTCTGAAGGGGTTAAATGTGAGGAAAGTTTAATAAGAAGGGAATCAGTCGAAACAGATGCTTGTAAAAACTGGAGCCTGTTAAACAGAAACAGATGATAAACAAAAAAGTGCAAATTACAATCTTATAAATACAAAATCATGGCACAACTTGCATCTCAGCATGATGCTTAAAGACATGAAATACAGGAGGTTCACAAAATAACACCTCTAAATGATATGGCAAGCGTCTCTTTCAGCTAAAGGCAAGGGCAGTCCTATGGGATTATGGGGGATTAGTGATATGTCTTTCCATAGTAGTGTGTCAATCTGTTTTGTTTTAAAACAAATGCAAATGGATAGGAGACAAAAGCTGAAAGATTTCTAAAAATTTAAAAATTACTCATGATTTGACCAAATCCATAAGCATATGAATTAAACTCACCAAGCATTATTTTGATAAAAACATGGAGATCCTCAAATCAAATCAAATCATCAGGCTTGTTGATGAAAGCTCTATTAAAACTTCCTAAGTGAATAAAGTATCACACTGAAACAGAAAAAAAACATGAATGTATTAAATCAATAATAAATGTCCTAAAATTGCTCCAGGGTGCCATCTTGTGGTATACACGTGTCAGAATATAATAGAAATGTGACTTTTTCAAATTGTTATTAAGCATCTATTCAATATCCACCCATTGAAACTGGATGGCAACATGTTAAACACCTTAGCAACTGCATAGCAACGTCCAAGCAACCATGCACAACATCATGAAGCATCATTTCTAATTAAAAATGTATTCTTATAAAGGAAGAGAATTTGTATGTTTATGTCTTCAATGAAAATCAATCTGTGACCGACTCTTACAGACTAATAATGGCGGTAAAGCATCACTAATGCAACTCAGTTTACTGGATAAAAGTTGCACATCATGTTCTTCAACAGTTGCCGTGGCGACCACTAAACAATTAGACGGTCCATGTGAAGCTGGTTCATGGTTACTATTAACAACAGATACATGCATATAATAGTAAAGCCATACCTATACGTATATAGAGAAATTACACATATTTCATTAAAACAGGAGTACGTTCACCTAAAGTCAACTTGGCCTCTTCTTGTAGTCAGATTTGCATTTTTATATTTTTTGACAATGCAGTAAATACTTATCCATGAGGACATACAGTATATTTGCACATCATATAAAGAGGACACATAAAATACTTTAAGATGATCAATATTTACAGGTGTGATGTCTATATAAAAACTAAATCATTGAAAATCCTGAATGATTCATTTCACCCTTGCATATCAAATTTCTATACCACTTCAGTAGCATTGATAAGAGAAAACACTAGAATACTTGAAACCAATGCAACTTAACATCATTCACATTAAATGTCAAGATTATTAATTGTGCATGCGTGTGTGTGTGTGCAATGACAGGTCACAAACAGGAAGTCCACAGTTAGTGAAGCCAAACCTGTGAAGCACACAAGACACATCCACAGTTTCTTTCTTTCACTTGTTGTCATGGTGATGGCATTGGTGGTGGATTGAAACTACGCCATCTCACCTTCCGATCAACCTGACGACAGCACCGTGCATATACGCAAGGTGCCGGCTATTTCAGACCCATCAAATTTCATTATTTCAATAGAAACAAATGCAGATGTTCTTAAACAAGGTGTTTCATTCAGGAGCTTCCTGTTTGATACAGAGACTGAATCTACTTATCCTTGAGTTTCAATGACATGATGCATGCATGAGATACAGACTACATTCACATCAAGCAGACACTTTTATCCAAAGAGACCTAAAACAGCAAGGAAATGCAATAAAGCGGCTCATATTAGACATTGGTGTGTGTTTGTGTGTCATCTTACAAGTGTGAATCTCATAAATCTGGTTAAAACATGTTTAACCAATTTCAAAAAGAAATATATGAATATATATCCATTACAAAAACAAATTTACAAAATTGTACAAATACAATTCGGTGTTACATACTTAAAAATCTATTTTAGGAATAACAAGAAAACAAAAAAACAATAGTTGCACGACACCAATGAGAATTTGGGGAGAAAATGTCCTTTTTGCACATTTTAAAATGTGACATGAACATGACTCATGAGATAAACCCACAATTAACCTTAAAATATTCAAATAATCTTGTCTTAAATTATTTCTTAATGACATTAAATTGTCAATTCTGTATTGAAAGTTCAAGGTTATTTTAAGTCTGTTTCTGCTTTCTTCTCTCCCGCCCAGCCTGTTTCTCTGAGCGTATGAATAATGCACATCTCATTGTTGCTTAGATCCGTTCAACTCATGCCTGTGTAACACATTCACAGTCAAACGCATTTACACTACAGTCAGACAGACAGCTGGTGACACCGGCCAAACAAAATCAATCACAGCCTCCATCTGAAGCCATCAGATTCTCTTCATGATTAGACGGTAAGAACAAATCTTCTCATTTCTTACTGCATTTACTTTTTTTACATGAATCAGAGTGATTTTGCAAATAGATTTATTAAATTTTTCAATATATGCAATCTAAAATCTCAAAGTTTAAATGCCATTGAAGGTTTGCTTACCTTCTTATCAAATGTGCAGTGGTATGTGTGTAATACTTCTGTCTTTTGCCTGATGGCACAGAGCCACGCTGAGCGCTCTGAACCCCGATCAGAATAGAAACACTCATGCAACCTCTTAAAAATCTCAAGTGTGCACTGAATCTGATTTATCATACATCATGATTTCACATACATCACAGACTGCCGTAATAACAAATTATTTTGTGACTTTCCTGTCTGTGCTGAAGATCAGGAGAGGCCAATTCAGGTTTTATTTGTCTGTACCCTGACACATGGAGCTTGGTCCCAGTAGAGTTGGGTAACGCTGCAGAACATTGCTGACAGGGCAGAAGTCACAGCCGTCGTGTCCTCCATGGTAACAACGGGCAGATGCTCATAACTTCTCATTTAAACTCTATATACTGGATGATCTTATTATGATACCTGCACAGAAAACATATACAGTGTGTAATACTCACAACAAGCACATTATTCTAAATTTGTAAACTTTTATAAGAGTTTATATAAAGCGGTTACAGTGCACTGCAAAAAATGATTTTCAAGAAAAAATTTCTTAGTATTTTGTCTTGTTTTTAGTAAAAATATCTAAAAATTCTTAAATTAAGATGCTTTTCTTGATGAGCAAAACGACCCAAGAAAATATTTCTATTTTTTAGACCAAAAATATCAAATTTAATTGATTTTGTGCATAAAACAAGCAAAAAATCTGCCAATGGGGTAAGCACATTTTTCTTGAATTTAGTGTTTAAGAAACATTTTCAAGATTTTTTGCTTACCCCATTGGCAGATTAACAAAATCGCTTAAATTTGATATTTTTTGTCTAAAAACTAGACTTATTTTCTTGGGTCGTTTTGCTCCTCAAGAAAAAGCATCTTAATTTAAGAATTTTTTGATATTTTTACTGAAAACAATACAAAAAAATTCAAGATTTTTTTTTCTTGAAAATAATTTTTTGCCGTATTGTCTTTTCAAAATAATTTTTATTTAATGACATTCATTAAGAATTTAAACAGAGTTGGTTGCTATTTCAAAAGGATAATGTTGGGTGAATGCACTGCAAAAAAATTTGTCTTTTTTTTCAGTACAAATATCAAAAATTTCTTAAATCAAGATGCATTTTCTTGATGAGCAAAATGACCTAAGAAATTAAGTCTAGTTTTTAGACCAAAAATATCAAATTAAAGCGAATTTGTGCTTAAATCATCAAAAAAATCTTGGGGTAAAGAAAAAAAATTTTAAGAAAAAGTTTTGCTTGTTTTATGCACAAATTTGATATTTTTGTCTAAAAACTAGACTTATTTTCTTATTTTGTTGTTATTTTGCTTATCAAGAAAATGAATCTTAGTTTTAGACTTTTTTAAGATGTCAAATAAATCTTGAGTGTCCACAGAGTACATATGTGAAGTTTTAGCTCAAAATACCCCACAGGTAATTTATTATAACATGTTAAAATTGACACTTTGTATGTGTGAGCAAACACGGATCGCCATAATGCAAACACTGATCGTGATAATGCAAACACTGATCACCATAATGGCAGTTTGTTGAAATTGAAACTCAATTATGCTGTCAATAATACTTTCTCTCTCTCTCTCTGTGCACTAAATGCAGTGCCGTGGTTGGATAGTGCAGATTAAGTGGCGGTATTATTATAATAAGATCCCCTTCTGACAAGTGGAGCCAAATTTCAATGATCTATTTTTTCACATGCTTGCAGAGAATGGTTTACCAAAACTAAGTTGGTTGATCTTTTTCACACTTTTTAGGTTGACAGAAGCACTGGGGACCCAATTATAGCAAAAGTCAGATTTTCATGATATGTCCCCTTTAAATTTGATATTTTTAGCTCTAAAAACTAGACTTATTTTCTTAGGTCATTTTGCTCATCAAGAAAATGCATCTTGATTTAAGAATGTTTAGATATTTGTACTAAAAACAAGACAAAAATACTAAGTAAGTTATTTTTTGCAGTGTTCTGGTAAATCAAGTCACTTTTTGGCATTATTATGTTAGTTATGTATGTCTTTATTTTCATTGCATTGTGTATATAACAAACTTCTGCTGAAGCAATTCACTTTGCATCATTAAAATATAATAACAATAATTTATCTTGCGTTAAAATAAGCATAGTAAAAGTAAAACTCTCTAAGTTATAAAGAAATTTTGTGTGCATAATTTATTTAAATTCAGGCTAATGAGTGTCATGTTCAGTTATGGACAGATACAGCTTTACGTTTTCATTAATGTACATCTGCATCATTAGTATGCACATTATAAACAATCATGCACATTAAAAACAAGTGCAAATAAAGTAGACTTCTTTAAGATATAGGACCCTAGATTATAAAACGGCGTCTTTACCCACTTTACATAAGCAGCTGTAACTGTCTGCCGCTTGACTTGACTGTAATTGAAATGCTTTATAAACTCCAATCAGGGGCGTGATGTTCTGCAGACAGCGCTCGGAGAAACTAACATCAAGGACGGCAAACACAATGAGCTTTAGAAAGATGTAGCTCCTAAAGAAAGCATGAGGGAGGTCGAGCGTCGAGAAAGACATGAGCTGCCGAGAATGTTGCCTGGCAGTAATAGCAAACAATAAATCCAAGGTCTTTGCCTCGGTTTATTGAATTTGGCTTTTCAAAAAAACAGACGTACCATGAAGAGGAAAAAATTTAATGCTAGGGGAAGACAGCTTGTTGCTAAGCAAAAATAGATAGATAAAACCGGGTACGTGGGGATGGTAGGACAACTAATCTAGTACGTGATAACAAATAGACCACAATGTGATCATTCACTTCTAGGTGTAATGTGTGTAATTCAGCATAACCAGAGTCTTCTATCCATGAATGATATCAACATAAAAAACCTAACACAGGCTTTGTTATGATTCACAGGCTTTGTTATGGCTGTAGCCATGATCCCCGTCAAGTGTGATTCACAGTGAACTAGACAATTATGGACAACACACAAGTGGTCAACGTTGATGGCAACTCCTTGCTTAAGGCCGTCCACCTAAGCAGGCTGCGTCTCACACGCCTACTACTAGAAGGTGGCGCTTACATCAACGAGAGTAACGAACATGGGGAAACGCCCCTGATGGTCGCCTGCCGAAGTAGACCTGCAGATTTACAAAGCGTTTCAAAGGCTAAGATGGTTGGATATCTGCTTGAATGTGGGGCTGACCCAAACATCCAGGACAAGGGCGGGAAGACGGCTCTCATGCATGCTTGCTTGGAAAAAGCTGGAGCAGAGGTAGTGTCCCTGCTCCTGGGTTACGGGGCAGACCCGTGTCTCGAGGACCGTATGGGTTCTTCGGCTCTGATATATGCCATCAACGCCAGTGACAAAGAAACGCTTCAAATGTTGATGGATGCCTGTAAGTCCAGAGGAAAAGAAATCATCATCATTACCCCTGACAAACTAGCATGTGGAAGGCAATATCTTTCCATTCCTCAACCTGCCTCAACAGCAGAACAATGGGATTCCACCACAGCTCCTTGTGCTTCTCCTTCGGATATTGACCTTAGTACATCGCCACAGGGGACTCTTTCCTCAACCGGTACAGAGGATAAGTTCTTCTTCCAGGACGTCCGAAGCACAACAAACTCCCAGCCAACATCTCCTTCCCATCAGCCATTCCTGCTGAACAGTCGAGTAAATAAACTTCATCACCTTCAAAGACTGCATTCCGAGCCTTGGATGAATATTCCCCAGTCTTTCCTGGCCCAACAACATACCAAAGGTGTTTCTCCAACTAAGGAACCCCCTGACATCAAACCAGAAGAAATTAATTTCAGAATGAACAAACTTGATTTTTGCAATACGCCACTCTCGCGACACTGCAGTGTTGATCATAAAGAATCCAACTCTTTCAAGGGTCATGGGAGCTGTACCAACGTTCAAGAGCTCAGACCTGAAGGAGCATTGAGTCGTAACATGTCCTTTGATAGCTTATCATCCCTGCACTCTCTTTCCCATCCCAATCTTCATAGCAAAAGCAGTGCAGAAGCTTTTCAAGCAGAAAAAATTCCACATTTTTTGCCACATTTGGCAAGGTCCAGTCTCCGTAATATCATTCAGAGGAGGAAACTAGGAATGGACCAGTACAGCTCGGATTCCCAGCTTTCTCGAACCCACACCCACTGTCCAGAAGACCATAAAGGACATTTAGAAAAGAGAAGATTTGTTAAATCTCAGTCTCCTTTGTTGGTAGACTCAAGAGAGTCTCTTGAGAGCATGCACAAGAAAAACCCAATCACCTATGAGCGCCGGGGCTCCGGGACGCTTCTTTTAGATCCCATCACCCATCCTCGTGTTGGCTTCCTCCCTCCGTTGAACCAGCACACCCCGATCCCAAACATTGCAGGAACCAGCAACAAAGCGGTTTGTGGTGTAGAGGCAGGGCCGAAGCCCAGTTTTTCGTCCATTCCTGCAGGCTTTCCCAAGGATCTCAAGACCCACAGGCTGCTGATGAGGAGACACTCGATGCAAACTGAGCAGCTCAAAGGACTTGGTGAAATCTTTGGTCATTAAATGGTTATTAACTATTACAAACCATATGACTGTACTAATTCATACAAATGCAGAAAAAAATGCTTTGCTTGTTGATGGACAGATCACAATTGCGGTATAATCCTGCATCTAAACTTTGTGATTATGAGATGAACATGTAAATAAGCTCAAACATTATACATGCAGTTAAACCAAAACCAGTGACCAGTGTTTCCCAATCCCGGTCCACGAGGACCCCCTCCCAGAATGTTTTAGATGTCTCCTTATTTAACACACCTGATTTAACTCATCAGCTTGTTAGGGAGACGTGTTAACCATGTTGGAAGGAGGCTGATAAGTTTCTGGGAGGGCTCCTCAAGAACCAGGATTGGGAAGCACTGACAAAAAAAGGAAAACTTTTGCGAAAACTTGAATGAAAATAGTGGTTGACTTAGTAATGGTATAGAAACTTGCAAATACAACATACAAATGCTTTAAGTCACTGTGTTAAGTAAATACCTTTGCTTGTGTGTTGTGTTTGATGTTCACAACTTCCTAGAAAAAAAGATTTCTTTTTTACAGAAAACATCATCTTATAACAACCAAGAGGAGCGTTTTATTGATCAGTTGGGGTAATGAAGTAAAAAGTAAAGGTGCCATAATGGTTCTTCACAGTGATGCCATTGAATAATCATTTTTTTATTATAATCTAAAGATCAATCTGTGACATTTTGTAAAACAGAAAATGCTCTTAGATTTTAACCCCTTAACTGGTGCTGTCCTGTGAGCAGGGCACCCGAGTTTCAATTTGAATATATAACGACAAAGTATATATTGTTGGAAAGGTCTAAGAATTTAGTTTTTTATTTTAAACCTTTTGGCAGTAATAATAATGCAGTGACAGTAATTTATTAATATGTGACAAGAGTATGCAGCAAACATTGACACCTAGTGGGCATTGTTGGTAAAACCACTAAAAGTAAAAAAAAAACCTAATTTTTTATGTATAAAATATATTCCTTATGGCGTAGTGACGCACCTTTATTGTTAAGAGTGTATGATGTCACTCATCTGGACAATTCATTTGTCTAATAACACAAAAATAATACATGTAAAAAAGAGACAATTAATTTAAATATTTATCAAAATTTTATTCTACATGAGATACATAGAAATGAATGTTGTTTGAAGAACATCCGTAGGTCCCACACCAGATAATTCATCATATAAATCTGGTTTCATGAATAAATAGATATACATTATGCACACTGGTAATCTTAATAGATTTTTTGTAAAGCAAAATAATCGTTATGATTTTAATCAGTAACAGTGAGAAAATAATTTAACCTCCCAAATCTCTCACTAAGCCCAAACGTAAGGGAGCAGATGTTAAACGCCTCCAAACTCATTCCACAGACATTTCATCTTTTACATTTACAATCATGATCTTCTAGAAAATGTGTATTTATACATAACTGTATTAAATTGTGACATTCAGAGTCAATCAAATAAAATGAATAATCACGGTTTGTGACGTGTATATCATCCTTAGGGAAGAAATATTAAAATAAAGAGAACAATCACTCGTCCTGTCTTTCATTTCACCGCCTACAGAAAAGTGCATTTTCTACATTAAAGATTTAAATCTTGAAAATTAAGATGCAATACTTAAAATTAACTTGCCAACAAACATCATCATTCAGATCTTTTGCAGCTTTGTTTTGTAGTTGCAGGTTCAGGTTTAAGCTATTTGCAGGACCTCAGTCCAGTAAATAATGAGAAAAAAGTTTTATTGCATTTATAAAACTGCTACTTAAGATCAGGAACATCATCCAGCATGTTTTAAAAGAAAGATGTTTCCTTATGATCCTGAATTCCTGGAATTGTTGTTTCCCGATTCGATTTTGCATGCCAACTTGTTTGCGCTGACCATTTTTGCACCATCAAAAATGTGTAGTGTTAATAGACAGGGCTGTTTATCAGTACGTCCATGCTCAACAAACAACGTGGTCTTTCTTTAATGGAGTAGTGTGAAAAAAGGAAATAAATGTTAAAGCATGTGTCTATGTAAAGGCGTTCTTCCTTTTTTCTGTACTTCTCGTATTTAAATGCAGTGTTAAAGTAAAATTCGAACAATGTTGGGATTATGATACTTGATTCTGCTCCAGATTCAAATCAATATTTTTGGGCTGACCATTTGCAAAAAGTAATTTCAATGCCCTATCAAAAATATCAGCTTTAGTCAACACATGAATCTGTTCCAAAAATAGAATTTAAGCTTATTAAAAGCTTAATGGACTTAGCAGATGATCTCATCTATACGATTTAAACAAACTGTGTTTCTTATCCTCTATGTATTTTATACAGTAAGAGTGAAATTATGTTTTTTTTGTACAAGAATCAATACAAAGAGTCCTCATATGAACTTGTCAGCTCATCGTACGGTAATGCTGAATTATGACAGATGGAAAAAACACACCGCAGATTGACGATTCTTGCCCAGGAAAGACGGACTATGTATAGTTTGTTAAATGCAACGCATCACATGCTCCTGTTTGCTGTGTGCGCAATCACGTATCGATTATAATTCTTAGTATATCTGACTTTATAGTCATACAAAAACCAGCAAACCAGCATTTACCTGACAGACACGGTCGACATGACCAGAGACCTGATCCTCTTGCCACCAAATCCTCATGACTTGTTTGTTTTAACCTTAAATACCAAGTTGTCGAATTTCTCCAAAGTGCTTTTTCATTTCCTTGAAAATCCATCAAACACTATAGCGCAAATATCAAGGCCCGTCTCTCCACACCTAAAGTTCATCCTAAAGGTCCCACACTGGATTAAAGATGTCAGCAGCTTTTAAATGCTCAGAGTGATGTAGAAGAAAAACTCCATGTCCAAAGTCTGGTGAGGGACGCAGGAGCTTCCTCCATGGATAACAGGAATCAAAGCTCCGTCTAAATCATTCATATACTTCTGAGGCAGGAGACGGCCCCCGGATCCGGCCTGGTACTCCACCTACAAAAACAACAATGAATGATTATCATGCCTACAAACTTAATCTCAGTCACATCCTGCGTTTCCATTACCGTTTAAATTGCGCAAATTGACATTGCGAAAAATATTGCCAAGGGAAACGCGTCAATTTTGCTTAAATGTTTTTCCGCTCACACAAGGTGGTTTTTCAGGCAATTTGGAAAAGGTGTATTTCGCAAAACTGCAATTTTTCTGGTCACATGATGTACGTACACTCACCTAAAGGATTATTAGGAACACCATACTAATACTGTGTTTGACCCCCTTTCGCCTTCAGAACTGCCTTAATTCTACATGACATTGATTCAACAAGGTGCTGAAAGCATTCTTTAGAAATGTTGGCCCATATTGATAGGATAGCATCTTGCAGTTGATGGAGATTTGTGGGATGCACATCCAGGGCTCGAAGCTCCCGTTCCACCACATCCCAAAGATGCTCTATTGGGTTGAGATCTGGTGACTGTGGGGCCATTTTAGTACAGTGAACTCATTGTCATGTTCAAGAAACCAATTTGAAATGATTCAAGCTTTGTAACATGGTGCATTATCCTGCTGGAAGTAGCCATCAGAGGATGGGTACATGGTGGTCATAAAGGGATGACATGGTTTAGAAACAATGCTCAGGTAGGCAGTGGCATTTAAACAATGCCCAATGGGCACTAAGGGGGCCTAAAGTGTGCCAAGAAAACATCCCCCACACCATAACACCATTGCATTAATGAGAAATTGAACAGGTGTTCCTAATAATCCTTTAGGTGAGTGTAAATCACATAATCATTATTTGAAGAAGACATGTTATGAACTAAAACCTCCCATAAACCACTCAATACATGTCTGCTCCCAAGTATAAAAGGCTTTCATTGCCATTAATGTCTGGATAACACTCCTACATCTCTTTTGATTTAAAATAATCTACTATTACCTCCAAAAAACACCTATACGTTACTGCTCCTAAGGCTTTCCTTGGCATTAATGTTTGGATAAAACTCTATTTTCTTTTAAACGCCATGCCAGCTTCTAAGGCTATATTCATGATGAGAATAAACTTTTAATTATAATGTAAGACTAGAAAAGATGTTTAAAATTCATTTAATCTAAAAATTGTAGAACTATGTTTGGATTAACTTTATGAAAAACTTTTTACGTTAAAAATAATGCCTAGTGCAGTGGATATGATATTAGTAAACCTACCAACATCAGTTCATCGTGATGTTTCGAAAGACTTATCACGAGAGGAAAAACGAAGTTTCAGTCGCATATCATCACTTAATGGAAACGCAGTCATTTTGCAATAGTCATTAGTCAATATTTAGAAAATAACGCTAAAGTTTTGCACAAATCTGTGATGGAAAGTAGCTGTTAACAAACATCACCTCATGCAGCTATTCCAGTAAATTGTCATAATTTGAGCGTTAATTTATTGCACAAATATTGTTGAAAGTTTACCTTTGACACAGGACCTGTAGTAGGTCTTTTATTTTCTTGAACTACTTTAAATCATAAGTAGCTTCCACAACACTGCCGTTTAATTCATTATTATATGCAAAAATAACCAGTACCATATCAGAGTCAGTGGAGACTCTGAGTGCGAGGCGGTTGATCCCATTGGCCATGAGCACTGAGAGATGTGGACAGAGAGCCGCACAGCCCGCCGTGGCGATCTCTTTCTGGAACTGAGCCGATGACGTGAGGACAGCAGACAGCGATACATCTGAGGACTTCAGCAAATAGAAGACCTGATGGAGGACAGGAAACATTATGACTAGGGGTGTAACGATAAACGTGCAATTTGCTTGCTATGCTTTTCAATTAACTATGATGAAAAAAAGCCAGAGGGCGCTCTTGGGCAGAAACTCAATATACACCGCAGAAAAAATACCATTTACACACGCAGCTCCTGGAAATGGCTAAGCATATATTTATATCGCTGTTCTTTAAAACTTTTCAGGTATTTTTATGATAATAAAGAATATTTTTAATGATTATGTTTGACGAGTGTTGCTTTTTCAAATGCATGTTATAAACGACTCAGATTGATAAGGACTTCCTACTGATCAAACAGCCATAATACATGAAAGCTGTGCATAGGGTTGCAAAATTCTGAGAATTTTTAAGGGTGGAAACTTTCCATGGGAATTAACAGGAATATATGAGAAGTAATGTGAATAAACTGGGATTTTGAAAAATTGCAGAGATTCAGAATAGATACCGCACAGGCATTATTAGTGTGTATCGCGATTTATCATTACACCCCTAATAAAGACACGTGAGCATGCATTTCCAGCTTTACGAATGTGACATTCGCAGTCAAAACTTGAAATATAAATTCTCATAGAATGCATTTGTTGCCAATATACTAAACCATCAGTTTAAATTTTCCTACACCAATGATGATAGCCTAGACATCAGTAAAAATATCACTCTATACTCAGTCTATGTTTTCCATATTAGATAAGAAAAAAAACATTAAAGGTGCAGTGTGTAATTTTTAAAAGGATTTCTTGACAGAAATTTACACACTGCACCTTTATAATGCATCATGGACGTACAAAAAAAAGTTTTTGTGAGACAACATACTTTGTAGAAATTCTTAATTAAAAAATTCTTGAACAAATTTCTTAAACACTAAATTCAAGGAAAAAAAATCAAGAAAAAAATTTCTTACTTTTGCTTGTTTTATGCACAAAATCACTTAAATTTGATATTTTTTTTCTTAACACTAGACTTATTTTCTTAGGTCCTTTTGCTCATCAAGAAAAAGCATCTTAGTTTAAGAATTTTTACATATTGCACATAGTGTACTTAAAATACATAAAAAAATACAAAAAAAAATACATTTGCACCATTTTTATGAAAGTTAAGACTGAATGAACCTGAAAATGTAAAATGGTGCAACTGCCAATTGCGCCAAATAATGAGAAATATTTTATATTTTATCCACCTTGATGGCATGTAAGCAAAATCATCAAAAAATCTTTTTAAAATATAATTTTATTAGTTACTTCTAAATGTAAATTTGAATGTGTTTTTGTAATATTTTGTAGAAATTCTTAATTAAAAAGGCATAAACCAGAAGCAATAATACTTAAAAATTAAAGAAAAGGATGGCTCTTCAAAGAACATTTAATATTTAATTTTGTATGCACATTCATGAGGAAGAAATAGCATTATGAATGTGACATTTCTTACCTCAGTACACCTGATGCTCCGGCCATCCAGCTCAAACTCTGAATCCTGTCGAACCCTGACGCTGGACACACCATCCAGAGATCTGCCATCTATAGGACTAGTGACCCTGCAAACGTATGTAAACAAAGTATTTATAGCCCAAAACTTTCTTTTATAATTATTTAGGGGATGTAAATTTGGTGATATTGTTAGTATTAAGATCTATTACTTGAGATAAATACACAAGGCACATGCTGCAGACCCTCACATATATCTAACATACATTAAACAATAACACAAAATCAAGATGCAATGCACAAATATGGTTAATGATTAAGGAAAATTCAGTGTACTTTAATAACTGGAGTTTATTAAATCTAGAAAAGAGATTGAAGGTCATATGCAGCAATGGCCAAAGAAATCATGATTAGCACAATATGGGTGTATATTTACATGAAGCATCTGCTAAAAAGCATTATTACCCAGTGTTGATGGGTGCGGTCCAGTCAACCCAGCGCACAGTAACATTTTCTCGCGTCTCTTCGGAGTCTGCTTTTCCACAGGGGATCTGAAAATCGGCTTGGTCCCTGAGGGCCTGTCGCAAACTCTCCATAGTCTCAGGAGGAATCTGCACCATTAAACCGTCTGAAGATAAAAACACATTGAGTGCAACATAATGAGGACTCGTCGAGAGAAACAGAGCACATTTAGGTACGAAAGCATTTACCTTCCACGATGCTGGATTTGGCAATGAATCCCGATGAGGCTTTAAGAGCCCCGTTGAAGACCACAAAACTAGCTCCGGTCACTGTGAAGATAAGATGTTAAGCAGAAAGAAATTTAGTGACTTTAAGTGAAAGTATAAAGGCATTTTCACAGCAGTAAAGAATCCATCTAACTTAAGTTTGTCCCAAACAAAGTATCAAGTGTGAAAACATGGTTTGGCAAGTTGAGAAATTCAAAAATCTTTTTAAAAAAACTTGTTTTAAAAGGTTTATTTCGATGTACACTGCAAAAAATTATTTTCAAGAAAAAAATGTCTTAGTATTTTTGTGTTGTTTTCAGTAAAAATATCAAAAAAATCTTAAATTAAGATGCTTTTTCTTAATGAGCAAAACAAGCAAAAAAAATCTGCCAATGGGGTAAGCAAAAAATCTTGAAAAATGTTCTTAAACACTAAATTCAAGAAACAAAATCTAGAAAAACATTTCTTAATTTTGCTTGTTTTATGCACAAAATCACTTAAATTTGTATTTTTGGTCTTAACACTAGACTTATTTTCTTAGGTCCTTTTGCTCATCAAGAAAATTCATATAAGAATTTTTAGATATTTTTACTGAAAACAAGACAAAAATACTAAGATTTTTTTCTCCTGAAAATCATTTTTTTGCAGTGCACATAGTGTACTTAAATACATAAAAAAATACAAAAAATGGTGCAAATGTATTTTTTATGAACCTGAAAATGTTAAATGGTGCAACCGCCAATTGTGCCAAATAATGAGAAATATTAAATATTTTATCCACCTTGATGGCATGTAAGCAAAATCATCAAAAAATCATTTTAAAATATAATTTTATTAGTTATTTCTAAATGTAAATATTAATGTGTTTTTGTCATATTTGTCCTGACATATGCTAAAAACAGCTCTGTTTTCTAAATAATCTTTGACAAATGATGTAAAAATGTATGAAAAAAAAATCATATTACACTAAACTAAATGATTATATTTTATTCTACATTTTATACGAATATATAAATATTTTCATTTAAAAAAAATACTAGTTACACCAATTGACACAGACCGGTTACACCACATTGACATTTTTGCAATTATCCCCCAAATATTTTTTCAAAATGAAATAAAACCAGAAATTGTACACTTGGTCCTCAAAAAAGAGAATGTATGCAAGAAATCTGCAAATGTATTTTGAGATTTTAACCCTTTTACATTTTATTGAACCATACAGACACAAAATAATTAACGTCACAACAAAAGATAATCGGGCTGAATTTGGGCCAATT
The DNA here is from genome assembly GCA_025389145.1 of Misgurnus mizolepis. NCBI lineage: Eukaryota > Metazoa > Chordata > Actinopteri > Cypriniformes > Cobitidae > Misgurnus > Misgurnus mizolepis. The sequence goes on from JAIFKI010000020.1 coordinate 26,657,659, forward strand.
TTCCCCCTTTCGACAATCCTAGGTAAAGTCCCGATCATCTTTGTGGTTGAACCGATTATCTTATAAGATTTTCCTATGGTGTGCGTTTGTTGAGATTGTCTGAAGCATGTCGGCAGCGTAACGTAACGATTTTTACGATCAGAAATCCTGTTGAGGACATACACACACACACTGTAGATGGTCACGTTAAACAAAATGATACCCAATCAGAGAGCGAGCTGATGAAAGATGAAACCATAACAACAGCAGTAATGGCGCAGCAGGTATAGTCTAAAGTGAGATGGACATCCGAGATGCAAAAAGCAGACCCCGCATTTCTTTATGCCCGTCATGTTTGTTTACTGTGAAGTCACGTTTGACCACGAGAGACATCGTAAGACTCGCGTTGTTTGTGAACCTATTTGAAGGTAATTTGAAGATGTGGTGTGCTTTGATGATCAGAAATCCACACAAAACTGGTAAATCGTAATTTTTTTTCAATCATATCTGTGGTCTCTCACATTTTGAAAATCTTTTGGTGTGGCCCCAGCTTGACCTAACATCTAAGATAACAAAGCCACTGCCAATGTTGTTTAACTAGATGTTCAGCTGTGGATGTGTAACAACGCTTGACAAACCTCTCCTAGTTTTTCCTGGGACGCTGTTGGCTTGTGTCTGGTAGCTTCCGTCTTCATTCTGCAGGCAAACCAGATGAGAATCGGCCTCGGTGCTGAAACAGGCACCAAAGCTGACCACGTGTTCATTGGAAGAGTTCACCACCTTCAGCATCTACAACAGCCAGAATAGACGTCAGTGACATCACAGAGAACGGGGCCTAAAAGCGTTGTGTGATTCCGAACTCTGACCTCATTAAACCGGGATTTGGGGATGTCGATGAAGCTGTTGCCCGTCTCCATGTGCACCCTCAGGCTGTCCACCAATGGTAAACTGTACTGGTAATTCCTCAGGTCCTGTGTCAAAATCAGCCAAACACAAAAATGAACAAAGTGTGACGATCAAGAGACTTCCTAAAAACAAAAGACACACTACAGATCTGTGCCATTTCAAAATATCAATTTTGGCCTGGGGTGTTTACACAAAAACGCTTTCAACAAAAACAGAAAAGACTTTACGTGTATTGGCTGATCTGTCAAGAGGTTTAGTAAGGGTTAAATGTTGTGAACACGTACTGCGAGGAGGTTCATGATGGTGTGTCCGGTCTCTTTAAACACCGAGTCACGGAAACGCACGCTCACCAGCGGACAGGGATACACTGCAGAAAACAAACAACAGATCATATGATCAGGGGGCGGAGCCTAACAAACGTCACTCTCAGAGATACCACGAGCCAATATTAGATCTTCAGTTTCAAAGGCTAAATGTCCTCTCCAGCACTGTTTTTAAATATGCTGATGGGGGTTTTACCGTTGTATCGTGCCCCCAGTGTGAGCAGGAGTCGGAGAGGGAAAACTTTAGCCCAAGGCACCTCCAGCTTCTGTATCAAAATCCCACAGAGGAAAGAAGCCTCTGAGGGAAGATCCAGACCATCCAACGGCTGAAAGGTGTGCGAGAAAAACAGCACGCCGGCGTGATCTTTACTGCCCAGAAAACTGTCTGTGAACGTCACGTTACCGAGATGCTTGATGAATTTTCCTGTAAAGGGGAAACAAAAGTGTATAAGCACCACAACACTGATTTAGAAGTTAAATGTTTTATGATAACAAGAATATTGTTCCACAAAAATAAAACTTAGTCACAAAAACATGTTTTGCTTATAAATCTGATCTACATCCTGTGAAATTCTGGTTAAAGTCTCATAATCTAATGATTTGATCTCAATCGTTAATTTCACTTTAATTTCAATCTTTGACATGACCTTGCTCCCTCAATACTAAAGATATCAAGATTATATTTTTATGGATGATTTTATGTAGAAATCAGTAAACCACAAAAAATGACTTCAGCTGGGTTTTTACACAACAGGGTCAGAAATAATCATCTTGCTCTTTAAAAAAAAAAAGAGTTTGACATCCTTTTTTGTTATAGGGGTGCAAAACTAACGCGAGGTTAGTTATAACATGGACTGTTTACATTGTTGCACAAGGTTGAGCGTTTTGGTTTTCCGGTATTTTTTTTCACGTGCCAAAAGATGATCTCCCGCAAATTATTGGAAATGAATAATGAGTGTTTTGGTGTCATGTAAGTAAATTTTTTCATCATATGTTTTTTTTTAGTTTCTAAGTTGGGTGTGCAAGATATCCAAATCACTGCTATGGTGGGCTTGAAAATATTTTGACCCAGCGGGGTTAATTGTAACGCTGTGTTAACCCCTCAGCACTTCAGATATGAAAACCGCTAACGTTAGCGTAATTTTTGCTGTTTTAATATGGTGACCATACGTTCCATTCATTCCCGGACGCGTCCTGCACAGGATTTCGGGAGCGTCTTCCGGTAGTCGTATTTGTCGACCGCATACGTCATAGAGGATTATTATTATTATTACAGAAAAGCAACTGTTACATTTTAAGGTAAGAATGAAACTACGATTGTATGTTTTTTACTAAATGGCGTATTCGGTCAACAAATACGACTTCCGTAAGACGCACCAAAATCCTGGACAGGACGCGTCCGGGAAGAATGGCACGTATGGTCACCCTAGTTTAAATAGGCTACACATGAATGATTGCTGGCTGCCTGCCAACAAAATAAATGTGCCTGTCTTATCAAAAATTGTGTGTCAAATGTATTTTTGTTCATATATTTAATATTGATTGAAGGTTACGTCAAAGATTGAAATCATAATGAAATGAATGGCTAAAATCAGACTTTGAAGCTCATTATCTCAGAATTATCATCATAATTGTGCTGCTTTTCTCACATATTTAGACATTTGTATCCATTTATAATTGAATTATGGGCTGAATAAATGAATACAGTGTAGATACCCGTCTATTATAAACAGATATAAACAATATCCACTTCAAGTATATAGACAAAATAGTATTGACATTTTTTTAGCAAGTGTTACAACTAACCCCCTGCCTGTTACAATTAACCCCACCTATGGGGTAAGTTGAAACATTTGCACTTCTGTCACGTTTGGTGTAATTGTCCAATAATGGTAAGAACTACAAACAAACTTCAAATGGTCATTGGTAGCAGAGATGTGTGTTGCTTGTGTAAAAATACAATTAATCAAACTCAAAATCAAAATATTTTTTGAATGATTGAACCAAAACCAAAAAGGGTTAGGTTTTGCCCCGCTCTCCCCTACTTTGAAAGATTATAAGTGATTTCAGGAAGTCTTAAGGGCTGTTCACATTATAATAAACGATAACCATATATTCTTATTTATTTTAAAGAGAATAGCGAAGTTCACACCACAACTATAATGATAAAGATCCAAAGTACGATATCGTTGGGATCACTTGCCAAGTGATTTTTTTCCCCGAATGATGAACGATAAACCAATGACTGCCAATCAAATCTACTTGAATCTAAAGTGCACGTGCATTTGACACTGTGGAGAAGCTGAGGTCCATTACAAAAAAAACTCATGCGTCCAGTGCTGTTGCAGTAAAATTGACTTCATAAATGTTTTTTATTTAATTACAATGACTATATCAGAAGGTAAGATATTAGACAAACTAGATTCAATGTTCAGAGACCAGCGAAACGCAGTGTATTGAGGACATCTGCTGGTTATAGCCACTGTAAATGGCTTTTTAATGACATGTGAACAGATTAAATTAAAGGAAATATGCGATATTATAGTAAATGTTAAATCTTTTGCATGAGTACCGCACCCCGCAAGCTAATTAGAATAAAGTTAGCATTATCATTCGTTGGTGTGGATGCTAATATAGTTATCGTGAACGTTATAATGTGAACGGCCCTTAAAACAGGAGTTTTATAAAAGACTCTCCGTATTGTGTGACACGCTGTACATACCTTTCTGTGCATCCTGGTATATACTAACATACAGGTTGAATATGTCTCTAGGCAGACTGTTCTCCTCTGAGAGACACTCGATTATAAACAGCAGCTCCTTTTGACCGACTCCCTGAAGACCATTGGAGCTGATACACCAGCATCTCCTCCCACAATCTACAACACAAACAGAGCCATGCATCACGTCTCAATACCATCACATATCTTGACTACTCAATATATCATCTTAAAACTTACACATTACAAGCTTGACATTCACGACTAAATTGGCGTTGAGCACAAAGGTCAGAGGTCTTGGACCTCCCTCCTCCAACAGCAAGAGTATTTGGCAGACGGCAGGTCGTTCCTCAACTAATAAATCTGAAAATGAACCCATTACAGAGAAAATATAACTGTATAATCTCATAACAAAACAGTGTCTCGTAGTATTTTGTATTATCAAGTAGTTTCACATTAGATTTGCTGTTTTCAAACTTTTACTGTCCAGTAAGTTCAGAAACACGATGATAATATATTTCCACATGTACCCTTTAAAAGTAATTACCTCCTTCATCCTCATCTCCTGTAGTAATGAGTAGTGGAGGCAAACCATCCTCATCCTCGGGCACCAGACTGACCTCTTTCTGTACACAGCCGCCCAACCCGGAGAGCAGGGTGTAGTCCCACTGGTCCCTGATAAGCGGACGGCTCTCCACAGCCGATCTTTCCTCAGAACTGTCGTCACACCCGTCAGGAACTTTATCATCAGGCTGAAACGCAGCAAATCAATGGATCACATTGAGGGTCGTAATGGGACATGAAGAAGACTGGTAAAGAGGATTTAGCTCTCTCACTCCAGGCGGTTCTGGAGTCACAGGGCTGGACTCCTGCGAGGTTCTCCGGGTCTGCACCGAAAGCTTCGTGGTGTCTGCTACCTCGCCGTTTGGCAGGATACCGTCAGCAAACCACACATGCTTCTGCTCGCGTGGAAAACCTGTGAGAAACACAAATGGAAACATCATCAGGACCATTTTGAGATGGAGCACCAAATACATTTTTGGGACATTTTTAGGTGTGCTTAAGAAACAACGGTTTTGAAAGTACTGTGATTTGGAACGCTATGCATCACTTGCAAATTGGGATGCATTTGTTTAATTTACTCAGTTTGTCTGACAACTTTGCGTCCCAGCTAGCAGTGCCGTGCGTACCGTCATTACCGGGGTGTTTGAGGACAGACACGGGAACCATGACGGTGGGGGGAGGCGAGTTGAGAGTGCCAGCGGCTCGGGCCTGCTGCATGGGCGGTATGGTGGAGCAGTACTCTGATGGGATGTTGGGGTTTGGACTGGACCCAGTCGGGCTCATCATTCTCTCATGGGCTTGAGCTGAGAGAGAGAGAGAGCGAGAGAGAGAGAGAGAGGTATTAAATGTATGAATTGCTTTAAAATTGCTTTACTTTTCCGCTAATGATGTAACACATCACAGCCATGTTACAAAGTGATATCACTCATATTACAGAAAATAAATACTAATTTTGCAAAATTCATTTCATGTTGCCTGCACGATATTGCCGAGGGGAATGCTATATGGGATAACTTGCTTAATGAAGTGGTGTGCAGTATTCTATGAGATATTGCTTTGTCGCCATGATTCAACTCTTTTTTATAGCATTTAAAAGCTGAAAATTATATCATTAATTTACATGTTTCACATTTGTTCTGGCAAAAGAAAGCATTACTCTCTCTCTCTCTCTCTCTCTCTCTCTCTCTGTCTCATCAGTCTCTCTGCTATCTACATCGACCTAAAACTTTGACTACACATAACATTTGAAAGTTATTTCAAACAGTACGGGATGCATATTGCAATATTTTTGGTGATTTCGATCAATCATACATCTATGTTGTCTTCAAAGATCAGATCTGATGCATTGATTGAAAGATTTTCTTTTCTTATTAAAACATGAATTAGAGGAGAAGAAAGGCGTTTTCTTTAACTTTTAAATATCCACTTTTTTAATTATGCACTGATATGAAATTTTTCCACAGATACTGACAGCCAATCATTTATCATTAGTTTGGTGGTTATATTAACTTGCATTAACTATATTCTGAATATTATTTCTTTTAGACCTAGTTTAGTTTTTGTTGTTGTTTAGGTGGAGGCTTTAAATAATAATAAAGCCTATATATAATAATAACAATATATGGATTTTATTTTTGTTTTGCATTGTATGTATTTTTATATTTGTGTAAATAAACCAAACCAAACCAATAATATTTTCTGAATTTTATTCATTCATATAAATCACAATTAATAATTTTTTTTACATTTTCTATACACCGAGCTCAAATACATTGCATTTTCCTGTTTTCTTTTGATTGACAAGATATATCGGCCATGACTATCGGCTGTTTTTAAACTATCGGTAGACAAACGATAGTAGCGCTGTGCAATTAATCGTTTTTTTATTTTAAATTTAAATGTTTGATGCATACAATTACAAAAATAAGATAATCGAGGTCAAACTCAAAGTATTGTGCGATAAAATATAAATTGCATGTTGCTGGACCGATGTGTTTGTGAGGCACTTCGAAGGCATCACTGCTTTGATACGTTAGCCTATTGCAATACTTACAGTATTTTTCGGTCTATAAGCCGCATTTTTTTTATAACTTGGCTGGTGCTGCGTCTTATAGTCAGGTGCGCCTTGTAGTAAGTCAGTATGAATTAATTTTGACATTTATGAGGCAAGAGACATCATTAACGTCTACAGAGTCGACCATATGCTGCTCCTGTATTTATGTAATTCAATGGATTCAGTGATGTGGAATGACGAGTCTGTGAACTTCACGCTAGTTGGCTTGTTCGGTTAATTTAGCCTATTTAACCTTCCAGGTAAGTTCTGTATGCTATGGTTTATTGTTTAAATAACTGATAATATTACTTTAACGTACAGACATCTATTCAGCCGGCTGTTCTGTCTGCTATTGTTTATTTGAATAACTTTCCAGATTAAATGTCTGTTCTTCGGCTTGGATTTTGTGAAATGATATTTTAATAAGCGCGACGTATAGTCGACAGTGACTTATATATGTTATTTCGTCTTAATGACGCATTTTTGAATGATGCGGCTTATAGTCCGGTGCGGTTTATAGTCCGGAAAGTATGGTAATAAAAAGGTTAAATAAATGCATGTTTCAAATCCACAGAATAATTGTGCTAAATAACCGTGATTACGGTGATTATGATTTTGCACATAATCGAGCAGCTCTAGCCGATAACGTGAAAAATAGCTTTATTATCCGATACCGATTATTGGCCGATATATCGGTCAGGGCTCAACGCAAATAATTTTTTATCACTGGCACCAATAAAAAAAATGTAAGTGTCACATATGTAAAAATAATAATTTTAAAGTCAAATATAATTGTATACATATACTACAGACATATTCCAAGAAAAAGGCTCCCAACTTTGTAAACTGACAGCAAATTGTGCAAAATAATGCATCGTTTCTTTTGTCGTGTTTTACCCAAGTAAATGACTGCTTCAAAGATGTTAAATAATATACATTGATGAAAATGTATTTTAGTGACTGAGGGTGAAGCACTGGCCCGATCGGGCAAGTGACAATACATTTTACTGGCCCGAACATCTCTCACGCTTGCCCCGGATCACCGGGCAGTCCTTTATGTTGAGCCCTGATCGGTGCATCTCTACTTTACATATCACGGTTTTCTACTTGTTACTGCTAGTCTGACATCATGAGTGCATTACATATGAGCAAAATTTGCACTTAAAATTAAAATAATAATCAGATAGATTAAAATCAATGTTACAATCGTTGTTTCACATCGGACATGTAAACCTTAAGTTATTCATCAAGCTATTGACCTGTAACCAGGAACCAGGGTATGATCAAAGTCCAAAATACAAACACCATTAAACCCTCACATTTAAATAAACAAAAAAACCACAGTCATTTAACCTAAATCAGTGTTAAAATACTGAAGGGCATTCAGTGATACGTCAGTATAAATCTCCTCTAACTGACTCTGGCTTGCTGTGCATTATGTTAATGAAGGCTCATAGATGCTCATCGACCTGATTACACTGCCAAAGCCTGTGACACCCACAAACATGTCAGCTATACGCACCGAACCCTGAATATGCTGGCTCACTGTGAAAAAACGGCTACGACAACAAAACCCCAGGATAGATGAAAACCCTCGAGCCGAGTACAGGCAAAACGTCCTTCACTTTAAGATAAATAAAACTGGCACGACTAATGAAGACAATACAGAAAAGTTAAAAGTAGCCATTAAAACTTACATAAACCTACGCAATTCATGACCCATCTATATTAGCTCAGCGTTTAGCTCAGTCACTGGCTTACCTCATCCCAATTTAACTCCAACCCAAATTGTCTTTCAGATTAATCACAGGTTGCATGTTAGTCTCCCAGGAGCGTGTTAGCGCGTGCCGAGCGGAGGAGAAAGTGTTCCCCCCACGCGATGAGCGGCACATTCGGCATCTCTTATTCCGGACGGGGAGCGTCCCACTTCCTCAGACACACGCTGAGCTCCTGTCTGTCCTGTTTGTCCTGTTCCAATGTTGTGCGTAGAGGCGAGTGGCAAACGCAAGCTCGGCCTGTCAAACGCGTTGAGAGATGAACGAGGTCGTGTTTAATGGCTGCCCTGGGCTGAAGGAGGTGACGACAGCTACTGTCCTCTGATGCCTGAAGATGAAGAATGTGTGTCTCTCACTATTCCTTTAAAGCGGGGTGTGAGTGTCACATATTCTGCACCAGGTGGGTCCTTATGCCCATCACACACAAAAACACACAAACACACATTCAAGGACATGCATCAGTGCCCTGGCTCCACCCAGCCCTGCACCAAACCCTGCGAGAGCTGGCTGGTGACTCGCAGATCTGACGCTGTGTGATGAATGTCCTTTTTAATGTGCAAATGGACGGCACGCTCGGCCACACAGCACGTGCCAAACTCTTTTATAGACCGTCCGGGACAAAACATATAAAGCCTTGATCTCCTCCATTAAATCAGCCCTTGAACAATAAAAGCACGTCAGACGTTTCATCTAGAAAAGTTGGTGATAAACCAACTTCTGATATCAGAGGACATCTCGACCACTTGACTTTAAAAGCACACAAGTGCTGCTTATTGTACGATAACAGTACATCACATCTTTCATTTCCTTTAAAGGTGATCGTATAAATCTTATGAAGAAATAAAACTTGTTCATGGATCTCAAGTGTAAAAAGGTTGTGGGTTCGATCGCACGGTATACACTTACTGATACAAAGTATAGCCCATGCATAAATGTAAATCTAAATGTAACGGAAATCATTCAGAAGGTATGAAATCAGTTAGGTTACTGTGAAATATTGCATGAGAGGTTGGTGATCAATGTTGTGATTTTGCTCAATTTAAAGACCCCAGCCATCACATATAATCATTTGTGTTTTTACACAACTAGAACAGCTATTCACTAAAGATATTAATGCTTAAGTTTGTATAGATCATAAGAGTTTGTCCCATGTTTTATCAGTTAAGTTTTTTCAAGACATTGACTTAAAAGTGCAGTGTGTAAATTTTATCGGCATCCAGTGAAACGAATAGAGAAGCTATGATAGCCACCACCGGAAAAATGTAATTATCGGAGACAACTTTGTAAAAAAGTTTGTCCGTTAAGGGCTTCTGTAGAAACATGGCGGAACAAAATGGCGACTTCCACTTAAGGGGACCCTCAGTGTATGTAGATAAAAACGTCTCATTTTAAGGTAATAAAAACATAACGGTTCATTATAAAAAGGTCTTAATACAGCCCTAAAAATAAAGTTTTGTATATTATTTTGCATTTCTGTCAAGAGATCCTTTTAAAAATTACACACTGCACCTTTTTAACGTGTGATTGACTTGATAACAAGCCATTTACGTGATAGTTGGTTGTGCAACTATTGTTAGAGGTAAAACCCCAAAGTTGTGTACAAATGTTATTTAGTTCGAAATTAATCCTGCTTCTGTTGATTCCGGTCAATGTGCTTAAAAAACTTAACGGAGAAAAGTTTTTAACTTTTCCCTGCCATTGACCAGTTAACTCGTCAATTAAGAGAAAATGCTTCCCTGCCAATGACGAGTATTTCCAGCTTTTCCACAACTTATACAACCCGGAAGTAACGCCTCACATGAGAGAGTAAGAACTCGGTGTATGTTTTTAAGGATCCCTCTGAATGGGATCTCTATCAGAAGTCTTTCAAAATAATGCAATTATCTCAGCTTTTTGCTCACAATTTGGTGTTTTTAAAGAAACCTACCCACTAGGGCTGCACGATTTGGGTAATTTTTCCCATTGCGGTTATTGATGCTAATATTGCGATGTGCGATTGCGATTAGAATAAATGGTATCATGAGTCAACTTGATAGGTTTTAAGGAAAATCCACACACAGTTTAGGGATAATGCTAAAATGTGTATTTGTAAAACTAGAAATGTTTTTGTATTGCCACGTGATGTAGCAACTGCTCAGTGTCAGGAATCCTAAATCCAAAATACCGCCATACAACAGACGTAGAGTTTGTTTTTCAGCTACCAGATCACTGTCAATCTCCTCTGCATCCATCTTCGCTTTGGTATTTTTGCGCTGCGCACACACAAGTGACAATGCACGCCACACACGTGCATGCCACACGTGCACTGCCTTTTTTTGTTCATTTTTCTTTCTTTTTTTTAAACAGCAAGAAAAATCATCAAACTGTTATCAGAAGGTTTGTGTTAACAAGTCCACACATTTATTTATATAATATAATTGTAACATTTTGCTGTCATATAATCGCACAGGCTGACATTGCGATTGCGATGCGATTAATTGTGCAGCACTACTACCCACATTTGAGATGTGATTGCAAGAGAACTAATGAAGGTAGGATGAAGCTGTTTTTTTTAAAGCAGAGGTTATTTTTATTTGATATATTGCATGTTTATATATTTTAAGGAGAACATTTTCTGGAAGGCATTAAACTTTTGTGAAAATTATGAAAAATGCTGCCGCTGGCTGGCAACTTTAAAAAAAATTGGTGACGGAGAAAAAGTTAGCGTATTCATGCCTTGCGTTTTTTTGTAATCTATATGAAATGGAGATATAATTACTTACTTATATACTGACTATATTAGCGTTTTAAAGAAATGCAAACATTAGCACAAAATTAGAAATTAGTGAGTAGCCAACAGGATAATAACAAAACACAGTTTTATGTACACAATGTGCTTCTCTTATCTCAAAATTAGGTCATATGTCCCTTCTCATTTGAACAATACATGATTTTTTGAGGTTCGTCGTCCTTTGGAAATTTATAAAATGATGGTTTTGATGGCTGAATGACCAGCATCTTGGTACAAAACAGTAGGTTTAAAGCACATACTCTGGACGACCATCGCTCACAGCCTCGCTTTGGAACCAAGAGAATTGGTTGAGCTGTGTCAGGATGCTAAACCAAACGGCAATGTTTTAAAAGCACTTTTAGAGAGGATCAACTTACATTTTAAACAGATTACTGCATGTTAAACAGATTAAATATTTCCACATCCAAAACACGACACATTCCACCTTTAAGTATGTATAACAGGACAGCACTTGCACTAGGTTGGTGCTTTATATCTGCATATCTTTGTATGATATGTTATGTTTTGATCTTGAGATTGTTAAATGTCCTAATTTCTAACTAAATGTAGTTATTAATGCTTTTGAAATTATCCCAACTTCTTATTTGCAGCCAGACACACAGAATGCCACGGAGAATCAAGATACGGTAAACATAGATACAGTAAATGACAGTAATTTCCCACTCACCTTTCTGTATGGTAACATGACAGATGACGCAGACCCTGGCCTCCTTCTCCAGGTACTTCAGTCTGCATTTACGGTTGCAGCAGCCTGCGCAGTACACCTGCAAAGCAGACGGCATTATTCAGTCAAACCTGCGAATGTCTCCAGTGTCCTTTTACCCATTTTCTTTACAGGCCAAATGTCTCCAGAATAACATTTCATTGCAGCTTTTCGAGCGAGAGGGAAACTGTATAGGCACTATAAATACACCCTGCTGACCTAGCAAATCCATTTCTATATTTAGCACCTCCGGAGAAGAAAAAAGCATTCAATGACGTCATGATAACAACAAGAGACTTCACACTGATACATACAATTTATGCTTCTGCTGTCTAAGGGTAACAGCTACGGGTTTAAGGCTTTCCTGAGGTTATAAATAAAAACAAAACAGCAGGATTGTATCACAGACCTTTGCTTTAAAATGAAGCGAGCTGCCTGCATGGTAATTCATTGATTCACATTGCGGTTATTTTCCATTCACCTTCAAGTCACTTTCACAACTGAAGCAACATGAGATGCTAATTTACTAATTAGCTAATTTACTAATTTACTAACTTAAATCTGATTGGATGTGCACAACCTCATTTTCAAATGCTTTTAAATGCAACTGTGGCTAAACATTTCTGTATTTATGCACAGATTAGGTTGCGTGGCTGAATTATATTTATTATAATGGTGTATTCTGATTGTTATTGATCAAAATCTGATTTAACCAAAACCTCAATAATTTTCAACATCATGCAATAATATCAGACAGCATTATTCCATAAAAAAGGTACGACGAAAATATTAGTAACGTTTGAACGCTCACCTTTCCACATGCCCGGCAATGATGTCTCCTCTTGGTAAAGGTGAACTTTTGCATACAATTCATGCAGTTAGGAGCTTCAGAATCAGGCACCCAAGGCGGCTGCTTCGAACCAAGACCTTCATCTGTTTTCCCCGGTTGATCCAGAGATGCTTCCCCATCTTCCAGTGGTTCTCCTGGGTAAGGCGGAGGCTCCGAGAGCTCATCGTGCCCATAACTGTCCTCGTATTGCTGATAAGAGGGCTGTTCACAGTTACTTGGATCCTGGCTGTGAGTTTGTGAAACCTGCGGGTCTGTCACGTCTGCTTCGGGTTGGATGGTTTTGTGTCTTGCTGATGGGGGCCATGCGGTTTGGTTGGACAATTGCTTTGGTCTTGCCCCTCCGTAATTCAACTCTGGGCTTGGACAACAAACCGACTGAATCTCAACAGGGCTGGTTATGTTATCGTGGTTAACCGCCGGTGTGGAGTCTCTTACTGGGCTACTGTCCTGAGAAGAAGAAGAAATATTTGAACCTTCACTCTCTTCCAAATATTGAAGCGATCCATCGCTCTCAGGCGACGCGAAAGAATCTACTTTGTAGCTTTGCAGTTCCCCGTCTAAAAAGGCGTCACCTTCCACATTTCCGTTAAATTCTGAAAAACCATCATCTACGAGATTTTCCGCGTCAGGGTTGATTTTCACGCACTGACCCATCAAAAACGCATCCAGCTCCTCATCCGTAACCATCATTGTGGCCTGGTCGCTTTCAGGAAGGTAATCATTAGCAATGTCATAAGAATAATTTGGGCTCTCTCCATAAGGAGAAGAATCTCTACGTTTAAGTCTATCTGTTGGCGATATCGTGCGCTTAAAATTTCTCTCAGGGTAATGACCCGAGACAGCAGATGCTCCTTCTGGGTTAGACATGATTTGGACTAGCTCAGGTTCATCTTCAGGTGAGGAATCAGGTCTGCAGGAGGACAGCAGATTGACCGGCTTTTCAAAAGGGAGATTTAACTCTTTATCCTCCTGAACGGCTGGTACAGCCTCATCTTTGGTTGCAAGCACCGTTGTCTCCTGAGGGTCTAATGATGCCACGAGAGATCCACACATCGAAACAGCCATGGGCAAGCAGGACAAACTAGGTTCCTGCTCAGAAGAGGGACTTATTGGTGCATGCTCTGGATTTTCGACACTGCCGTCTTCAGAAGGCCGACTATCAGGCTGGAATGAGACGGTCCGCTCATCATTGGCTGCTAAAATTTGCTCCTCTGAAGCAGAAGAACCTGAATTACTGAACACTTCCTCATACTTGGAATTGCATGGAGGGTAAATCTGATCATTAGAGTTTGACTCCTCAGGAAAGTCTGACTGTTTGCTATCTAAAGGCATTATGGGACATGAATCGCGAAGATCAGAAATCTTGTCTGGAGCCGCTGGCAATATGACATCCAGCAAGCTGAGGGAGTTACAAGCTGTTTCAGAGTCACGTTTCTGTAATTCACCATGGCTGGGGTTTGAAATGTCTTCTGGACAAGGAACAACTGGACTGCTGAAGTCCACTAGCAGCACCTCATTAATGTGTGTCTCGATAACTTCCTGTTCTTTGAAATCTTCACCATGAGCATCGGTCTGCTCGAGGTTAGCAGACCCTGTATCATTAACCAGGTCACACACAGGCTTTAATAATCTATCCGGACAAGGAGGTGCTGAACTTTTGATGCCTCTGCTGTCAACAGAGGACAGGAGGTCCACACCTGTGAGAGGTCTCTCATTTGAATATGAATCTTTTTGGTTTAAGGAAATACTCTGTGATGTTATTCCATAGTGCAGACTACTGACATCAGGGACAGTTTGAGAGACAGCGTGTTGCTCTGGTATTAAGCAATGAAGGCCGGTGGAGATCGAGGAGTCCGAGCAGGACGGGCTTGCAAATGTGCCGGATTTGTTTTCAAGCTCATCTGAAATAAAAAAAGACAACATTATGCTCATATAGCACTTTAAGCTACAATAAAGCATCAATACCTTAAATTAGTTATTAATATTTCAGGTACATACATAAAAAGACACTATTATACACTATTCAACAAGTGGATCAAAACCTTTTATCAAAGTTTTGAACAATACCCATTCTTGTCTTCAGACAACTTTAAGGAACGTGATCCACTTCAAATGTTGACAAGTGCATAATTAAACAGAAACCTAAATAATTATATATGTATGTAATGTAAAATCAAGGAATATACAGCAAAGACTATATTTTTTAGCAACAAACATTTAAAGGGGACATTTCACAAAACTTTTTTAAGATATAAATCTTTGGTGTCCCTTGAGTACATATGTGAGGTTTTAGCTCAAAATACCATATAGATAATTTATTATAACATGTTAAAATTGCCACTTTGTAGGTGTGTCCTTTTAAATGCAAAAGAGCTGATGAAATGCCAACACTGATCGCAATAATGCTGTTTTTTGCCAAATATATTCTCGCTCTCTTTCTCTGCACTAAATGCTGTGGTTGGATAGTGCAGATTAAAAGGGCGTATATGACTTCTTCTGACATCACAAGGGGAGCCACATTTACAATTACCAATTTTATTCACACGTTGGGTTGATCTTTTTCATATTTTCTAGGTTGACAGAAGCACTTGGGACCCAATTATAGCACTTAAACATGAAAAAAGTCAAATTTTCATGATATGACCCCTTTAAAGGTCAAATGTATTACTGCCTTGATTTCTGTTTAGTCCAAAAGAGCAAAACAATGCTAACCTGCATTGAGTTCAAAGTCATCCAAAAGCTTGTCCAGGTCACAGACAGCAGCTTTAAAATAGCTGTCCATCCTAGGAAGATTATGATCCACCTCACTTACCCCTGCAACAAAAAAATTAGATCAAAACGAGAATAATTTATTATTATTTATAGATTATTATAAGGCACTGCACAGACAATATCGAAGAAATAGGCACCAGTCCTCAAACAACCTAATATACTCAAATAAAAACAAAGCATATGATGTTCAATGTTATTGATCATTTATTTTCAACATCAGAAATTACAGCAACATTTCTCTCTTTTTAAATAGTTTTGATATAGCAATGATACAAATCAAATAATACTCATTACAGTAATGTAAATACTAAAACAGTAAATATAAAAATACACATTTCATCTTTCACAAGGCAAGTAAGTTAACTATTGTATATTATTAGCCTATCTAGGATTAATCTGTAATATATAGTTTCTAAAATGTATATTGTCGAAAGAGCTGTGTTTATTAAATAACCTCCATTAAATGGATAATATATTTATTACTAATATTTAAGTCGATAAAAATAACCCATATTCGTGTCCCTATCTTGCCTACTCACTGCACTTTGCTCAAATACTAAGAAATCACGTCTTGTCAAACATTTCAGCTAAAAGTAATAATAATTTCTTAACCTCATATTTACACTAGCAAAATAATCAGTAATTTATTATTTTTATAAAGTTGTCTTAGCTGTTCAGCTTTCATCTGCAATCTGCTAGTAGCTAGCTTAGCCTGCTAGCCGTTAACATCTGATCACACAAACACAAATAAAGCTCAAATCAGCAGGATGTTCATTTGAATAATTCATTCGCTACCTTAATATGTGTCATAGCTCAGTCGGTGTCTTCTGTTGATGGGATTTAACACTGTACTATTTCACTGTTAGCCGCACGCTAATGTTTTCTTCTACCTCAGTAAATTCCACAGTTGTCTGCGCGAGACCATTTCAACCCGGCGCGAGACGCACCAATCTCTTAAAGGAGCCGCAGGATTATTTTAACTTTATTATAATGATGATACAACATTATTAGACCACAGGACACAATCTTGATTTGGACATTTACAGTAAAGCTGAAACAGTGCGATGTGTAGGCCTATAATAATGTGCAGCAAAATGTGTGGCAAAATACCTAAAAAATAATACTTTTTCAAGAAATTCACTATTTTTTCTTTTTTGAATGTTTAATACAAGCAATAAAAAAAGAAAAAAACATAATGAGTTATAAAAATAAAATAAAAATATTTGAAAATTTACATTTACGTATGATCAAAAGTGAATTTGTGCATTACAAGTTATAAATTTTGTCAGTATTTTTTTCAGTAGTATGTGGAATTGAATCATAACCTTTTGTGCGGATAACACAAAAGGTCTACCAACTTAACTAAGCTACAGGAATGCATAAACGAAATGGAGCATAATGTCAGAAGTATAAGACACGAGCATTAAATTCATTAATGACTTAATTTTACTTAATTTTCCTGTAATTTTACTTACAGGAAAGTTATTTAAATTCATAGCTAATTATAGAAAGCAGGGTGCCCTTAAAGGGATAGTTCACTCAAAAAGACAATTCTGTCATAATTTATGAAGAAAGATATTTTGAGGATTGTTTGTAACCAAAACGATCATGAGCCCCATTCACTTCCATATTAGGTTAAAAGAATACTATGGAAGTGAATGAGGCTTGTGATCGGTTTGGTTACAAACATAAAACATTCCTAAAAATATCTTCCTTCGTGTTCATCAGGACAAAGAAATGTATACAGGTTTAAAACAACATGAGTGTGTGAAAATGATGACAGAATTTAAATTTTTGGGTGAACTATCCCTTTAAAATAAATGTTTGTGTGTTAGGATCATGACATAAAAAGGTCATTGGTCTAAAAAGGGTGTAACCTAAATTTCTGATAAAACATGATGACCTCTACGGTATTTTTGTGTTTAACACATTGATTTTGTGTACATCTTGTTTCTGTCCAAATGCTGTAATGCAGAGAGGAAGAGAAAGAGACAAACAATGACTCCCTCAGTTGACATGCAAATACACCAGAAATCCAGATAATTGAGGAACTGAAGAAGAATACAGAGAATTTATTCATGGCAGCGCCTATTTAAAAAAAAAAAAGATAATAACTTTTGTTTATTTAAAGTTTTTTTTTAGCAAAATATGCTCATTATCCATGCTAATGATATATAAATACATCAACCAAGTCATACTAATTTAACATATTGTTAAAGTATTACAAAAATGCACCATTCACATTATTGTACACAGTGTGTACTTATTTTAGTTATTGTAAACAATGTGTGAAAAACAAGGTCATGAGTTTTCAGGCTTATTACGTCATACCTGACAATGATACAGATTATGTAAATACCCTGAAGGTATCTGTGCTGACATTAGTCACCAGTTTCAGCCAGTGAAATCATAGCCTGCAATGTCTGTAAAAGAAGTTTCAAGTGTAGAAAAAAGCGTCAAGTGTTTGGCCGTTTTCCAATCCGATACGCTTGTCGCCTGCGGAGGTCGCATATGCAGGCTGCATACGTCATCGAGTTTGGTTTATTTAAGTTAAATGATTATTACATTTGTAAGTCATAAGCATATTACAACAATTTACGATTAACTAAAAATAAAAGTCAACTTTATCATTGTTAATATTCTGAAGTATGACGTATGCAGCCTAAAAATGCGACCTGCGGAGGCTGCAGCCTTCGGATTGAGAAACGGCCTTTATCTCCCTCTTCAGGTAAAGTCTAAAGTCTCTGCTGACGTCACACACAGGGATCGGCTGCGTCACGTGGTACAACTTTCCGATCCTGAGTGTGTGTTTCCGAAAAAAAATGTGGAGAAACAAAAACGTTTTGAAAGTGGAAAGGTAAGTCCAAACCATCCTTAAAGTTTATCCGAAGTCTTTATGTTCTTCTACTGACACCTCTGAACTAAGAGACATTTGTAAGGATCTGTTATTTGGTGTTTTATTGTATCCACATCTGTTTGTCAGTGTTGTTGTTGTACGGTCGTTTATTTCCACCTTATCAAACATTTTGTTGTGTTTTATGACTTCATATGCCATACGTAAATGTCTGATACGTTGCACGAGGCGCGCGTTCACTGCTCAGTGTTAAATGTTGCGATCTGTTTTAATGATTTAATTTTGAAGCTTGGACACAATTAAACAGGAAATGTAATATGATATGAAAAATGCACAAATTAATGCATACGGTAATGAAAACGGTAAACTGCAGTAAAATTCCTAAATATTAGAGTTTTTGAAAGTAAAAATAGTATATATTATATTATATAAAATAGCATACTACAGTTAAGTCATTATAGTAAATAGGACTAGTATACATTAAAAATGTGTAGTAATTACTATAATATACTAGAGTATACTACAAATAACTATATATTATATTCATATTATACTCAGTTATGTCTTGTGGGATGCAAAAAGTATGTGTGTATTTATTTACATGCTGCTTTAAAGAATGCAAGGGTAGATTTTTATGTCCAAAACCAGGTATCATGTAAAAATGACACACAAAAATATCATGGTACATGACCAAGATACAGTACCACATTCAATATCCATGTTTCTATGATATTACAATGTCATAAATCATAACACTGCCATGGTAGTTTTTGTAACAGGGTGCAGGGGAGCGCAAAGTGCACAAAGTAAGGCTTTTTGGCTTTGGCTTCATCATTCAAAAAATATTTAAGTTAGATAAAAAAAAAAATTGTACACAATCAACACACACATCTCTGCTACAAATGTCACTTAAAGTTTGTTTGTGTGGTCATAGTGTGATCATACCGTTATCATACAATTACACCGAAAGTGACAGGAGAGCAAATGTGACAACTTACCCCATAGGTTGGGTTCATTGTATCAAACAAAGAAGGTTTGTTGTTACACCTGCTAGAAAATTTTGTTTAAACACAAATAATTCAATCAAATTCTGTTTATATACTTAAGGTGGATATTGTTTATATATCTGCCTATAATAGATAGATATCCATCATTCTTCATCTAACCATCCTTGTATGCAGCAATGAATATAAATTATTTAAAAAATCATAATAGTGAGATATTTCCCCTGATTTTGTATTAACAGTTATCATTTTGATAAATAGTATTTACATTGTTTTCATTTCATTATCATTGTATACCTGATGCTTCCTTGTAACACTGTAACTAATGCCGTTGTGTAAAAAATTGTATAATCCCAGCTAACCGTTACTATGAGTTGCTGACATGTTTCAAAATGCTGTTATGTTTTAGGTAACAAAACAGTGATTAAAATAATATAAGGTTGGATTTGGTGACTTACACACCCAACTTAGAAATGGAAAAAAACATAAGATGAAGAAATTTACTTGTATGCTTCCAAAACATTCTTTGTTGAATATCTTAACCAAAACACAAAAGATCTTCTGACCAAAAGCACAAATTACTTGTCCCTGTAGAAATATGTAAAGTAGCCTTGTTACAATTAAAGGATTAGTCCATTTTCTTTGAAAAAATCCAGATAATTTACTCAGCACCATGTCATCCAAAATGTTGATGTCTTTTTTTGTTAAGTTTAGAAGAAATTATGTTTTTTGAGGAAAACAGTCAATTTTTCTAATTTTAATGGACCCCAACACGTAACAAATTTAATGCAGTTTAAACTTGCAGTTTCAACGGAGTTTCAAAGGACTTTAAACGAACCCAAACGAGGCATAAGGGTCTTATCTAGCGAAACAATTGTCATTTTTTGACAAGAAAAATATGCACTTTTAAACCACAACTTCCATCTATCTCCGGTCCTGTGACGCGCCAGCGCGACCTCACGCAATACGTCATGACGTCAAGAGGTCACTGATGACGAATGCGAAACTAAGCCCCAGTGTTTACAAGTGTGGAAAAATAGGACCGTTCTGACGATGTTGTATGTTGAATGATACTCATTCATGTCTTTGTGTCAGTTTATTGTTTAAAATGGTCTGCAAATGTGCGTTTCATATATGTAACACGTGACCTTTCTACGTCATTACGCAATTACGTGAGGTCACGCTGGCGCATCACAGGACCGGAGGAAGACGAGAAGTTGTGGTTTAAAAGTGCATATTTCAATTTTTCTTGTCAAAAATGACAATCGTTTCGCTAGACAAAACCCTTATGCCTCGTTTGGGATCGGTTAGAGTCCTTTGAAATTCCGTTGAAACTGCAAGTTTAAACTGCATTAAATCTGTTACGTGTTGGGGTCCATTAATGTCCATTAAAATGAGAAAAATCCTGAAATGTTTTTCTCAAAAAACATAATTTTTTCTCGACTGAACAAAGAAAGACATCAACATTTTGGATGACATGGTGCTGAGTAAATTATCTGGATTTTTTTAAGAAAATTGACTAATCCTTTAACCCCGCGTTAGTTTGTGCCCCGCTCACCCCTACATGTCTTGTCACACATAATCTGTGAATTGCTTTTATTAAATTGTATTATTTTTGTTTTGTTTTTTTCAGGCAGCTTAATTTATCTACTGTATAGCAAATGACGTTTACTCCACTGAACTCAAGACCAATGTAAGTCTTGCTCAGTGCCTGCGTGTGAAAGGTATTCAATAAACACATTTGTTTGTTTCTCTTTTTGTTTGATATTTGTTGTTTTATTCTCTTGTTGTCCTGTTAGGTAAACTATGAATAAGGAAGAACATTGAAGATTGTTTTTCTTGTTTTATGCCGTTGAGTTGTTAATATCAGTCGTTTGATTACCCAATCAGACATCTAGCACAGGCATGTTTGTTTCTGTCCTCCGTGGTTCTCTTGGTTCAATTTGTGTCGAAAATGTTTGTGTTGCGGTCGTCTCCCCTGTGGGTTTATAGTTCACACCATTAATTCTGCATTTACTGCTGGGTTTAGGTCATAGGGTTGGACCAACTGATCTGAGAAGCACCAGTGTCATAAAGATCCTTAAAGATCAATTAGTTTGAACATTTATTACACGGCCCTGTGGAATACTTGATTGTGATTGGTCAGTTGTGACCGCTGTGTTTATCCTACATAGCTGTGCTAGTTTCATGTCTCTTATGGCATTTCACTCTCTCCTTTCTCTCACGTTAAATAATTTAAACTCAAATCAATATTTTATGTCCATGTATTTATTCAGTGGCTAGCCGTGTAATAAGTAGGTAATTTATGGTTAAACAGTCCATAACCGGACTACTGCACATTATTTGTGCCTTTGAGACACTGTTGCTTCTTAAGATGCTGAATGTTGTAGCTCATCTCAAGTAGTGATTATTTGTGATAAAAGTCTTATATTTTCTGTGGAGAAGGGTACATCTTGCTTTATCTCTTTCTGGCATCTTTTCACTTCTGTAGAAGGTCATTTCCTATGTCATAAGTTAAAAGTTATCAATTATAAAGTTTATATTATTTAGAAATTATACTAGTTAGTGTCACATTATATAGTATATTTCCTAGCTCACAATGGATGCCTGGATTAATGCCCTGGATCGGTGGTTCTCAATTAGTTTTATTTCTGGACAGATCTTACAATAAACATCAACTTTTGACCCAACACTATAAAAGTAAACAAAAACTTGCATCATATTGTCAGCATTTCCTCATTGCAAGTGAACACTTTTTAAAGTGATAGTTAATCCAAAAACGAAAACAACTTGAGGGTGAGTAAATAATGACAGAATTTTATTTTTTGGGTTAACTATCACTTTAACTCTTTCCCACCAGTGTTTAAAAAAAGGTTGCCAGCCAGCGCCAAATTTTTCTTATGATTTTCACAAAAGTTTAATGCCTTCCAGAAATGTTCTTCTTTAAATATATAAACATACAATATATCAAATAAGAGCGGACCCTCTGCTTTAAAAAACAAAACAAACCCGTTTATCCAATCCTTCATTTGTTCTCTTTTTATTCCGTCGCAAATATTCAGTAGGTTTCTTCAAAAATACAAAATTTTAAGCAAAAAGCTAAGATAATTGCATTTTGTTAGAGATCAGATTCAGAATAATGATCAAAACATACAGACTTTTTACTGTTTTTGGATCAGTGGATGCTTCAGTGTTTTATAAGTTGGGTAAGAGCGACACCCAGTGGATAATGGTGGAAATATGGATTGCCGTAAAAACTCATAATTGACGAGATAACTCATCAATGGCGGGGAAAGAGTTAAATATAGTGATCATTTTGCTATCGTAACCCTATTAGATTGTGATCAGACTAGTTGAGAACTACAGGTTTCCAAGAGCTAAAACCAGTTTGTGAATCTTTCTTGCTTGTTTTCTTATACCTCTAAACTTAATGTTTCCCTAGGGATAATTGCATCTTCTGCAGAGGACTTTGCTGGACGTGGTGTCCAGAAAATGCCTCACAACGGTGATGTGCCCAACGGCTCGCTCCCGAGTCTTCACAGCTTGGATTATCAGAGAACACCTGAATTGTCTTTTCGCTCCGAACATTTCCCACCTCCTCCCCTGCCGGACCAACCACCTGTGGGGCCCGAGTTTGACCCCAGCGGAAGTGAAGACAACGACGATTCGGCCATCGACATCAAACCTGTCCATCGGTTCATCCCAGACTCATGGAAGAACATCTTCAGGTCCAGCAGTGGAAGCAGCAAGTTAAAATCCATGTTTGGATCAAGCAACAAGAACTCCACCACTGAGGGCGTTCCCTGCACTCCCCCGCCGATTCCGGGCTCGTACCGCGACCCGTACGGGGGTTCCGGGGGCAGTTATAACTCCCGCAAAGAGCATGAAGCCATTCTGTTAGGCGACCCGTTGGAATCAGTGGACGGCCGTACCGTACACACAGCTTTGACTTACGCTGAACAAGTCGAGGAGTACAACCAGCGCTACGCTTATATGAAGTCTTGGGCAGGACTTTTGCGCATTCTAGGTTGTGTGGAGCTGCTTCTTGGGGCGGCGATTTTCGCCTGCGTTTGCGCTTCCATTCACAAAGACAATGAGTGGTATAACACGTTCGGATACTCGCAGCCTGGCGGAGCGTACGGCGGAGGTTCTTACGGAGGGTACGGGGGAGGTTATGGAGGAGGGTACGGTAATGCCTACTACACTGGACCCAAGACGCCATTCATTCTTGTGATTACAGGCCTGGCGTGGATAGTGACTGTTATCTTGCTAGTCCTTGGCATGACCATGTACTACCGAATGATCCTGTTGGATTCAACCTGGTGGCCTTTAACCGAATTCTTCATAAACCTGGCCCTTGCGGTCCTGCTCTTGGCTGCCGGTTGTGTCTATGTGAATGACACCTTACGAGGCGGCCTTTGCTACTATCCGTATTTCAATAACGGCATAAACGGTGTGTTCTGCCGCACGGAAGCCGCACAGACGGCTGCCATCATCTTCCTCTTTTTTACCATGATTGTGTACTTGGTTGGAGCCATAGTGTGTCTGAAACTGTGGCGACACGAGGCAGCTCGGAGACTTAAAGAACGCCACGGGCAGGAGGTGAGACTGATAAATGAATTTTTCATTGCCCGTGTCTAGATTTTTTCTAAATGAATAAACTGTAGTTATAACATCTACCGAATCTTCTCCACGTTTTTTGCAGATGCTGCCAAGAGATTCTCCTCCAGCAGTGCCCTTGGCAAGTGTTTCACCTCTGTCCATTTCATTTTGTCCCATAATGCATTGCTGCTCTTTAATTTCTCAATTAAATCAAATCCCTCAATAAAGTTACTCACCAATGTTACCCAACAAGTGCACTTGTCTGAGGTCACATTATTGATGCATTTAATCCAGTTGCCTTTTGACAGAGTTGGTAACCATAACCAAGTCACAGGGTCTTAAAAAAAGGAAAATTTTTAGTATAGACATAACACAGAATATGTGACCAAGTCCGAGTGTGATTACAATCATTGATTTTAATATCGGACATGATCAATATAATAGAGATACCAAGGTTATATTTTTCACAGAATGTTCTTTACAGTATGTAGGATGATTTTATGTTGAATACAGTTATCACAAAAACTTGGTTTTCGCTGATATTGTAGCACTAATTTGGTGTCACTCTTTACTGTGGTAGGCTGTTGATGGACCAAGGGAGTTGATTTCTGTCTCAGCGCCTGTACAGCATGCGTCCATGGTCGCCCCCGCCATCTCCAAGCCCAAAATTGTGAAAGGACACATTCCAGCTGGACACGCTCCCAAACCTGTGATCATGCCTGACTACATTGCGTATGTACACGTTTCACAATCAGGGATTTTGGAAAAATCAAGAGTAGTTATTTTGTTGGTGTACTTTTAACTTTTTGTTGATTAATCTCATTGTTGGTTTTTATTTAGTAAATATCCAACCATCCGCACCGATGACCAGCGAGATCAGTATAAAGCCGTCTTTAATGACCAGTATTCTGAGTATAAAGAGCTTCATGTGGAGGTTCAAGCGATACTTAAGAAGTTTGATGAAATGGATGTGATGATGCGTAGTTTACCTCAGAACCCCACAAGTCAGATGGTATGTTACTGTTTATACTTTACATTCAATCTTTATTTCTAATACCCTGTATGTCATTCAAATGGTAAAACACACTGAGCAGATATTTAAGATTTAGAAAATCTTTTATTAATGTTTATTAAATAGTATTAAACTATTTGGGGTGATTTTTCGGACAGGGCTAGTCCCAGAATAAAATGCATGTTTGAGCTGCCTTAATTTAAAAACATCTTGCACTGACATATCTTAAAGGGGTCATATTATAGTTTTTTAAGATGTAAAATAAGTCTTTGATGTCCCCAGAGTAGGTATGTGAAGTTTTAGCTCAAATTACCATATAGATAATTTATTATAGCATGCTAAAATTGCCACTTTGTAGGTGTGAGCATAATGTGCTGTTTTTGGGTGTATTTTAAAATGCAAATGAGCTCATGACATGCAAACATTTATCGCCATAATGGGGATTTGTTGAAATGAAAACTCAATTGTGCCGTCGATTATTTTCTCTGGCAGTGCCGTGGTTGTATAGTGCAGATTAAGGGGCATTATTATTGTAATAATGCCGCGTTCCAGGCAAACCCGTGTTTTTTCAACCTTCTACCTGTAAAAGTGCACTGGAACGGCACCCGTGAACTCGTACTAGATCGTTGTACTCCAAGTTCTGAGGCGTAAGTCATGGTTTTGAATTCGTGATTTACGGGCTCAAAAACCTGCATGGAATGCAGCATCAAGCGCAAGTGATTTCAATGTTAAGTCAATGTAAAGATGCGTTGACGCGCGTCTGGAGGTCTTGCGGCGCGAATGAGCCATTTAGCGCAGCGCGGTAGACATGGTTTCGCCTTATTTGCGTATCTAGTTCGCGCCAATTGAGCGTTGCTGCAGAAAATGCACGAGTTGAAAAATCTGAACTTTGGTAGAAAAACGCGTCACGTTAACCAATCAGGAGCTTGTTCTAGTAGTGACGTGAATACAGGAAGTGAGCAGAGTCGCAGAAGCCCCTCCCATGACGCGAATTTCCACGTGAATGTCTCGAATGACTAGAATTTCGTGCATGGCTTTCATGTGCGGATGAAGCGAGTAAACTCAAAATGTTCAAGCGTCCAACTACGCGCGAATAGCCGGAAAAGCAAGTTTTTGCAACTGGTATGAACCCACAGTAAGACTCGCTACCTACGTCACAAAACAGCCAAAATCTGGATGAACTATTTTTTTCACAAGCTTGCAGAGAATGATTTAACAAAACTAAGTTACTGGGTTGTTATTTTTCACGTTTTCTAGGTTGATTATAGCACTTAAACATAGAAAAAGTCCGTACATTTTTTTAATGCTATGACCCCTTTAACATATATCAGTGCCGTTGTTTTGCCTCAAACACACATCACTAATGTTTTTTGTATGGTATGTTTGAAAAAACTACTTAAATGTTAAAAAAAACTAATCCTAGATTTATCTAAACCTTGTCTGGGAAACTGCCCCCTTAAGTAATAACTATTTGTAGTATTTAATTATTTCTCAAATTGAAAAGTGATGCTTCTATTGGACTATTGTTTTCATGTAAGAAAACAAAAATGTCTCTCAATGTCTCCCATAGGAGCGTGATCGCGTTAACAAGATTCTTCAGGAGTACCAAAGGAAAAAGCTGGTAAGTGCTTTATTTTTGCTTAATCTGCCCCAAGATTTATTAAATATTTGCAGTTGTTTTTAGTGGAGCACATGATGACCTGAGAGATGATATCCCAGCAGCCAGTGCAGTGCTGTAATAGCATTCATACCACACAGAACCTGTATCCTGCAGAACAACACCGATGACATCACAGATTTACACTCGGTCGCAACGTCTTTTATTTAAAAAATCCACCATACCTTGTTTTTTTTTAAATTAAATGATTTGATAATACTTTACAGTGTGGCACTGTAAGCTCTGTTTAACCTATTTTTTACGATGTTCAATTCCACTGGACAGAATTCTGCAGTGTTTACCCCAAAATCGGAAAATGTGAAAAATTCCAAGGCCTTCCAACAGGGCTTGTTTGGGCCTGTAGGTTTTGTGTAGATCCTGCTTGACAGATTTACAACACTGAATGCTTTAGGAATTCTGATGAGTGGAGGAAGAGAGGAGATTGTTTAGGAAGGAGGGGGTGGAGTTTGTTTTCCTTACTAAAGCTATTGTGTCTTTTAAAGGGAGGAAATAGCTATCTACCAGATCCTCAGCTGATTCTCTGTAAAAACACTTAGGGAGTGACAGACACATTTAAATATAGGAATACGTTTCTTAATTATCATTTCTAAATATCTGTATGTACAGAGTACAGGCGTCCCAAGACTATTAACAAGTAACAGTTTAGCTTGTTTGGTGTAATATTTGTGAAATGTATGCCTCAGACTTGTTTGTTAAACTTTCCCTTCTAAAGGATCCTTCATTTCTAGAGAAGAAAGAGAGATGTGAATACCTGAAAAACAAACTTTCCCACATCAAGCAGAGAATTCACGAATATGACAAAGTGATGGGCTGGAATGATGGCTACGGCTGAAACGGACAGCGCTGGATTTTTACTGGAAAAAAATCGTTAATTTCACACCGGGACACTGAACGTGATCATCAATAAACCTTCAGAGCCACAGTCGTGTGGATGGTATTGCATATATTAGAAACACTATTGACATGAGGTGCATATGCTACTATTAAACTCTCTCTGAAAGTCATTACTGAATAAAAACAACGTCTTCATGTTTAATTTCGTAATGAATTGCCTGATGTTTAAAGAAATGCTGTGTGATTCTGAGCTCAACATGTGTATATATGCAAATGCTTCAGTTTCTGTTTACTACAAATATTTTTTATTGACTCATTTGATATATTTTATGCAAATGCACTGTGTTTATCTACAAATGTATTGTTTTTTTAATGAAATTATAGCTGTATTATAATATCTGAACAACCACTTAACTAATTTTAAATGCACATCTTGTGCTGTGCATGCATTTTGAATATGTGATTTAAACACTGAGATTTTATGCAAATGCTGTTAAGAGTGAAAAGTCCGAACATTTCATCCAAATGTGTTTATAATTGACTCATTTTTTAATAAAAAGGTACTTTATTATGAAAACATGCTTTGTTTGTTTATATTTCAGACTCATTGTCAATGCTTTAAGTTCAATAAAGTAAAAATACATTACGATTAGTAATGCAAATCTAAATAATATGACGATTTGCAATTTTTTTTAAATATTTAAGAACTCGTGTAGTGATAGATAAAAACATTTATAGGTATTTTTTCTGTAAAAGTACAATTTATAATGTTTAAAGACTAGAAAAATCTGTCAAGTTGCTTCACTTTACATGAGAAATATAAGTTGAGTTATAAGAAGAAAGTTATGAGGGCATAAGTGAGCTGCTTATAAAAATGTCAATTTAAATACGGCTCTCTATCTTTTTCTGCGTTTGAGTTCACATTGGATCCATTGAATATGACACTGCGCAGATCGATCAGTGTATGACATCATGATTCCGCGAGAGCACGGCTGTTGATTCGCTCTCGCGATAATTTTATATCATACGCCTGTCGGTTAGCGGGGGCGCCGTTTCTATCTGAAGTCTGCAGCCTCCGAAGGTCGCATGTGCAGGCTGCATACGTCATTCAGTTTGGTGTATTTCAGTTAACTAAGCATTACATTCGCAAGTCAAAAGCATATTACAACGATTTACGATTAACTAAGAATAATAGTCAACTTTATAATTGTTAATATTCTAAAATAAGACCGTCTTGATGACGTACGCAGTCTACAAATGCGACCAGCCATCGCATTGAGAAACAGGCGCGCGCTCGTGTGTGAGTGGGAGGTGGTTAGTTAGTTAAACGGCAGGTTGTTTGTCTCACCTGATTGAGGAGTGAAACACCCGGAACATTACAGCGCGCGAACGCCCTTACAAACAGGTAAGACTGAAACTCTGATATAACTTTTATTTATGTTTTATATTGCATTACTTTAACTCTGTTAAAGACTTACTGATCTAAAGAACTAACTAATCGAGTAATTACTGAGATGTAATCCAGCTAATAAACAAACCAACCAACCACTGTCTTTACTGTCAAGTGTTTCGTTTAATTTAAATCGGGAATTATTTGTTTCTAGTTTGTGTATTTCTCTTAAATATTAAAACGTATTACATTTTATACTGTGATTTGCGCACTAATAATAGTTATTTTAAAGACTTCTCTGTGTAATGAATAAAATAATGCGTCATTTTAATTCGTTTAAAATATTTTTAACGTAAAGCACATGATACTATTTATTTATATGCTCATATGTATTTACTCAGTCTTTTGTCTTTCATGAAGAATGTCTTCGGGACCGAAAGGGAGTCCACCGCCCTATGATTTTGAGCAGGGTGATAATGGATAGTAAGTATCGAGTTTCTCTTTGCCTTGTGTTAAATAAGCAGAAGAAATGAAAAAAAATCTCACCAACAATGTTCACACTGACTGAAACCTCTAAAGAACTTCTTTAAAGAGTATCAGACATCTCTTAACAGACTAATAAAAGTAAAAAAGAAACAGAAACATGTAATCGTTAACCTTGTTAACTGATCATTTGGCCAACACCTCAGTTATCAGTTGTAACAAAATGATTGATTGTATATCATTGTTAATGTGTTTCTTAACTCACTGCCTTAACTCTCTGTCTCCAGTAATGTTGTACCCGAGCCTGCGTACTCGTACTACCCCGACGATGAGTTCCAGCACTTCTATCGCTGGACGTCTCCACCGGGCATCATCAAAATCATGTGTGTTCTGTCTGTGATCTGCTGCGTGGGCATCTTCGTATGCGTAGCATCGACTCTGGCATGGGATACGGATGCTGGAGTGGCTGGATTTGGAAGTTCTTATGGAAGCAGCTATGGAGGAGGAGGGTATGGAGCTGGGTATGGAGCTGGTTCTTATGGAGGTGGCTTTGGAGGAACTGGCTACGGAATGGGAAGTTACGGAGGAGGTTTCGGTTACGGTATCCTCGGCTCTCAGAACGACCCCAGGCAGGGAAAGGGTTTTATGATCGCCATGGCAATCATGTCCTTCATCACCCTCCTCATCATCTTCATCATGATCATCTCGCACCATAGGTCAACCACGGGCAGGAAGTTCTACTTGATTGTTATAATTGTTAGCGCCATTATGGGTTTCCTCATGTTTATTGCCACGATAGTCTATCTGGTCACGGTTTACCCGATGGCCCAGACGACCGGCTCGGTACAGTTTAACCAGGTCTACGCCATGTGTGCTGCTTACCAGCAGCCTCAGATGTCCGGTATGTTTGTCAACCAGTATCTGTATCATTACTGCGTCGTGGATCCTCAGGAGGTGAGCAAGATTTTTCTTCTCATTCTTTTTTGTTTATGGTATGAATAATATAAATTTGTGTTCTGAACTGACCATCCTCTCTCTCTATCTCTCAGGCCATCGCTTTAGTTTTGGGGTTTATAGTGACCGCAGCTCTTATCATCATCATGGTCTTCGCCATCAAAACCCGTATGCGGATCAATTCTCATGGCAAAGACAACATACTGTGGCGTCGTGTGAAGGAGATTGAAGATCCCAACTCTCCTCCGGATGTGGGAGATTGGGTGAGTAACATATGTTGGTTTATTTTTTCATAGCTAAGACAACATCAGTTTTGTCTTGAAATCCTTTAAGAAAAACACTGTTTACTTCTGTCTAGGGCTGAAAAATTCCAGGGATTTTAAAATCTGGAAACTTTCCATGGGAATTAATGGGAATGTATGGGAATTAATGGGAATGTTTGAGAATGAATGGGAATGTATCGGAATGTATCATAATGTATGGGAATTAATGGGAATATATGGGAATTAATGGGGATATATGGAAGAAATGAGATTTAATGGGAAATTATGGAAATAAAGTGGGATTTTAAAAAAAAAATGCAGAGTTGCTTATAACAGGGAACTTAAATGTACTTAAAAAAAATTTTTGCCGCATAATTGTATAAGATATAGTTTATATAAATTTCCAATTAATTCTCGTAAATTCCCATAAATCCACATTTAGTTTCCAATTAGGAATATTTCCAAAATTTCCCAGATTAAGTTCCTAATGGATAGTTTTCGGAAATGTACTAAAATCTCAACCTTGGATCAATCTAAACTTATTTCTGTTTAGCAGAAACAATTGAAAATATAGCTGCAAGCAGCAATTGCGGGGTCAAGCACCTTCAGCGCAATGAGCACCCAAAGCACAGCAAAAACCACACGACGCAGCAAATGCGCAAAGCGCAGAAAGCGTGCAATACAGAGCTCGAACCCGAAGCAAAGCAAATGCAGAGCAGAACCACTGCAGTGCGGAGCAACAACAGAAAAGATTTCAAAAATATAACACGTGTGGAAAACCAGACAGGTCGAGAAGAACGTGTTAAAGGGAACACAAAAGGAAATCTCAATAAGTGAAAGTAAGAGCTGGGATTTGAACCCATGACCTCATGTTCCCAAAGCGCAGCACTAACCACATGCGCCACTGAGTAAACGATTAAACCATTGAGTTGGTGTGTCCAAGCTATAGAATACAGCTTTACAGCTATAAACATTGATATCCAGCAATTACCAAAAGTGTAGAAATGACAACAGAGAGCACAAATAACTGAAATACAATGTATAGTATGAAAATCACAAAACTTAAGTGAGAAAAAAGTTAAGACAAAAAACCACTGCACATGGGATTTGAACCCATGAACTCAGGTTCTCAAAGCACAGCACTAACCGCACGCACCACTGAGGAATCATGGGTTGAAAGGCTGTGGAAAAGAGGCTTCAAAACTGCAAACATTGACATGCCAATCACTGAAAGGGCAGAAATAACACAACAAAGCAAAAATAAACAGAAATACAAAGCGTAGGGCAATCAGATAACTTAAATGGCACTGAATTTGTGAAGAACATTTTGTACAATAATGAACAACATGGGCAAATTTTGTCAGATTCTTTTTAATATGACAAAGGGACAGCATGACAGGCACGGTCCGCTTTACAGAGGTATTTCTCAAAAATTTGACACTCAGCAGAAAAATCTGCTCAGTCACGTCTGTGCGGATTGCTCCAAACATTATACAAGCAGAACCTGGCATAAAATAAACAAAATTTGTAAAAAGAGTAGCGAAAAAATCATTTACCATATGCCTTACAATAACACATGAACAGAATGATGGAAAATGACAAACAAGTTATTGTTGCGATCGGCAAAAAACCAGTAAATAAAATTTCACAAAGAAAATGTATATCAGACAAAGTATTCTGAAGATATAAGCAGTTCTATAAGAACTGTTATAGTTTATAACCCCTAGGTGGCGCTGTACTCTGACTTCCCAGGTACCTTCAGGACATCATGCCGAAGCTCCCTGACTATTTTTGCACGAATATGTCCAATAGTTCAAAAGATATAACAATTTATGATCAATTTCAAAATGGCAGACAGGTGGTGTGGTCAAACCCGACATAATACATATCGACAGATTCGGCATGAGGCAAGGAATCCGTAAACACCAACATCATAATTTTCAGACAAACAATTCAGTAGTTATGGGCAAAAAAAGCAATTTTTCATATCTCATGACCCATAGGTGGCGCTGTCACCAAATTTTGCATGAACCCCAAGTTCATGGTCCACATGAAGTGTACCAAATTTCATTTCAATTGATCAAAGAATGACCGAGATACAGCTTCAGAACCATTTTTGCATCAACCTCGTTAAGTTTGCGCATTTATTACTTTTGAACAAAGATAAATATCAAAATTCTGTTCGGTCATTTCTGTGCGGCTCACTCCAAAGTTCACCTGTGCCAAATTTCATAACAATTTAACCAAATTTGAAGGAGGAGTAGCGAATAAACGGAATACTGTACATTTCAAAATGGCCGCTACTGTAATGGGTGGAGTCTTAATGTAAAGTATCAAATTCAATAAGCGGGATGAGAGCAATCACATGCACTAAGTAGAATTTTCATAGATCTAATGGATCATGAGTTATAACCATTTGAATATTGAATTTTTGAGATAATGGTGGCGCTATAGAGTTACTGCTAGAGACCCCATTTTTGGCCACATGACTATTTATGACCACCACTACAACTATGCCAAATTTCATCATTTTCCTACATACGGTTCATAGGGCTGCCATAGACTCCCATTGAGGAAGAAGAAAAATGTACTAACAGAAACAATGACCAATATAGCTGCAAGCAGCAATTGCGGGGTCAAGCAGCTTCAGCGCAATGAGCACCCAAAGCACAGCAAAAACCACACGACGCAGAAAATGCGCAAAGCGCAGAAAGCGCGCAATACAGAGCCCAAACCCGAAGCAAAGCAAAGCAAATGCAGAGCAGAACCACTGCAGTGCGGAGCAACAACAGTAAAGATGGCAAAAATATAACACGTGTGGAAAACCAGACAGGTCGAGAAGAACGTGTTAAAGGGAACACAAAAGGAAATCTCAATAAGTGAAAGTAAGAGCTGGGATTCGAACCCATGACCTCAGGTTCCCAAAGCAACGCACTTACCGCATGCGCCACTGAGTAAACGATTAAACCACTGAGTTGGTGTGTCCAAGCTATAGAATAGAGATTTAGAGCTGTAAACATTGATATCCAGCAATTACCAAAAGTGCAGAAATGACAACAGAGAGCACAAATAACTGAAATACAATGTATAGTATGAAAATCACAAAACTTAAGTGAGAAAAAAGTTAAGACAAAATATCACTGCACATGGGATTTGAACCCATGACCTCAGAATCTCATGGCATGTGGTTAACCAGATGCGCAACTCAGCTAACACAGCTCAAAGGGCAGCAAAAAACAGCTTAGGTGCTGCAAGGATTGACATATGCCAATCACCAAAGATGCAGAACTGACAGTGCAGCGCAGAACTAACAGAAATACAATGTATATGAGAATCAAAAAGCTCAAGTGAGATTGAAGACAAGAAGATCATTCTGTATAGTAATGCTATACAATGTAATATACAGTCACATTAATTTACTATGACAAATAGACAACGTCACAGGCACGGTCAACTTTGGAGTGGTATTTCTTAGAAAGAGAACAGAATATCAAAAATCTGTTCAGTCATTTCTGTGCGGATTGCTCCAAACATTATACAAGCAGAACCTGGCATAAAATAAACAAAATTTCTAAAAGGAGTAGCGAAAAAATCATTTACCATATGCTTTACAATAATACATGAACAGAATGTTGGAAAATGACAAACGAGGTATCGTTGCAATCGGCATAAACCAGTGAATACAATTTCACAAAGAAATTAATATCAGACAAAGTATTCAGAAGTTATAAGCAGTTCCATAAGAACTGTTATAGTTTATAACCCCTAGGTGGCGCTGTACTCTGACTTCCCAGGTACCTTCAGGACATCATGTCGAAGCTCCTTACTAATTTTTGCGCGGATATGTCCAATAGTTAAAAAAATATAACAAATTATGTGAAATTTCAAAATGGCGGACAGGCGGTTCGGTCAAACCCGGCATAATACACATCGACAGATGCGGCATGAGGTAAGCAATCCATAGACATCAAGATCATAATTTTCTGACAAACAGTTCAGAAGTTATGGGCAAAAATAGCCTATTTTATTATCTCATGACCCATAGGTGGCGCTGTCACCAAATTTGGCATGGACCCCAAGTTCATGGTCCACATGAAGTGTACCAAATTTCATTTCAATTGATCAAAGAATGACTGAGCTACAGCTTCAGAACCATTTTTGCGTCAACCTCGTTAAGTTTGCGCATTTATTACTTTTGAACAAAGATAAATATCAAAATTCTGTTCAGTCATTTCTATGCGGCTTACTCCAAAGATCATCTGTGCCAAATCTCATAAGAATTGAACAACATTTGAAGGAGGAGTAGCGAAAAAATGGAATACTGTACATTTCAAAATGGCCGCTACCGTAATGGGTGGAGTTTTACTGTAAGCTATTAAAAGCAACAAGCATGAGGAGAGCAATC
The DNA here is from genome assembly GCA_025389145.1 of Misgurnus mizolepis. Classification (NCBI taxonomy): domain Eukaryota; kingdom Metazoa; phylum Chordata; class Actinopteri; order Cypriniformes; family Cobitidae; genus Misgurnus; species Misgurnus mizolepis. The sequence continues at coordinate 26,692,573 of JAIFKI010000020.1, forward strand.
ACGTGTACTAAGTAGAATTTTCATAGATCAAGCGGATCAGAAGTTATAACCCTTTGAACATTGAATTTTTGCACTGCTGGTGGCGCTATAGAGTTAGTACTAGAGACCCCATTTTTGGTCACATGACTGTTTAAGACCACCACTACAACGGTGCCAAATTTCATCATTTTCCTATGTACGGTTCATAGGGCTGCCATAGACACCTATGGCTAAGAAGAAGAAGAAGCAGAATAATAATAATAATAAATATAGCTGCAAGCAGCGATTCGGGGCCAAGCACCTTTAGCGCAATGAGCACCCAAAGCACAGCAAGCAACATAGAAGGTATCAATCACCCAATGCTCACTGACCACCCAAGGTGCATCAAGAACACAAAGCGCAGCAAGTACCCAAAGCGTTGCAATGACAGAGCAGAACCACCGCAGTGCAGAGCAGCAACAGAAAACATGGCAAAAATAGAACATATGTGAACTACAGACAGGTCAAGAAGAATAGGTGGGAAAGAACAAAACTTTAATAGAAGAAATTAACACCTGCCTCAGGTGGGATTCGAACCCATGAACTCAGGATCTCTATGCATACAACTTGGTGGATGCGCCACTCAGCAGACACAGCTCAAGGGGCAGCAGGAAAGAGATTACAGAAATGCAAGCATTGACATATGCCAATCACCAAAGATGTAGAAATGACACCGCAGAGCAGAAATCACAGAAATACAATGTATATGAGAATCAAAAAGCTCAAGTGAGATTGAAGACAAGAAGAACATTCCGTAGAGTAACGCTATAAAATGTAATATAAAGTAATTAACTATGACAAATAGACAACATCACAGGGACGATCAACTTTACAGAGGTTTTTCTCAAAAAAATTCCTAGGTGCAAGAAAAATCTGTTCAGTCATTTCTGTGCGGATTGCTCCAAACATTATACGAGCAGAACCTGGCATAAAATAAACACAATTTGTAAAAGGAGTAGCGAAAAAATCATTTACCATATGCCTTACAATAACACATGAACAGAATGATGGAAAATGACAAACGAGGTATCGTTGCAATCAGCATAAACCAGTGAATACAATTTCACAAAGAAAATTAATATCCGACAAAGTATTCAGAAGTTATGAGCAGTTCTATAAGAACTGTTATAGTTTATAACCCCTAGGTGGCGCTGTATTCTGACTTCCCAGATACAATCAGGACATCATGCCAAAGCTTCCTACCGATTTTTGGGCCAATATATCCAATACTTCAAAAGTTATAACAATTTATGACAAATTTCAAAATGGCGGACAGGCGGTTCGGTCAAACCCGGCATAATACACATCGACAGATGCGGCATGAGGTAAGGAATCCGTAGACACCAATATCATAATTTTCTGACAAACGATTCAGAAGTTATGCGCAAAAATAGCCTTTTTTACTATCTCATGACCCATAGGTGGCGCTGTCACCAAATTTGGCATGGACCCCCAGTTCATGGTCGACATGAAGCGTACCAAATTTCATCTCGATTGATCAAAGAATGACCGAGATACAGCTTCAGAACCAATTTTGCGTCAATCTCGTTAAGTTCACGCATTAATTACTTTTAAATAAAGAAAAATATCAAAATTCTGTTCAGTCATTTCTATGCGGCTCACTCCAAAGATCACATGTGCCAAATCTCATAAGAATTGAACCAAATTTGAAGGAGGAGTAGCGAAAAAAACGAAATACTGTACATTTCAAAATGGCCGCTACTGTAATGGGTGGAGTCTTACTGTAAGGTATTAAAAACAATAAGCATGAGGAGAGCAATCACGTGTACTAAGTAGAATTTTCATAGAGCAAATGGATCATGAGTTATAACCATTTGAACATTGAATTTTTGAGATGATGGTGGCGCTATAGAGTTACTGCTAGAGACCCCATTTTTGGCCACATGACTATTTATGACCACCACTACAACTGTGCCAAATTTCATCATTTTCCTACATACGGTTCATAGGGCTGCCATAGACACCAATGGCTAAGAAGAAGAAAAAAGTACAATTCCAATAGGTGTCTCAGCACCTTCGGTGCTTGACCCCTAATAATACTAACAATTACAATAGGTGTCTCAGCACCTTCGGTGCTTGACCCCTAATAATAATAATACTAACAATTACAATAGGTGTCTCAGCACCTTCGGTGCTTGACCCCTAAATATAGCTGTAGACAGCGATACGGGGCCAAGCAACAATGGTCCTGCAACACGCAACGAAGCTGAAAGGACATGCAATTGAAGAATGCAATGTAGCAGATATGTATGGGAACTATCAGCACACAGGACTCAGAGATGAGAATGAACATAATGAAAAAATAAAATTTTGAAGTATAATATTTATGTGCATGTTGAAAGAAGGACCGATTAGTCCAATGCTGACCTAGAAAACAATTGAACCACTAAAGCATCATACATGTTACACATGAGACTTAAACCAAAAGAGCACAAACGAAATAATACCTGTTAAAAATAATAAAGTAAAATACAAATAATGAATTGAAGCTTTTGACTCTAAAGTAAGAGACTTCATTTGCTGCCCTAGCCAGGATTTGAACCCATGATCTCCAGGTGTCATGTCTGTCACTCATCTGGTTGAGCTACAGGGGAGACATACATACAGACAGCTGCTTAAGTTAGATTGCTGAAGTGACAATGTGTATGTTCAAGTGTGGAGAGATTTTTCTCAAGAAGAGAATATTTTTTAAAACCCCTGTAGGTAGTCAAACCTGTTCGAACATTTGACTCTACATGACACAAATTTGTCAACCATTTTGATTGCCGCCATATGGTGGATTTGAACACGCAACCTCTGGATTTCATGCCCATCACGCATTTGGTTGAGCTACTGGGAAGGCATAGATTACCACATCAAATATTCTCCATAGAAGTTTAGTTGATTATATGGTTTAAAAGTTATTCCTGTTGACAAATGTATTTCTTTTGAACAAAGATAAATATCAAAATTATGTTTGGTCATTTCTATGTGGCTCGGTCCAAAGATAATCTGAGCCAAATTGTGTAACAATTCAACAAACACTGCAAAAGTAGTAGCAAAAAAACTGAATACTGTACTTTTCAAAATGGGCGCTACTGCATATTTGAACTGGTGATGATGCTTGGCCACCAAATTACTGCAAGCCGTGCAGAACATGGAAAACAGACTGGTTGAGAATAATAGGTGAGAATAAACTCAAAACAAATATTAATAGAAAAACATAACACATGCATCAGACGGGATTCGAACCCTCAACCTCTGAGTTTTGATGCATGCGTTTAGTAGACTGCGCTACACAGGCAGTGTAGCTAGCCAAGGTTTTCAGAGCTGCAAACATTCAAATGGCCCAATCAAGGAAGGTGCAGACATGACATTGCAGAGCAGAAATAACAAAATTACAATTTATATGAGAATCAGATAGTTTAAGTGAGAACAGTTAAAGTTTAAGTCAAGAAAAACATGTTGTATAGGAATGCACAACATGTTATAATACAGTCATAATAATTTTAATGAGACAATGTCACAGGGACAGTCAACTTTGGACAGGTATTTCTCGGGAATGGCAAAGAATATCAAAAATGTGTTTGGTCATTTCTGTGCGGATTGCTCCAAAGTTTATGTGAGCAGAGCCTGGCATAAAATAGACTTAATTTGCAAAAGTAGTAGCGAAAAAACTACTTCACATATGCTATGAAATAAGACATGAACAGAATGTTGAAAACTGACAAATGAGATATCGTTGCAATCGACATAAACCAGTGAATAAAAATTCACAAAGAAAATGAATATCAGACAAAGTTTTCAGAAGTTATGGGCTGTTTTATATAGTTTATGAACCCTAGGTGGCGCTGTCTTCAGATTTCCCAGGTACCTTTAGGACATCATACCAATGCTTCCTACCGATTTTTGTGCCGATACATTATATAGAATAATAGTTATCCCAATTTAAAACAAAATTCAAAATAGTGTACAGGCGGTTTGGTAATTTCTGGCATAATATATATCGACAGATTTGTCATGAGCCAAGGAATCCATAGACACCAAGATCATAACTTTCTATCAAACATTTCAATAGTTATGGGCAAAAATAGCCATTTTTCATATCTCATGACCCATAGGTGGCGCTGTCCTCAAATTTGGCATGGTACCCCAGTTCATGGTCCTTATGAAGGGTACCAAGTTTCATTTCAATTGATCAAAGAATGACCGAGATAATGACTCAGAACGAATTTTGGGTCGACATCGATAAATGTACGCATTTATAACTTTTGAACAAAGATAAAAATCAAAATTCTGTTCGGTCATTTCTCTGCGGCTCCGTCCAAAGAAAATTTGAGCCAAATTGTGTAACAATTCAAGAAACACTGCAAAAGTAGTAGCAAAAAAACTGAATACTGTACTTTTCAAAATGGCTGCTACTGCATTTTTGAAATGGTGGTGGCGATTGGCAACCAAATTATGACAAGCAGTGCAGAACATGGAAAACAGACTGGTTAAGAATAATAGGTGAGAATTAACTCAAAACAAAATCTTATTAGTAAAACATAACACATGCATCAGGTGGGATTCGAACCCTCAACCTCTGAGTTTTGATGCATGCGTTTAGTAGACTGCGCTACACAGGCAGTGTAGCTAGCCAAGGTTTTCAGAGCTGCAAACATTCAAATGGCACAATCAAGGAAGATGCAGACATGACATTGCAGAGCAGAAATAACAAAATTACAATTTATATGAGAATCAGATAGTTTAAGTGAGAACAGTTAAAGTTTAAGTCAAGAAAAACATGTTGTATAGGAATGTACAACATGTTATAATACGGTCATAATAATTTAATATGACAAAGAGACAATGTCACAGGGACAGTCAACTTTGGAGAGGTATTTCTCGGGAATGGCAGAGAATATAAAAAATGTGTTTGGTCATTTCTATGCGGATTGCTCTAAAGTTTATGTGAGCAGAGCCCGGCATAAAATAGACTTAATTTGCAAAAGTAGTAGCGAAAAAACTACTTCACATATGCTATGTAATAAAATATTAACAGAATGTTGGAAACTGACAAATGAGATATCGTTGCAATCGACAGAAACCAGTGAATAAAAATTCACAAAGAAAATGAATATCGGACAAAGTTTTTAGAAGTTATAGGCTGTTTTATATAGTTTATAAACCCTAGGTGGCGCTGTTTTCAGATTTCCCAGGTACCTTCAGGACATCATACCAATGCTCCCTACCGATTTTTGTGCCGATACATTATATCGAATAATAGTTATCACAATATATGACAAAATTCAAAATGGTGGACAGGCGGTTTGGTAATTTCTGGCATAATATATATCGACAGATTTGTCATGAGCCAAGGAATCCATAGACACCAAGAGCATAATTTTCTATCAAACATTTCAAAAGTTATGGGCAAAAATAGCCATTTTTCATATCTCATGACCCATAGGTGGCGCTGTCCTCAAATTTGACATGGTACCCCAGTTCATGGTCCTTATGAAGGGTACCAAGTTTTATTTCAATTGATCAAAGAATGACCGAGATAATGACTCAGAACGAATTTTGGGTCGACATCGATAAATGTACGCATTTATAACTTTTGAACAAAGATAAAAATCAAAATTCTGTTCGGTCATTTCTATGCACCTCGGTCCAAAGATTATCTGTGCCAAATTGCGTAACAATGCAATGAACGCTGCAAAAGTAGTAGCGAAAAAACAAAATACTGTACTTTTCAAAATGGCCGCTACTGTAATGGGTGGAGTCTTAATGTAAGGTGTTCATTGTAATGAGCGTGAGGAGAGCAATCAGATGTACTAAGTAGAATTTTTGTTGATCAAATTATTCTAGAGTTATAACCATTTGAATATTGAATTTTTGAAGTGTTGGTGGCGCTATAGAGTTAATGCTAGAGACCCCATATTTGGTCACATAACTATTTAAGACCACCACTACAAGTGTGGCAAATTTTTTTCATTTTCCTATGTACGGTTCATAGGGCTGCCATAGACTCCCATTGGGGAAGAAGAAATATAATAATAATAATAATAATAATAATAATAATAATAATAATAATAAGAAAACCATCAATTGCAATAGTGGCCTACCGCCCTGCGGGCTTGGCCCCTAAATATAGCTGCAAGCAGCAACACGGGGTCAAGCACCTTCGGCGCAATGCACACACAGCACAGCAAGCACACAAAGCACAGCAAGTTCACAATGCACAGCAAGCACACAAAGCACAGCAATTACACAAATCACAGCAGGCACACAAAGCACAGCAAGCTCACAAAGCACAGCAAGCACAAAAAGCACAGCAAGCACACAAAGCACAGCAAGCACACAAAGCACAGCAAGCTCACAATGCACAGCAAGCACACAAAGCACAGCAAGCTCACAATGCACAGCAAGCACACAAAGCACAGCAATTACACAAAGCACAGCAAGCTCACAAAGCACAGCAAGCACACAAAGCACAGCAAGCACGCAAAGCACAGCAAGCACACAAAGCACAGTAATCTCACAAAGCACAGCAAACTCACAAAGCACAGCAAGCACACAAAGCACAGCAAGCTCACAAAGCACAGCAAGCTCACAAAGCACAGCAAACTCACAAAGCGCAGCAAGCACACAAAGCACAGCAAGCTCACAAAGCACAGCAAGCTCACAAAGCACAGCAAACTCACAAAGCACAGCAAGCTCACAAAGCACAGCAAGCACACAAAGCACAGTAAGCACACAAAGCACAGCAAGCACACAAAGCATAGCAACAAAAAAAGCACTGCAAGCACACAAAGCACAGCAAGCACAGCAAGCTCACAAAGCACAGCAAGCTCACAAAGCACAACCAGCACACAAAGCACAGCAAACTCCCAAAGCACAGCAGGCACACAAAGCACACAAAGCACAGAAAGCACAGCAAGAACCACCACAATGCAGAGCAACAACAGCAAACATGGAAAAATAGAACACATTTGAACTACAGACAGGTTGAGAAGAACTGATGAGGAAGAACAAAATACCTGACTCAGGTGGGATTCAAACCCAGGAACTCAGAATCTCAATACATATGATTAACTTGATGCGCCACTCAGATGACACAGCTCATGAGGCAGCAGAAAAGAGATTAGAAAGCTACAAGGATTAACATATGTCAAATTAGTTTATAAACCCTAGGTGGCGCTGTACTCTGACTTCTCAGGTACCTTCAGGATATCATGTCAAAGCTCCTTATCAATTTTTGCACAGATATGTCCAATAGTTCAAAAAATATAATAATTTATGTGAAATTTCAAAATGGCGGACAGGCGGTTTGGTCAAACCCGGCATAATTCACATCGACAGATGCGGCATGAGGTAAGCAATCCATAGACATCAAGATCATAATTTTCTGACAAACAGTTCAGAAGTTATGGGCAAAAATAGCCTATTTTCATATCTCATGACCCATAGGTGGCGCTGTCACCAAATTTGGCATGGACCCCAAGTTCATGGTTCACATGAAGTGTACCAAATTTCATTTCAATTGATCAAAGAATGACTGAGCTACAGCTTCAGAACCATTTTTGCGTCAACCTCGTTAAGTTTGCGCATTTATTACTTTTGAACAAAGATAAATATCAAAATTCTGTTCGGTCATTTCTATGCGGCTCACTCCAAAGATCATCTGTGCCAAATCTCATAAGAATTGAACCAGCATTTGAAGGAGGAGTAGCGAAAAAACGAAATACTGTACATTTCAAAATGGCCGCTACTGTAATGGGTGGAGTCTTACTGTAAAGTATCAAATTCAATAAGCGGGATGAGAGCAATCACGTGTACTAAGTAGAATTTTCATAGATCAAATGGTTCACCAGTTATAACAGTTTGAACATTGAATTTTTGGACTACTGGTGGCGCTATAGAGTTACTGCTAAAGACCCCATTTTTGGTCACATGACTATTTATGACCACCTCTACAACTGTGCCAAATTTCATCATTTTCCTATGTACGGTTCATAGGGCTGCCATAGACTCCCATTGGGGAAAAATAATAATAATAATAATAAATATAGCTGCAAGCAGCAATTGCGGGGTCAAGCACCTTCAGCGCAATGAGCACCCAAAGCACAGCAAAAACCACACGACGCAGCAAATGCGCAAAGCGCAGAAAGCGCGCAATACAGAGCCCGAACCCGAAGCAAAGCAAATGCAGAGCAGAACCACTGCAGTGCGGAGCAACAACAGTAAAGATGGCAAAAATATAACACGTGTGGAAAACCAGACAGGTCGAGAAGAATGTGTTAAAGGGAACACAAAAGGAAATCTCAATAAGTGAAAGTAAGAGCTGGGATTCGAACCCATGACCTCAGGTTCCCAAAGCAACGCACTAACCGCATGCGCCACTGAGTAAACGATTAAACCACTGAGTTGGTGTGTCCAAGCTATAGAATAGAGATTTAGAGCTGTAAACATTGATATCCAGCAATTACCAAACGTGCAGAAATAACAACAGAGAGCACAAATAACTGAAATACAATGTATTGTATGAAAATCACAAAACTTAAGTGAGAAAAAAGTTAAGACAAAATATCACTGCACATGGGGTTTGAACCCATGACCTCAGAATCTCATGGCATGTGGTTAACCAGATGCGCAACTCAGCTAACACAGCTCAAAGGGCAGCAAAAAACAGCTTAGGTGCTTCAAGGATTGACGTGTGCCAATCAACACAGATGCAGAACTGACAGTGCAGAGCAGAACTATCAGAAATACAATGTATATGGGAATCAAAAAGCTCAAATGAGATTGAAGACAAGAACATCATTCTGTATAGTAATGCTATACAATGTAATATACAGTCACATTAATTTACTATGACAAATAGACAACGTCACAGGCACGGTCAACTTTGGAGTGGTATTTCTAAGAAAGAGAACAGAATATCAAAAATCTGTTCGGTCATTTCTGTGCGGATTGCTCCAAACATTATACGAGCAGTACCTGGCATAAAATAAACAACATTTGTAAAAGGAGTAGCGAAAAAATAATCTACCATATGCTTTACAATAACACATGAACAGAATGTTGGAAAATGACAAACGAGGCATCGTTGCAATCGGCATAAACCAGTGAATACAATTTCACAAAGAAATTAATATCAGACAAAGTATTCAGAAGTTATAAGCAGTTCCATGAGAACTGTTATAGTTTATAACCCCTAGGTGGCGCTGTACTCTGACTTCCCAGGTACCTTCAGGACATCATGTCGAAGCTCCTTACTAATTTTTGCGCGGATATGTCCAATAGTTCAAAAAATATAACAAATTATGTGAAATTTCAAAATGGCGGACAGGCGGTTCGGTCAAACCCGGCATAATACACATCGACAGATGCGGCATGAGGTAAGCAATCCATAGACATCAAGATCATAATTTTCTGACAAACAGTTCAGAAGTTATGGGCAAAAATAGCCTATTTTATTATCTCATGACCCATAGGTGGCGCTGTCACCAAATTTGGCATGGACCCCAAGTTCATGGTCCACATGAAGTGTACCAAATTTCATTTCAATTGATCAAAGAATGACTGAGCTACAGCTTCAGAACCATTTTTGCGTCAACCTCGTTAAGTTTGCGCATTTATTACTTTTGAACAAAGATAAATATCAAAATTCTGTTCAGTCATTTCTATGCGGCTTACTCCAAAGATCATCTGTGCCAAATCTCATAAGAATTGAACAACATTTGAAGGAGGAGTAGCGAAAAAATGGAATACTGTACATTTCAAAATGGCCGCTACTGTAATGGGTGGAGTTTTACTGTAAGGTATTAAAATCAACAAGCATGAGGAGAGCAATCACGTGTACTAAGTAGAATTTTCATAGATCAAGCGGATCAGAAGTTATAACCCTTTGAACATTGAATTTTTGAACTGCTGGTGGCGCTATAGAGTTAGTACTAGAGACCCCATTTTTGGTCACATGACTTTTTAAGACCACCACTACAACTGTGCCAAATTTCATCATTTTCCTATGTACGGTTCATAGGGCTGCCATAGACGCCTATGGCTAAGAAGAAGAAGAAGAAGCAGAATAATAATAAATATAGCTGCAAGCAGCGATTCGGGGCCAAGCACCTTTAGCGCAATGAGCACCCAAAGCACAGCAAGCAACATAGAAGGTATCAATCACCCAATGCTCACTGACCACCCAAGGTGCATCAAGAACACAAAGCGCAGCAAGTACCCAAAGCGTTGCAATGACAGAGCAGAACCACCGCAGTGCAGAGCAGCAACAGAAAACATGGCAAAAATAGAACATATGTGAACTACAGACAGGTCAAGAAGAATAGGTGGGAAAGAACAAAACTTTAATAGAAGAAATTAACACCTGCCTCAGGTGGGATTCGAACCCATGAACTCAGGATCTCTATGCATACGACTTAGTGGATGCGCCACTCAGCAGACACAGCTCAAGGGGCAGCAGGAAAGAGATTACAGAAATGCAAGCATTGACATATGCCAATCACCAAAGATGTAGAAATGACACCGCAGAGCAGAAATCACAGAAATACAATGTATATGAGAATCAAAAAGCTCAAGTGAGATTGAAGACAAGAAGAACATTCCGTAGAGTAACGCTATAAAATGTAATATAAAGTAATTAACTATGACAAATAGACAACATCACAGGGACGATCAACTTTACAGAGGTTTTTCTCAAAAAAATTCCTAGGTGCAAGAAAAATCTGTTCAGTCATTTCTGTGCGGATTGCTCCAAACATTATACGAGCAGAACCTGGCATAAAATAAACAAAATTTGTAAAAGGAGTAGCGAAAAAATCATTTACCATATGCCTTACAATAACACATGAACAGAATGATGGAAAATGACAAACGAGGTATCGTTGCAATCGGCATAAACCAGTGAATACAATTTCACAAAGAAAATTAATATCCGACAAAGTATTCAGAAGTTATGAGCAGTTCTATAAGAACTGTTATAGTTTATAACCCCTAGGTGGCGCTGTATTCTGACTTCCCAGATACAATCAGGACATCATGCCAAAGCTTCCTACCGATTTTTGCGCCAATATATCCAATACTTCAAAAGTTATAACAATTTATGACAAATTTCAAAATGGCGGACAGGCGGTTCGGTCAAACCCGGCATAATACACATCGACAGATGCGGCATGAGGTAAGGAATCCGTAGACACCAATATCATAATTTTCTGACAAACGATTCAGAAGTTATGCGCAAAAATAGCCTTTTTTACTATCTCATGACCCATAGGTGGCGCTGTCACCAAATTTGGCATGGACCCCCATTTCATGGTCGACATGAAGCGTACCAAATTTCATCTCGATTGATCAAAGAATGACCGAGATACAGCTTCAGAACCAATTTTGCGTCAATCTCGTTAAGTTTACGCATTAATTACTTTTAAATAAAGAAAAATATCAAAATTCTGTTCAGTCATTTCTATGCGGCTCACTCCAAAGATCACATGTGCCAAATCTCATAAGAATTGAACCAAATTTGAAGGAGGAGTAGCGAAAAAACGAAATACTGTACATTTCAAAATGGCCGCTACTGTAATGGGTGGAGTCTTACTGTAAGGTATTAAAAACAATAAGCATGAGGAGAGCAATCACGTGTACTAAGTAGAATTTTCATAGAGCAAATGGATCACGAGTTATAACCATTTGAACATTGAATTTTTGAGATGATGGTGGCGCTATAGAGTTACTGCTAGAGACCCCATTTTTGGCCAAATGACTATTTATGACCACCACTACAACTGTGCCAAATTTCATCATTTTCCTACATACGGTTCATAGGGCTGCCATAGACTCCCATTGGGGAAGCGGAAAAATAATAATAATAATACTAACAGAAACAATAGGTGCCACAGCACCATAGGTGCTTGGCCCCTAATAATACTAACAATTACAATAGGTGTCTCAGCACCTTCGGTGCTTGACCCCTAAATATAGCTGCAAGCAGCAACACGGGGTCAAGCACCTTCGGCGCAATGCACACACAGCACAGCAAGCACACAAAGCACAGCAAGCTCACAATGCACAGTAAGCACATGAAGCACAGCAAGCACATAAAGCACAGCAAGCTCACAAAGCACAGCAAGCTCACAAAGCACAACCAACACACAAAGCACAGCAAACTCCCAAAGCACAGCAAGCACACAAAGCACAGCAAGCACACAAAGCACAGCAAGAACCACCATAATGCAAAGCAACAACAGCAAACATGGAAAAATAGAACACATGTGAACTACAGACAGGTTGAGAAGAATTGATGAGGAAGAACAAAACATCATGACTCAGGTGGGATTCGAACCCAGGGACTCAGAATCTCAATGCATGTGGTTAACTAGATGTGCCACTCAGTTGACACAGTTCATTGGGCAGCAGAAAAGAGATAACAGTATAATATCAATAAGAATTGTTAAAGTTTATAACCCCTAGGTGGCGCTGTACTCTGATTTCCCAGGTAACTTCAGGACATCATGTCAAAGTTCCTTACCAATTTTTGCGCGGATATCTCGATTACTTAAAAAAATATAACAATGTATGTGAAATTTTAAAATGGCGGACAGGCGGTTTGGTCAAACCCGGCATAATACACATCGACAGATGCGGCATGAGGTAAGCAATCCATAGACATCAAGATCATAATTTTCTGACAAACAGTTCAGAAGTTATGGGCAAAAAGAGCCTATTTTCCTATCTCATTACACATAGGTGGCGCTGTCACCAAATTTGGCATGGACCTCAAGTTCATGGTCCACATGAAGTGTACCAAATTTCATTTCAATTGATCAAAGAATGACCGAGCTACAGCTTCAGAACCATTTTTGCTTCAACCTCGTTAAGTTTGCGCATTTATTACTTTTGAACAAAGATAAATATCAAAATTCAGTTCAGTCATTTCTATGCGGCTCACTCCAAAGATCACCTGTGCCAAATCTCATAAGAATTGAACAACATTTGAAGGAGGAGTAGCGAAAAAATGAAATACTGTACATTTCAAAATGGCCGCTACTGTAATCGGTGGAGTTTTACTGTAAGGTATTAAAAGCAACAAGCATGAGGAGAGCAATCACGTGTACTAAGTAGAATTTTCATAGATCAAGCGGATCAGAAGTTATAACCCTTTGAACATTGAATTTTTGCACTGCTGGTGGCGCTATAGAGTTAGTACTAGAGACCCCATTTTTGGTCACATGACTTTTTAAGACCACCACTACAACTGTGCCAAATTTCATCATTTTCCTATGTACGGTTCATAGGGCTGCCATAGACGCCTATGGCTAAGAAGAAGAAGAAGCAGAATAATAATAATAATAATAATACTAACAAATATAGCTGCAAGCAGCGATTCGGGGCCAAGCACCTTCAGCGCAATGAGCACCCAAAGCACAGCAAGCAACATAGAAGGTATCAATGACCCAATGCGCATTGAACACCCAAGGTGAATCAAGAACACAAGTACCCAAAGCGTAGCAATCACCGATCAGAACCACCGCAGTGCAGAGCAGCAACAGAAAACATGACGAAAATAGAACATATGTGAACTACAGACAGGTCGAGAAGAATAGGTGAGAAAGAACAAAACTTTAATAGAACAAATTAAAACTTGCCCCAGGCGGGATTTGAACCCAGAACTCAGAATCTCTTTGCATGTGACTAACACGATACGCCATTTAGTTGACACAGTTCATGAGGCAGCAGAATAGAGTGTACAGAGATGAAAGCATTGACAAATGCCAATCACCACAGAAGCAGAAATGACACAGCAGAGCAGATATAACAGAAATATAATGTATATAAGAATCAACAAGCTCAAGTGAGGTTGATGACAAGAAGAACATTCTGTACAGAAACGCTATGAAATGTAATATACGTAATTAACTATGACAAATAGACAACATCACAGGCACGGTCAACTTTGGAGCAATATTTCTAAGAAAGAGAACAGAATATAAAAAATCTGTTCGGTCATTTCTGTGCGGATTGCTCCAAACATTATACGAGCAGAACCTGGCATAAAATAAACAAAATTTGTAAAAGGAGTAGCGAAAAGATCATTTACCATATGCCTTACAATAACACATGAAAAGAATGTTGGAAAATGACAAACGAGGTATCGTTGCGATCGGCATAAACCAGTGAAACTAATTCCACAAAGAATATATATATCAGACAAACAGTGCAGAAGTTATGGGCAAAAATAGCCTACTTTCATATCTCATGACCCATAGGTGGCGCTGTCATCACATTTCGCATGGACCACCAGTTCATGGTCCATATGAAGCGTACCAAATTTCATTTCAATTGATCAAAGATTGACCGAGCTACAGCTTCAGAACCATTTTTGTGTCAACCTCGTTAAGTTTGTGCCTTTATTACTTTTGAACAAAGATAAATATCAAAATTCTGTTCGGTCATTTCTGTGCGGCTAACTCCAAAGATCACCTGTGTCAAATTTCATAACAATTGAACCAAATTTGAAGGAGGAGTAGCGAAAAAACGAAATACTGTACATTTCAAAATGGCCACTACTGTAATGGGTGGAGTTTTACTGTAAGGCATTAAAAACAACAAGCATGAGGAGAGCAATCACGTGTACTAAGTAGAATTTTCATAGATCAAGCGGATCAGAAGTTATAACCCTTTGAACATTGAATTTTTGCACTGCTGGTGGCGCTATAGAGTTAGTACTAGAGACCCCATTTTTGGTCACATGACTTTTTAAGACCACCACTACAACTGTGCCAAATTTCATCATTTTCCTATGTACGGTTCATAGGGCTGCCATAGACTCCCATTGGGGAAGAAGAAAAATTTACTAACAGAAACAATGACCAATATAGCTGCAAGCAGCAATTGCGGGGTCAAGCACCTTCAGCGCAATGAGCACCCAAAGCACAGCAAAAACCACACGACGCAGCAAATGCGCAAAGCGCAGAAAGCGCGCAATACAGAGCCCGAACCCGAAGCAAAGCAAATGCAGAGCAGAACCACTGCAGTGCGGAGCGACAACAGTAAAGATGGCAAAAATATAACACGTGTGGAAAACCAGACAGGTCGAGAAGAACGTGTTAAAGGGAACACAAAAGGAAATCTCAATAAGTGAAAGTAAGAGCTGGGATTCGAACCCATGACCTCAGGTTCCCAAAGCAACGCACTAACCGCATGCGCCACTGAGTAAACAATTAAACCACTGAGTTGGTGTGTCCAAGCTATAGAATAGAGATTTAGAGCTGTAAACATTGATATCCAGCAATTACCAAACGTGCAGAAATAACAACAGAGAGCACAAATAACTGAAATACAATGTATTGTATGAAAATCACAAAACTTAAGTGAGAAAAAAGTTAAGACAAAATATCACTGCACATGGGGTTTGAACCCATGACCTCAGAATCTCATGGCATGTGGTTAACCAGATGCGCAACTCAGCTAACACAGCTCAAAGGGCAGCAAAAAACAGCTTAGGTGCTTCAAGGATTGATGTGTGCCAATCAACACAGATGCAGAACTGACAGTGCAGAGCAGAACTATCAGAAATACAATGTATATGGGAATCAAAAAGCTCAAATGAGATTGAAGACAAGAACATCATTCTGTATAGTAATGCTATACAATGTAATATACAGTCACATTAATTTACTATGACAAATAGACAACGTCACAGGCACGGTCAACTTTGGAGTGGTATTTCTAAGAAAGAGAACAGAATATCAAAAATCTGTTCGGTCATTTCTGTGCGGATTGCTCCAAACATTATACGAGCAGTACCTGGCATAAAATAAACAACATTTGTAAAAGGAGTAGCGAAAAAATAATCTACCATATGCTTTACAATAACACATGAACAGAATGTTGGAAAATGACAAACGAGGCATCGTTGCAATCGGCATAAACCAGTGAATACAATTTCACAAAGAAATTAATATCAGACAAAGTATTCAGAAGTTATAAGCAGTTCCATGAGAACTGTTATAGTTTATAACCCCTAGGTGGCGCTGTACTCTGACTTCCCAGGTACCTTCAGGACATCATGTCGAAGCTCCTTACTAATTTTTGCGCGGATATGTCCAATAGTTCAAAAAATATAACAAATTATGTGAAATTTCAAAATGGCGGACAGGCGGTTCGGTCAAACCCGGCATAATACACATCGACAGATGCGGCATGAGGTAAGCAATCCATAGACATCAAGATCATAATTTTCTGACAAACAGTTCAGAAGTTATGGGCAAAAATAGCCTATTTTATTATCTCATGACCCATAGGTGGCGCTGTCACCAAATTTGGCATGGACCCCAAGTTCATGGTCCACATGAAGTGTACCAAATTTCATTTCAATTGATCAAAGAATGACTGAGCTACAGCTTCAGAACCATTTTTGCGTCAACCTCGTTAAGTTTGCGCATTTATTACTTTTGAACAAAGATAAATATCAAAATTCTGTTCAGTCATTTCTATGCGGCTTACTCCAAAGATCATCTGTGCCAAATCTCATAAGAATTGAACAACATTTGAAGGAGGAGTAGCGAAAAAATGGAATACTGTACATTTCAAAATGGCCGCTACTGTAATGGGTGGAGTTTTACTGTAAGGTATTAAAATCAACAAGCATGAGGAGAGCAATCACGTGTACTAAGTAGAATTTTCATAGATCAAGCGGATCAGAAGTTATAACCCTTTGAACATTGAATTTTTGAACTGCTGGTGGCGCTATAGAGTTAGTACTAGAGACCCCATTTTTGGTCACATGACTTTTTAAGACCACCACTACAACTGTGCCAAATTTCATCATTTTCCTATGTACGGTTCATAGGGCTGCCATAGACGCCTATGGCTAAGAAGAAGAAGAAGAAGCAGAATAATAATAATAATACTAACAATTACAATAGGTGTCTCAGCACCTTCGGTGCTTGACCCCTAATAATAATACTAACAATTACAATAGGTGTCTCAGCACCTTCGGTGCTTGACCCCTAATGAAAAGAGAACGACAGAAGAGATCTTTTGCCCTTTATTTTCAGTGGTGTAACGATTACTCAAAATGAGGGGGTGGTTTCCCGGACAGGGATTAGTTTAAACCAGGACTAGGCCTTAGTTTAATTAGGAAATATAACTAGTTTTAACAAACATGTCTTACTAAAAACATTACTTGTGTGCATTTTGAGGCAAAACAAAGTGCACTGATGTATTTTAAGATATGTCACTGCAAGTTGTTTGGACAGCTCTTACATTTATTTTATTTTAGTCTAGGACTAGTTTAATCCCTGTCTGACAAACCACCTCTAGATCCTATAGGAGAGTTTCCCAGACAGGGCTTAAGCCTAGTACCAAACTAAAATGCATGTTTTAACACATCCAAAAATATTTATGTGCCATTATTGTTTCTCAAAATGAATGCCAGTAATATTTTATGTAAGGTATGTTTGTAAAAACTACATTAAGGTCTAGTCTTGGATTAATCTAAACCCTGTCCAGGAACCCACCTTTATTGGGTGGTTTCCCGGACGGGTCTTATCTTAGTTCTAGAATAAAATGCATGTTTGGGCTGTCTGAACTGAGATCAAGATGCACACCAATAAGTTTTGTTTTTGCAAGGTATGTTTGTAAAAAATAACTTGAATGTTCGTATATAACAAAGGTCTAGTTCTTGATTAATCTAAACCACCACTGTGTGTATTACATCCTTTAGTTGTGAGCTTATACATAGTGGTGTAAATGTTGTGCACCTGTGTTCCTAAACAATCGCCTCATTCATTTTCGTCTGATTGTCCTATAGCACAAACTTGAGTTCTCATTGTAGCGTAAGGTTTCCTGCTTTGACTATATGTGACCTGTATAGTTTACTATCACAGGTGGTAAAACCTGTTTCTGTTGACTGGTTGGGGGATGGCAGGTTCTGCTCTTGGTTTCTGGGTGTGGTTTGTTGGGACAAGTTTCACGTATGCAAGCACATATGTATATTTATTATGGTTTTTGTTTTGTTATATTAGTGAAGTATTGGTGAATATTTTCTCTGCATTTGTGGTGCAAGTGTATATAGATATATATTTTTAAATTTGATATGGAAGATAACCGTTTGTGCAAATATGTGGTAAAATGTCAGCGTACATACTGAGTGTGTGAATATAATATTATAATGTCAAGAAGATTTTTAGCTTTAAGACAAACATGGATTTTGGTGTTGTCTTTTTTTGTTCAGCGCATGATTATTTGTTTGGGGGGGAAACCGGTTCAACCAGAAACCGAATGTGGAATGAGACAAATGTGAAGTTATCAAGTCGACAGAAACACATTTGTGTGCCAGAATTAAAAATATCTTTGAGGTTTTGCAGTAATTGTTTGCTGCCTCAGGACAGACATGTTTAAACACATCTGCTGTTTGCACCTTCATCCAAAGAATCCAGCCTGAGCCCTAAAATTGTTTTTGTGCCGTTTAAACTATTATGGTTTGTTTGAGTTGAGTCTTTAAAGCAGCCAAATATTAAAATTACAAGATACTTACGTCCATCATCTTTTAGACTGACATATTTTAAATGTCTTTGCTCTTCCAAGCTTATAATAGTAGAAAAAATTGATCCAGGAACAACTTTTAAGCCCAAAAAAAGTGCATTGATCCTCCACATGGCTCCAAGGGGTTAATAAAGGTCTTCTACACGTAATCAATGCGATTTTTGGAAGAAAACTCAATTTTTTTATAAACTATAATAACTAGCTTCTGTTAACGACTCCATCTTGGACTCATGTGAAGCTAGTTACTATAGTTTTTATAAAGTTTAAAATATGCATAATTCTCTTACAAAATCCTGCACCTTATTAACTCCTGGGAGCCGTGTGGATTACCCTTTATGAAGGATGGATGCACTTTTTTTTGGGTCCCTGATCAATGTTTTTCTCCCATTATAAGCTTGGGAACGCGAGGACATTTACTAAAATAACTCCAAATGTGTTCGTCTGAAAGATGATGGGCATCTGTATCTTGGATTGTTTGAGGGTAAGTAAATCATGGGGTAATTTTTTAATATTTGTTTGGAGTATCGCCCGTGACAGAAATGCGTTTAAGACAGCACAGACTCATTATGAATCCTACAACTTTATTTCCAGGATTAAATGATGTTGCATTTCGTTTTGCACATGTAGCTTTCCAACAACTGTTTTCATTCCTTTCTCTCAGGTTAATAATGTGAATGAAGCTCCTGATGCGGAGGTGGCAAGCTATCCAATGAAGTATGGTGGTGATTTTGATGACAACAGCTCAAGTTATGCCAAACCTCCTCCGTTTGAAAGTCCTATGTAAGTACAACCCTTTTTAATAAATGTTCGTCTGAACGCCCTCATTCAGTTCTTTATCAGAAAATAAACATCTGACAGATGAAGTGGTTCATTGTAATGTCATTTGGGTTGGTTCTTAATGACACTTTGATCCTGTTGCCAACTGAAATTGTATTGCTTCGGTCATATAATGTTTTTTTTTTTGTGACCTGATTATATGTAATCTCAATTTATGATTCTTTAAACTGAAGGACCTGATTGAAAGCAAGCAGTATGGCAGTGCTGATAAAACCACGACATTTTATAACTTTCACATTCTTTCTCTCCGTCTTTGTCTGAGTCTGTTCCTCGCAGACAGATTTCTCAACAATCTATATCTGGTTTTTTTTGTTATGCTTTGTGGAAAGATATACACATAACACAGCTGTAATGATGACTGGAGGAATGAAAACAATGTTTTGGTAATAAATAAAAAGTGAAATCTCACCAGCATTGTCATCATTGTAAAACCTGCTAGCTAACCAAGTGATCTTTGTTTAAAACATGGTTTTAACCTGTTGGGTTTATTTTGTTATACGTCAATGGCATTTGTGTTTGTTGTTTAGGCCGGCTGACAATGTACTCCCCAACCGCAGTTCAGTTCCTCTTAGCAGCGGCTCGGAGATAAACAGCTCCGTCGGGCGCCCGAAAAAACGACGTGCTCTCCGACCAAGAACCGCTGATGGGCGGGACAACGACACAGAATACAACTCGTCTGGAGATGAGCTGGACGATGACGACTTCTCCAGGTAAATTATCTTTTAAAACTGACCTAATCATTCATAATGTCATGTCTCAGATGATGAATATATATATAGCAGGCAACTAATTGCTTACCAGCATTTAACTGATAACATGGGATAGGTTATGAATGCTAGTAGTATTATAGCAGTATGTATTTATGCTGTGGCAACCATGAGGAACATTACAGTTTGATTATTTTTGCATATGATCATCACTTTTACTTCCTAGTGGAAAAAATAGTTTCTCCTCGCAGAGTACTTTATGAAATGTTTGTTTTTCCAGTGAATTTCCACCCATTGTAAATCTGGATGAGAGAGAAGAATACAAGCATCTGTTTGACCAAGACCTTCAGGAGTATAAAGATCTCCAAGCTGAGATGGACCAGATCAACAAACGTTTGGCTGAGGTGGACCGTGAACTGGATGATCTTCAGCAGGGTAGTCCACAGTTCCTGGTATGTAACATCTTTAGGAGCTTTATTAAGCTTTATTCTTATTGGATTGATGATGACTGATTCTCGTTAGATTCTTGTTTCTGCAGTAGGTTTATAGTAAAATATTGAATATTACCATAATATATAGTGCTTAAAGGTGCCATAGAATGAAAAACTGTATTTATGTAAGCATATTTAAATAATAAGAGTTCTGTACATGGTAATGACATATCATGAGCCTCAAACATGATTGTTTCTTATGTAAACCTTGTGCATGCAAAAGACTGCTGGAAAACAGACCAATCTCAACGTAAACACCAACTGTGATGTTACAGTCGAGATGTACGACCCAACATTAAATTACACATTAAATTAACTACAGTGTTGTTAAAATGCTAAAAACAAAGTTGTGACTGCGGCTGAGTTAGTGCTATATGCTAGTTAATGCTATATGCTAGCGTTTAGGCTGAAGTTCTACTATTGACGTTAAAGTTACATTTGCAGGTCCATACTGAAAAAAACACAAACTTACCAGTCAGAAACGTCCATTAACAATCTCCAAACAATTGATTATTCCTCAAAATCTGATACAGACTCAAACATAAGATCTGTTTACACACACACAGAGCTACTGACGGAGAAACAGCCAATCAGAGCAGAGCTCAACATTATTATTCATGACCCTTTCAAATAAGGTAATAATAGACCATTTCATTCTAAAGGCAAATGGTTATAAATGGACATATAAAACTGACTCTGGATCATTTTTGCACTTAATAAAGCCACAAACCTTCTATCAGGGAATAATTTAACAGATTATTAAAATGCATTCTTTGGCACCTTTAATAAATTTATAGAGCACCTGTCTATAAATGTTTTAATAGGGCTGTGCAAAAATATTGATACAGCTAACTATCGTGATTTTTTTTCCACGATAGTGTACCGATAATTCAATCTCTACTACGATATTTTGCCAGTTTAATAATCCCTCTGTGTGCATCAAACGATCTCCTCTGTCACTGCTGTCCAGTTGTCTATTATATACGGCCAATGTCTCAGAAGTTAGCGGGAGTGAAAAATGGCAGAAAATTTTAAAACACCTGCAGCTTTCGTGTAGATTGCACTTTGGTTTAAAAAAAACCAGCTCAATTTTTCTTTTACTTTTTTGTTTATTTTATATATTATATATTATATTTTGTTTATTTTATATATTATATTTATATATATAATATAATATTTTATATATATAAAAAAAAATATATATATATATATATAATATAAAATAGCCCTAGTTTTAATGTGGACTCTTTTCAGAGAGTTTTCGACGTTTCACCATTTTGAACAGGAATGATAAAAGCAAAATTTAATTTGTGTTGTACCCAAATTTGAGTCGGCACATTCAACTTTTCTCAGAAGTCAGAAAATAATCAAGCGTAACATTCAACCATTAAAACCTATTTTTCTATTGAGGACTACAAGTAAATAATTGCAACTGGGCATCTGAATAATCTAAATGCTTTATTTTTTCTACCTTCTTGTAAAATATTTTAGACTAAAGAGTTTACACATACTGATGGATTAACCCTTAAAAACCTGATCAATTTGTTAAGCACTGTTAATGTCCCTGATGTCATAAGTGGTAACAATGCAAAGATATGAAATCTTCCTAAAATAAGTTTTATATTCTTAATATTAAAAAAATTGTTTTAGTGGTGATTTCAAACAGTACACTTGTCTAATGTGCTGTATTGTAAATCATGTTAACATGGGGAAACTGCGTTTCATCGCTGACACATGTCATTTCATGTAACAGGACGCCATGGAGGAGTACAACGCGCTGAGAGACCAAAAGAAGGTAAGAAGTGATTGCTGAATTGACACTTTCTCACAAAAAGAGATGACGGTGAAAGATGCTAGCGTTTAAATACGTCACAGACGCCATTGTATGTTGATATTGTACACAACTGCTGGAGAAAAGTCAGAGTTTATTTTACTCGTGGAATAAACTTGAATATGAATGTTTCTGCAGAGCGGCGATTACCAGGTGAAGAAGAAAAGATGTAAATACCTGAAGGCCAAACTAAACCACATCAAAACCATGGTGAGCGACTACGACCGGAGAGCTTGAGAAGCAAAGATCACGATAAAGACACGACAACTGGACAGTATTTTCAGATGTAATGGCGTCTGTCCAGTCTTTAAGCCATGGTGCAGTGGGCTTTGCTTTTTGAAATTCAATTATTTGTGTAGAAATTCAAGGAACATTGGTTCATATTAACAAATGCAATATTGCCCAGAAATGTGCCAGGTTTAACTAACAGTTATAACCTCACGTGTGTATATATTGGTTTTGTGAATGTGTGTTTGTTTTCTATTTTAAAGTAGATTTAACAGAAACGTGGCGTTTTAGTACAAAAATGTATTTTTATCAAATTATTTTATGTGGTGGGTGTTTTGTAACTCTCGACAAACATTTGTTCTTTATCAAACTGTGATTTAACTAGCTATTAAGGGTACCAAACAAAACTAACCGTATGTCCTTTTAAGCTGTACTTTTGCCATTTTAAGTAACTTTTTACACACCGATATGTAAATATAATTTAATGTTTAACATTTTTCATTGTTTTTAAAACTGTAAATGAATAAAATGTTTAAAGCCATAATGAATATAGCACTGCTTTTTGAAAAAGTCCATAAAACTTTATTATTCAACTTTTATTAACACACAAACATGTTCATGGGGATTCAAGTGAATTGTGAACAGTAAAGCTTATATCAGAAAAGTACTGCGATGTTGGATGGGTAAAAAGTTAAAATATTTTGAATAATTAAAGATTTTGTTATTTTTTCAAAATACCCACACTTGAGGTCTTGGCCACTTGAGAGCGTGTGCATATGACGAAGTAAATGTCCCATGGCTTACAAATGCCAAAGTGTGGGTTTAGTGTGCATTATGTTTTAGTGTAAGGCCTAGTGATCATGCATCTTGGATATTGCATGAATGGATATTACATATTTTGGTAGTAAAACAGTGTTGCACCACATTTCATTGGTGCACTTTTGTAATTCTACATGCACCGTTGGGATCTTCACGTACAATTACAGGTAACGTGCTGTAAGTAATGAAGCGGTCAGGTGTGGGTCAAAATTTGGACAAAGCCACAGGGTAATTTTTGTTTTTATTCACTAATTCATATAATGGCTCTGCAAGTTTTTAAAATCAATAAAATGTGTTTAATGTCAAATGCATTAAACTTATGTGGTATTATATTGACCATGAACGGTTTTAAACACACAAATAAACCTGCAGTGTCAAACACCTTTTGTAAAAACACACACTGAAGGTAAACCAGTGTCAAAACACTTTCAAAATCTCTCTGGGGTCATCTAACCAAACTTTCAGCAGTGGGACGTTCTTGTCCATCCAGCGAATGTTCTCCTGGATCTTCTGAAGGGCCTGCTGAATGCTGCGAAGTTCAGACCCCTGTTCTGGTGTCAGTGAGCTGAAGAAAGACTGAACCTGCAGGAGAACAAATTATACATGAATATCAACATGACACTGATAATAGTCAGCTGACAGATTTTTTTTAGGATGCTGATATACCAGTACCTCCTCGAGCATTTCTCTGGTGGAATACTGATTGGTTACTCCGACAGCCATGCGAGATATCGCAGATGAACCAAGATCAAACCTGGAAGAAATGTAACCGATAATGTAAAACAGGAATGCACTTTTATCTAAAAAGATGTCCTGTACGCACTTTTTCACCAGCTTCCCCCAGTTGGCCTTCAGAAACTCCCAGGCAAGTTTGTAACCGTTTTGGTTTTTACTAACACTGATAATGAGCGAAGGAAGCTCATGAGTTTTCAGTATATTTCCGTCAATGCTCCTGTCCAGCAGCCTAAAAAACAACACTGGATTATTCATCAGTCACAGGATTTAATATGAAATCCTTCACTGGATTTCATGTGACGTTTCTGCACCCTTGTGAATCCAGACTCACCACTGAAGTTTGTGCGTTAGAGGACTGTACGTCAGAGCCGCTTTGATCAGACTCTTCTCCGAAGGCGATGCAGACCTCAAATATTTCTCCAGCAGAAAGTCCCATCCTTCATCTGTGCGAGCTCCTTCAGTAAACACCACCAAACGAACATCAACAGGCAGCCTGTGTGTGAAACAAAGCTCTCCGTGATACTGAATGAAATATTGCTAATGCAATGCATGATGGGATGTGAAGTGTTTGACTATTTACCACATTTTTCCATCAGATTCTCTCCACCTCTGAAAGAGATCTGTGGCAGTACTGATGCATGATGGGTAACGGCGCACGCAGGCAAACAGCAGCAGATAGTTTTGAGTACTCGCTCTGATACAGAACCTTCATCGGTCCAGCTCTGTTTGTCGATCAGGCTTTTAAATAACTTCACTAAATGACCCTGTTAAACACAACACAGCAGGATTTATTAATAAATAATCTCAATAATATCATGCTACTTTATTAAAAAGCTTTATATCTGTAAATCTGGACAAAGTATGAGTGATGCTTGTCTGTGCAAAATTCACCAAGAAAATGCCAAGATGGCTTTCTCACAGTACACATTCAACTAGAATATGGAAATGTATTTAACATTCAAATATTACAGGCTTCAACTTTATTATCACAATTTATTATGTGTACAACCTTTAGCTGGTTCTCCAGTTCCTCCATTTTCTTCTCCATGAGTTTGTAAAGCGGCACGAGCTCACTGAAGCCCTGAGTTACCGGCATGATCTCTGACTCTCCACTGAGATACACGCTCAGATTCAGAGCTTCATCCAGACGAACCTTCTCAATACTGAAAAAAAAGTTTGTAAAAACATTTCAAGTGAGTGCAAGGTTACTTTGTGTTACCTTTTAAGATACATTGTTACAGTTCCCTTTCGAGGGAACTCGCGCTGCGTCACTGCGGTGACGCCTCCAGGGGTAAGTGCGTCTGAATGTGTTTATCAAATTCAACCAATGGTGAGGCTTAATGACAAAAACAGGGTGATGTGGGAGTCAGGAAGTATATTGATATATCTGAAATATTGCCAAATACGGCGTTACAGGGAAGCAGGAAGTATGGCAAGGGAGACGCAGCGTCTCGTTCCCTTCTCAGGGAACAACAGTTACATACGTAACCCGAGACGTTTTCATGTGTCAAACACAACTATGCAAAAAAATGCATTTTGGTATGAAACAACATTCTCATACAGAAGATATAAGCATTTAAAGCGAACAGTTTAACACGTGTGCTTAAAAAGTCTAGAATTTAATGATATTATCCTACACTACACAGGGAATAATATGGATTTTTTTTCCAGAAAACTTTTTGCATAAAATAGATTCAAGCACTTTTTATGACTTGTATCTATGTATGAATATTTTCAAAAACTTCCCAGGGCCTTTTTTCCCCAGATTCACAAACTTTCAAGAACCCGTGGGAACCCTAAAAAAGTAATTATTGGCAATTAATCAATAACAAAATAGGTATTCAACGCTTTAAAGTTCTCTGACCTGACCAGCTGGAAGATGTCATGAATGAGACTGGCTCTGTCATTGCTGCTGAACACAGTGTGGTCATCCTGAAGTTGTTTGATCAAAGCGTCCCAGCCGCCCGACTCGTAATGCACAACGTAAAACCCTCGCAGGTCCACATTAAATTTGACCCATTTAACCTCCTCAGGCAGGTGTAACACATCTGCAAACAAAACATGAACTCTCATAAGCAGAAGTATAAACGGGATGACGTGATAAATGTTGTCATGGTACAAACCTCTTTCACTTTTCAGCAGAAAACGCTGGACTTCATGACTTTGGCTGGTGATGTAGGTCAAAGGAACCTGCCACAGGACTTTTCTAAAGAAAAATATGAAATGGACAATCAATGAATAACATTGTACTGTTTTATATTGTAGTAAATAACTACGTCTGTACCATAATAGCATACTTTTACTACTTTATTACTGAAAATGAAGAGACCACTCCAGTTTTGCTTTTATTCATCATTTCTACATGTATCGTAACCATTGAATTTGAACAAACGCAAACCTCAGGAGTGACATAAAGTCACCAAACAGAAATGTAAAGACTGAGATCATGCCAAGACACGTGAAAAATGTGATTAAAAATCAGGGTTATCCATTAAATATTCACTTTTTTATTGTTCCTAAAATACATGTAAACACATTAGCATTGTGTTGTTGAAAAGTAATTTTGAATTTCTTTGCGGTATGTATGATCTCAAACACAATTTTTTTTGTAATTTTGATTTCAATTTTAAGTAAATAAATGCAAATAAAAACTTCATTTTTATTAGAAACTTGGCAGAAATTCTGTCATAGTTGGCAGAATGAACAAAAATGATTTTACTTAAACACTTAAATAATCTAAAATAATAATCTTGGAGCAGTGTCTTAATTTTTATACTTTAACTGTGCGTAGTATGAAATACTAGGTATTACCTATTATTATTTTCTTAGTAAAATGTAAAATATAAAACAGATCATAGTTTGTGTAATACTGTATCCCAGAATGCAATGCACCTGACCATACATACTGTATGCAGTGTGACAAATAACCCAAAGTTCATTTCAGACATGAATTTTGTTTTACATACATGAAATGATAAAAAACAGTGCCTACTGTGAACTCGTTGTAGAGTCTGTTCCTTTAAGAAAGCGCTCCTGTTAAGTAAGACTTCTTGACCTTTGACCTCCACAGTAATCAAAGGAAAGCCTTCCTGTAGCGTCCATGTGTCCATAATGGCTCGCACATCAACGCTGTCCTCCATAAACCACTTCTGCTGAGATATGACGGAGTCATTAATGGGATTCATATATAATGTGTCAGGGCTTTTCAAATCTGGACCTGAAGAGTTTAACTCCAACACACCTGAAGAAGCTAATGGATGTCTACAGGATTATTGAAAATTCGATTATGGTTGGAA